>JAJHZJ010000589.1:1185000-2385000 GCA_023548195.1 Bettongia penicillata ogilbyi
AGACTCTTTTAAACTACCCTGCACATCAGTAAAAATTTAGGCTAAGGTTAAAAAGACAGCATTGGCACAGAGAGAACCCTATCTTCCATTTCTTTTTCTACTGACTTTCAGGACCTCCATGAGTTCGTAAAAGACACACCACTGGCAGCACATGCTTCAAAAATCCCCGCAAATTTCTCTGCTCACTCTCCTACTGTATCTCCAAAATTTAAATTTAAAAAGAGAATAAAGAGGTAAAGAAGGGAAAAGAAATAAGGGGAAAAACTACCCCACTTTCCCAAGTTCTGAATGGGCGCTCCCTAACCCAGTGTCATTCCTTCGGGTAGCCTGGGTTGAAGAGAGGTAGAAGTTTGTCCTATACGAAATTCTCAGATAGATGCATGAGACAAGGTCCCAGTGACAGCCCATGGTGCCCCTGGACTTGCCCAGACCAGCAAAGAGCTTACCTCACAGTCTTCGTATTTGATATTATCCGTCAGTTTCCAAAGCATTTTCATGGATTGGCGTGAGCAAATTTGTTTCTCTCTGCCTTGCACCAAAGTGGAGCCACTCTCTGGGAAAGCGCAGAGTGCAGGCTGGTGGTGGAAGGGAGGAGGAGGAGGCGTGTGGGGAGAGAGCTCCTGTGTGCGCTCGGAGATCTCCCTCTAATGGTAGAAACTTTTCCCTTTTCCAGCTCTTTACCAACAGCCTAATCGCCTCATTAGCATATCAACAATAGTCCAATTGCTCTCCAGCACAAGAACCTGCAGCAATGGACACAGGTATATAGGACTCACAAAGCGGGAAGCTTCCTCCCAAAGCTCTGGGTTGCTTTGGAAGGAACGGAAAATCTTCGCTGCCGTTCCTTTTGCCAATCGATTTTGCACTGCCTCCACCCTCCCCCAATTCCCCGAATCCCCCAGACCCAATATTACACACACATACACATACACACACGTACATACACGCACGCACACACGCACGCACACACTTACACAGTGATTTCCAGGAAAAAGCTTAAAAGAGATGGGTGAACCGAAAGTCACTACTATTGTTCCTTGATATGGAGCTAGTGTCCATCATTTCTAGCCTTCATAACCAAGAGAGGTTGCCCTCCTCGTCCTCTTCCATTTTTTTTAAGTACTAAAAATTGCTCCCATAGCAATTCAAGGAAAATAACCCAGCTATATTTTTACCTTATACATAATCTCATTCATTCCAGGAAGGGACTACTCTACAAGAGCTTTCCCCCTCCAATTTTATTGTTGGGTTTTTTTTTGGTGGTGGTAGTGGTGGTGGTGGTGGTGGTGGTGGTGGTGGTGGTGGGGTGTGTGTGTGTGTGTGTGTGTGTGTGTGTGTAATTTTCTTCTAGGTTGATAGAGGGTTTTTTTTTTTGAAAACAGTTGAGATGTCACCTACTTTGTGTGTAAAATAAATGTTTAAAATCTTACATTTTTATTTTACACAAGTTTCAAGTTTCTTGCAGAAATCCTTTCCTCTTCTCAACTCCCATTTATTCCTCCAAAAGTTAGTATGAAGTTATGACCAACTGACAATTGAACTCCTTCAGGCCATGGGGTTGTGGGTGAGAGATTTCTTTAAAACTTAACTCATGATGATATGTACATAATCATCTTGGTGGTGCAACAGCACTACTGTACTACAGTACTGCATGTACAGATTTATGTTTACACATTATTATGTATACATCAAAATAAGTGATTGGAAACCAACCCTTCACAGAGCTAATATGCTACAGTTTCCCCAAGATTCCCATTTTTAATTAAGACAAGGAGGGCTCCTCTATGATTTGGGGATGTTACCAAGGCTGACTGCTGACTCACAACACATTGCCCTGGCAGACGTTGGGAACCTGAAAAAAAAGGTTTGGTGGTTGGTTATCCAGGGCTCTTGGGGGGGGGTCTAGAGAGTTCACTACATGCTTTATTCAGTATGTTGACTATATTAAAAATACTGACATGATCCTTAGACATATGGATTTTGTATCATTTGTCCTTAAAGAAAGTTTCTCCATTTCTGTCTATTCACTTTGTTTCTCCCTTCTCCTCTGCTTTCCTTCCAGTCCTCCACCTCTTCTCTCCCTACTTCCTTCCAGTTCTCCTTTCTCTCATTTGTTCCTTAACCTCAATGACATCTGCAAGGTCATCTGTCTTTTTCCATACTGAGGTTAACAGTCTTTGACTTTATTTGGGGCCACATTCCACAAGTCACACAGACTGGTGCAGTTCTCATTTTGTGTGTTCTCTTTTTCATATTCCTGTTGATGTGTGTGTGTAAGGGAGATTTGGGGGCCATTACACAGTTGTTACCAAACAGATGGAAGAGGGCAGAGGAAGAAGCAATCCAGTTGGCCAGGAGAATATATTCCCTGGATCAGGTAGTATCTAAAATCTAGAGCAAGGCCAGACTAGAAATGCTGATCTTAAATGCTCAAAAAGCTGAGGGACTACTTTGAATGTAGTATTCCTTAACTACCCTCTTCTCTGTATCCCTATTTCTTCCCACCTGAATTTGGCATAAAACACTAATTTTCAAGTCCCCCTCCTTTGGCTCAGCAACAAGAATAGACCCGAGGTTCCCTTTTGATTATATTAAATTCAGTGTTCCAGGGAAGACATTTGGGGACCCTGCACTGTGGTCAGTCAAAAAGTCATATGTAATGCTGTGCTAAGCCAGTGAATATATATTCTGTATGCATATAACAGATAGTCATGTTAGATCTGTGTATTGCCTAGAGATTGCCTGTATATGTTAAGGGGTTCCTTTCCTTCAAGATGGAGGACAGACAGAAATTTTCATCCATTCTTCCTTCACCCCTACTTGTCCTTTCAAGCTTCTTCACCATCTCCACCCTTCCAGGTCCCCTTGGCACCACTAGGCTCTGAATAATCCCAAAGCGTGTAAATTGTTGTTCTATTCCTATTGAGACTGCAATTGAGGTGCAGATCAGGGCCTGTAGTTTATGCAAAGAAGGATGTGGGGTGCACTCCTTTTATTAAAGCACCATCTCCAGCCAGAGTTATCCAGTGGAGCCAGTCGGGACCAGATTAGTATGAACATCATTACCATGACAGCTTGCTTCATTGCATGTGAATGCATGGCTACAGCTAGCTACAAGGATTGCACTGCCAGGCTCTGAGGGGTTCTAACGGGTGTGGAGGAAGCCTTCTGTGGGTAGCAAGAGAGCAGATCCAGGGAGGGAAAGTGATCTCCATTACCACACCTGATGGGACTGCCACTGGCCAGTTGGTTATATCTCCCTAGAGAGGCCCAGGATGAGACTCACCTTTGCAGGGGAGGGGTGAGGAGGGGTATAGGAAGGGGGAGGGCCAACCTGATCCTGTTAGATTGACTGAACCTCTGGGAGTAAGGTCCATACCACTGTCTTAATTATGTAGGCCACATTCGCTAGAGTCACACACAGCTCACTACTTAACCTCTGGTGAATTGTACTCTTTCTTCCTCTATGATCTCCTCTTCCCTTTAAAAGTACAATCTGGCCTACCACTTCGAAACCAACCATCCTTAAGTAGTCAGTGACTGGGAGTGAGTGGGGGGGGCGGGGAGGGGAGGGAGGGCTGATGCTCCCTCAGACAATTATGGCCTCTCCAACTCCTGCTCACCATGCTCTAATTCTAAAACTCCCTTTGCTACATATAGAAAAATAGGAAATATAATAATCTACCTGTGGAGAGAATACCTGGTTTGACTTTCAAGTTCTCCAAAAGTTTCTGAGGATCCAACCATGTGGTCTTTGAAATAATTGACTGTGACCTACGCTCAACTTTAGGGAGTGGATAGTTTTCTGTGGACTTCGATTACTTTGGTGTTAGGTGTCTGTGTTTCATGACAGAACTCCTAAGTTACCCTTACCTCACCTTTCAAGAGATGCATGAATGGGCTGAAATTAAATGGAGCAAAGCTTTCAAGCGCAAAAGCCCGGAAAATAAAAGAAAGGGAAAAGGAAGTTACCTTGAAATTAACATTTTAAAACAAAGCTGAGAGGGGAAGGGGAAAATGAAACCTTGACTCTTAAGACTGAAGACAAAGAAGGAAGAGAAAACCTCCATAAACTTTTCTCCTGGAAAAGAACTAAATGCTCTAGCTTCTAACTATTGTGAAGAAATATTTCCTGGAGACCGGCTTCACTTTTATTTCCGAAGATGAGAACATTCTACTGGAACCGCACAGTCATATGGGCATGCCTTCCTTATAAACAGGCCTTAGTCAGGGCTAAATGAGGGCCCCAGTAGCTCAAAATTATGATTCAGGGACTGATGAGCCGCTAGTCCCCCTTCCCCCAATCTACTCAGTCCCTGCCGAGGTGAAGAGGCCAGAAGGTGGGAAAGCCAGGGCTACATCGCGGAAGAAAGGCGCCTGGGGCTGTCTGTCAGAGCTTGGGCGAGATTTCGCTGGTTTAACTAGCTTACCTAGCTTAGCAAACTAACATTGAAGTGGCTGAGGCCTAGAATGACACTTTGGGGTCACCTTCTGAAAGGGAAAACATCGTTTCCTATGACTTAAATTCCCTCAACAAGGCCATCGTTTCCTCAAGGTAACCCAAGTCGCCGGGCCTCTGGAGAAAGCTGGTTTCTCCAAGTTGACAGTCAGTAATCAACATCTCTGCAAACACCTCTAAGCGCATCCAAATTAAAACGCTTCCCAGAGCGTCCCTACCACCAAAACCTGTTTCCTCCCTTCCCAGTTTCTTCCTGGGCTTGGAAACTGGGTTAATGCAGGAGGGTTAGCGGTGCAGGTGCACCAAACCTTTACTCAAATTGGGACGTAAAGAAAGTGGAACTGCCCCCCCCTCCAAAAAATAAAAAAACAAAACACACACAACTCCGAAGTCACCTCGGCCTTGCCATTTATCGCACTCTGGCCCCCTTCCCTGACATGCCCTCTCCTGCCCAATCTCGGACAGTCATTCACTTGGGTTTCTATTTATTTGGAGGCGGGGGAGGGCGGGGGGGGGTGGGGGGAGGGGTGCGGGGGTGCGGTATGAGGCTGGGGCGGGGAGGGGCAGGGGGAGAGAAAACCAATGCCTTACCGAGATTTCCCACTTTTCTCACCTGTTGAGTCTGCCCGGTGAACCTAGTAAGACTCTGGGACTGACCTCCACCAGCTCCCATTCCCATTAACCCTGCAGCCAGCGGTCTATTTTCCTCTCCCGCAAGGAGCGCTCCTTAGCGCTGCGGGGCGCGGCTCGCCTCCGACTCCCCTGCCCAGGGCCAGATAGTTTCCTCCACTGACTCTCACCCCCCCTCCTCTTCCCTTCTCCCTCCCTCTCTCCACACCCGCCCACCTCAGCCCAATAAAAGGGGAAACCCCCCCCTACCTGCCAGTCCCCCATTTTGGCAAGTAAGGACATCTTGGCTCCGCGCTCCTGGCGACAGGGTCCCTGCCGGTCATGGACTGGAGGGATCCGCCGGGGCCGCTCCCTGGGATCGCTTAGGCAAATCCTCCTTTTTTACCTGCACACGAACATCTCACCTGGTCATAAAGAGCTGAGTTGCTACCTGCCGACGCATGCGCGCTTGCCCAGGAATTCGCTCCACCAGCTCCAGTTCCAGAGCCTTGCAAACCTGTCCTGGGAAGTGATGGATTTATAGCTGTGGCAATCTTAACATCAGTTCCAGCTTTTCCCAACAGCCCCAACTCGATTTCCCGGTCATGCATAGTTGGGGAGCCGAGGCAGGAGTGTGTGTGTGTGTGTGTGTGTGCGCGCGCGCGCGCGTGTGCGTGTGTGTGTTCCTGCGTGCGTGCGTTGAGTGTATGTCGCTTCTCATTCCTTCCCAATCCCTCTTCCTCTCAACTTTGGGGCTGAGGAGAGTTTCTGTACTTCGTAGGAATGAGAAAACTGGTAGAATGGCTGCTGTTACAAAGGGACCGAGATAAAGCTATAAAACTGAAGACTCTTACCTGACCCTCAGCACTAGGAAAAGAGAATCTACAAAGTTGATTATCACCCTGCCTGCGTAAACCCAGGATGCCAGAAGATTGGCTGTGAGATTTATTAAACCCTCACCCCTCCAGGTGACTGTCTGAGAACTCTAGGGTGTTTGCCTCAGGCTGATCTCTCAGCTTCAGCCTCATAGTAAAGATCACAGATGGTTAAGACAAATTTTTTTAAGAGCTGGAAAAGATGCTGGTGGTGATCTAATCCATTTGCTCATTTTTCGTAGAAAGTGAGGCCCAGAGAAGTGTCTTAATAGTTTTGCAACTTGGAAAAGAGAAGAGAGAACAGGTGATGGTGTCTGTTTCTAACATCGGTAATTAATTGTGCGACCACCGACAAGAGACCTTTTAGAACCTCAGATTTCCCATCAGTAAAATAGGAATACTAACCTCCATTACTGTCCCAGGGTTATTGGAAAGGACTACTGACTGCCTTGAAATCTTTAAAGTGCTACATAAGTAAGAGTTATTAGATATATCCATGATGTTTCATTTGAGTCTTTCTGGAACCATTCTTCTCGCAGGGGTACAACATTGATAAATCACAAAGGTGCACATAGCTATTTAGTGTGCATGTCCCTTGCCACCCAGATCCCTTCTTAATTCCTCCATGTCCCACCCCTTATTCATTTCCCTTTACATTTGGCAATGAACACCCCCACTCCCTTTTATGAAAGGGAGATAGATGATTAGTGGTTTTGATGGGGTGACTGTTGAGAATTTTGCTTTTGCTTTTCTTTCCCACAACGGATAAAATCACTTTTTTTCTACTGCTGACTCTAATTAGAACAAAGCCTTAAAAGAAGCCGCAGAATTTCTATTCAGGTAAAATACATCTCGGCCAGGAATCATACTAGCTGAGGAGACCAAGGAAAGGGGACCTACAGATGGAGAGGAGGAGAAAAAGCTGAGTCCAGAGAGGTGTGGATTTAGGCCTGGGGGCCCAGCCTGACACTAGGATTCCTTTTGCCTTCCCTGCTGTCATAGCTGTGACTAGAAGATGAACAAAGAACCGGTTTCGAACCGTCTCATTCAACCTGACTGGCAAATGTGTGTGAAAGGTCAACTGGGTGCTGGTTGAGGTGGGGGAGGAAACACTTTCCCGAGATACAAAACTACAATTTCTACTCTCCCTCAACACACACACACACACACACACACACACACACACACACACACACACACACACCACACCACACCACACTCCTCTAGTTTTTCTAGCTGGTTTCCTGCAGTTCCCTTTCCAAAGGGGTCACTTGGTGCCCATCACCAGGCAGCTCAGGCATTTTAATCGCCCTCAGGCTGGGTGACTTACATCAAGGCGGCGTTCCCCCTTGTTGTTGGTTTAAAACTTTCTTAGAAATCCCTTAGGATCTTTCAGAAAATCTCAGTGCTTAGGTTTGGGGGAGGAGAGTGTTTTAAGTAGTTTAACAAGTTTAATTTTGGTAGTGACTTTTTTAAAACTTAAAATAGAATTTCTAACATCAGACTGGCCAATGTCTCTGGCTGTTCTGGGGGTGAAAAATGTTTTGGGGGGTCTAGGTGGGTAGAAATTGATAGATTTAACAGTCCTGAACACATCAGCGTAAATAGAATGCTCCCCTCTCTCAGAAACTATCCTTTATAGGGAGGTTTCACACCATAGTGAAGGGCAGTAAGTAAGCCAGAAGTTTCCGGAGAAATAGTTGAACGAACTTAGGACGCAGCTTGGGTGGGGTTGGGGGTGGGGACAGTTGGGGAAAAGAGACAGTTTGGACTGGAGGCAGAAATGGAGGAAAGAAAGATTGCCTGGGAGGGGTTTTGACTTGATCCCACCTCCTTCTCTGGGAGGGAAGGCAAAGCTACCTTGAGGAAATATCTATCTTCTCTCGATCTCAAAGAGTCTTTTACAGTTCTCCTGTACCCCAAGTCTCTAAGTCCTGATGCACGAAGAGCAGGGTAAATGCAGCATGGATTTACAGCAGAGCTGCCTGAAAAGGCTGGTACAAAAGCCTGAACTCCGAGCCTGCACTCAGTATTTGAGTTTCCAATACCATTTGGGCTAAGCCAAGAGCTTTGGGTCCAGATCCCCACTGTAGCTTCGGGAAAGAGCAGGGGGGAAAGGAAGGGAATAAGCATTTATATAGAATCTGCTAGATACCAAGCACTGTGTGCTAAGTGTTTTTTACAAATAAACTTATTTGATCCTTTCAACAATCCTGCAAGATAGGTGCTATTATTATCCCCAATTTACAGTTGAGGAAACAGAGGCATACAAGGGTTAAGTGACTTGCCCGGGTTCACACAGTCAATAATTGTGGAAGGCTGAATTTGAACTGGAGTCATCTTGACTCTAGGCCTATATCCACTGGGCCCACCAGCCGCTGTGGCCTAAGAGGCTAAGGCAGAAGGGAGGAAGGAAGAAGGGAGAGTAGTCGAGGCAGAAGGGAGTACTGACGCACTTTGATGCGTTGTCAAGTTTGGTCCAAGTACAGCCTACCTCACCCAAAGGAGGCGGAGCTTACCAGTAGGGATCTACTTTAACCAAAGAAAAACTCAATTGATCCGCCTTTTTTTTTTCTGCCTAGTCCGGATAAGCCCTGATTTGCTTGTTGGAGATTCGGTAGATGGGAGAAAAGATGTAGTTGACATTACTTTTTTAGTGCCACTTACAATACTAGAAGTTCCTATCTCCTGTCCTCCCATTCTCTACTTACCCACCCACCTGCTTCTCTCCTCTCAGAACCTGCCGCCAACCTTCCCTCTTCGACTCAAGTCCAGCCTGACTAAACCCCCACAGAGAGCGGTCAGCGAGAACTGGCGAGACGTTAGCTGAAATTGCAGGAGAGGCCTGGCCAGGATTCTCAGCTGGGGAGCTGAAAGGCTGGGACCTAGCCCATTGACTCTGGGTCCTTCCCTTCTCTGGCTGTCTCATCTCGGAGAGCTCTGGATCTCTCCTCTGTCCCAGAATTTCCTGTAGTCTGGGGAAGATTCCAATCCCAGTCCAGCTCCATGTTTAGCCCTAGAAATAAAGACACCAGTACCCTTTACCCTAAGTTTACCTTCCGCCCGCGTATCAAGGGTTAGACCCACGCGGGGTCAGAGCTGCCGAGTCTGCCCTTGGGAGAAGGACCTGTTGCTACAGAGAAGGAGGGGCGGTGAATGACTAATGAATGGTGCGAAGGACTCTATATCTACTGGCACTCTCCTGGCTTCTACTTCTACTGAGAGGCTCGAATTACAGCAATTATCCCGGCGGTGAATATTAATTATTGGCCTAGTTGCGAAGTTAGCACTTGCCGCCCCCTAGCAGGAGAGTTGCGAAGCTAGAGGGGACGGACTGCGCGGGGGCGGGAAGTGAGGAGTGGTCCAGTTGATTCCAACCAAACTTTTGAACTCTTTATCCTTGGACCACGTTCACAGATTTCCCCTGATCTGCAGCTGCATTCAGCCAGGTACTGGAACGTTTTGGGGTTTTTTTGTTTTTGTTTTTTTACTTCTAAACCATTGCAACACACATATGTATGTATGTATACATACATAGATATGTATTTCCATTCTCACTTTCCCCACCCCTTTTTTGGACAGTTCAAGGAAGTTTCAGAAATAATTTCTAGGGTTAGATTCTGCTAGGAGCTCATTATCACCCCCATGGCTTCCTATTCCACACCCACTCAAACTTCGTGTCTGGAAACAAATCTCTATAGCTCTTAAAGGAAAAAAAAATGTTCTCTAACTCTTTGAAATAAAAGAAGTCGCACTGTCTGTTGTGTGCTCCTCTAATTTAAGGGAGCCGTTATGGCTGTGTGGGTCTGTATATAATGGAGAAGAGTCCAAGCATGTGGAAGGAAGGGAGCAATTAACTTCTATCCCCATCTCCAGCCTTGGTCTTCACAGCATTTCCTCCTCGGTAGCTGTTTCATCTTACTCCCTCTGGGAAAGACTATCACTCATAGCAGTCTAATTTTTTTTTTCTTCCCTCTTCTCTGGAGTAGCAGAGATGAAAATCGGTCCTAGTGCCAAGCCACGCATAAAGTTAAACTCTTTAAAGATTTAGAGAGTGAGGTTTTGGTCTGCCCCTCCGCCTTTTTAGAGAGCCTGCTGGGTTTCAAAGAGAGCGAATCCGCTGCGGTGTTAAACCCCACAGGACTCTCCAATCTGATTAGTGAGAATGATCCGATGGATCTGATAACCCCTGGAGAAAAAAGAAACCAAATAACTCTTGAGGGTGTCCCAGGAGACAGTTGGAGGAAGTAATTGGGGACGTTCGGGATTGCACCCCAAGTTCCCCGCCCCTTCTTTTCTCAGTCCTGCCACCTCCCCACCTCCCCGCTTTGCCTGCTAACCCCACTTCCTAGCTCAGGGCTTCCTTTAACCAACCATTTCGGATACCTGCTCTCTTTGCAAAGGATTAACGAGCTTCGGAGGGAGAGGATGAAGCTGTGAAATAAAAGTCATGGCCCAGCTACCGGAGACATCAGGAAGCCACTTAGAACTAGCTATTCCCCATTTGCATACACACACACACACACATCGCTCCTGTAAGATTATTTCTTGGCATCTCCCTCCTGTTCCCCCGACCCCCAGTTCCCTCTACTGCAACAGGTGCATGGCTCAACCGCTGGAGCGGCCTCCTGTTAGTGGTGCAGAACGACTATCAGAACTGGTTTTCCCCTTTGTTTACAAAGCAATCGTGCCATCAAAAGAAGAACAAAATCACCACTTATCACACCCTGTCATAACGTAATCTGGCCCGGAGGGAAACGTTAGAGGAGTTGGGGGGAGGGTGGGGGAGGGTGGAGAAACTCACTCAACTTTCCTCGTCAATAATCCGCTTTGACAAAGCGTGTTGGGGCTAGAGCTCGGGAAACCCACTACAAGCCTGGAAAGTGAGGACAGTTACAAGAGCTGTTTGGTTTCAAGAGAAAGTGGGGGCCCTAGGGTGGGGCACCCAAGGGGGCTTGCAGATTCTGCGCCAGTTTAAATAAACAACAAAACGCCTTTTTTGAACAATCCCTATTATTAGTTTTAAGCTGCCACTTCTGTCGACAGACCCGCAGTTGAAACTTTCCACATTTGTTGTCGCGTCCCGGGACACCCAAAGACAACCTGGCCCCAGCTGTGAGAGAAAATCCGCGTCTCGGTTTGCCCTCCGCTACGTGCGCACGCGGTGCATACAAAGGCTCTCTTCAGCCAAAGCCTTCTTCCCTTCGGGTCTCGTTCGCTTTAAAGTGAAGGGAGAGGCTGATTTCCTTCCCCATAGTTTCACAGTCTTTTGGAGCGCTTTCTCCTTTTCCCTTCCCACCCCGCCTCTCAAAATCTTAGTACTCTTAGAGGAAATAATACGAAAGTTGTTGACAACGTCAGTTTTGTTTCCTACTGTCTTGACGTAGGAAACCGATAGCCTCCTCTCTTTTCAGAGTGCAGCAGCGGGGAGTTGTAGGATTCACAGCTAAAGCCATCTTATGGTTCCAGGTCCTCCAGGAGAAATGTCGGGTCCAGTTACATTTCAGTCAAGTCTTCTCCCAGTTTATTTAGAAGTGATGAGAACCCTGGATGAAGCCATCCACAGGGCAATCCCAGGCACCAAGGACAGAAACGCCTAGGTTTCTCTGGGTTTACCTGCTCTGGTCAAACAACATTGCCCTGCTCTTTGAAAAATAGAGAAAATACATTCATCAAAGTTACTGGGATTTATTTTTTCGCTTTGCATACAGAATTCCTACGCCACCAAATTGCTCCCTAGGTTTACTACTCCTGTAGCAGCTGTGTAGGTATTTTTTTTTCTCCAGCGAGAGTAGTTCCCCAAGGACAAGGTCCTGAGCTGAAACTTGTTTATAAGCCTTTGGAAGGCTAGGATTATAGTCATATTCCTATAGCCACAGGCTAACTGTGACTCCACATAAAAGATCCCAAGCAGTTGCAGCACCCGGCAACTGGGAAGGAGGTCAGAGCCTTTGTGTGCAGTTTAAATTAAGGGCTTCTTTTAACACCGTAACTCCGGGTGAAAAAGGTCAGAAATAGCGCGGGAGAGCCCAGTTCAGAGTCCCAAGGTTTAGATACTGACAGTTTTAGAGATGGGAAGGACCTTAGAGATTATCTATTCCAAACTTTTTACAGATGAGGTAGTAAGTAGCAGAGCTACCTGTAGTGCTGCGATTCCAAATGCAGTTTTCTTTCCACTGATTTATACTACCACTATCTAATAAACTCAAAGCCTTTAAGGTACCTTGGGCATCACGTAGTCTCATTCTTCAATACATCCATTTTGTAGATGAGCAAACTGAGGGGAGAGGGAGTAAGTGCTTTGTCCAAAGTAATTTAGGCTATAGATGAGAGTGTTAGAATTCGAACCCAGATACTCCGCAGATCCACTGCTTTTTTACACTACTGCCTCGGGTAATGAGTTGATAGAGTGGTGAACATTATTCGTCCAAGCTAAACCAACTGACAAATGGCTCACAATTGCTCATTGTTAAGTTATTGTTTACATTTATTGGAGGCCCTGGGGAGATTATCTCATCCTTTCTAATCCCTATATGGTTGATTTAAAGCATATAAGTCATGTGCAGAGTGCAATACTTGCGCTTCTGGATACAATCTACAAGGCGACAGGCTCTCTTGGGAAAAGAGCATTCATTGAACCAATTCGAAAGCAAAGGAAAATGAAGTGAGGAAAGAGAGCAAGACTACTTGTTTCAGTAGGTTATTTGGGATGCTTCGCTCGCTTTGGGTACCTTGAAGATCTAGGAAATGATTACACAGCAAAGGACTTGGAAACAGTTTGTGCTCTGACACGCCACATTGCGGCAACATTACGAGTTGACGAGTGAAAAACGTTGTTCGGGACCCAGATCTATCTATCCTTTTGCTCTAGGACACTTATTCAGCCCTTCCTCCAATTGAGAAGGCCGATCGTGGCATCTTCTTGCTAGCAAAGATCCAAATGTCCCTAAGTATTAACCTACAAATAAACTTGAGAAAATGAACTGTCTTTGTTCCTATGACTGATGTTAAACGATAGGTATAACTACTTGGGCAGATCTTTTTCTTTCCTAAACAGCCTGTTTGGGGTTAAAATTTCAGTTGGCATGATTTAGAACTACTCACACGGAACTCCATGACCTGCAACGGGTGGCGGTGGGGCTACTTGTTTGCTGTAATAAATTTCCTAATGTTTATTCTTGGACCAGTTGCAACACTACTCCAATTCCTGGCTCCATTTTTCTCTTCTCCTCCGCTATTCTCCCTTGCAGTCTTTTCTTCCTGTATCCTTCTCCCCTCCCTCTCTACCTCCCCTCCTACATCTACAGCCCTCCTTCCTTCTCTCTGCCTTTCCTCTTCCTCTATCTCCTTCCCTCCTTCATTCCCTCTTTCTCCCTTTCCACCTCTTCTCCTCTGCCCTCTCTAATTCCCCTCTCTTCCTCCAATCCTTCTTTCTCTCTCTCCCACTTTCTCTGAGCAGGCTTCCCAGTCTTTCTCTTTCTTCCCCAGTATCTCCCAGTCACCGTTTGTGTATAGATTTCGGCCTCCGTTACACACACAAATAAACAGGTCGGAGCCCACTTTGCTCTGAGAGATTGTGCGCTCTCACAGCTAAGAAAACACTAAATCATAAAATATATGGAAAGCCTGTGGGGAACTCTGACCCTGGTTTTTTTCGGCAGAAAATATTCATAACCTCAGACCTGAACCCTATCCTTCCTGCCTCAACAAGTGCCATGGAGAAACGATTATCAGAATGTTCTGACCAATTGCTCACTCATCCTTTGTGGGTCTCCTTCGCCTGTCTCCAAAGGCAAGAAGACCTTTCTGACAGGAAGTCCTTGAATGCTTTTTCCGTATAACTGGGCTTCCTCATTAGCAGTTTCCCATTATACACAGAAACTCCTGGCTTACATATGTATGTAAATGTATGCGCATCGATTCGTGCACCTTTGCTACAGGAGAGCTCTATGGTTGCATCCCCGTAGATTGGAAAGAGAGGAAGTTTGCCTCTGGGCTGGGGAGAGAATTCACACTCTCTAAATTAGAATGACCGCTCTGGTGTCTAACTCTGCTGGTGGTCCTGGATGATGACTGTGCAAATATTCACTTTAACTTGAGACTTGGCTGAGAAATAAAAGACGGTTAATTTTTTTTATTAATGAGTGTCCCTTTTGGTGTAGGCTTTAAGGGGATCAGCGCCCACCAGCTCTCTCCAAGACCACAGAACCTGCTTCTGGGTTGCAAAACCATTGCAGCCCTCCAACTCCCTCCCACCCCACCCCTACCCTCACCCCTTTCCCCCACTCCCCCCCCCCCCCCACAGAACTGTTAGAACTGTAGTCGAACCCAGCCTGACCAGAGTGCTTGATGCAGCAAATCTCTGTGTTTGACTGCTTGGCTGGTAAAGTGAGAGTCAGGGACCAGCACAGTGCCTCGCCCCGCCCTCCTTCCCCTTCCCCTCCCCCCCTCCCCGCGGGAAAACCCTAAGGCTACTAGTTTCCTGCATTTGCTCCAGAGTACCAAATCTTCAATTTGGCCGCCTAAGGCATCCAAGCGAATGGAGCAGCCTGGTAGGAAGCTGATTTGGTTCAATCCCATTCAGAGATTTAGAGGATGGTGGAGACAGAAAGTCCTCTGAGACTGGCTTGTCTATGGTAATCTCTCCTTGAGCCCTCCAAACTTATTTGCTTGAGTCTGTGCCTATGTGCCTAGTGGGAGAATGCCTGTCCCTAGGGTTTGGCCTACTAAACTCGACTTTACCTTCAGAGTTAAATGTTAGCCCCATTTTCTCTCCTTGTCAAAGGTCTTGAAGATCACTGGGATGGATTTGGTTAATGCAACATTTAGTTTCAATTATCTTGGCCAATTTTGAGTAATAACAGCGCAGACAGGAAATAGGAGCTGTGCTGTTTTCCAAGGGACTTGTATCCTCATAACTAAAAAATGACTTTAATTTAGAAAATAAATGGCAAGGCATTAACTTGCGAAGTGGATATCATTATCCTACCCTTCCCCCCTCCCTCCTCAAAGTTGGGCTGGCCAATTTATGAAAGCTCTGCTACTGAGATGTGCTAAATAGGACACGCTGAGCTCTGTGCTCTGATCCCCAGTGCTTTATTGTGCAACCAAAGGATTAGAAGGCACAAACCCCAATCGCTATCAAAACCTATTAGACGCTTCCTATTTTAATCACCTCTAATTTCTTAAATCAGGGCCATACTGATGTCGCACAGGACAGTGAAAAGATTTTGTATCATATTTAAATTTTTAAGGTTGTATGAGTTTATTTTTCAGACATCTGAAATGTAAATGTACCCATGATCCTGAATTTCAAGCCAGAGACATAGGAGTAGCAGGTATATTAGATACAAAATAGTCCTTAGACATTGTTTCTTTTTAAATGACTTCTTTTAAAATGTTTCTCACTCCCTTCTCTGTGGAGGTGGTGGACTGTGGACATGAAACATTGCATATACTGTCAGGCTTAGTGGGTGTGTGGGTTAGTTTAACTGTGTTCTGTCTCTACCTCTGTGTCTCTCTCTCTAGTTAAAGTAATGGTTCACTGGGTAGGAGAAGAGGGAGGAAAAGAGTCAGAAATGAAGGTACTATAAAAATGAAGTATATCAATAAATTAAAACTAATTTTAAAAAATCAAATTTCTTTCAATCTTCTTTTTGGCAGTTGAAATCATATTGAATATTATAGCTTTGGTGAATGTGATGCTAAAAGGACAAGGTTCTGTTCTTTGATTATTCAGGAAGAGAAAGTTATCCATCCAAGAACAAGTTAACAGCATCCCACATGCTTTTAAATTTTACTGGGTAGGTCCTTTCAGCCATGGTATAGTAAAGCTGGAATCACCTTACTGAAATTGTTCTTTTTCTAGGATGAAATAAATTTACTTTGGGCAAGTAAAAACAGGTAAGAGACCCTATGTAAAATCATAAAGTTCAGCCTCTGCACCTTACTCTAATCACTCTTGCTATACACTATCTAAATGGCTAAAGTGGGCCTAGTTATGATTAAGCAAAACTGATCTTCACTGACCTCACTTAGACTCCAAAGGGCAACAGAATGCAGCAAGGGGCACTTGACTGAAAAAAGACTCAAAAGGTACATATTAGCAACTACTTTCTTTGATACAGTGGTTTATTACTTTTCTTTTCCAGTTACTTTATAAATGATCTGCCACTAAAGCCTAAAATGAACTTCTCCAGTGAGGTGAATAAAGAAGAAATGCTTTCAAAATGTTTAATTTTAAATGTGTCTTCTGCTTTCATGGTTGCAATAAAACCATGTCTTCCATTTTGGCAAATAAATTATACAAAAATTCATACACAAATGAAACATTCTGACTATATTTAAGTATTTCTACAAAAAAACCAGGACACTTCTACATTTTAAATTTTATTCTTGACTATTGCCACTGGAAAAAGACATGAAGTATAACAAAACCTTTTCAAACAATTGTATTCCCTTGAACTTAGTAGATCTGGTCTGTCCTCCTAGCAATAAGCAAGAAAAACCTAACTTAAGAGTTAAAAATTAAATAAAGGCCCGGCTCAACAAAGAAAGGAAATTAATTGCTGTTATTAATCCTTTCTCCTGAAACGATTTTGATTAGTAAATACAGTAGGACAGTTATCCATCTGCCGATTCAAGAAACTTTTATGAAAGCATATACTGGGCAAACTGCTGGACAGTACCCATAAGTAGTAAATAAAATGAATCTTAGAGGGAAATCCTCTCATTTTCCAAATAAAGGAACTAGAAACCAAAAAGTTTATATGTCCTGGGTAAGGTCATCTTGAGGTAGACCCAAGACAAGCATGCAAATTTCTTGGCTCCCATTCCTTTGCTCTTTCAATTTCACATGCTCCCCTGCTTCCCTTAAAGTTACATAATCGAGGCCCACCAGGGAGCACAGACATTCATAGAGAGTTCTATGCATACCTATGCCACTTAGTGAGAAGGAGCCAAGGGGGTTTTTCTAAACATAGATTTGGTGTTAGAAAAGACCTTAGAAGTAGGCCATTTCATCTCCCCTCCCCTTTCTGTCTAGTAGATGATGAAGTTGAGAATCAGAGAAGTTAAATAACCTATTCAAGGGGAGCAAGGTTGTAAGTAGCAGAGCTGGGGTTTGAACTCAGATCCTCTGCCTCCAGCTCTGTCTTTCCACTGCACCCAGGCCACCTTTCAATAAAGCCAAGTTCTTGTAAAGAAGTTGTACTACAGTAGTGCCTATGTGAATAGCAGAAACACTCCCAGAAGGATATGATAAGTAAAAACATGAATTAATCATGAAAAGGTCAATCTAATGGTTGCTGGTGACCATATTTGAGGTTTCCTTGGCAAAGACACTGGAGTGCTTTGCCATTTCCTTCTCTAGTTCATTTGACAGACGAGGAAATTGAGGCAAACAGCATTAAGGGACTAGCCCAGGGCCACACAGCTAGGAAGTATCTGAGACCAGATTTGAATTCATGAAGAGTAGTTTTCCTGACTTCATATCTGGCATTCCATCCACTGTACCACCTAGCTGCCTCTGCCTCATTCTAGTATAATCATGCAAATATTTATGTTGAATTTTCAGTTATGGTTTGGAATCAGTATAATATTAAAAATGTAAAGGACAATTTACAGGCTTCTGGAACTAATGCCTAATTGCCCATATATGTCTACAATTATGCATATCTTTCCTATTGTCACTAATCAGTTTCTTGATGACATTTGATACATTTAAAAATAGCTGCTTTACTCAGTACAGTGATTCCATGAGAAAATCAAATTTGATTTTAGCACCTTGGCTCCTTCCTATAGTTTCATCTTGGAATGAATGAAACTTGGAGATTACTGCTATTTACCCCTCAGAATCAACAGGTGATACGAGGGAAGCAGGAAATGACCAGGGGAAAGAAGTATTAGAATAACGGGATGTGTGAGTGTGAAAGGACTTTAGAGATCACCAAGTCCAACACACTTTACATGTAAGAGATTAAGTGACTTTCCAACATGCACAGACTAACTCCGTGTCTCCTATGTCCTAGTCTAGTCCCCTCTTTGGCTGGACCAGCTACCTCTCATGATTAAAATTTCTTACGCTGAACCTCACCCATTAACACTGATAATACATATATTGGTACTTCAAGATATTCATATGGAAAGGGCAAACATATTTGATTCCCAGATCCCAAGAATAATAGTGGACACTCCTTGAAAATACAGCAATTAACAGAGTGCCAAGCACACAGTAGGCAATTAATAAGTGTCTATGAGTTGATGGAAACTGCCAGGGTCAGAGCATCAGCCTTGAATTGTTTGACTGGGAATTATCATTGTATACCGAAAAATAATTGGTACTTGAAGATCCAACATAAAAAGGAAGGAAGAGAGGGAGGGAAAAAAGAAAATATATTTAGAATATCAAGCTTTTGATGTTCCCAAAGAAGGGCTTTTGATTCATCCTGAGGAAATAACGACATCAAATTAAAAAACAAAAACATTGACTGAGCACTTACAATATGCCAGGAACTGTGCAAACATAAAGAAAGTTAAAAATAGTTCTTGCCCTAGAGGAGCTTACAATCTAATGTCGGTCATCTGTTGGAATCCTGGCTGGTGAATTTGCATATGCCTCTTCCAATTCCAGTGATACAACAATCTTCTTAGCCTCTGTAAGAAAGGTGTGGTTGAAAGTTAAGTCTTCTGGAAAGGCTTTCTAAAGACTGCTTTTCATGATCCCTTAGCCACAACACTTCTGGAAGCAAAGTTGAATCATGGTGACTAACACTTTCTCTGAAATTACCTGCTCCAATTTGAAGCAGAGAAGTAATTCAGCTTCATTAGCTGAATAAATGAATATAAATAAATCCCTTCCCTGAAAGTTTCCCAGATAGTAGCCTGTACAAGTTAGGACTGAAATAATTTTTTTCCCCTAAACATTTGCTGCCCCCATGTGTTTCTTAATATAATTGTGAACAAAAATGCCAGGCTAAGGTTTAAATCATGTTTACTTAGCAGATATGTCAGCTTTGCTAACAATAAAACCATTATGTGTTCACTTACAGACCATGCCCAAGAAGAATAACTCATTATATGTCATAATATTAACCACTCACCCTGGATATATTGTTCACACATTATATATACAAACAGAAATACAATTAGAAAGGCAGTAAGGCATGGTAGAGAGAACATTGAACTAGGAGTCAAGAAACCTAGGTTCTAGTCTTATGTCAATCACTAACTAGCTATGGCAAGTCACATCAATGACCTGTGCCTCAGTTTCCCCATTTGTAAAGGTGAGGATTGTAGTAGATGATCTCTGAAGTCCTTTCTAGCTGTAACTTTCTATGATTCTGACTAGGGAATCATAATATAATAGAGCTAGAGTTGGAAGGGAGTTCAGAGGCCTCATCACCATCCCCTTCTGCCCTCACATTTTACAGAGGAGGAAAATAAGGCTCATGGAAATTGAGACTTGCCCAGGATTACACAGGTAGTAGGCATCAGTTTGACTTCAGAAGCAGCATTCTTTCCCTTATGAGCAAGTGGGATCGGAATATGGTAGGGGATGGGGTGGGTGGAGGGGAGAATGTTCAAGGAGAAAGAAAATAGTCTGCTAATGAATCTCACCTCTGGCTAAGGAACCAGTCTGGATGTGTGCCAAAAAAACTGGCCAAGATGAATTTCCTGTTTTCTCATTTGAATTTCTTACCTTGTTCCTTTGCTATCTTGACAAACCAGCTCTTCAATGCCTACAGAGCTGAAACCAAAGGGGTTAAATTGATTTTGCATTTTATTAAAGGCATTGAACTGTACTACAAAATTGTGTTACTTCAAAAATGAGACTCCCCTATGTTGTTTGCCATATTCAACACGTTACTGCTACTTTCTGTATAGGCTAGTTTACAAAACTTTCCCTTGATTGAATGGTTATTCTAAGAATACACTTGAAGCTGAGTTTTGCAAAATATATGTCTCAGAGAACCCAACAGTTCTAGGATTCTGTGAAGCTGCACTTCGTGGAGCTACTTGAATTCCATGAGGGTATTATAGCACAAGTGTGTGGGACCTTGAGTATTTTGGTGAAATTATTGCATTTTCTCCTTCTTATTTTAATTTAGCATGAGCATATCATTCTTGAATACAGGACCTTTCTCTCTTTAAGTATAATACTGTCACTCTCATCTCCGGCAACTGTGCAAATGAAGCCTCTACCAGAAAGGCTGATGCTACCATTTAGCATTATACATGTAGAACTAAAAGGGACCTCAGTTCATAGGTCATGTAGTTCAAACTCCTCATTTTTCAGGTATGAAAACTGAGGCCCAGAGTGGACAAACGTGGCTTTGATCCCACTATCCTCCTCGCTTATGAGTGCCTATAGGTGAAAATTATTACCTTTACTACAGTACTACAATCTTCTCTGGTGACTTCAGAGGAAGGGGGACAAAAAAGGACCAAATCTGTGGTTTTTATTGGTCTCTAGAACTCTCAGTTCTGAATTTCTCTCACTGATGCAAGAGCATCTTTTCTCTAACTTAGAGTCTGAGAAAGTTGTCCAAGACAACCAGGACTGGGATGTGTTCATGGTCACACAGCTAGTATGAAAGGAACAGAATCTGAACCTAGGTCTTCCTCTCTCCAAGTCTATTCATCTATCCACTTTTCCATGCTGCCAATGACTGTGGCAAGTTGTTAAATAGGAAAAGGAAGGAATATTATCATAAACCTGTCCATCTTCATCCTTAGTCTTATCATTCTAAGTTGCTGTTAACATGAGACATGAACTCTAAAACTGACTGTGGCAATAAATGACTGTTTAATCTTAGCCAAGTCAATTGACCTTTAGGGGCCTCAGTTTCCTCATCTATAAATTGAGGATACTTTATTAGATGGCCCTTAAAGTCCATTCCAAAGCTAATAGTCTTCTATTTGATTATCCTCATATCATTCTCCATTCCATGGATTGTTGGCAAACTACAAAGAGCTGAACGATTTGCTTCATTATAAATTGCCATAATTTTTTGCTGTGATGAATTATGTGAATGGTCACACTCAGGTAGGTATTTCCCCTGTTGATCCAAATGAAAACCCATTTCATGCTTTCGTATCCTGGATGACTTGTGTCAATAGATTATTTAGTCAATGCATTGGAGGTCTTTCTCTGGTCCTTTTGATATTTTGTAGGTACCAGTGAATCTTTGATATTCTCTCTCTCTCTCTCTTTCTCTCCCTCTCTCTGTCTCTCTCTCCCAATACTTATACTCAAATCATCAGCAACATCTGGTCACATCCACTATGTGTCTTTATATTGCCTTTTGAATGACTAGAAATCTTTAGTTTTCTGAGATTTTGGTGTCCTATGATGTTTAGCCATATAGCTTCAATGATTACATATGCTTATATAGGGTATCCCAAAAGTCTTAGTACAGTTTTAAGCTTAGAAGGACTTTTGGGATACCCTGCATATATAAATAGCTATTTAAATGAAAGTGTTTATAAGTATGTAAATGAATGATATTTCAAAACTTAAAGGGATCTGCGATCTTATCTTTGTGAGAACTCCTTTCAGGGTTCAGACCATAAATCCTTGTTGCCATGTATATTTCTTGTGAGAGGACTTGCTCTAGGTCTCATAAATTTCCATGTGTGCTAGTGAATTTCTTGGGCTATCTATCTGGCAGTTATCTCATCCTTCTACATCAATTTCTATACCTACTTCCATAGGTATAGGTGTTGTTGTTCAGTTGTTTCAGTCATGATCCATTTGGGGTTTTCTTGGCAAAGATACTGGGGTAGTGTGCCATTTCTTTCTTCAGCTCATTTTACAGATGAGGAAACTGAGGCAAACAGGGTTAAGTGATTTACCCAGGGTAGCTAGTAAGTGCCTGAGGTCCGATTTGAACTCATGTCTTCTTGATTCCAGGCCTGGTGCTCTATCCACTTCCAGCTGCCCCTTCTATATCGGTCTCTTTAAATAATTTGCTACTTGATTAAAGTTGTGCAAAATTTTTTAAAGTATGAAGTTTCCAGGTCAAAATATTTGAGAATCATCAATTAAGTGACTTTTAGCAGCCCACTGACATTCTACTTTTATGTTATACTGTTCATGTCCATGTTCTCTGATAATAGATGTATGATTGACTCTTTTACTATGTAGATACTGTATTGAATGGTAACTTAAAAAAATAAACTGCTCTTCCAACATGTGGTGTATTAGTGAAACAAATAGGCCTAACTAGAGGAAGGATAGAAAAGCAGGATTACAAACCTGTGTGGGAGACATATGGTAACTGCCTTTATTTATTACATTTGTGATCTAAAACTGTAAACCCTCCATTGAAGGAAGGCACTCGGCTCAGAAAATCTCTTCATTTCTCACCAGCTCCACTACTTTGAGACTTCTCAGACTTTTCTAAAATGTGCAGATTCCCAGATCCAATTCCCTTTAGCATTGCAGTAACCCATTCCGTCTCAAATGGAGCAGGCTAAATCAAACATGCTCTTAAAAATAATTCTACTATAACATAACCAATTCTCAGGTAGCAATGTCCCAGAATCCCATTGTGTGGGTTTACTGCTCTGGGCAGTGTAGCAAAGTAGAAAGAGCACCAGACTTGGAGTCAGAGGTTTTGATTCCTGACTTTAGCACTGACTCCTAAGTCACTTTGAGCTTCTTTGGAACTCATCTGTAAAATGATCTCTACCATCCTATAACTTTTTGTATCCCCTCTGCCTAGAACAGTGTCTGCAACTTAGAAATTGCTTGATAAAATAAATACCTGTCTATTGATTGGTTCTTCTTTAAAAATGTAGTCAGTAAAGGGCTGTGTATCTAGAGAGTTTTTTCATCTGAACTGGAAATGCAGTTTAGAAAGAGGTCTGACTTAGGGAATGACTGACAGACCTAAGAAACAGAGATCATAGAACAATTAAAGCACTAGCAGATACTTTGAGAGGTCATCCAGTTCATCCTCTTCCCCTGAGCTACTCTGAGCAAACAAGAATAGACCCTGTTTTCTACTAACATTTACAATGACTTTAGGCAATATATTTTCACCTAACTTTTCCTTCAGTAGCCTAGTCTATAAAACCAGGATAGTGTTTGCTCACCTCACAGATGCCATGAGGCTTACTCATATCATCATCCTGGAAGAAAGGTGCTATATAAACAGAAGCCAATAAGATCTAGCTATATTATAAAGCTGACACTCCCCAAAGGGCCACTGAGTCAGACAAGCCAATGAATGGAGTACATACAGTAATCTCTATAGGCAGGGCAGCTGATGTGTGTTTTTAAAAGGATTAGTCCTGACAATATTATTCAGTCTAAATGTGTGTACAGTATTAAGGTTTCACATTCACATACACAAAGGTCAGAAAAGACAAGTTAGGATTGTTCTATACATTGAACTGAAAATCCCATTACCCTGCCTTTGGACAGAACTGGGATAAATACAGTAGAATCTGTACTATTTTTGAGAACCTCAGAAGATTACATAGCTTCCCCAGGTAATCCACTGCAAAAACTGTCAGACTGTCTTTTCTTTTTCTTTATATGTTTAATTTTAAATTTATTTTATTCTTAAGTTATGGGATAAAATAAGCATTTCCATACTATAGTATAATAGAAAAAAGATGATTACACATGAAGGTGCAAATCTATTATGTACAACTTGCTATGCCTTTAAAATGTGATGGTTAACATGTACATTTTTCTTTTTTATGTCTCACATGAATCTTTTCTTGCTGCTGTTCATGGTCTCCATCACATCATAATTCCCTTGTAGAGTGATTTTAACCAGCATCCTCCTGTATCTTCAGTGGCTGTGGAAACTAACTAGTTCCCATCATCCCTTTCACAAAACCCTACATATTCTCTCTCTCCTTTTAGATTTAAAATTGAAATGTTTTTGATACCTTTTGTTTCTACATAATAGAAATGCCTGTCCTCCACTCAAGATGTGAATTTTCCCTTGTAACAAAAGAAAACAAAGCAAAATCAACTCACATTGAAGCCATTAGACATGAACATCATTTTATGGGCATTCACTGCCCTTTCTATTGGCATCCATTCTGTGCTCATAGTTCCCACCTCTCTAAGGAAAGGGAGTAAATTTATATCTTTATCTCATTTCCAGTATCAAGAATGGTCACTAGAATTACATAGCAAAATATTTGCTTTTGATTTAGTGTTTTCTTTGACATTATTAGCTCCACACATTTTTGAGGACCAATACTTACTCAATTCAGTTGGCACTAATATTAATGTTAATATTACTCATTTTCATCATAATAATCAAGTTTTTTCCTCCATGTAGAACATGAAGTATGATAAAGCTCATATCCAACTCTTAACTAAAAATAAAAATATTTGTCAGGCTATGTTTTTGCGTTTTGGGGGAAAAGTTTATTTTAGGGAAAAGTTAGTGGATGCTGCCACCTACTGGTACATTTTAGCTAACATCATTTTTGCAGTTCTCCATTCAATATATTCATTGCAGTTCATGAGTCTATATGTTGTCCCAGCCGTTTTGTTTTTTCCTTTCTTCTAAATAGAAATTAACTTAAGACTTTGGGGCTCACCTCAAACTTATGATCTGCCATAAATATAAGACCAGGTAATTTTCAACTTGTAGATTAAATCCTACAAAGTTATGAATTGTAGTAGTAGAACTAGGTTTTAGTTCCAGGTTGGCCACTAACCGGTTGTGTGACCTCAGGCAAGTTACCTTACAGAATCAGAAATTACAAAATCACACAAAGCTGGCAGTGACGTTAGAAGTCACCTAATCCTATTTACACCTCAATAGGAATCTCCTCTACAATGGTCATCCACCCTCTGACCAAGACCTCCACAATGCTGAATTCACTGCCTCCTGAGGCATCCTATTTCTTTTTTGGATTGCTTTAATTGCTAGTCTATCAATAAATAATTATTAAACACTTACTGTGTGCCAGGCATTTTGCTCAGTACTGAGGATAAAAATATGGAAAAAGAAGGCAGTACTTTCCCTCAAAAACCTTAGAAACCAATAAGGGAAGATAATACATAAAAGGAAGCTGAAAATAGTGGGAGAGGGTATATATAAGTAAGGTGAATTTTAATCTGTGTGAAAGTGGATTTTAAAAATTATTTCTTAGAGTTCAGTTTCCCAGGATCCATAGCCATAGCATTCTCTTTTCCCTAGGTATTAGATAGGAGTTCCCACAATTATAATTCAAAATATCTCCACTGGACTTGTGTACAGTTATGTAATGGTAAATAACATAAACATCCACTGTGGCTGAGCAGCGAGATACAGGGATGAAGTGATGTAAACTTGTGAGGCTTTTGCTGGAAATATGCCTTCTTTGTGTGTTGTCCTATAAAGCAGGTGGTCATTGGTCAGTGAAAGGGGAACATTAGGGTTGAGAGCACAAACTGGAATGCTGTGTGTGTACCTCAGTTGGCCCCCATTGAGGCTTGGGGGAAGCCTTAGGGTTGAATGCACAAATGCTGTGCGTGCCTTGATCAGCCTCCCATCAAGGCTTGGGGGGGACTCTGTATTTGCCTCAACTAGCTCCCATTGAGGCTTGAGGGGCTGAAAGGGAAGCACAATTTGTGCCTGTCTAGATTGACCCCATCGAGTTGCCCTCCCCCTTCTCACCAGCCCCTTCAAGAAGGGTGATTAGGGAATGATGTCAGAGTTTGTGCTCCCATTATCAG
The DNA here is from genome assembly GCA_023548195.1 of Bettongia penicillata ogilbyi. NCBI lineage: Eukaryota > Metazoa > Chordata > Mammalia > Diprotodontia > Potoroidae > Bettongia > Bettongia penicillata. The sequence continues at coordinate 1,210,640 of JAJHZJ010000589.1, forward strand.
CAAACCTCTTCTGAGAAAAGTAGACTAGAATTAACTCATTCTCAGTGTCTTTCCTGTGTGATCAGATCAAGAGTGAGCCTGTGCTAGCAACATCCTGTGTGCTCTGTATCTGTCTTACAAAGGGTGAGGAGGCCAGAGAGGGGGGCAGAGGAGTAAAACCAAGTGGGAAATGAAGAGATGACTGGCCTGGATGCCTTCCTTAAATGGAGGTTCTGAAAGACTCCACCCCTGTCCTCATTCAGATGGCTCCCAGGGGCAGAGGCTACTGATGAAATGTGAATACCAAGGATAATTTGATCTTGGAGGGTGATGAGTTTCCTTGAGGAATGAGGGAGAAGTTAGTGGGGAAAGGGGGCAGGGAGGGAAACTGCTATTTTCCCTTATATGGAGCCACATCTGCCCCTCTGCAATTTTTATTAGTTGATTTTATTTTTCATCCTCTGAACCTAAGCAGAAAAAGTCCAGTACTTTTTCCATATAATTGTCCTTCACATACTCGAAGGCAGATATTTTGGCCTCCCTAAAATATGTTAAACATGCGCAATTCTGGCAAGAACAAATCAGCCTTAGAACTCAACATCTTATCAATACATAGAACAGAAATATAAAATATATACAAATAAATATAATTACATTAATGGATTGGAGAGGCACTAACTACTGGAGGGATTATGAAAAGATTTTTATGGGAGTTGGAGCCTTGACGGAAGCTAGAGTTTCTAAAGGGTGGAAGGAAGGGAGAAGAGTATTTTTCATATGTAAAGGACAATGTATGGAAGGTGAAAGAGTATACAAGTGTTCAGTGTAATATGCTGCAGGAAAAGGTGGAAAGTTGAGGAATAAGAAAAGATAAGATAGTAGAGAGCCTTCTGATAACTTGGAAGACAGATGTTTCAGTTGAGTGGTAGGGTCCCAAACGAAATTAGAAACGGTTAAGAAGTGAGTGGGATATGAAGAAGCAAAATCTACCAATATATGTTGCATTTTCTAGATTTAGAGCTATAGGAGGACTGGGGAAGCTCTAAGATGAAAGCTTGTAAAGATGGAAGGGTTAAATGAATTTTTTCCTTTTGCAGTATCTGTCAAACCCGTGAGTTGGCAAAGTCCCACTCTTCTGCTTTTCTCTTGCCTCCATGCTGTCATTCTTCCTCTTTGCCTTGTTTGGATCAGTCCCTCCAAGGGCAGGTTAAAACTCACTAAGGGAGAAGAGGGAGTTGGGCAATCTATGTCCAAATTTGTGGGTATCTATAGTCTTGATTTCTTTGTCAATGGATACTGGATGCATAGTCAATGTAGCATTATAAGTGATGGTGAGATCTTAGGTAAGACTGTCTCAGTGTGTGGCTGAGGTGGAGTTGAGATGGCAGGTGAACCAGGGTGCCTGAATGGGCATTAAAATGAAAGTTGAAGGTCCCAAGTAATGATGGCAGATGTTGAAGTAAAGAGGAAAACAATGAGGTAGATACTTAGTTACTTCTTGAGAAAGTTGGGCAAATGGTGTGGGGCTGAGCAGATAACAACGCACAAAGCATAAGGTGGTGTAGCTAGATGGAGTGACTCTCAAGCCCGCAGTTGTGGATTTGGGGCATGATGGAGTAGATCTGAAAGCAACAGGGAGGAACAAAGAGTATACCAACTTCTCTTGGCTTATTGTCTCAGGTGCATGAGAAAAGATTTCCCACCCAGCTCCAGTCCTCTGATATGCCTTCATCATGCCCTCCAGAATTTCATTACCCCACAAGATCGCACTCCTTACCCCTTGGCTCCTTCCCTCTGAATGAACGGAGTGGAGGGTGATTAGTAGAGGGCTTCTCCCAGATCAGGTCTGGGAAACTTAGAACCTTGAGGCCACTTACAACCTCGGGGGCGGCCTTTTGACCAAATCCAAGTTTTACAGAACATATTCTTTTATTAAGGGGTTTTGTTCTGTGAAATTTGGATTCAGTCAAAGGGCTGTACTTTAGGACCTAGAGGGTTGCATGTGGCCTTGAGGCTGAGATCCTCCATTTAAGAGGGCACTAAGGGTAGCCACCTCACCATTTCCTACTCTACTGCTCTCCTCTGAACTTTCATCATGCCCCAATCCAGTATCCTCCCCTATTCCTATCTACCCCTCTGCCCCCTCCATCCCTATCTTTTTTTTTACTTCTTTTTATATGTTGTCTTTCCCCTATAGATTGTGAGTTCCTTGAGATCAAAGACTATCTTTTGCCTCTCTTTGTATCTCTTGCACTTAGCACAGTACTTGGCACATAGTAAGTACTTAATAAATGTTCATTGACTGTCTGACACACTAAAGTAGGATCATAGATTTAGAGCTGGAAAAGATCTTAGAGGCCATCAGTTCCAACCCCTCCCCCTCACTTTGCATATGAGAAAACTGAGACATGGAAAAGTGAAATGCTTTCCTCATAGCTGTGTCACACAGGTAGTAAGTTTCTGAGGTGGAATCTTAAGTTTGTGTCTTCCTGACTCCAAGTTCAGTGCCCTACCCATCATGCCACAAAACTGGCCAGTATAGTAGCAGATGAAGTGTCTCATGAATGGAGCTGAGTTATCATGAATATAAGGAGGTAGAATAAGAATGAAAGGAAAAGTTCTAAAAAGAAGGACAGCTTTTAAACAATAGAACAGATTCTAGAGAATACAACGGAAAAGGAAGGTAGAATAAGATAGTGACTCAGGATAGGTAGGATTGATTTAGATGGGGATGAGGAAGAAGGGAGAGATTACCAGGGAAGGTAGTTTTTTCCCAGGCAACTTTCAACTCTGATTCCCAGGGATTCAGAGGGACAGTTTGCAAGCCCATAAGGTTGATATCTGTCATATCCTTCTCAGTAGGAAATAAATAACTACATGCAGTCCAAGCTTGGATGTTGATTTGGTTTTCACACTTCGGGGACTGCATGACTAAGGCACTGGTCTTGGACTGGGTTTCAATGGTTGTGTAGAAAAAAGCCTGCTGTTTGGGCTTGGTTATGGAAGGTAATGCTTATGGTTATAAGCATTATAAAAGATTATAAGTTATAATAGATTATAATTATAAAAGATTATAAGTGTTATAAAAGATTAAAGTGTTGACTTCATCACAGGGGAAATCAGATATTGATGTAAGTTTAAACTAAGCTGTAGATGACATATCAGGGACTTTTAAAAATAATTTATATGGTATCAGTTTTCAACAATTACTTCCATAAGTCTTAAATTTTCTCATCTTCCCTCTCCCCTTTCTCCCTCTCCCCTTCCTCCCTGAGATGGCATATAATCTTATATGAGTTCCACAATACATTCTTATTAAACATATTTTCACATTAGTTTTGTTGTATAGAAGAATTAAAATGAACGGGAGAAACCATGAGAAAAAATCAAAACAAAACATAACACCAGAGAAAAGAGTTTGCTTCATTCTGCATTCTGATTCCATAGTTCTTTCTCTGGATGTGGAGGGCATTTTGCCTCAAGAATCCTTGGGGAATGTTTTAGGTCGTTGCATTGCTGTGAAGGGTCTATTCTATCAGAAACAGTCCTTACACACTGTGGCTGTTACTGTGTATAATGTTCTCCTGGTTCTGCTCATTTCACTCAGGATCACTTCATATAAGTCTTTCCAGGTTTTTCTGAAGTCCACCTGTTCACCATTTCTTATAGCACAATGGTATTCCATTACATTCATATACCATAACTTGTTCAGTCATTCCCCAATTGATGGGCATTCTCTCAATTTCCAGTTCTTGGCCACCACAAAAAGAGTTGCTATAAATATTTTTTTTCAGGGCCTTTCTTGAAATTTGGTTTTATATGTAGAGAAGGACCCTGGGCCTGGAAGTAGAAACTGCTATGGAGCAGGGTGGAGAAGGGAGAAGAAAGAAAAAAGAAGCTAAGATAGAAGATAATCTTGGTTCACAACCCTGCTAGGGATGTTCTGTCTTTAAGAATGAAGGAAGGATACTTCAAATCCTGGAGAAAGCTTCACATCAGGACACATGGTTTGAGCAATATAGAAATAGTTTTGCTAAAAATTCAGCATATTCCACTTTAAGAACCACCACTCCCATGGACACACATACATGCATACATAACTACTCTGAGGATTGAGTGATGTAGAAGAAAGAATATTTATTGAAGTATTTATTGCATTTTATTTAATGCTTTTATTATTACATTTATTCAGGGAACCTAGATTTGAATCTCAGTTCTCCTTATTACATAACTTTGGAAAAGTCTGTTAACCTTTGAGCAACTCATTTTACCCATCTCACAAACTGAGGAAGTTGAATTAGATAATTAAGTGGCAGCTAGGTAGTACAGTGGATAGAGCACTGGGCCTAGAATCAGCAAAACGTGAGTTCAAATCGGGCCTCAGATAACTTAGTTTCCTCAAAGCAAAATGGAGATAATAATATAAATGAGATATTTATAAAGCACTTAGCACAGTGCCTGGCACATAGTAGACTTAATAAATGCATGTTTTCTACCTTCCTATCAGGTGTTGGCAATTGGGAAAAAACTTTTTCTTAAGACGTTAAAACATTGTTGGTGAAATTATGAACTGATCCAATCATTTTGGAGAGCAATTTGAAGCTATGCCCAAAAGACAATCAAACTGTGTACACCTTTTGGTCCAGCAATATTATTAATAGGTCTGTATCCCAGAGATCATAAAAAATGGAAAAGGATCTATGTGTGCAAAAATATTTATAGCAGCTCTTTTTGTGGTAGCAAAGATTGGAAATTGAGGGGATGCCTATCCATTAGGGAATGACAGAACAAGCTGCAGTACATGAATGTAATGGAATTATATTGTGCTATAAAGAAATGATGAACAGGCAGATTTCAGAAAAATCTGAAAAGACTTACATGAACTGAAGTAAAGTGAAATGAGCAGAATCAGGAGAATATAGTACACAGTAAGGGTAACATTATGTGACAATCAACTATGATCGATTTAGCTCTTTTCATCAATGCAATGACCCAAGACAATTCCAAAAGCTACATCATGGAAAATGCTATCCACATTCAGAGAAAGAACTGATGGAGTCTGAATGTAGATCAAAATATATTATTTTCACTTTATTTTTTTCATAGATTTTTTTCCTTTTGTTCTGTTTCTTCTTTCACAACATGACTAATATGGAAATACATTTTACATGATTGAACATATATAACCTATATCAAATTGCTTACCATCTTAGGGAGGAGGAAGGAAAGGGAGAGAGAAATTTTGAAACTCAAAATTTTATTTAAAAAATGTCTTTACATGTAATTGGAAAAAACAAAATACTATTTTTCAAAAAAGAAAAAAACTTACCTCAAGAAGCTTAAAATCTTTTTACCTTTTTTTGAGAAACCTAGATCCACATAGCTTTTGAATTAGAAAAGTCTCCAGAATTAATCTATTCTAATAATCCCATAATTTTTCAGTTGAAGAAATTGAGGCTCACTGAGATAGTGCAGTGTTGCTTCATAAGGAATAAATAGCAAAAATGAAAATGTACAAAAGTGGCCCACACTCTATGTCATACAATTTTGTGGGAGTCTCAAGAAAGTGAGGAAAAAGTGAAAAGTGAAAAAGATGAAGCTACATATTTCTGGAAAAAATCTTAGACTTTATGATAGCCAAAATAATAAGATGAACAAATATCAATAGCTACCAACTCTTATGCCTTCTTTCCCACCTTTACAAATTTTTTGTCCACTAGATTCTTTTTCCCTTTAAATGTCTCCTTGAATTAAGTTCCTTTTCCTCTTCTATCTTCAACATCTAGCTTGTTCTCTCATGCCAACACCATAACAATGTCCCACTCCATTAACAGAAGGTATAACAGTACGGAGCCAGCTGGGTCAAGCTGCTACCTGAAGTTCAAAATTGGAATCAAATGGAACACACATAACGTTAGATGGACTCTGAGTTTAGTTCATATAACAGTTAGTAGATGTCACAGCAAGAAAAGGACCTTCAGAGAAAGGAAAGGAATTTACTGATGGTACAGCTGATTCAGCTGAGCATGGTATAGTGGTGGAATTGATCACGCTGTCTTGGAGCTTGTTGAGCTCTCTATCACTTTTTATATTTAGAGGACTGAGAAGTTGTGTCATCTTAGTCCCCTGAGTCAATTAATTATTTAATAATATTTTTGATTTATTGTTTATTTTTAACATTCATTTTACAACATTTTTGAATTCCAAATTCTCACCCTCCTTTCAGTCCCTCACCCACTCACTGAGATGGTAAGCAATATATTCATTCTATATATGAAATCATGTAAAACACACTTCCATACTAGTCATGTTGCAAAAAAATAAAAATAAAGTGACAAAATTATAGTTCATCAGTTCTCTCTTTGGGGGTAGATAGCATTTTTCATCATGAGTCCTTGGATCATTGTATTGATTAGAGTAGCTAAGTCTTTCACAGTTGATCATCATTACAATGGTGCTTTACTATGTCCAATGGTCTTCCAGTTCTGCTCACTTCATTCTGCATCAGTTCATATAAGTCTTTCCAGATTTTCCTGAAATCATCCTACTCATCATTTCTTATAGCACACTAGTATTCCATCACACAGCTTGTTCAGCCATTCCCCAATTGTTGGGCATCACCTAAATTTCTAATTTTTTGTCAACACAAAAAGAGCTGCTATAAATATTTTTATACATATAGGTCCTTTCCCTTTTTCTTTGTTCTCTTTGGGTTACAGACCTAGTAGAAGTATTGATGAGTCCAAGGATATGCAGACTTTTATAACTCTTCAGGCATTTCAAATTGTTTTCTAGAATGGTTGGATCAGTGTACAACTCCACCAGCAATGTATTAGTGCCCCTATTTTTCCATGTCCCCTGAAGCATTTGTTATTTTCCTCTTTCTGTCATGTAAGCTAATCTGATAGGTGTGAGGTGATACCTCAGAGATTTTCAATTCGAATTTTTCTGATCAATAGTGATTTAGAGCATTTTCATATGACTATAGATTGCTTTGATTTCTTTTCTGAAAATTGTTCATATCTTTTGATCATTTATCAATTGGGCAATGGTTATTATTTTTATAAATTTGACTGTTCCCTGTATATTTGAGAAATGAAGCTTTTATTAGACGCATTTATTACAAATTTTCCTCTCATTTCCTGTGTTCCTTCTGCATTGATTTTGTTTGTCTTTAAGAATTTAGATATTGTGCAATTCCATGCATATGTGTTTGGTACTGATATTACTTCATTGTCTATGATACCCTTTTAGCAAAATGTAGTTGCCTTAATCATCTCTTTTAATTATGTCTATTTTAACTTTTGCTTTGTCTGAAATCATGATTGCTACTCTTGCCTTTTTTTTTTACATCTGCTGAAGTATAATTGATTCTACTTCAGCACCTTATTTTAACTCTGTGTGAGTTTTTCTTTTTCAAGTGTGTTTCTTGTTTGAAATATACTCTTGGATTCTGTTCCATCTGCTATGCACTTCTATTGTGTGAGTGAGTTTATCTCATTCACATCCACAATTATGATCATTTACTGTTGTATTTCCCTCCATTCCATTTTCTTCTGTTTATCTTTCTTTTTTTTACCCTATCTTTTCAAAAATTTGTTTTTCTTCAGATCACTGCCTCCCTCAATATGCCCTTCCTTTTATCATCCCACATCTTTCTCTTATCCTCTTCCCCTCTCACTTTCCTGATGGTTAAGATAGATTTCTATACCCAACTGGGTGTTTGTATATGTATGCATGTGTGTGTATGTGTGTGTATACATATGTGTATGTTTGTGTCTGGGCATGTATTCTTCCTTCTTTGAACCAATTCTGATGAAAGTGAAGTTCAAGCATTGTCTGCCACCACTACCTCCTTATATAAAAACTTCCTTACATGACTATTTTATGTGAAATACTTTTTCCATCCTTCCTCTCCTTTCCCCTTTCTCAACACTTTATTTTTAAAAAATCATCTCATCATAGTCAACTCATACTTGTACCCTCTGTTATGTAAACTCCTTCTAACTATCCTAATAATCATAAAATTCTTAAGAGTTGAGAGAAATGATTATTAATAACCAATGATTTGGGAAGATCCAGAGTTCTCCCTTTTTCTAAAGTCCTCATGTTCAGAGCTGTCTCTGAAGGTTGAACTAACTTTCTCCTCAATCTGGTCAGACCCCACCCAACCTTATAAGGAGTCTCATCTAAATTCCTGACCATTGAACCAAGGTTGGAGGTGGTCTGGGTACAGAGATAGTCTCTTTGTCCAAGAATGACATGATGTCACTGTCTCAGCTCCTTGTTGGAGTGAGCCCCCACTTATCGTTGTAAATATTCATTCTTTCATTAATTGTTAATCAGTCATGCATCCTGGGCTGTATTCAGTAATCACAATGAATATCTGGTCACTGGATCCAGGTGGTTCAGGTGGGGAAAGTGAGGTTGGTGACCTTGCACAGCCTTCCCTCACTCAAAACAAAGTCAAGCGCAAATCATGTCATTATTTCTCTGATGTCATGGTCTTCTTAGAAAATGAAGGACAAACACAACCACCAGTCAGAGTTGATTGACATCCTTAGGAACACCTATTCTTCCAAGGGCATAAAAATTGTGAGTCCAGCATCATGAAATTGTCTTTGGTCCAAGAGAGAGATGGCCAAATAACCATTTCTCTACTAACAAAATACTACCATAATTAATAAAATGATTAATTACCTAGAAACCACGTCTCTCAAACTTTTTAAATGTTACAGTTGCATGTATCAACTTCCCATAAAGGAACATATGCAGTTAAATTTATTAAGTCCATTATGATTTCTCTTTTATGTTTATCTTTATTCTTCTCTTGAATCTTGTACTTGAAAGTCAGATTTTCTATTCAACTCTGATCTTTTCATCAGGAATACTTAAAATTCCTCTATTTCATTAAATGTCTATTTTTTTTCCTTGAGGAACTATACTTTGCTTTGCTGAGTAGGATGTTCTTAATTGTGATTCTAGCTCCTTTGCATTTCACAATATCACATTCTAAGCCCTCTGCTCCCTTAACGTGGAAGCTCTTATATCTTATATGATCTTAACTATGGCTCCACAATATTTGAGTGGTTTCTTTCTGGCTATTTGTCATATTTTCTCTTGACCTGGGAGGTCTGGAATTTAGCTAAATATTCCTGGGGAGTTTTCATTTTGAGATATCTTTCAGAAGATGATTAGTGAATTCTTTACATATCTATTTTACTGTCTGGTTCTAAAATAATGGGAAAGTTGTTTTTGATAATTTCTCAAAATATGATATCTAGGCTCTTTCTTAAATGATCTCTCCTGGATTTTTGAGGTCAGTTGTTTTCTAATGAGATATTTCACATTTTCTTCTGTGTTTTCATTCTTTTGATTTTATTTTATTTTTTCTTGATGTCTCATGGAATCATTAACTTCTACTCACCCAGTTCTAATTTTTAAGATATTATTTTTTTGATGAGATTTTATAACTCTTATCCCTTTTGGACAATTTTGCTTATTAAGGAATTCTTTTCTCCAGTGAATTTTTGTGCCTCTTACCATTTGACCAATTTTGTTTCTTTAATGTTATTTATTAGCATTTTTATGCCTTTTTTTAAACCAAGCTGTTAATTCACCTTTCATAATTTCTTTCTATCACTCTCATTTCTTCTCCTTATTTTTCCTCTACCACTCTTTCTTTAGCTCTCCTAAGAATTCTTATTGATCTTGTGTCCAATTTTCATTTTTCTCTGAGACTTTGCCTGTAGGTGTTTTTACATTGTTATCTTCTTCTGAATATATGTATTAATCTTCCTTGTCTCCATAGTAGGTCTTTCTTATCTGGTTTGTTGTTATTTTTATTCACTTTTCCAGGCATTTTCTTTAATTTGAATTTTATGTTGAAGTTGGTCTCTGCTCATTTAGGGGAGGAGCTGGCACTGTCCCAAGCATCAGGCTTTTTCCATATTGCTATTTTCAGAGCTAGATCTGTGAACCTGTAAGTTTGCAGTGCTTCTAAGGTGAAGTTTTATTCTAGAAGAGGTGTGGTCACTGCTCTCCTGCCCTGCATTCTGGTCTTTACCTGGGAAGTATCTCTGCTTCCCTGCAACTGCAAGCAACAGTGCTGTTCTCTGTCCTGTAATATCTCTAAACTAAGAGTTTGCTGTTGCTGCTGTTGCAATCACCTCCAAGACCCACCACTGGTATTGCTACTGCATACATTCCAGATTGGACCCCATTCTGTTGTCACAGGCCTCTTCTTCTAACCTCCTAAGTTTTCTTGGGCCAGAAAAATGTCAGCCCTAGAAGTAAAACTATGCCGCTACAAAAATCAATCTAACACATTATTTTAAAGTTGTTTGGAGGGGGAAATTGGGAGAGTTTGGCTGGATTTCTGCCTTTACCATCTTGTCTCCATCCTGAGTCAATTAATTCTTTTTTTTTTTTTTTGGTTTAATGTTTTATTCTCCCACACAATTACGTGCAAAAACAATTTTTAACATTTGTTTTTTAAAAATTTTTTGAGTTCCCAATTCTCTCCCTTCCTCCCCACCTCATTGAGAAGGCAAGGAATTTCATATAGATTATACGTGTACAGTCATGCAAAACATATTTCCATGTTTGTCATGTTGTGAAAGAAAACACAGGCAAAAAAGCCAAGAAAAATAAAGAAAAAGTATGCTTTCATCTGCATTCAGACTCTGTCAGATCTTTTTCTGGAGATGGATATCATTTTTCATCATAGATAGGGTATGTTCAAGGAGGACCAGTACCTTTGGTATGCTAACCCCTTTTGGGGGCTCTTTCAACCTTTGGTGTTCACCTGTTCCACCCAATTCTCACCCATGGCTTCAAGAAGCTGCAGCATGTATAGTGGCCACATTCCAGTAAACTGTTTCAGCAGAAGAACCAAACCAGGTTGAAGGTAACCAAGGGGTCTCAAACCCATTGGTGAGTTAGGGGGGTGTCGACTTCCTGTGGTGGAATGGGCGAATAAGAACAATTTGTTCCAATGGTCATGAAGGTAGCTGACGCAGGCTATGATGACTCTGGAGGAGAGAGTGAGGCTGTCCACTTCGTGCAACTCTGCCTCACTTAAATCCAATTTATGAATGAATCAAAAGACATCACCCATACCATTTTACTATTATGCCTCAAAGTCCTATGGTGACAGACAAGTGATGAAGCAGCAGGTACGGATACACTGGGAGCTGTAGTCACAACCCTGTACACAGACAGCCCAGGCCATAGGGTTGCTTCTCAGTGGAAGCAGCAGTGGGACTCGGCAGCCCCCTGGGTGTCTTCGCAGCCTTTTAAGGATCACACTGCTCACCTCCTGGTGTGAGGAAGCGGGCTAGAAAAGGTGCCCTAAACATTGTCTGCTTACCCAACCCTAGCCTGATTACCACAGCAGGTAGGGAATCCTACTATGTGGTTGAAACACAAAAAAATGTACAAAATGTACAAAAACAATTGCAAAGATGATTCTACTCACTATTGGCACATGGAACGTTCACACACTTATAGACAACACAAAATCCAGTAGATGTGAAAGACAAACTGCTCTTATTGCAAGAGAACTCAACAGGTATCACACAGGTATCACATTCAAATAGCAGCCCTGAGTGAAACAAGGTTGGTAAATCAAGGCCACCTTACTGAAGTTGGAGCTAGATACACATTTTCTGAAGTGGGTGCAGTGAAGGGGAGCACTGCGAAGCTGGCAAACAAAACTAATCTAGTCAGCAAGCTGGTATGCCTACCAAAATATGCGAATGACAAGCTCGTGACAATGCGATTGCTACTTGTAGGAAAACACCATGCCACCATCGTCAGTGCCTCCCACCATGGCAAACCCTGATTAAATCAAAGAAAAATTTTATGAAGACCTAGAGACTCTTATCGTCAATATGCCAAAAGAGGACAAGCTTATAATTTTGCGTGACTTTAATGCTAGAGTAGGCTCAGAATACCAGACTTGGCAGGGAGTCCTAGGGAGGAATAGAGTTGGAAACAGCAACAGCAATGGTCATTTACTGCTGACAATGATCATCACATGATCTTCTTATTACCAACACTGTTTTCCATTTACGTAAACACAATAAAACTTCATGGATGCACCCTTGCGGCAAACATTGGCATCTAATAGACCATGTGATTGTAAGAAGAGACAGAAAAGATGTGAGAGTGACAAAGGCAATGTGTGGTGCAGGGTACCGAACTGATCATAGACTTATCCTTTCCAAGTTAAATATTCACATTCATCAAAAGTGCTGCCCCCAAGGCAAAATGACTACCAGAAGAATAATGTCAACAAATTAGAGCTCTTCTCTGAGCATAAACAGTTTGTTGCCAGCTTGGAAGGAAAGTTTAACCAACACATAGTTGTCAACAGTGGAGCAGAAAAGGAATGGGCAGCTTTCAGAGATTTGGTGTACAGTACTGCATTTGTTCATCTGAGTCAGAACACTCACAAACACGAAGACTGGTTTGATGAAAATGATGGGGAAATTCAGCAACTGCTGAGCAAAAACTCCACAGAATATACCAGTAAGTTAGTTCATCCACCTCTAAGAAAGCAGCATTTAATTTCATCAAAAGCAAAGTACAAGCAAGGCTTAGAGATGCAGGATTCCTGGCTCAGTAAGAAGGCAGATGAAATTCAGTTTTATGTTGATAGTAACAATCCAAAATGCTTTTATGATGCTCTGAAAGCTATTTATGGACCAAAAACCTATGGTACATCACAGCTACTCAGTGCTTATGGAGCCACATTGATTAGTGATAAGGACATGATCCTAGAGAGATAGGGTGAATACTTCCACAGTGTTCTCAACAGATCACCATCAATCAATGCTGAGGCCACTGGCCATTTACCTCAGGTTGAAGTCAGTTCCTCCTTAGTTGAACTTCCAACTGAAGAAGAGGTTTTGAGGACCAGTAGACTCCTTTCATGTGGCAAAGAACCTGGTACTGATGCTATTCCAGCTGAGATTTACAAGGTAGAGGGGACCATTGTTGATACAAAAGTTGACTGAAATTTTCCTGGTTATATGGCAAGAGGAAGTTATCCCCCAGGAGTTCAAGGATGCCTCCATTGTCCATCTCTATAAAGGTAAAGGTAATCGATTGTCCTGTGACAATCACAGGGGGGTCTCTCTCTCTTAGTCATGGTTGGAAAAATTCTTGCTAGAATCCTCCTTAATGGGGTGCTCCTTCACCTAGAAGATGGTCATATACCTGAGAGCCAGTGTGGTTTCAGAAAAGGCTGAGGACTAGTCGGCATGATGTTTGCTGCCCAGCAACTCCAGGAGAAATGCCAGGAGCAGAACAGAGATCTGTACACAACATTTGTAGATCTGACCAAGACCTTTGACACTGTCAGTCATGATGTCTTATGGAAAATTATGTCAAAATTTGGGTGCCCAGAGTTCATCGGTATTGTACGTCAATTTCATGATGGCACGTTTACCCGGGTTTTAGATAGTGAATAATGCTCTCGTGCCTTCCCAGTCACCAATAGAGTGAAAAAGAACTGTGTGCTTGCTCCCATGCTTTTTAGCATGATGTTTTCAGCCATGTTGTCAAATGCTTTTAATGAGGATGAACACAGTATCAAGATCAACTACAGTACTGATGGTAAGTTCTTCAATTTGAAAAGGCTACAAACCAAGACCAAAGTGGAGGGAGTGTTGGTCCATGATTTTTGCTTTGCAGATGATTGTGCACTCAAAGCTGCCTCTGAAGTTGAGATGCAACAAAGTATGGATCAATTCTCTGCTGCCTGTGTTAATTTTGGCCTAATAATTAGCACCAAGAAAACACAGGTGCTCCATCAGCCACCACCACACCATCCACATGTGATAGCATTGATTATAGCAAGTGGAGAAGTTTTGAATGCTGTGGGTAAGTTCACTTACCTTGGTAGTATACTTTCCAGGAATGGCCACATTGACAATGATGGTGTACACATTGCTAGAGCTAGCTCAGTGTTTGGGAGGCTCCAAAGAAAAGTTTGGGAGAGAAGAGGTATTAGACTGACTGCAAAAGGGAAGGACTACAGAGCTGTTGTGCTGACCTCACTGTTGTATGCCTGTGAATTATGGACAGTTTACCAGCACCATGCCAGAAAACTGAATCTCTTCCATTTGAACTGTCTTAAGAAGACTCTGAAGATCACCAGGCAGGACAAGTTACTAGACAGTGAAGTCCTTGCTTTAGCTGAACTGCCAAGCATTCAAACTATGCTTCAGATAGCACAACTCCGATGGGTTGGCCACATTGTTTGAATGCAAAATATACACTTGCCAGAAAGACTATTTTATGGAGAACTCACATGTGGCAGGTGATCACATGGTGGTCAGAAGAAGCAATACAAGGACGCTCTCAAGGTCTCTCTCAAGAACTTTGGATTTGAGTGTACAACATGGGTGACACTGGCATAGGACTGCTCAGCATGGTGTGCCCATATCAGAAAGGGTACTGTGCTCTGTGAGCAAAGCAGAATTGAGACAGCACAAAGTAAGCATAGGATGCGCAAATTTGGAGTATCTACCCCAAATATTCACAGTCTATCTGTGCCCAACCTGTGGTAGAGCATTCCAAGATCATATTGGTCTTATCAGCCATAGTTGGGCACACTGAAACTTCATTTTATCATGGTGATGTCATTTTGGTCCTCTTCAAACATGAAGGGCAACAACCATTCCATTACATCCATGTACCACAATTTGTTTGGTCATTCCCCAATTGATGGGCATCCCCTTAATTTCCAGTTCTTGGTCACCACAAAGAGAGCTACTATAAATATTTTTGTACATGTAGGACCCTTTCCCATTTTATTGATCTTTTTGGGATACAGTCCTAGAAGCGATATTGCTGGATCAAAGGGTATGCACATTTTTGTAGCCCTTTGGACATAGTTCCAAATTGCTCTCCAGAATGGTTGGATCAGCTCACAACTACACTGAATTAATCTTCCAACTCTCTCACATCTTCTCCAACATTTATCATCTTGTTTTGTCGTGTTAGCCAGTCTGTTAGGTGTGATGTGGTACCTCAAAGTTATTTTGATTTGCACCTCTCTAATCAATAGTGATTTAGAGCATTTTGAAAGTCAAATTTTCTATTTAGCTTTGATCTTTTCATCAGGAATACTTGAAAGTTCTCTGTTTCACTGAAATATCCTTTTTTTCCTTGAAGGATTATATTCAGTTTTGCTGAGTAGGTGATTCTTAGTTGTAACCCTAGCTCTTTTCCCTCTAGAATATCATATTCCAAGCCCACTGATAATTTAACATAGAAACTGCTAAAGCTTGCCTTATCCTGACTGGTTCTACAATATTTGAATTTTTTCTTTTTGGTTGCTTGCAATATTTTGTACTTGAGTTGGGAGTTCTGGAATTTGATTATAATATTCCTAGGAGATTGCCTTTGGAGATCTCTTTCAAGAAGTGATTGGTTCTCTAAATTTCAATTTTACATTCTGGTTCTAGAATCTGAGGGAAAGTTTCCTTGATAATTTCTTGAAAGATGATGTCTAAATTCTTTTTTTAAAAAAATCATGGCTTGCAGACAGTCCAATTATTCTTTATTCATCTCTCCCAGATCTGTTTTCCAGATCAGTTGCTTTTCTGATAATATATTCACATTTTCTTTTATTTTTTCCATTCTTTTGATTTTGTTTTATTGTTTCTTGAGGGGTATAGGATTTGTTCAATGAAGACTAGTAATTCTGGTGTGAGGGCTGCTGAGCCTTTTTTCAGGTCTGCTTTCCACTGTTGGTATCCAACTGATCCATCTAACTCTCATCTCTGGCTCCAAGAAGCTATAGCATGCATAGTGGCCACATCCTGGTAAACTATTTTGGCAGATGGTCTAAATCAGGTTGAGGGTAACAAAGGGGTCTCAAACTTGTCAGTCAGTGGGGGGTACCTACGTCAAGCATATGAAGACTTTCTGGTCAAATGGGAGGATGAGAACAATTTGTTCCAATGGCTGTCAAGGCAGCTGAAGCAGGTGCTATGGAGCACTTACCGAAGAAGCCAGGGTCATCCACCCTGACCATTACTAGTCATCTTGACTCTGTTCTGCCACTAGACTGTGATGACTCCAGAAGAGGGAGTGAGGCTGATGATGTAATGTAACTCTACCTCACTTAAATCCAATTTATGCATGAATCAAAAGACATCACCCATACCATTTTACCATTTTTACCTATCTCAAAGTTCTGTAGTGACAAGAAAGTGATGAAACAGCAGGTGCAAATACACTGGAAGGTATAGTCACAACCCTGCACACAGGCAACCCAGGTCATAGGGTCATTTCCCATTGGGATGCAGTGGGATTCTGCAGCTTGCTGACTGAGAATCCTTTTAAGGATCACAATGTTCACTTCATGGTGTAAGGGGCTAGGAAAAATGCCCTAAAAATTACCCGCTTACCCAACGCTGGTATGATTACCATGGCAGGTGGGGATTCCATTGGTAGTCAAAACACAAAAAAAATTGTGTAAAAACTTCTACAAAGATGATTTACAATTGATACATGGAATGTGAGTATACTTATAGACAACACAAAATCTAGTAGACCTGAAAGACAAACAGCCCTTGTGGCAAGAGAACTCTGCAAGAATCTGCATTCAAATAGTAAGCCTGAATGAAACAAGGCAAATTAAGCACAGCTTACTGAATTTGGAGCTGAATGCTGACTTCTGGAATGGCTTCATTGAAGGGGAGTGCCATGAAACTGGTGTAGGTTTTGCAATCAGAACTAGTCTAGTCAACAAGCTTGTATGCCTACCAAAAGGAGTGAGTGACAGACTCATGACAATGCGATTGCCACTTGCAGGAAAAAGCCACAGCACCATCATCATGATGAACTCTGATAAATTCAAAGAAAAATTTTATGAAAATGTGGAGCCCCTTATCAACAATGTGTCAAAAGAAGACAAGCTTATACTTCTGGGTGAATTTAATGCTAGAGTAGGTTCAGACTACCAGACATGTCAGGGAATCCTAGGAAGAATGGACTTGGAAACAGCAACCACAATGGTCACTTACTAATGAAGACTTGTGCATCTCATGACCTCCTCATCACCAACACTGTCTTCTATTTACTTAATGCAAAAAAAAAAAAAACTTTAGGGAGGTACCCTCAAAGCAAACATTGGCATTTAATAGACTATGATTGTAAAGGGAAGAGACCGACAAAATATGAGAATACCAAAGGTAATGTGTGGCACAGAGTGCTGGACTGATCATAGACTTATCCAAGCTAAATATTTGGATTCAACAAAAATGGTGGCTCCAAGGCAGAAGAATTATTTTCAACAGATTTGAGCTCTGAATAAGAACAGTTTGTTGCTAACTTGGAGAGAAAGTTGAGCCATCACACAATGGAGAGGAAAAGGTGTGGGCAGCTTTCACAGATTTGGTGTACAGGATTGTATTTGATCATCTGAATCAGAGTACTTGCAAACATCAAGACTGGTTTGATGAAAATGATGAGGAAATTCAGAAGCTACTAAATGAAAAATGAGAACTGCACAGGATGGTTTATCCATTTCTAAAAAGGCATCATTTAGTTCCATCAAAAGTAAAGTACAAGTGAAGCTTAAAGGGATACACGATTCTTGGTTCAGTAAGAAGGCAGTGAAATTCAGTTTTATGCTCATAGAAACAATCTAAAGCACTTCTATGATGCCCTGAAGGCTATTTATGGGCCAAAGACTTATGATTCCTCTCCGTTACTCAGTACTGATGGAATCATATTGATCAGTGATAAGGACATAATCCTAGAGAGATGGGTTGAACACTTTCACAGTGTTGTCAACAGACTATCATCAGGTAATGCTGAGGTCATTGACTATTTACCTCAGGTTGAAGTCAATCCCTCCCTAGCTGAATTTCCAACTGAAGAAGACGTTTCAAGGGCCCTAGGTTCCTTTCATGTGGCAAAGCACCTGGTACTTATTCTATTCCAGTTGAGATTTACAAATTGTTCATACAAAAGTTAACAAATTTTACAGCTTATATGGCAAGAGGACCCCCCCAGGAGTTCGAGGACACCTCTACTGTCCATCTCTATAATGGCCAAGGAAATAGATTATCCTGTGACAATCACAGGGAACATCTCTTTCTTAGCTATTGCTGGCAAGATTCTTGCCATAGTCCTTTGGCTGATCCTTTGCCTAGAAGATGGTCATCTACCTGAGAGCCAGTGTGGCTTCAGAAAGAGCAGAGGAATGGTTGATATAGTGTTTGCTGCCTGACAACTTCAGGAGAAATGCCAGGAGCAGAATAGCTGTCTGTATACAATATTTGTAGATCTGAACAAGACCTTTATCATTCATGAGGATTTATGGAAAATTATATCAAAATTTTGTTGCCCAGAGAAGTTCATCAGTATTTTATGTTAATTTTGTGATGGCATGCTCACCTAGATTCTGCATAAAGGAAAATGCTCTCATGCTTTCCCAGTCACCAGTGAAGTGAAACAAGGCTGTGTACTTACTCCCATGCTTTTTAGCATGATGTTTTCAGCCTTCTTGACAAACACTTTCAATGAGGATGTTTGCAGATTTTTGTGCATTTAAGTTGAGATGCAACAAAGAGTGGTTCGATTCTCTGCTATTCATGCTAATTTTGGACAATTAAGACAAAGAAAAACACAGGTGTTTTATCAGTTAGCACCACACCATCCATAAGTGGAACCATTAGTTACAGCAAATGGAGAAGTTTTGAATGGTATGGGTAAGTTCACTTACCTTCATAGTATACTGCTTTCCATGTATGTGCACATTGATAATGACATTGATGCATGCATTCCAGGGCTAGCTCAGTGTTTGGGAGACTCTGAAGAAAAGTGCAGTACAGAAGAGACATTAGACTGACTACTAAGCTGAAGACCTACAGAGCTATTATGCTGACCTCAATGTTGTATACCTGTGAAAACTGGACAGTTTACCAGCGCCATGCCAGGAAACTGAATCACTTCCATTTGAATTGTCCTAGGAAGATTCTGAAGATCACCTGACAGAATAAGATACCAGACAAAGAGGTCCATTGTTGAACCAAACTGCCAAGCTTTTAAACTCCACTGCAGAGAGTGCAACTATGATGGGGTGGCCACATTGTCCAAATACCAAACATACACTTGCCAAATTTGTTACCTTACCTTAGTAGCATACTTTCCTGAGATATGCACATTGATAATGAGGTTGATACATTCCTTGCCAGAGCTATCTCAGTGTTTGGGAGACTCCAAAGGAAAGTGTGGGAGAGAAGATATATTAGACTGACTACCAAACTGAAGGTCTTCAGAACCGTTGTGCTGATCTCACTGTTTTGTGCCAGTGAAACCTGGACAGTCTATCAGTGCCATACCAGGAAATTGAATTGTTTCCATTTGATTTGTTAGGAAGATTCTGAAAAATATCTGGCATGATAAGATACCAGACACTGAAATCCATTCTAGAACTAAATTGCCAAGTATCCAAACTCATTCTCAGAGAGCATGCTTAGAGAGCATGACTTTGATGAGCTAATTGTTCGAAAGCAAAATGCGCTTGTGAAAAAGTCTGTTTTATGGAGAACTCATACAGACCAAGCACTCATGTGGTGGTTAGAAGAATTGATGCAAAGCTACTCTCAAGGGCTCTCTTAAGAACTTTGGAATTGATTTGTGATATGGGAAACAGTGGCACAGGACCGCTCAGCATGGTGTGCCCCACATCTGCGAAGGTCCTACGCTCTATAAGCAAAGCAGAATTGAAGTAACTCAGAACTGTGACATGAACAAATCTAGAGAATTCACCCCAAATGTTCATGTGAACTATTTGTGCCTGAGCTGGAGTAGAACATTCCAAGCTCAAATTGATCTGATCAGCCATAGTTAGATGCATTGTAACTTGACTCTAATATAATGATGTCATTGTGGTCCTTTTTGAGAATGAAGTACAACAACCGTTGTTTGTTCATGTCTCATAAAGTCATTAGCTAGCTTCCACTTGCCCAATTCTAATTTTTAAGAAATTATTGTCTTTAGTGAGCCATTGCACCTCCTTTTCCATTTGGTCAATTCTCCTTTATATTCTCATCTTCAGTGAATTTTTGTCCATTTTTTCCCATTTGTCCAATTCTGCTTTTAAAGGAGGTCTTCTCTTCAGTGAATTTTTTTATGTCTTTTTCCATTTGGTTACTTCTGTTTTTCAAGGCATTCTTCTCTGCATTGGATTTTTATGCTTCTTTTACCATTCAGCCTAATCTGCTTTTTTAAGACGTGCTATTTTCTTTGGTATTTGTGTGTGTGTCTCCTTTACCAAACCATTGACTTTTTTCATGCCTTTCTTGTATCACTTTAATTTCTCTTTCCAGTTTTTCCTTTACCTCTCTTACTAGATTTTAAAAATATTTTTGATCTCTTCCATTGTCTGAGCTCAATTCATATTTTTCTTTGAGGCTTTTGATGTAGCAGTTTTGACTTTGTTTTCTTCTAAATTTGTGTTTTAACCTTCCTTGTCACTATCTTATCCTTCTGCATTTAGAATCTTTTCCTGATATTTGTTCATTTTTCCAGCCTATTTCTTGCCTTTTAACTACTCTAAAGTGGTGCTTTGCTTCCAGAATGGAGTAACACTGTTCCAAGCTTCATGTTTTTTTTGTAGCTTTCCAATGTTTACCCTCCAACCACTCCTTCGCTCTGATTGGACAGTTAGGTTCATAGTCCAATGTAGGTGGCACACAGGAATAAGCCTAGAAGATATACCTCTCCTTCTTCTCTAGGCTACTCTCCAGACTTTCTCTACTATTTCTCAGGAACTTCATACTGGAAGCTCCCTTCAGCCCTGGAATTTACCCATTGGAAATATCCTCATCCCAAGTGACCTCTCCTCCCAGAACTTTCATTCAAGGACCTCTGCCAATCATGTCTCATTGGTTGTACTCCTGACTTTTTTTTTTTTACTATATTCTCTGCTGGATGGATACCTTTATCCCTCCTCTCCCTTTCTGCTTCCTCTTATATATTCTCTTCCCCCATTAGAATGAAAGATCTCTGAGGCAGAGACTCTCTTTCTTTTTGCATCTATTTCTACATCTAGCACATAGTGCAGTTCCTGGCACAGAGTAAGTTCTTAATGAATCATTATTGACTAAGAAGAATTAAGGGAATATAGGTAAATAAGCCTAGAATTGAAAGGGATGTTAGAGACTATCTAGCCTAACCTTCTCATCTTACAGTTGAGGAAACTGGGGCCCCAGGAAATTAAATGTTGTAAAGATCACCCAGGAAGCTAGAATTTGAATTCTAGAAATAGAAGGTAGAATTTGAACCTAACACTTGTGATGTCAGAGCCAGTGCTATTCTCCCCATGCCATAGTGACTATGGATCTAATCGAGGTCTTCCAGTATTTGTGAAGATAAATCAAGTGATGGGAAAAGGACCACATTTGAACTTCATAATTGGTTGAGGGACTCAAGAAGGGAGAAAAAGGAGGTGGGCTTCTGCGCTACTCTATCAGTTACCTTTGTCAATTGTTGTTGCTATTGTTATATTTATTATTTGTCGCATAGAGATGGGATCTTGCTTTCATGGACCCAAGCCCATAAATCTGTGAAAGAGTCTTACTAGCATATCCCAGAGCTTGATGTAGCAAGTGATAGTGAAAAAAAGAATAAGTAGGTAGTTATTTGTCCTTGGATTGAATTTCTGATTTAACTGTTAACTTTCCAAAGCCACTCTCGAGACTTTGGGAAGTATACTCTCTGTATATGTGCAGCAAGCAAGTTAACATTGGGAGTTTTTATGAGGCTGATTAGAAAATAAGTATGGGAAGGCTTCACTGGATCACCACAACACCATGAAAATATAAAAAGACCTAGCAGAAGATCCTTAGGACATTGAGCTTATCCTCTGTGGAGGATATATGAAGAAATATGAGCAAGAATTGAAAGGTAAGAAAGTATGGATAGGTTGTGATCTCAAATAATGGAGGAAACAGCATCATTGAGACCAGGAATCCATTTAAGTATTAAAGAAGTGTATATTTGTGTATGGACTGTGTGTGTATATGTGTGTGCACATGTGTGTGTACACATATCCAAACATATTCATATATACATGCATGTATATTCATATATACATGTATATATTTGTTTTGATATAGGTATTGTTCCTGAAGTTCTCATACCATAGTAAAGTAGATTTTGTAGTGCAAGAATCTGACTAAGCATGTGATGTCTTGAAGATCACTTAGGATACTTTATAGGAATGTGAAATTAGGGTGTTAACCCCACAGGTATCCTCAGGTAAAGTGGTATGGTGGGAAAATCCTGGAGAAGAGAAGACTTGGGGGGGAGACCTGATGAAAGGAAGGAAGGAACAAAAGAAAGAAAGAAAGAAAGAAAGAAAGAAAGAAAGAAAGAAAGAAAGAAAGAAAAGGAAGGAAAGGAAGGAAGGAAGGAAGGAAGGAAGGAAGGAAGGAAGGAAGGAAGGAAGGAAATGAAGAAGGAAGGAAAAAGAAAAGAAGGAAAAAGGAAGGAAGAAGAAAAAGAAAGAAAGAAAGAAAGAAAGAAAGAAAGGAAGGAAGGAAGGAAGGAAGGAAGGAAGGAAGGAAGGAAGGAAGGAAGGAAGGAAGGAAGGAAGGAAGGAAATGAAGAAGGAAGAAAAGAAAGAAGGAAAAAGGAAGGAAGAAGAAAGAAAGAAAGAAAGAAAGAAAGAAAATGAAAAGGAAAGGAAAGGAAAGGAAAATAAACCTTAAGTGCTTACTATGTGCCAGATACTGGGCTATGTGCTGGGGTTGCAAGTACAAACAGAAAGATAGTCTTTGCCCTCAAGAATCTTAGAGTCTGATAAAGAAATACATTTCTCAAAAGAGAGACAGAGTGGGGAGGAATGAAGGGAAAAGAGAAGAAGGAAGAACAAAGGTACCTGACAAGTGGGTATGGTTTGGAAGTTTGGAAGGGAGTATAGGACCCGGGAGTCCATCCTGGGCCGTCCCACAAAGTAGAGGTTCTAGGAGAAACTCATCAATGAGAGAAACTGGTAAGCCTTACAGAGGGATGTTGAAAAGGCTGACAGGATGGTTGGATATGTAGGGCTAGGAGGCCCCAGGCACTGATGGAAGTCCTCAAATGAGACAGAATGAATTCGTGATAATGATGGAGTGGTGGGAAAGGACGCAGAAAGTTCACTAATGGCAGACAATCAACCTGCCATTGACTAGCTCAGTAACGTTAAACAAGTGCTTAACTTCTCTAGACCTCAGTTTTCCTACTTATAAAATTGGGGAGGAGAGATTGAATTCTCTGTGACCCCTTTCATTTCTGAAATGCTGGCCTACAGTAAGTTCACAGAACCCTATTTCAGTGCTTCATGGTGATATGGAGGTGACTCAAGATTCTGGGAGTCTGTGCCAGAAGAACATAAGCTCAAGCAGGTCTGAACATTCCAGGAAGGATGCAGGTCTATTTCACTAACAGAATGAATCTATTTTCTAAGAACCAGCCCACCTGAGTATGGAGGGGTTCATTAAAAACAAGCTAGCCGTTTGGTGATGAAGTCTTTGTTCAGGGCAGCCCCTAAAACAAAGGAAAATTAAAAATGGTCCTTGATTCTATAGCCCTTTCGCTTTCTCAGTGTTGGTGGCAGAGTGGTAGATAAGTAGCAGAAAATATTAAAAACCTGGTCAAGTCAGTAAGCATTTATTAAATCTAAATGCTGGGGATGCAAAGAAAGGCAAAAACAGTTTCTACTCTAAAGGACCTCACAGTCTAATGAGAATCATAGTTTTAAAACCTTTTATTTAAACTTTAACTTGACTACTAAATATGTAATCCTTGTCCAGTGACCCACAAGTGGATGCCTTACTGGAGGAAATTAGTTATGTCAGTCTTGGTATTCTCTCTCTAAGCAAAATCAGGAGGCAGAAAGAAGTTGGAGTTGAAGGATGCTTCACACATTATCCTTGAAGAGGCAAAGGAAAAGTTGACAGTGTCGATTTCACTGTGTATCCAAATGTAACAAGAAGCAATATTTCATAAGATATTTGTCATCTCATATTGCAATGCTATGAAAAATATTTGCAAAAGGGTAAACATGAAAATAATTACAGCTTACATACCAACCTCTGTTGAAGAAGGTGGAGGGATAGAAAATTTCTATAAGTAACTAGATAAGACCCTAAAATCAGTATATCATTTGATATTTGATGACTTCAATATAAAAGTGAAAAAGTCAGGACATCAATAAATAAGCTGGAAAATATGGGTGAGAAATAAAAAGTGAAAAGGCACAAAGACTTAGAGATGTCACAGAAACTTCAGCCTATAAATTATGAATGCTTTCTTAGAAAAAAGAATCAGATGGTAATGGATGTGGCAAACATCAGACAATATCACACACAAAATGAAACTGATTATATTTCAATAAACAGGACAATAGTTGTTATTCATGTGGAAGTCATTTCTGAATCACTTGCCTATAAATAGTCAGATGACTAACTTGCTAGAGTAATGATTAAAATTAGAAGAAAATTAAAAGAAAGAATAAAAATGAGAACATATTCTAGGATATAGAGCTAGAAGGAATTTCAGAATCCATTTATTTCTATACTCATTCTACTTTTTAACTTATTTTTTTTCTAAGAACAAAAAATCTATTTTCTCTCCTCATTTTCCCCCATGGAGAAAGAAAAAGAAAACCAAGAAAATGCAACAAGTATACCTAATTAAACAAAATAAGTTTCCTCATTGGTCATGTCCAAAAAACAATTGTCTAATTTGATTCCCTGAATCAATCACCCCTCTCTTAAGAAAGTGGTATTATGTTTCATTTATCTAGAATAATGATTGATCACTTCATTGACCAGAGTTCATAAGGCTTTCAAAGTTCTTTGTCCTTACAACACTGTTGTTATTCTACTGGTTGTTCTCACATCAGTTTATACAAGTCTTCCCAGATTTCCCTCAAACTATCTCCTTCATAATTTATTTTTTTTTAATAATTTATTTCTTTATTTAACTTTTCAACATTCATTTCCACAAAATTTTGGGTTCCAAATTTTCTCCCCATTTCTCCCCTTCCCCTACCCCAAAACTCTGAGCATTCTAATTGCCCCTATCACCAATCTGCCCTCTCTTTTAACATCCCTCCCTTCCCTTATCCCTATCTTCTCTTTTGTCCTGTAGGGCAAGATAACTTTCTATACCCCATTATCTGTATTTCTATTTCCTAGTTGCAAGAACAATACTCAACAGTTGTTCCTAAAATTTGAGTTCCAACTTCTCCCCATCCCTCCCTCCCCACCCATTCCCTTTGGGAAGGCAGGCAATTCAATATAGACCATATCTGTGTAGTTTTGCAAATGACTTCCAAAATAGTCATGTTGTGTACAACTAACTATAATTCCCTCCATGCTATCCTGCCCCCCCCATTGCTTCCACTCTCTCTTTTGATCCTGTCCCTCCCCGAGAGTGTTGACTTCAAATTGCTTCCTCCTTCCATTGCCCTCCCTTCTATCATCCCCCTACCCTGCTGATCTCCTTCTCCCCCACTTTCCTGTATTGTAAGATAGGTTTTCATACCAAAATGGGTGTGCATTTTATTCCTTCCTTTAGTCGATTGTGATGAGAGTAAACTTCATGTTTTTTCTCTCACCTCCCCTCTTTTTCCCTCCACTGAAAAGTCTTTTATTTGCCTCTTCTATGAGAGATAATCTGCCCCATTCCATTTCTCCCTTCCTCCTCCTAATATATTTCTCTCATTGCTTAATTTCATTTTTTTAAGATATGATCCCATCCTATTCAATTCACCCTGTGCTCTGTGTGTGTGTGTGTGTGTGTGTGTGTGTGTGTGTGTGTGTGTGTAATCCCACCAACTACCCAGATACTGAAAAAAGTTTCAAGAATTACAAATATTGTCTTTCCATGTAGGAATGTAAACAATTCAACTTTAATAGGTCCCTTATGGTTTCTCTTTGCTGTTTACCCTTTCACGCTTCTCTTGAGCCTTGTGTTTGAAGGTCAAATTTTCTTTTCAGCTCTGGTCTTTTCATCAAGAATGCTTGAAAGTCCTCTGTTTCATTGAAAGACCATTTTTCCCCCTGAAGTATTATACTCAGTTTTGCTGGGTAGGTGATTCTTGGTTTTAGTCCTAGTTCCTTTGACTTGTGGAATATCATATTCCATGCCCTTCGATCCCTTAATGTAGAAGCTGTTAGATCTTGTGTTATCCTGATTGTATTTCCACAATACTTGAATTGTTTCTTTCTAGCTGCTTGCAATATTTTCTCTTTGACCTGGGAACTCTGGAATTTGGACACAATATTCCTAGGAGTTTCTCTTTTTGGATCTCTTTCAGGAGGTGATCGGTGGATTCTTTCAATACTTATTTTTCCCTCTGGTTCTAGAATCTCAGGGAAGTTTTCCTTGATAATTTCATGAAAGATAATGTCTAGGTTCTTTTTTTGATCATGGCTTTCAGGTTGTCCCATAATTTTTAAATTGTCTCTCCTGGATCTATTTTCCAGGTCAGTTGTTTTTCCCATGAGATATTTCACATTCTCTTCCATTTTTTCATTCTTTTGGTTTTATTTTGTGATTTCTTGGTTTCTCATAAAGTCATTAGACTCCATATGTTCCATTCTAATTTTGAGAGAACTATTATCTGCAGTGAGATTTTGAACCTCTTTTTCCATTTGGCTAATTCTGCTTTTGAAAGCATTCTTCTCCTCATTGGCTTTTTGAACCTCTTTTGCCAAATGAGTGAGCCTATTTTTCAAGGTGTTATTTTCTTCAGCATTTTTTTGGGTCTCCTTTAGCAAGGTGTTGACCCACTTTTCATGCTTTTCTTGCATCTCTCTCATTTCTCTTCCCAGTTTTTCCTCTATCTCTCTAACTTGATTTTCAAAATCCTTTTTGAACTCTTCCATGGCCTGAGCCCATTGAATATTTATTTTGGATGTTTGGGATACAGAAGTCTTGACTTCTATGTCTTTCCCTGATGGTAAGCATTGTTCTTCCTCATGTCAAAGGATGGGAGGAGATATCTGTTCACCAAGAAAGTAACCTTCTATAGTCTTATTTTTTTCCCTTTTTTGGGCATTTTCCTGACCAGTTACTTGACTTTTGGGTCCTTTGTCAAGAGTAGGGTATACTCTGGGGACCTGTAAGATATTAGTTCCTCCAAGGTGGCACAATCAAGTGTGTATTGGTCTGGGCACAGAGAAGGATTTTTGTGCCCAGAATCTTAGCAGCATTTCCTCTCCACAGGCACCTGACCTCCAGGTCCACCAAGCTAGCACCAGGGGGGTGGGATTCAGTCATGCTGCGGGGGCAGGGCCTCCATTCAGTGTGAGACAAAGACCAGCTGCCTCAGGGCTTCTACACAGGGCTGAGGTAAGACTCAGCTCTTCAGTGCCACCAGGGGTTTTTATGATCCAGCTATGGTCTCAGGTTGCTGTAGGGGCTGCCCTGAGAACTCCTGCCACCTGCCCGATGTGAAGGCCCTTCTCCCTTCCTGGCCAGCTGAAAAAACCCTGTCACTGACCTTTGGCACCTGTGGGTTGAGAGATCTGTGGAACCTCTGCTGCTGGGACTGGGGATTCCGTGACTGGAGATTCCACCCTGGAGGGCTGTTCACGAGCCTTGAGCACATGTAGCCAAGGCTGGGCTGGGCTCCACACTCAGAGCACATTTATCCTGACATTTCCTGTGGATCTTTCAGGTCACCCTGGGCTGGAAATCTCCTCCACTATGTTGTTCTCCACTTCTTCTGCTTCAAAATTTGTTGAGAGTCCCTCTCTACAGGTGTTTTATAGGCTGTGTGGAGGCAGCTTCCTTATGTGTGTCTTTCTACTCCACCCCTCCTTCATAATTTCCTACAGCAGAGTAGTGTTCCATTACATATAGATAATATACATTTTCAGTCATTCCCCAATTCATAGGCATCCCATCTCACCCCTTAGCTTTAAGTTGTTTTCTACAACAAAGAGAACTGCTATAAATATTTTTGTACACATGGGCTCTCTAATTCTTTCTTCCATCTTTTGGGGGCCATAGTCTTAATAGGGAAGAGAGGGAAGGGAATAAACATTTATATCATGCCTACTATGTGACAGACTATGTGCTAAGTGCTTTGCAAATTTTATCTCAATTTATCCTGAAAAGTAAATGCTGTTATTATCCTGATTTTATATTGAGGAAACTGAAGCAAACAGAAGTCAAATGATTTACCTAGGGTCATGCCAATGTTAAGAGTCTGACATGGGATTTAAATTTAGGTGTTTCTGACTCCAAACACAAAACTCTATTCACTGTGCCACCTAGTTGCAATAGTGTTATCACTGGGTCCAAGTTTAGTACAGAGTTTAATGACTCTTTTCTTTTTTTCTTTCTTTCTTTCTTTCTTTCTTTCTTTCTTTCTTTCTTTCTTTCTTTCTTTCTTTTTCTTTCTTTCTTTCTTTCTTTCTTTCTCTCTTCTTTCTTTTTTTTAGTTTAATGACTTTCTAAATGGCTTTGTAAACTTCCTTGACCATTTCACAAAGTTTTTGTAAACTTTGCTAATCTAATGGATGTAAGGTAGAACCTCAGAGTTGCTTTGTTTTGCATTTTTGTAATTATTTAGAGATATTGTAGTGATACTTATAGCTTGGATTTCTTCCTTAGGAGAGAAAAAAAAAAAGACTTCTCAGATTCACCTCCACCCCCGCCTTGCCTCCAGATCCGCCCAGCTAGTGCTTGGGGACTGAGATTCAAATGCTGCTCCCCAGCCTCAAGGCTTTTGGCAGGGGAAGGGCTGCTATTCAGTGTGAGATTAAATTCAGTTGCTCAGGTAGGAGCAGGGCTGTCACACAGGGCTCAATTCCCTCAGGGGGTTTATGTGGAGATCTTCAACAATGGATCCGAGCTCCTGTCTGCTTTGGGAACTCCTGTCTGCTGCTACTTCCACTGCTGCCTCCCGAGGGGGCCTGAGTTATGGAGACACCTCACTGCCCTCTTGGCCAGCCAAACAGGCTTTCTCACTGATCTTTGGGGTCTATGGGTGGAGGAACCTACACAGCTACTGCAGATTCCGTCCCTGCTAGGATCTGCTCCTCTCAGTGCAGTGGCCAAGGCAGGGCTGGGCTCTGTTCTGGGTCTGGTGTGCAACGGACTTTTGGCGTCGGATTTTCAGGGCTCTCTGGAACAGAAATCTTCTCCACTCCATTGTTGTGTGGCTTCCGCTGCTGCAGAATTTGTTGGGAGTTCTTCTTTACAGGTATTTTATGGGCTGTGGGTTGGAGCTAGCATATGTGAATCTTTCTACTCAGCCATCTTGGCTCCTCCATGTAAAATTTTTAAATTTTCATTTTAATAAATAATTAATAATAATTTAATAAAATTTTAATTAAAAATTTAATAAAAGCTGTCCATTTTATCATGTGATCATCTATACTTCCTGTCTGGTCAAGAACTCATTCCCAATCCAAAAATTAAAAGGGAGATTTCTTCCCTGTTTTCTTAATTTGTTTATGGGGTGACCTTTTATATCTAGGTAAGGTATTGATTTATAGTTTATCTTGGCATATCTTGTTTCAGATTGATTTTTAGTTTTTCTGGCAGTTTTTGTGGAATAGTGAGTTCTTGCTCAAATAAGAACTTATACCCTCATTTTATAAAAGAAGAAGTTAAGGCTTAGAAAGTTCAAGTGACTTGCCAAAGGTCACACAGGTAGTAAGCAGCAGAGGTAAGACTGAACCTAGGATCTGACTACAGAATCAGTTCTCTGTCTTCTTTACCATGAACTTGGTACTTTAGCTTGACTACTTTAAACAAATTATTGATTATGAAAAATGGTATGTGAACAGAAGAATAGTTATAGAAGTCAATTTATGTGAATCCATTTCTATAATAAAACTAAAGAGCCACAGCAAACACCTTTGTTGACAAACTTAAGGCTTTTTTGCTAAACAGAAACATATGTTATCCATGGACAACACTAATTTAGAAATATAAACTCATTTGTAAAATCTTACAGAGAAAGGTGGTAAAAGATTTATAAGCTTCGTAAAACAGCGAAACACAGGGGAAAGTGAAAACCAGTTGTTTTTTTTAAGTCAGTCAATTAGGAGTCAATAGACATTTATTAAGCATCTACAACATGACAGGTACCATGCTCAGAGTTATGCTTAGAGCTACCCAAAGTTAGAATGTCTTACTTTGGGAAGCAGTGAGTTTCTCAATACTGGAAGTCTTGGACCAAAGTCTGAATGAATACTTGTCAGAAAATTATAAAGGAGATTCCTATCCAGCTATTTGTTGATCACTAGATGAATTTTGAGATCCCTTCCAATTCAGATATTTTTTATAATTCTTTCTAGATTTTAAAAAGACCTAGGATTTGTTCCCAAAAAGTTTCCCTTCCAAGCACACACCAAAGGGTCTACTAGCGTTGGGATGATTCTTTCCACAAAGGAAAAGAAAACCTTCTCTTTTATCTTTTCTTTGTTGCTCTTTCCCCCTCACAATTTCAGATCTCATTCTGTCTTGCTGGCTGCAGCAGGCTCTTTCTGCTAACCTTTCCATTTGCTTTACTCCTTTTTCATTCTCTTATTTTCTTGGTTTGAGGTAGAGTCTCTCTTTGTAATTTTTGCTGACCCATTGCTTTTCAAATGCTGTCCAAGAGTCCTCAAGAGCTAAGAACATTTCTAGATACAACACAGTACACAATCATAAGTCTTGAAAATTTTAAGTTCAGTGACCCTCTCCAACATGACCAGAACACATTTCTTTACCTATTAGTTCCTTTTCCATCTCCTAGTCCTTATAGTACATTGCATTCAAGTAAGCATGGTTTTGGTTGATAACATTTATTACTCTCTTAGAGATAATAATAATAACGAAAAATCCAAACAACCACAATAATGCTCTAATGTATCTAACATGAACAGCAGGGGAATGTACCTGACTGCCAATTAACAAGGAATCAAGCCTAATTTCCCACCTACATGGTACTTCTGAACCTGTCAGACACAGAGAAACTTGGTCAGCCATTGTCTTGACATTCGTCTTTTTGGGAAGTCTCCTTTTTCTAAAAAAAAAAAATAATTTTTTTTTGCTTTCAGTTTTCAACAATCATTTCTATAAGTTTTAAATTTTCTCCTTCTTCCTCCCTGTAAAAACCAGTTTTTTAAAAAAATTTAGTGAAAGACCTAACAAAGCAAGGTCATCCTGAGGGAAGTTGAAGATGAAACTGGAAGAAGGACAACAAACCAAAATATGACAGAAAAAAAATCTGCAAAGATATTTATAACAAAATACTTTTAAACATTTGGGACAGTAAAGTTACCATATCCATAGCTGTGGTAATAGTGAGGACAGAAATGCACTGCAGAGAATAAATATAGGAACTACAGATAGGTTACATGAAAGGTTCATAGAGGAGATTCATGTTAGAGGTAACACAATTGTGAAGGGGCATTGAGCAATCAATTGACAAGGTACCCAAAGGAAGGGGAAATACTGAAGGTTTTGGTGAAAAAAAACCTTGAACTTTGTTAATTTTTAAAAAGATAACTGAGAGTATATTACATGTACTAATCCACCTTTCTTTGATAGAGTAAATAATATTTACCTAAGTCCAAGAGCAAACATATAAAATGTAGAAAAGTTAAAGACCTTTCCAGTAATACCAGGGGCAAAGCAAGGATGCCCATTATCACTATTTAACTTAGGGCTAAAACAACTAGCAATGGACAAGAAAAAGACATTGAGGGAATAAAAACAGTCAAATAGAAGAAAAATTATCACTTTTTTTGAAGATGATATGATGGTATACTTAGCAGAGTTCAATTTAATTGAAAATATTCCATTAAAATATCAAAATGATTAAGAACTTCTGAAAAGTTGTAGAGTATAAGATAAATCCACTATAAATCATCAGTATTCCTTAACCAATAAAACTCAGCAAGAGCTAAAAAGAGAAAACTCATTCAAAGTTACTATAGAAGCTATGAAATATTTAAAGCCTATATTCCAAGATTCATTCAGGAACTATATGAATCCATATAGAACACACTCTGCAGAAATTTTAAAAAGCCTCAGCATTTGGAGAAATATTATCTGTTCATACATAGGTGAAGCCAATATAATAAAAATGATTTACTAAATTTATTTACTTATTCTACCTAAATTATTTGCCCAAATTTACTTATTCAGTTCTCCCAAAATCAAACTCCCAAAAGAATAATTTATAAAGCTAAAAAATCATATAAAGAAAGAAAAA
Organism: Bettongia penicillata ogilbyi; assembly: GCA_023548195.1. Taxonomy (NCBI): domain Eukaryota; kingdom Metazoa; phylum Chordata; class Mammalia; order Diprotodontia; family Potoroidae; genus Bettongia; species Bettongia penicillata. The sequence goes on from JAJHZJ010000589.1 coordinate 1,242,867, forward strand.
GTTAAGAACCTCAAGAGTTAAAAAGAAAAGTGGGAAGTAGGGGTAGGATCTGTCAGTACCAGATCCAAAACTGTACAACAAAGCAAAAATAATTTTAAAATTGATGATTAAGATGAGAGGTATATCAGTGGAACAGATTACACATAGAACATACAGAAGTAAACATAGCAGAATCGTGTTTGGTAAATCCAAAAATCCCATCTCTGGGGGTAAGAATGGAGAAAGGATGTATATTTGAAAAAAACAAAACTCATTCTAGACAGAATTCTGTCAGAAATTGGGTTTAGATGAGCAACTAGCACCATATGCCAAGATCAGTTCTAAATGGTTACATGGATTAGATGCAGAAAGTCACATCATAAACAAATTATAGGAGCAGAAAACAAGTTACCTTTGGGATCTATGATTAGGGAAGAGTTCATGACTAAATAAATGACAGACAGTCACACAAAATAAAAATGAACAATTGTGACTGTATAAAATTGAAAAGGTTTTGCACAAGTAAATCCAGTGTAGTAAAAAATAAAATTAGAAGGCGGAGAGGTGGTAGAATCTTTAACACATTTCAAATAAGCATTGTATTTCCAAGATATATAAGGAACTGATTGAAATTTATAAGATTGAGTCATTCCTAAAAGACAAATGATCAAAGTATATAAATAGGTAGGCTCTCTTCTATGAAAGAAATCCAGGCTATCAATAATAGTATTTAAAATTATCCAAATAAATAATACTTAGAGAAATGTAAAGTAATTTTGAGGTTCTTCCTCCTGCTTTTTAAATTGGAAAAATGATACTTTCAAAAAAAGAAAATGACAAATGTTAGAGGAACTTTGGGAAAACAGGTACACTAGTGAATTTTTGTTGTAGCTGACAATTAATTGGTATATATATATATGGTACTAGCTGTCAGAGCTTGAGCAAATCCTTTAACCCTGTTTTCCTCAATCTCCTCATTTGTAAACTGAGCTGGAGACGGAAGTGGCAAATCACTCCAGTATCTTTGCTGAGAAAACCCCAAATGGAGTTGTGAAGAGCTGAACATGACTGAAACTACTGACCAACAACATACAAAAATATTTGTAACAAGTCTTTTCATGGTAATCCAAAGCTAGAAACTGAGATATTTTTTAATGGAAGAATGAGTAAACAAATTGTGGCATATGAATGTAATGAAATATTATTGTGCTATAAGAAATTATGCTTTGAAATGACTATTTTATAGGAGGAGACCCTTCTCATTGGGGATGGAGGTGTGCCTAAAGGTCAAAATGAAGAAGAAATTTTGAGTTCCATATGGCAGAGATGGGGATAGGAATCAGTCTTTGATCAGGAGAGGAAAATGAGAAGAAGGCATTCCAGGGAAGTTGGGCTAGGCTCTGAGATAGGACAAGAGGAAAGTGGTTCCACTTGGGGCCACTGGCTGGGGCCCTCTAGGTTTCCTGATGGAGTATGTGGCAGACTGCTGGCAGGGAGAGAGGTGGTGGTTGGATCCCACTTGAAGTCAATTCTAATTTGTTCTAGGAATTTAAAAGATATAGTCTGGTTACCATAAAATTGTTTTTTGATTAAATTTACATTTCCCCACCTTTAATTTATATCCTCTTCATTAGAAACTCACAGCACAAAAAAAATAAAATAAAATGGGCTATGTATGTTATAGCCACAATAAGCTGGTAGCAATGAGGTAAATTTGAAATCATATTTATTTATACATAAACAAGCCAAAAGATAGCTACACTAATCTACAAAGTAATATTCTTTCAAATGTGTGACAATGTATAATCAAGAAGGACATTATAACTGCACTAAATTGGAAGAGCCTGTTTGATTCTTCTGGCAATACATTTTCATCAAACTCATACATATTCAGCAAAATAATGTATTGGTGAATTCAATGACCTGTCACAGAAGCCCAAGCATTTATTCTCAGCATATGTCTGTGGGAATTATGTGAAGTACTTAATGCAATGTGTTTTTCACTGAAATGCCATTTTTTGTTTCACAACCAGTGAATTTTCATTTAAACCAATATGTTTTACCTGAACTTGAATGCAATCATTGGAACTGATATATGGTTACAGATACAGGCAATATTTGGAAGGCTTAACCAATATAATTTTATGTAACTCAGTCAACTTCCTAGGACATATATACTGATTTTCCTTGGGGTGAAAATCATTTTAACATGGATGACTGATCTCACTCTTCCAGTGCAAGACTTGTTCAATTTTACCCTACTCAGGGTTCTCCAGGGCCTTGAAAGTGTTGGGGAATGCTTTCCTTTGGCCATTGGCTTAAGCTCCCAATGACTGTGTCCTTCCCATTAAAGGGTAGGGCAGTGACTAGTATCCCAATTCCACTGAACCAATTAACATTAGATTTACCTTTACAAAAGAATATTTCCTTTACAGACATACTAAAAACATGCAAACACTTTCCCCAACAACTTGGAGGTTAATCTTTCCTAATCCTTATTGGTCTGTCTCCCTACCCCACTCTCAATTAGACTCACAGCTTTACTCAGCTTCTACATAACGCTAGTCCACAAAATTCAATTCTGAAGCCAGCAGCATCAGGTTATGCTAGACCAGAAACCCTACCTGTGCTCTTCCAGCCCTCTGGGCTGGCTGCAACAACTGGTCTGGAATCTTAGATTCCTGGATCCCCATGACTCAAGGTCCCAGACTGGATGGAGATGGTAGTCTGCAACTAGAACAGAAAAGAACAAATAAAAAAAATGATTTCCAGGGGCCACATGGACAGGGTAGCGGTGGAGAGATGACAGTGAGTCAACTACTGAGGAATAAAAGGATTGATTTGCCCCAGTGAGAACCTAGTTGAGACTGGGTCATATAAATCTGCAGTGGACTCAGTATTGTTTTGTGATTTTTTTCAGTTTCATTCAGTAGCCTGTCAGGAGGAGCAAAGGTAGTGGACAGTGGGGGTAATCCAAAAGCTAGGTTTTGGAAGAGCAAGATCTTTGATCAGATAAAAGGGGCAAGGATTTCAAAACAAAAGGACATTGTAGAGTCCAATGAGCTTACCGAAAGGTCAAGACTGGGAATGGAAGAGAATGTAGTCAGTGTAAAGGATGATAACCTTGGTAGAGGGATTGGAGGTCTTAGGAAAAACAAGGTTTGGAGTTTCAAGGCAGAGAGAGAGGTTGAATCACAACCGTTTATGATCAGATAAAGGACTTTTGGAATTCATAGACATGACTGTGGAATAATTGCAGATGAACGTAAGATCAAGAGTATGAGCTCCTCTGTCTGAAGCAATTGTGAGGATGTTTGTTTCTGTTTTATAACTAAAGAAATAACTAAAGAATAACTAAAGAAATATGTTTGTCCGGTCTAAGGTAGATATGATACTGAGGAGGGATGGTGGAGAGGCTGATAAATAGGAAGGCAAAAAGAAAAAAAAGGAGGAACCTGCAGAAAGTAAGTGGAGCAACCAGGGTAGAAGAAAGAGAATTTAGAGAGTTCTGCTCTCCTTCAGAAAGGTGGCCTCAAAAGATTACAGTAGACCACTTCAGGACAGCCTGAGAAACTTGTTGACTGGATGGCCATGTTACCTATAGAGCTGGTAGGGCTCTTTCCCCTGGCTTCCAGGACTTCCTTCAAGTCCCAGTTAAAATCTTACCTTATGCAAAAAGCCTTCCCTAATTCCCCTAAATGTTAGTGTCTTCCCCCTAGTTATTATCTCCAGTTATTCTGACTGAAGCTTGTTTTTGCATCAATGTTTGCATGTTGCCTCCCCATGAGATTGTGAGTTCAATGAGAGCAGGGACTGCTTTCTGTCCTTTGTAATCTTAGCACTTGACACAGTGATTGTTCTTGTTATTCTTGGAGAAGGGAGAGATGGGGTGGGATGGAGGAAGAGAGGAAGAGGAGAAGGAGGAAGTAGAAGAAGAGGAAGGAGGAGGAGGTCATGGTTTAACAACTGTAACACCTACTGAGTGGTTGCCTGGAGAGAAAGGGAGAAAGAGAGAGAGAGAAGAAAGATAAACAGAGAGAGATAGACAGACAGACAGAGAGAGACAGAGAGAGGTGTTCTTTCTGTGAAGTCCATTGGGTAGATGCCTAGTTTGCCAACAATAATCCTTAACAACCCAGGTGCCTAACATTCCTAAGAGACAGTGTATCTGCCCTAACTTTCAGATTCTCCTTAAAGTCTACTCATTCTTCTAGTCTGTCTTCCTCATCATATGTTGTTGTCTGTCCTTTGTTCTTGAAAAGGGCCATGACATAAGGAAGATGATGCCATGAATTTCAAGTGAATTGGATTTAAATGAGGCAGGGCAGTGCAAAGTCACCACCCTCACTCTCTCCTTTGGAGCCATTTGGGTCCAGGGGCAAGATATAGATCAAGATGACTGGAGATGGCCCTACTGAAGTGAGGAAGAGGAGTCTCCTGATCCCAGGCCCTGTATTTTATCCACTGAGCCACCTAGCTGCCCTAGCAGAGTTTGACCATAGCAGAGTACAATGGGCCTATAACCTTGGTCAAGTCAATTAATCCCTATGAATAGAAAGAGTGCTGAGGTTTGCTAGAAGAAAGGACTAAGATCACAGACATAGCAAAGGCAAGATGATAAAAAACAGTTCTCTACTGCAGAGGGCCAGTACTGATGGAGTCCAGAATGTGAGGTACTTTCCAGGTTTTACTTGAGACTTGTACAGTTCTCAGGATTGGCTTACCATCCCACTCCTGATAAGCAAGGATTGTCCTGACCCTGATTGTGCACCCTAAGGTTGTTACCCAGAAGGAACTAAGATATGGAAGTAAAAAACGTAAGCTAAAAATGTCCTCATGGGAATAACCCTGCTTGCTTGCTTAAGAGAGTATATAAATCTTGACCCTCAGATCAATAAACAAGCCATGTACAGATTGTACAAGCTTGCCTAGGCCCCACTGCTATTGTCTCTTTCTTTTCTATCATTGCCGCGCTCTGATCCACAGTTGCTGGCACTCTACAACCCTTCACCTCCATACACAAACATTCTCTGAAACCTGTTTGGATGCTCCCTGCAGTTCAGTTCTCCGAGTTGAAAGCCCAGACTGCCACCCCAAACCAGACTATCTCTCCTGTTTCTCCTAACCCGATTACTCAGAGGCCAGTGGTTACTTAAGTTCTCTGTTGAAATTTTATATTCAGAAGTTTCCTGATATAGTTTTAGGGTCATAAAACCTGGAAATGCGCATTGCTTCATTCTTTTTTGTATATATATATATTTTTTGCTTTTGAATTTTGTATTTGAATCCCCAGGACCTGGCACATTTTTTTGCAAAGGAGAGGCAGGATTGTTTAGGTACCTATGGGGATTTTTTCTATTCTTTCAACAAACATTTACTGATAAGGAATTGACAGGGCCATGGGGTGTCAAGCTCCCTCTCTGTGACAGCAAGTAGATGATAATAGTATGAGGCCCAGACTTGCAAAAAGTGTGGGAGAACTGGTTAGCTGATGAAATTTGCATCTGCCTTGATCAGACCTTCACCCACACATCCCTTTTTGCATACCAGGCCCTAGGTGAGAGCTGAGAGGTAAGAGTGAAGGGCTTCAGGGTAAGGGAGGGAAGCAAGAGTGACTTCCATAAAGCAAAACAAATAAAACAAGTGTCAGATCCCCCACTTCCAGGGACAGTGGGATACGGTAAGAATTCCCATGCAGGGAAGTACCAAAAATTCCTGCTACTCCACAAACACTTGGGAACGTAGCCAATTGCCTTGCTGGCAAGTGTCAGTTCTTGGTAGACTATTTTCACTCATTCCATCAATAGTAGACTAGAATTTTGACAGAAATGTTCCTCATCGAATTTGAGCATACTGTGTGACCTCAGGCAAGCCACTGCACTTTCCCAGTGTCAAAATAAACTACAGGCTTGGAGTCAGGAAGGCATTGGTCCTACCTCAGATGTACCGACTATGGAATCCTGTGCAAGTCAATAAAATGATTAATACTGCAGGAAATTGTCTAAACTCTAAGACTTTAAATGGAAATGGTTGCCAATCTGCATTAGAGGATGAATTTCCTCATAGAAATTCCCTTTAGTGCCAGTGTAGGGAACCTGTAGTCTCCAGGCCATATATGGCCCTTTACATCCTCAAGTGCAGTCCTTTGACCACATCCTGTGGCCTTTACCAATGAAATCACAGATTTAGTTTTTACCAAGTGGAATTAATAAAACTTGTTGACAAAAATGTTTGAATTCCTCGTATGAAATTTTATTTATTAAATAAATTTACTTATTAAAATATTTATTTATTCATATTCAATTAATTTATGTAAATTCATTCATTAAAATTATTTTTAAAAATATTTTCTGCTTGGTGGTTATATTTGTAAGATCACAGTCACAATAACTCAGAATAATGACTCATGTGCTATTTCTATGACGCATGAAGGTTTACAAAACACTTTCCTTACAACTGCCCTTTAAGGTACAAAAGAAAATTATTGCTAACCTCATTTTAAAAATGAGGAAACTGAGAGTCACAGGGCTAAATGATTCCTCCATGGTCATAGAGCTAGTGAGTATCAGAACTGGTGTTCAATTACAGGTCTTCGGACTCGAAGGTCAGCAACCTTTCCAAATGATGATCACTAACAGCACTAAAAATTTCCCTCAGAACACGTTTTTACCTCCCAGATGGTAGTCCCACTCCTGGTGGACTACATCTCATGTTGTTTCTGAAGAGTACAGATCTAAAATTGGGCTCCTTCCCCCCACGTTTTCACACTGAAAAAAATTGATGCCTTTTGTTTCTGTGCCACAATCATTTCCAGATATATCTCCCCACCCTCCACCTGGAGGACTTAATTTTTTTCAGTCAAAAGTAGATTGTTGAAATATGATAAGCAGGTGACAGAAGCCTCCACCCCTTACTCCTTACCCCTACTCCCAGGGCTGTTCTAGTCACTGTGTAAACAGGGATCAAAGAGGAAGGATATGGGAAACACTGAGAAAGCACCTGTTGACCGCTTCACAGCAGTAATGATGCCAGGTCTAGACATGCAAGTCCAGCCTACACAGATCTTTTCTACAGTTGCTGATCTTACATTCCAGGCAAACCTAGGTGCCTGTCACCAAGGACAAGGGAAGCTATAACTCCCAGGGCATCTTTTCTCTTGCTAAGTGCCAGCTGTGAGTCAGTCAAAGAGAGGAGAGACTTGGCACATCATACCATATGCCTTGAGTAATATGCTGACTACATAGTCAAACTTTCCTCCTGTGCTTCTCTAGGCTGTAGAATTAGCCTTTGGGACATCTGGAAAGAGTGGAGCAAATGTTCTCAGAGCCTGCTATTCCCAAAGTTAGAGGGATGATGTTCACAAATGGTGATTTCTGCTGTATATTCACATTGACTGCTAAAGATCTCTGATTTGTGATGGCCATAAACAGTCCTTACAATTCATCAACAAGTATTAGTAGGTTCCTACCACGTGCTAGGCATTGTGCCAGGCATGAGGACTACAAAGACAAAAGCTAAACAGACCCCTGACCTCAAGAAGCTTACATTCTGACTGGGAAGACAACAGGCATATGTGTGTACATACATGTGTATATCTACATGTGTGTATATAGTGTGTATACATCTATGTGTATATGGTACGAGTGTACATGCACGTGTGTATATATGCATTTGCATGTGTATATATGATTATATATGTGTGTGCATATGTGTGCAGGTAAAATTACACATTCACTGCAGATATAAAATAAAGGAGAGTAGTGAAGGCACTAAAAACTGGGGGGGGGGGGGTTTAGGGGACCAGGAATGGTCTCATCCAGAAATTAGGATTTGAGCTGAACCTTGAAGGAAGCCAGGAATTCCAATAAGTGAAAAGGGTCTGCATTTTAGGGATGAAAAACAGCCAGTGAAAAGGAATGGAGATAGGAGATAGAGGATTATTTGAGAGTAATTGAATAAGTCCACTTTTACTGGACCTTAGTCCACAGGAAGGGGAGTGATATATAGAAAGATTGGAAAGATATGTTGTGAAGAACTTTAAACACTAATTTTTTCTTGTTCAGTTGTTTCAGTCGTGTCTGACTTTTCATGACCACATTTGGCAACGATACTGCAGTGGTTTGCCATTTCTTTCTCCAACTCATTTTGCAGCTAAGGAAACCAGCAAACAGGGTTAAGTGACTTGCCCAGGGTCACATAGCTAGGAAGTGTCTGAGGCCAGATTTGAACTCAGGAAAATGAGTCTTTCTGACTTCAGACCTGGCACCTTTTCTATTGTACCATGTAGCTGCCTTAAATAACAAATAGAGGAGTCTATATTTGATCTTAGGAATAAAGAATTACTGGAGTTTATTGAGTGGTGGAGTGCCATGACCAGACCTGCACTTTAAAAAAAAATCACTTTGTTAGCTGTATGTAAGGTAGATTGGTGTGAGAGAAGACCTGAGAAAGGGAGAACAATTAAAACACTATTGCAATAGTCTGGAAGAGAGATGATAAGAGCCTAAGTCAGGGTGGTGATTGTCATAATGGAGAAAAAGGAATAAGAGATGCAGTGGAGATAGAAACATGAAGATTTGGCACCTGAAAGGGAATATGTGGGGTGAGGGAAGGTGAGATGTCAAGGATGACACCATGAAGCAGGGTTGGCAAGGTCTTCATAGGATTTAAGAGATAAGAGGTAACAAGTTTGGGGGGAGCAGAAAGCCAGGCTTTCCATCAGTGCCAGTGGGTGGGTGGTAAGAGTAGAAAGCCTAGACTTGTAAGTATTTGGGGGAAGCTATTTAGCTCCTGCAAGTCACCTAAGTTTTGCCCATGTTATCACCCACATTCTATCCAAACACCCATATACCAGACACATAGACCCACACCCTTCAGGAAACGCATACCCTTCTTCTCTGTTTTCCTGGATTCTTCCTATGCTCCCTAATTTCCTGTCAGAACTTCAGGGTGGAAATGCAATAACCAAGTCATAGAAATATAGCTCCACAGCTAGAAAGGACCTTGCAGTTGCTGTTAAACCATTTTCAAACTTTCTTACTCTTTGTGACCACATTTAGGGTTTTCTTAGCAAAGATACTGGAGTATCTGGAGTGGTTTGCCATTTCCTTCTTCATTGAACTTTACAGATAAGGAAACTGAGGCAAACAGGGTTAAATGACTTACCCAGGGTTACGCAGCTAATAAGTGTCTGAGGTCACATTTGAACTCAGGTCTTCCTGACTCCAAGCCTGGTACTCTATCCACTGCACCACTGTGCTACCACAATTAAGTTAGTCCAACTGCCTCATTATACAAAATGAAGTGAAAGGTAAAAAGGGTAAAATCACTTGCCTAAGGTCATAGGCACCCATGTAGTAAGTGGCAGGGACTAGATTTGAACCCAGCACCTCCAGTTCCAAAACTGATGCTTTTTCCATTACACATTGTTGCCTCCAAATGATGTCACTGAATCCCGAGTCAGACCTAGGACAGAATAGTCTTCTGCTGCCAGTGGGAGCAAGCAAGCTGATAAAAAGGAGAAAGACTTCCCTCCCTAGAGGGAATAATAGAGATTATAAACAAAGGTTGAATGATGACTTGTGAATCACAGGATTGTCACCTTGAAGCCCAGGACTGGAGCTTCTTCAAGAGAGTCTTTTATTCTGGATTCACACCAACCAGGTTCAGTTTTGAAAGAAGTCTGATCCCAGAGAGAGTTTTCTCAAACTTTGATACATTGCCCCCACTCTGGAATTCCAGGGAAAATCTCTTAGACAATGGTTGGTTAGGTATGACTCATGTCTAGAGTTTCTAACCAAAGGATTTAATAGTGTCTTTTCTAGAAAGGGTATTCAATGTATAAAGTGTGTGTTCATCCTTCGTTGTTGAAGAAGACCATGTCATCAGAGAAATAATGACATGACTTGCACTTGACTTTGTTTTTTTTTTTTTAGTGAGGGAGGTCTGTTCAGTGTAGAGAACCTTGAGGGATTTGAAAGAGCCCCTTATCAAGAGTTCCCCTCCTCCAAGGGAGAATAGCTGACTCGAGAAGTTAAGTGATATATTGTTCTCAGGTGCACATCCTTGAATTTAGGTGTTGAAGCTCCAGGAATCAGTGCCCCTGCTATACAGGATAACATTCTGATAAAGAGGCCTTGAAGCCTCCCTTTCTACTTATGACAATCTGTTCTGTTTCATGCCTCAATTGCTACCCCTATGGTTTTTTAATATTTAAGCACCCCCAACCCCCTAATTTATTAGCTCAGTACGTCCAGAATAAATGCAGCTTGTTCCAACTGCTATGTCCCGCCTGTCTTTTCATCTTCACTCTATGAGCCCCCTAACTGCCCTGGACCTGCTGGACTGCGCTGGCCACAACAGTGCAGGTCACCAGCCTTGTTTCTCCTCCAAAGCCATCTGAATCCAGTGACCATATATTCATCAGGATGACTGGAGATGACCCAGGATGAGGCAATTGGGGGTAAGTGACTTGCCCAAGGTCACACTGCTAGTGCGTGTCAAGTGTCTGAGATGAGATTTGAACTCAGGTCCTCCTGACTTCTGTACCGGTAAAGTAGATAACAGGTACAGGATAGCTATTTATTTCCTCTACCACAAAAGAAATACGTAAAACAAAAAAAAAGACTCATAAATGTGCAAAAACAAATATTTAAACATGAAACAGTTGCCCATTCACCTATTATGCTCTCCAGATACAAAGATAACTTTGTAACATCTGACAGAGTCATTTTAACCTCTGATCTTTAATATCTGCACAGTTTACAAGTGTGGATCTCCTGGCAAGCCAGGAAATGGTTGAGATTTACTTAGTCCCTTTAGCTGCAAGGTCTTCTCCTCTGAGAAGTTGTTTTGGGAATCCCTTCTTGTTGGACAGTCCGTCCCCAGTTTAGCAACTCTCAACTTCACAAGGGTGACTGACAATGCCAGTAGTATCCATCTTTCAGGAATACCATTTAGTTACCTTTGCTTACGGAAAGAAAAGAAAAGTTGAAAAGAGGAAGACAGATTTGAGATTCAGTCTCAGGCTCACTTGGGGAAGAAAGCGTTCTCACTGCAGTATAAATGGAGCTGTGATAGAGCCTTGAAGTGAGCTTGAGGCTCCTTTCTAGAGGCGGGGTGAGGAGGGACTGAATTCCAGGCATGGGGAGTGTGAACAAAGGGAACAGAATGGCAGATGGATCACTTTAAATGGAAGGGAACGTAAAGGTAGGCTGGAGACAGGTTATGAAGAGCTTTAAATGCCACACACGCATTTGAGGACAGAACTGTGGATGTTGAAGATGGAGAAAAGAAAATTTGAGGAGACATGAGCAGTGACTTCAAACACTTGAGGATCTGTCATATGGAAAAAGTTCCTTTAGGCATATTCTGCTTGACCCTAGAGGGCAGAATCAGTGGAAGCTGCAAAGAAGTAGGTTTTGGCTAGATATAGAGAGAGACTTCCTGGAAATTAGAGCTGACCAGATATGGAACAGCTATCTCTGAAGTAGTGGGTTCCCTCTGGACCTGGAATCATGAAGAACTGAATTCAAATTCAGTCTCAGATACTTATTGTATCTGTGTGATCTGGGCAAATCACTTAACCTTTGTCTCATTTTCCTCAAATGTAAAATGGGGATAATAACAACACCTACCTCCCAGGGCTGTTGTTAGGATCAAATGACAGTATTCGTAAAGTCCATAATACAGTATCTGGCAAATAGTAGGCACTAAATAAATATCTCCCTTCCTTCTTCCCTTCCTTCCTTCCTTCTTCCCTTCTTTCCTTCCTTCTTTCCTTCCTTCCTTCCTTCTTTCCTTCCTTCCTTCTTCCCTTCCTTCCTTCTTTCCTTCCTTCCTTCTTCCCTTCCTTCCTTCTTTCTTCCCTTCCTACCTTCTTCCCTTCCTACCTTCTTTCCTTCTTTCCTTCCTTCCTTCTTCCCTTCCTACCTTCTTTCCTTCCTTCCTTCTTCCCTTCCTACCTTCTTTCCTTCTTTCCTTCCTTCCTTCTTCCCTTCCTTCCTTCCTTTCTTCCTTCATTCCTTCCTCCTTTCTTTCGACATCCTCTCCTTCTGTTCTGCACTTCTTCCTTCCATCGTTGGGGCACTTGAGGAGAAACCAGGTTGTGCTTGTCCTTAAGCAAGGTCTAGGGTCTTCTGCTCAGTCTTCTGCTTCAAGATGATAGCCTTAGGGCTAAAAATGGACCTTAGAAATAATTTAATTTAATTAAATTCACTTACTTCACAGATAATAAAACTAAGTGTCAAAGAAGTGAGGTAACTCATCCAAAGTCACATAGATGACAGAGCAGAGTTATGATTTGAATTCAGGTTCCTTGACCCAAAACTCTTTTTCTTATTTCCTTTAGACCACACTAAGATACTAATGATATTAACAGCTAGCTAATGTTTATGTGGTGTGTGCCATCTGCCAGGCACTGTCCTAAGCATTTTATAATTATTATCTTATTTGGTCTTCATAACAGCTCTGGGAGATATGTGCTTTAATATCTCTATTTTACAGATGAGAAAATTGAGGCAACCAAACTTAAATAACATGCCCAGGGTCACACAGCTAGCATTTGAGGCTGGAATTGAATTCAGGTCTTCCTGACTTCAGGCACAGCACTCTTTTCACTGAGCCATGTAGCTGCCTCTAATTATTAACTCCAATACCATAGAGGTATTGATTGGACTAGGTGACCTCAAAGATTCTGTAATACTGGGACTGCTGCTGGTGCCCTCATATAGAATAAGTGATGGTATTTAGCCTACGTTTGTGAAGCTGGATCAAACTGACTAGAATGGGAAGGGCTGTGGGGGTTGGTATGTTATCTAGGGTAAGTCACTGTGTACTCTCTTATCTAGAATTTCAGGTCAAAATACCAAGAAAGGCAGCCTTCAGAGTAAAAGGCCTTAGAGAAGGACAGCCTGAGGGGTTGTGTGCATTCCTGCCTGTGTGAGTATGTGTACCTTTGTAGGAGTCCAGTTTTTGCATAGGGGCAACCATCTGGTAAATAGGTTATTAGTTGAACACATACATAAAAGCTTTAGGTCTTCTAAGCCGCCAAATGACAAAGGCTTCAACTTCTGTCCTTTTCCCCACTCCTTCCTAAGTCACTGCCTGTCAGCTAGCAGTATCTTAGGGGACACTCAAAGTGACCAAAGCTGAATAAAGGACACCATGATGATATGGGGTACCAGGAAACTCTCAGGACCACCTTTGCCTCAATTCATCTTGGTGAAACCAAGGTAAAGTGAAATATGATGTTGGGAAAGAGGAAGCTCAGTCAAGAAAACCTCTCTTTCTGTCTTTTCCCACCCAGGCATCTGTCTGGACTGGAGTTCCCTCTCTGCTGGTTTAATTTTGTCTTTAAAACACCCTGTGAGAATACACTACAAGAATATAAAACACAATATTTTACAGAAAGCCATAAGAAGAATATGAGTCCAGGAGTTTGTATGCCCCGTCTGTCAGGAAAATATCAAAGAAACCCAAGAATAAGGGTTCCACTAGAAATTAGCAGTGCATAATAAATGGTGAGGGGACCCCATGCACAAAAGGTACAAATGACCCTGGATAAAAGGGGATTACATTTCTCATGCTTTCATGTTGTGGTAGCTGGACATGAACAGGCACCCATGATTTGGTGGTTTGGTGAAGCTAGTAACTGACCCATGGGACTTAGTGATTCTGACTTGGTGTAGTTCATGACCCACCCAACTATGAAGTCGGAGGATAGCATTTTCCATTACCCAGTCATCATAAGACAGAGCTATGGGTATTAGTAGTAGGAGCAATGGCAGTATTTAAATTGCAGCACAATATGGCCTGCATGTTGACAAAAGTTTTTGTAGCAGTACATGGGGGAAAAGAAAGCAAAGTCCTTTGTTGAATTTCACTGATTCTCTGGAAATGCTTGATAAAGATGAAAAAGTTCAAAGGACCGATTTGTATGGCAGTACTCATGCTATACAATTTTTTCAGCTTGCTTTTTAATTCTCAGATGTACAAAACAACACATATAGATTTCTGGAACAAGCCACATTCCCAGGACAGTTCTGAAGGGGTTCTTCTTTCAAGATTTGCTCCTTATGTTCCAAGAGCATGTAAGAAGATAATATAAACTCAGTTCAATTAAATACAGTCTTCTAGCTCAAACTTTATGGTTTCGATTTTAATTAATAGAATTACAAGAAGAACATCAATAACTCAGTAGGGAAGTGACTTCTAACAATATTTTAGAATATATTCACATAATAATATATATTCAAAGGTATATGTACATGTGCAAAACATTTCTGTTATTAGTCATGTTGTGAAACACAGACCAAAAAAAAAAACCAAACAAGAAAAATAAGGTCTTGAAAAATAATGCTTCGACCTGTATTCAGACTCCATCAGCTCTTTCTCTTGAGGTGAATTGCATTTTTCATCATGTCTTTCAGAATTGTCTTGGATGATTATATTTATCAGAATAATTAAGTCATTCTCAGTTGATCCTTATCCAATATTGTTAACCATGTTCTCCTGGTTCTGCTCACTTCACTTTGCATCAGTTCACTTTCCAGGTGTTTTGGAGAGCATCTTGCTCTTCATTTCTTTTAACACAATAGTATTCCATCACAATCATATACCACAACTTATTCAGACAATCACCAATTGATAGGCATTCCCTCAATTTCCAATTCTTTGCCACCACAAAAAAGAGTGGCTATAAATATTTTTGATTATATAGGTCCTTTTCCTTTTTAAAATCTCTTTGGGATACAAACCTCGTGATTGCTGTTGTTTGTCAGAGGACCATGACATCAGGAAGATTTCTTGACTTGCATGTAAATTGGATTTAAGTGAGGAAGGCTGTGCAAGGTTACTAACCTCACTTTCTCTTCCAGAGTCATCTCGGTCCAGTGGCAAGATATAAGTCAGGATGACTAGGGAACCATTCCCCCCACTCCTGTAGTGGTATTGATGGATCAAAAGGATATGCACAATTTTATAGCCCTTTGGTTGGATTGCTCTTCAGAATGGTTGAATCAGTTCACAGCTTCATCAACAATGTATTAGTGTCTCAATTTTCCCACATTTCCTGAAACATTTGTTATTTCCTTTTCTATCATATTAGCCAATCTGGTAGGTATTGGGTGGCACTTTTGAGTTGTTTTAATTTTCATTTTTCTAATCAACAGTGATTTAAAGCATTTTTATATGACTATAGGTGGCTTTGAATACTGCCTCTTCATACCCTTTGACCATTTATCAATTGGGGAACAACCTATATTCTTATAAACAACTCAGTTCTCTATATATTTAAGAAATAAGACCTTTATTAGAGATACTTGCTGTAAATTTTTTCACATTTATGACTACTGTGTATTTCCCTTCATACTATTTTTCCCATTTATCCTACTTTTTCTCTCTGTTTCCTTTAATGTTGTCCATCCTCAAAAGAGTTTTTTTGCTTCTGACAGCCATGTTCTTCACTCTTCTCTCCCCCCCTCCTCTCCATTTCTCTTGCCTCCTTCCCTTCCTACTTTCCTGCAGGGTAAGATAGATTTCTATGTCCAACTGAGTGTAAATATTATTCCCTCTTTGAGTCAATTCTGATGAGAGTAAAGTTCAAGCACTCTTGTTCCACCTCCCCATCTTCCTCTACATTGTAAAAGCACTTTTGTACTTTTTTAAACGAGATAATTTAATTTGTTCTACCTTTCCCTTCTCCTTCTCTCAGTTCAACCCTCTTTCTCACCCCTTTGTTTTATTTTTTTTAGATATCATCCCATCATATTCAACCCTCTGTCTATGGACACTCCTCCTGTCTTAATAATGACAAATTTTTTAGGAGTTACACATATCATCTTCTCATGTAGGAATATAAACAGTTTAACCCCTTGAATCCCTTATGATTTCTCCTTCCTGTTTACTTTTTTATTCTTCTTTTGATTCTTGTATTTGAAAATCAAATTCTTTTAGTCAGTTCTTGACTTATCATCAGGAATGCTTAAAAATTCTCTGTTTAAATATCATTTTTCCCCTGAAGAATTATATTTGGTTTTTCTGGGTCTGTAATTCTTGATTGTAATTCTAGCTCTTTTGCTCTCCAGAATATTATATTCCAAGTTCTCTGATTTTTTAATGTAACAACTGCTGAATCTTGTATTATCCTGACTGTGGCTCTACACTATTTAAATTGTTTCTTTCTGGCTACTGAAAATATTTTCTCCCTTGATCTGAGAGCTCTGGAATTTGACTATAATATTCCTAGGAGTTTTCATTTTGGTTTCTCTTTCAGGAAGTTATTGGTGGGTTCTTTTCATTTCTATTCTACCCTCTGGTTCTAAGATATCAGAACAGTTTTCTTTGGCAATTTCTTGAAATATGATGTCTAGGCTCTTTAAAAAAAAATCATGGCTTTCAGGCAGTTCAATAATTCTTAAATTATCTCTCCTTGATCGTTTTCCAAGTAAGTTTTTTTCTGATGAGATATTTCACATTTTTTTCTATTTTTTCATGCTTTGATTTTGTTTCATTGTTTCTTGGTTTCTCATGAAGTGATTAGTGTCCCATTTGCCCAATTCTAATTTTAAAGAAAATATCTTCTTCATGAACTTTTGTACCTCCTTTTCCATTTGATCAATTCTTTTAAAGGAGTTTTTATATTCAGTGAATTTTTATGCTTCTTTTACCACTTGACCTATTTTGTTTTTTAAGGTGTTATTTTCTTCAGTATTTTTTTTGTCCCTTCCTTATCAAGTGGTTGACTCTTTTTTCATAATTTCCATGTATCACTCTCATTTTTCCCCAGCTTTTCCACTACCTTTCTTATTTGATTCTGAAAAGTCATTTTGAGCTCTTCCAGGAATTCTTTTTGGGCCCAAGACCAAATCACAATTTTCTTTGAGGCTTTGGATATAGCAGTTTTGACTTTGTTGTCTTCTTATGAGTTTCTGTTTTGATTTTCCCTGGCACCATAATAATTTTTAATGGTCAGGATATTTTATTTTTTGCTCATTTTTCTAGTCTATTTCTCAACTTCTTACTTTATACTAAAGTTGGGGTCTGCTCCTGGGGTGGAGAGGGCATTGTTTCAAGCTTCAGGGTGTTTCATTTTTGTTTTTTGGTTTTTTTTGTGTAGCTATTTTCAGAGCTAGTTCTGGGAGTCTGTAGGTTCTCAGTTCTTCCAAGGTGATAAGATCTAAGAAGAAATGTGTTTACTACTCTCCTGGCCTGTGCTCTGGCCTATGAGATCACAAGTACTCATTTTGGCCCTGGAAATGTGACTAGGATCCCTGCTTCCCTGAAGCCACTAGCTCTGATGTGCTAGTATTCCTCCTCACTTTGAGATTATGATTTAGGACTATAACCCAGATCCCCATTGGGGCAATGCAACAGATTCTTATGCCCAGTGCCAACAAAGGAATCCCTGTAATCTCCTTCTGAGCATTGGTATGATCCCCTTACCATATATGTACTGAGAGCTCCAAAAGGCACTGCTGCAAATTCAATTGGTCCCAAGGTCTGCCACTGGCTTGACCTGGATTGTGGTCCCTCCCACCCTGGTGTTATAGACCTTTCTTGCCAATCTTCTAAGTTACCTTGGTCTGGATTCACTCTGTCCTTTTGTGGGTTCTGCCACTCTAAAATTCATTTTGAGGTGTCATTTAAAAGTTACTTGGAGGGGAATTTGGGAGAGCTCAGGCAAGTCTCTGCTTTTTCTCTGACATTTTGGCTCCATCCTCTCAGGCAATTTTCAACTGGACAGAGAATATAGAGTAAAGCAGGGGCCCAGGATCATAGTTTGGTTTTGTGTAGCCTCTAAGAGAAAATTCGTTTTTTAGACTTTAAAATAAAATTTTATAGTATTTTAAAATGTAAAAACCATTCTGACCTGGGGGTTATACGAAAACATGCTGCAGGCAAGATTTGGATCTCAATTTGGACTTTGATCAAGAGAAAGTAATACATTTATGGATGAGTTTCCAACACCTGTTAATGGTGTAAGCTTGGGCAAGTCACTTTATCTCTCAGAATCTTAATTTCTTCATTTTGGCAGCTGAGAGGAGGATGGATTGAAGTGGGGAGAGACATAAAGCAAAGAGACCAATTAGAAAGTTATGCGAGAGTCTATGCGAGAATTGATAAATGTTTGCATGCGGGGAGTGGTTATGTAAGTGGAAAAGAAAGAAGCATATGAGAGATGTTGTGAAAGTAAAAATAACAAGATTTGACAACAGATATGTGGGGCAAGTTTCAATGAAGAATTGAGGATGACAGTGAGATTGAGTCTGAGTGAGTAGGAGGTTGACACTGCTCTCAAAAGGAATAAAGAAGTTGGAAAGATGGAAGAGTTTTAGAGGAAGGACAAGAGTTGAGTTTGGGACATTTGAGATATCTATGGTACATACCATTCAAGATATCTAAAAGATAGATGGTGAAATGGAATTGCAGCTTAGGAGAAAAATTAGGATTGGCTATTTATCTGGCGATCAACTGCATAAAGATAATAAGTGAAACTATGAAAACTGAAAGTATTACCAATTTAGATAATGTAGAGAATGCCAAGGATGAATTCTTAGGGAACACACAAGCTAAGTGAACAAGGCATAGATAAAGATCCAGCAAAGAACTGTGGGAAGGAGAAATCAGGCAGGTAGGAGAAGAACCAGAAAAGATCACAAAAACCTAGAAAGGAGACTTCCAGGTTGCAGGAGCAATAAGATGGTAGACTAGACATTTTCTCTTATCCCCAGACCTCTCAAACTTCCCCAAAGCAGAACTGCTGGTATGAGGGGAAGCAGGCTCTGAACTGCTGGTCCTGAGGCAGAGAACTAAGTAACAGAAGTAGAACAGGTCATCAGGACAAGACATCACACCATGTCGGGGATATGGGCAGCAGTATTCAATCAAACCTGAGCAGAAAAGCCCAGCATCCAGTTAAGGCCAATTCTGACTGCCCAAAAGTCGGTTGGGGCAGAGACCTAGACTGATGTACCCTGAATTGCCCAGTGTGGAAGGAGGCTGTGACACTTTGAGATGCAGCTCCCAAAGAAACCATACTTAAAAGGGAGTCAAGAAGGAAGGAAATAAGTAAAATAGGGAGGGAGAAAAAGACCAAAAGTACCAAAGATTTCAGAAAGGAGAAATCTCAAATACTTTGAACATGAACAGATAAATCAATAGAAAAAATAGCAGCAAAAGGAAATATGGTCTCCAGATCTTGTTAATGAGTTCAGGCAATGAATAAATACTACCAAATGAAAATCCTGTGGAATTTGAGGGTAACATGGAACCATGTTATATGTTAGTCTGTTTGTGAGTGGTTTAAAAGAGAAATGACAATTATGAGAGCAGAATTTATGGCCAACAGAGCAGAAATAATGAGCAGAATAGAAAAGTTGGAATCTGCCAAGGCAAAACCTCACCAAAGAAGCAAAAGGGAACAATAGATTAGAAATGCAAATACACAGAAGTGAAGAACACTGTAAAAGAAGAGAAACAAAATCCAAGAATATTGAAAAAAAATTTGCTCACAGTACAAACAATAGATATGAGGAAATTGAAGGGATTAGGATGGCAAGTGGTTAATTGTGGGAATTGAGTGAGCCATACTGACTCCATCTTATGACAGTTCTAGAGCTAGTATAGTTTCTGTTCAATTATGGGTCTAGTCTAATTCCTGTCTTGTAAGAAAATTTTATTCAATTGTGGGAATTAGGAGAAAACCTTGCTGCATTGTTTGAAACTAGCCCTGAGTATCTAGGAAATTGGATCACCCCTTCCCACTGCTTAGAGACCCTTAGCCAAGGATCTAGATTATGCAGACCAGAAACTCAGTCTGATCCAAAGATTGATGCAAGGGGTTTTCTCACAATTGTACATCTCAAGCAAGTTATAAGACTTTTCTGAAAACTGGCTCCATATTGATCAATCAGTTATTTTTCCCATTATCATTTGATTGTTTACAGACACTTGGGGAGCATGAGCTACCTCTTTTTCTAAATTTAGAAATTGCACCTCTTCACTCTCCTTCTTCCAAATTAGAAAGTCCCTAATCTTTCCTCCATTTAGAAATCAGATTACCTTGTGTTGTACTGTTTCCTGTTAATTAAATGACATTATTTGATTATTTTTAACATATAAAAGTTTGTCTTCCCCTGTATCTAGGGTCCAGGACTAAGCTGAGGAGGTCTGGTCCCACCTTGTGAGGCAATTGTCATGCATTGCTTAATAAATTAATATACTCAGAAGATCAATTCTTTGTTTCCTCAGTCATTTCATCTTACACCTGTCACACATACGACTCTCAAAGACAATATGCCCAGAAACAACCTAAGGATCATTGGTCTTCCAGAAGAACATAATAGGACAAAAAACCTTAACCCCCACAATGACAAAAATAATAAAAGACTACTACCTTAAACTTCTGAACATAGAAAATCAAATTCCAATGGAAAGAATTCACAAATTACCTCCAGGAAAAAAAAAACACAACCACGGTTGCAAACTCTAAGACGAATTGTAGTGAAATTTATCAGTTCAATTCAAAAATAAGTTCTGCAAGTCCTCAGGGAAAAGACCTTCAAATAAAAGCAACAGACATTCAAATAACATGAGACTATTCCACACCCACTGAAAAAGGGGGAGGGAATGGGATAAAGTGTTGCAAAGAGCTCCAGACCTTAGGATACAGCCCAGTATGGCCAATTTTGCAAATCTGAGCTGAGTCACAGAGTACAAAAGATAGGCATTCAATAAAAAAGAAGAGTTTGAAACATTTTTAGAAAGAAAACCAGAACTGAAGAGATTGTTTCCCAAATGACTCCAACAACAGAAATACAAGAGGAGTGAATAATGCAGACAGCAGCGTCAACAGAAAGACACGTAAGAGACTTGTTTCTGGATGGACCCAAGCAGGCGGGGTGGAGAAGGAACACTGGTAGAGGTAATAGGGAAGAGGTGAATAGGAGGCATTATGGACGGAACCTGAAGACACTGCCTGCAGGTGAATACTTCTCTTGAGGGACCACATTATAACCCAGGAATGAGGGGAAGCTAATGGTGAGGGGAAGGGGCCTTCTGTGGTCTCAGAAAGCAAAGAGTCTACAGAGGAGTGTGCAAAGAAAAGGAGGGAAAGATTGTGAAGAGGGGAAAGAGGAGATGGAGCCATGATGGTGGAGAAAAGGCAGTGACTCACCTGAGTTCTCCCCCAAACTCCTTTGAACACCTTTGAATAATGCCATGAAAAGGGGGGAAAGGAATGACGCCTCACTTTGGAGGTGGGAGTGGGTTCTGCTAATGAATGTTCCTAAGGGTAAAGGGAGATGAGGACCTTACACAGGATGAGATCGAGGGGATTTGGTACCTGACAAGTGTACTTGAAAGAGGGAGAACTGGGGGCAGCTGGCATCTGGAGGAGTGGGAGAGGATGGAGACAGGGAGATTTCCAGGCAAATGCAGAGGGGAAAAGGTCCACAAGAGAGGGGATAGAACCATGGGGTAGTGGGAGGTACCCTACCACGGGGCAGTAGGCTTCTCTCAAAGCTGCAACAGTTGAGATTGTTCTGGGAGTGAGGCATAATAGAAAAGGGGATCCATGCCAGAAGGCAGTGGCCAAAAACACGTAGATGGCAAAGTCTAGAATGAAAACCTTGGAAGCTTTAATTGTATGAAGAGTACAAAGGAAAGAGAGAGACTAGATGATTATACGGCTATGAATCAGAGAATAAGGGTCTAGTAAAAACAAAGAGAAAATGAATAATAGATTAAGAGAAATATTTTTTGAAAAGGGGAGCAAAAACGAAATTTAGAAACTAAGAAACAGGACTAGCTGAAGGGGAGGAAAAAAGGGGATGTATTTGACTAACTGTGGGGGAAAAAGAGAGGGAAGAAATATGTAACCAGACAAAAGCAGGATAGAGGAATTAATAAAACTCTAAAGGGAAATGAGATAATTAACAAAAAGACAGGATCCAGGGTGAAGGGAAGAGAGCTAGTGGGAACAGGGTCACCTTAAAAAAAAGGTTACAGTAAAATAACTGAAGGAACATAATACTATGTTTATAGCAGAGGAGGATGGGAATCATAACTTGAAAAAAATCTAGAAAAGAGAGTACTCAGGGGAAAGGAGAGTGATAGAGTCAAAACTTTCAGAGAGATCAAAAAGGATGAGGACTGAGAAAAGGCATTTAAGACATCATTGAAAACTTTGGAGAGCAATTTCAGTTGAATGATGAGGCTGAAAACCAGATTCCAGAAGGCTTAGAATTAAGGGAGGAGAGATGTCTTTCTCATGTTTAGTTGAGGAGGGAAGGAGAGGAATAGGGTGATTGCTGGTAGTGATGGTCAGATCAAGTGAGGGTTTTAAGCATGGAAGAGATATGAATTTATTTGTTGTCATCAGGAAAGGAGCCCGTAGATAGGGAAACATCAAAGATGAAAGTGGTGATAGTGAAGACAATTTGCTGGAGATGATAGTAGGGGATGGGATCAAGAGTGCATGCTGATGTATTAAAACTCTGAAGCTACTGAGTAATATACTTTGTATTTTAATAGATATATATATATATATATATATATATATATATATATATATATATAGAGAGAGAGAGAGAGAGAGAGAGAGAGAGAGAGAGAGAGTTACATTAAGGACTTATTTTTGGTTCTGGAGTCTTTTGAAAATGAATACTGAGTAAAGTGTTAAGGTTTTCAAAGACCTGTGATGTGCCCTATATTTCTTAAGTTTATGACTATGGAACCCAGAGTCTCACCACAAAGTAATGATTCAAGACTCAACAGATTTTTCCAAAAGTTAGTCATAAGTATGAGAAGTTAGGTAACTTGTTATATCTTTGGAAAGTGAACTTACCCACAGCGTCCACTATTTCTCTGTTTGCTTTAAGTGATGGTTTCATCTATGGATGGTAGGGTGCTGCACCCTACCTTATCAGAGGATAAGATGCGACAGAATATGAATGGATTTTCAAAGTGAGTGCACTTTGAAATCACCTGTGAACAAAAAGTCATGCCCCAGCTCTCCCTCCACTTTAGATATGGTTTGTAGCTTTTTCTTCTTTTACCCCCCAATAATATTTTTTGATTCTGAACTTAAGAAATAAAACAAGCATTTCCATAACAAAATGGAATAGAGAGAGGATTGTACCTGAAACTTCAGATCCATTATGTACCACTTGTTCTTCTTTCCAAATACATAACAGTTATATAATTTTTCCCTCTTTCCTACCCCTCATTCCAAAAATGGCTACCATTAAATACAAATATGTATATGTACACATACATATATACACACAAATGCATATGTATGCATGTATGTGTGTATGTGCATAAGCATGTGAGTTCTTTCTCGATGTAAATAGCACCTTTCTTCATAGGGTCTTTGCAGTTAATTTGGGTATTTATAATAGATTGACTTGGTCACTCAAGGTTGTTCATAAAACAACACTACTGTTATTGTGCTATTACCATATACAACTTTTCTTTTGTTTCTTCTCATTACTCTCTTCATTATTTTGGCTTGTAGCTCTTTCAAGTTAAATAATTTACCATCCGTGTAATAGCTGACCTTAATGCAGTTTTAGGCATCCAGCAGCATTGCTGAAAAATATCATGCTAAAAACCATGAGAGCAAGCACACAACCCTGCTTCACTCCATTGGTAACTGGGAAAACGAGAGCTGTGTATAGAGTAGTGGACCCCTGCTCTGTAAATCCCAGCTGGAATAGAAGCAGCATCAGACACCTGGTGACACAAGAGGAGCTCATTGGCATTCAAAACCTTTTCTTCAGTTGGAAGTTCAGCTAGAGAGGGATCGATTTCAGTCTCAGGTATTTGGTCAGTGACTTCAGCACTGGTTGATGATGGTTGGTTGAGAAGTGTTTAGCCCATTTCTCCAGAACCATGTCCTTGTCACTAATCAATATGGCTCCATCAGCACTGAGTAGCTAAGATGCATTTTAGATTTTTGGCCCATAGATAGCTGTCAAGGCATCATAAAAGCACTTTGGATTGTAACTATCGGTGTAAAACTGGATTCCATCTGCCTTCTTGCTGAGCCAAGAATCTTGCGTCTCTCTAAGCTTTACTTGCACTTTATTTTTGACAGAATTAAATGCATATCTTCTTAGAGACAGATAAATTATCCTGCTGGTAAATCCTGTGGAATTCTCATTTTTCATTTAGTAGCTTCTAAATTTCCCCATAATTTTCAATCAAATTGATCTTGATGTTCATGATGATTCAGATGAGTAAAAGCAGTGCTTTTTTTCAATCAAATCTTTGAAAGCTGCTCACTCCTTTTCTGCTCCACTGTTGCCAGCTGTGTGTTGGCTCAGCTGTCCTTTCATGTTAGTAACAAACTGTTCACAATCAGAGAAGTGAAATAATCTGTTGACATTAAGTCTTCTAGTAGTTGTCTTGCCTTGGGGCCACCGAGAATGTTTAGTTTGGAGAGGATAGGTCTATGATTGGTCCAGCATCATTTTCATTATTCTCACATCCTGTTTGTCTCTTCAGTTTACAATAACATTATCCATAAATGCCAAAGTTTGCTGTGAGGGTGCATCCACAAAGTTTATTTATTTACTTTTTTGTATTAAGTGAATGGAAGACAGTGATGAGCTCATGAGACACACAAGTAAATCTTCAGAATAAGTGACTTATTATGGCTATTTCTGACTCCATTCCTCTCAAAGACTCCATTCCTCTCTGATAATCTGTGCCTACTCTGGCATTAAAGTCACTCAGAATTATAAGCTTGTCCTCTTTTGGCACTGTGATGATGAGGGTCTCCAGGTCTCCATAAAATTTTTCTTTGACCTCATCAGGGCCTGTCATGGTGAGAGCATATGCACTGATAATGGTGGCATGGAACTTTGCTGCATGTGGAATCACACTGTCAAGAGCTTGTCATTTATTTCTTTTGAGAGATATACAAGCTTGTTGACCAGATTAGTTTGATTGTGAAACCTATGCCAACTTTATGGTGCTCCCCATCACTGTGGCCACTCCAGAAAAATCTGTAGTTAGCTCCAACTTCAGTAAGTTAGCTATCATTTGCCAGTCTTATTTCACTCAGGGCTGCTATTTGGATGTGATACGTGCTGAGTTCTCTCATCACAAGAGCTACTTGTCTTTCAGGTCTACTGGATTTCTTGTTGTTCATAAGTGTGCATATATTTCATGAACCAATGGTGAGTAGAATCGTATTTGCAAAGTTTTCGTACATTTTGAGTGTGTGTGTGTGTGTGTGTGTGTGTGTGTGTGTGTGTGTGTTTTGACCACAAGGTAAGCTCCCTGCCTGATGCATGAAGAAGGCCAGAATTAGGTTAGGTGAAATAGAAAAACTTTAAGGCACCTTTTCTAAAGTTGTCCTTACTCCAGAAAGTAAACACTCTATTCCTTTAAAAAAAAAAAAAAACCACTCAGACACACTCAGGGATCTGTTAAATCTCACTGCTGCTTCAGTCCAGTGAGAATATGATCCTATGGCTTGGCCCACCTGTGTGCAGTGTTGTAATTATAGTTCCCAGTGTATCTGCACTTGCTGCTTCATCACTCACCTGTCACCATGGGTCTTTGAGGTAGTTAAAAATGGTAAAAGGGTATGAGTGATTTCTTTCAATTTGTGCATAAATTGGATTCAAGTGAGGCAGAGTTGCATGAAGTTGTCAGCCTTGCTCTCTCTTCCAGTCATTAGAGACCAGTGGTAAGACAGAAGTGAAGATGACTGGCAAAGGTTTGGGATACAGTAAATGACTTTGGCATCTTCATTGACTAACTAAACTCTAAGAGCTCCAAAGCCTCCTTTATGGACCACTGGAACAAATTGTTCACATCTGCCCTTTCTGCCAGGGGGAAGTCTTTACATGCTTGGGATAGACAAATCCTAACTCACCGATGGGTTTGAGGCTGTTGGTTACCCTCAACCTGGTTTAGCACATCTACCAAAAGGATTTACCAAGGTGTGATGGCTGTGCATGCTACAGTGTCTTGGAGTCAGCCACAAGTGACATTTGGATGACAGGTGGACACCCAAGGTAGAAAGCAGACCTGAAATGACTTGGCAGCACTCACACTAGAGGTACTAGTCTTCCCTGAACATCTGTATACCCCTCCAATGTTGAACACTGTTTTCAAAAGCCTTCTTGTTCCCTACTACTACCCTCATCGAGAATACTTTCAATTCATGGGTAAATGACCCTCAGAGGCAGCTAGGTGGTGAAGTGGATACAGCACCAGTGGAGGAGTCAGGAGGACCTGAGTTCAAATGTCACCTCAAATGCTTGACACTCACTAACTGTGTGACCTTGGGCAAGTTACTTAACCCCAGTTGCCTCATCCTGGGTCATCTCTAGTCATCCTGATGAACATCTGGTCACTGGATTCAGATGACTCTGGAGGAGAACTGAGGTTGGTGACCTGCACAGCCATCCCTCACTCAAAACAAAGTCATATGGGGAGGGGGGGTATTGGGGGAAGGGTGGGGAGGGATAAAATCTTAACTTTAAGGAAATGATTGTAAAACATTAAAAAAAAATAAAATTAAAATAAAAAAATAAAAAAAAAGAAAGTCAAGTGCAGGTCATGTCATCATTTCTCTGATGGCATGGTCTTCTTCGGCAACGAAGGAAGAACACACATAAATGACTCTCAGATAGATAGGAATGGAAGAATATAGTTGGTCATTGTTGATTTTCTCTGTCACCTTTTGGAGGATTAATAAGACCAGAGATTTTTCCCACTTCTTCAGTATCTTCCCTCTTTTAGAAAACTTGCAAATTAGTTTCTCAGCTCCTACCACAACTCTATAGCCTCCAGCATGGATTTCTTCTCTATATAATTCATCTACTTCACCTGTTTTTTCTGTCTTTGTTCTCTTTAGTGCTATTCTGACTTTCTCTAAAAGCAACTCAAGAACAGCATTGTTGGAGCTTTACAAAGTGTTGTACTTCCTCTATGCTTGATGTAGAAAACAACATTGTCATAATTTTTACAGATCTCTTCCAATTTTCTTCTGTTTGTAATCTACTTTTTGTTTTTGTCCTTGAATTCAATATCCTTGGGATGACTTTATTTAGCTGGATATCTTGCCAAGCTTTATTTAAACTGATATTGCCCTCCATTGCTTCTCTCTACAGTATAAGATGATGCCACCCGTAACAGTCCATCATCTTTCTCTGCAAGATTTTGCAGATAAGTTTATATTCTAAAATGATGTTTGCCTTTGGCGGCCATCTCTCAGGCAAATAAATGTTTGCTGATTAAGTCTTTTTCTGGGTTCTTTTGGTCTCTTTGCTATAGCAATTAATTTACATTGGTTTAATTCTAGTTTGATTATAATGACTTAATTACAATATGATTTCTGTTGTACATTTTTCTATTTCAAGTGCTTGTCTAAGTAATTCAGGGTTAAATATTCTTAACCACATCTTTTCCTTATTGCTATTATTATTTGATATAAATTCTGACCTTAACTCATAGTCTGATTATATATAGATAATTTGACCCAGAAATAACTTCTATGCCCATCATCAGTCTTTTTGATTTGTTAAAATGAAGTCAGTTTCATTCCTTGTGATGTCATTTGGTACTCATAATGTCCAACAACATCCAGTTACTTTTTTTTTCATTGGAAGAATCAAGGTTAAGTGACTTGCTCAGGGTTATATAGCTAGTAAATATCTGAGGCCAAAATTGAACTTAGGTCCTCCTAACTCCAGGGCCAGTGCTCTACTCACCGTACCACCTGGCTGTCCCCTACCAATTATTCTCTAAAAGAAATTATTCAGGATTTGAGTATTCATGAGAAAGGATTCATGCCATGAGGTTTCAGTAAAAGTATACTCTACCAGTTTTTACACTCTCTCATTTCTTTTTCCTGAAACCTATTTTCCCAAATATTTCTCCCCATCCTCACCTTTTCCCACCTTTGCATTGAAGTCACCAAGTGCCTGAGTATATGTTTATTTGATTTGGAGGGTCTTATTAAGTTTTTCATAGAATTTCTTTACCTCCTCCTCAGCAACTGTTGTGGATCCATAAGCTGCAATTATTTTTATGGTGTCATTCTTGTAAATATTTATCATTAGCATTTATCTTTGGTATCATTAATCCATCATATGTGATGACTATATGTACCATAAAATGACATTTATTGGAGCTGTTGGAGTACAGGATAAGATCTACTCCATCGATTCCTGTCTTTGCCTCTTCAAAGAGGCAAAGAAAGACCTGTGAACCATCCTTCTAATTAGCAGCAATTTCTAGCATTCTATTTGGTTTTATTTTTAGAAAGAATATCAAGATTGATATAATATAAGTCCCATAGCAACATGTCCACTTGTTGATCACTGGATAAGAATCTCCCATTCAGGGTACCGACAGACAAATTAAAGTTTGGTGCTAGTCTAGAAACTGTAATTTTTAATAATAAGAATAATGAAGAAGAAAAATCAGTGTTTATATTGTGCCTATTATGTGGCAGTTACTGTGCTAATAACTGCTTTACAAATATTATCTCCTTTGATTTTCACTAAAACCCTCTGAGGTAAAATGCAACTTTATTGGAATATGATTGTTAAAAAGGCTTAAAAGCTGGCTTCCAGTGAGTGAGGCAGGTCTCCTTTGCATGGGCATCATTAGAACATGAGCAAGAATTGCACAGAAATTAAAATTATGGATAGTTTATGATCTATCCCAATGTAAAGAATATAACATTTCTAGGCCAAGTGACTGTAAGAATGTTTGGGAAAGTGTTATTTTAGGGAAACAAGAGTTAGGGAGAAATGATTAATTTTGTTTTGAATATGTGAATTGGATGTGCCAATAGGACACAATAGTCAGGTAGCAATAACCAGCTGGAACTGAAGCTAGGAAAAATGTGGGATAGGAAATGAAGACAGTGGATGAGATCACCAAGGAAAAAATATAGAGAAAATAGACAGAGGAATGCTCACTTAGCATGTGAGAAGATGCACATGGGATTCTTATGAAAGTGCAGTCTGTCAAACATTGTTAGTAAACAGAATTTGTGAAATATTTACCACATAAGTGCTTTCTCCCTAGACATGCCTAATGCCTGTAACAGTCTTTCTCCTCTACTCTGACTACTGACCTTCTTGGCTTCCTCTAAGTCTCTCCAAAAATTCCACCTTCCACAAGAAGCTTTCCCCTAATCCCCCTTAATTCCAGTGCCTTCCCCCCCTGTTGATTATATCCTATTTATCCTGCACACAACTTGCTTTGCATTATTTGTTTTGGTGTTGTCTCCCCCTTTAGAGTGCAATAAGCTGCTCGAGGGCAGGAATTATCTTTTGTTCCTTTTTGTATCCCTAGCACTTAGCACGGTGCCTGGCACACTCTTCAGGGGTCTTGAGGCCACATGGGCCCTCTAGGTCCTCAAGTGTGGCCATTTGAGTGTGTCAAAACATCACAGAACAAATCCCTTTAATGAAAGGATTTGTTCTGTAAAACTTAGACTCCGTCAAAAGACCACATCTGAGGAACTAGAAGGCAACATGTGACCTGGAGGCCTCAGGTTCCCCACCCCTGCTCTAGATGCTTAATCAGTGTTTATTGATAAAGTGCCTGGGTACTGTGACCAAAGCAGGAGTTATCAAGAATGAAACTGACCAGCAGTGCCACATTTTGCAGAAACAAAGACTGGTAATTACAACTTACTAGTTTAACTTACTTAGGCCTATTACAACACCAGAAATGAATTTCTGTTACTTAGGGACCTGGAAGGGTTGAAAAATGGCAGTTTCATTCCTGGTTAAAATAGGACAGTTGTACTCTTATGACTTGACCTACAGATGGCGCCACCATACTTCCATTTTCATATGTCAACTAGACTGTGTAGGCTCTACCTACTCAATTTCGAGAATATCAAGCATCTTCCAGTAAAACCAGCCAAGTAAGGTAGTGATTATCACTCTTCTTAAGTTATCCTTAGAGTAAGTATTTTGAATGAAACAGTTTAACATTGCAACCCTCCTTACCCCCAAGTTAGGAAAAAAAATCTGCATATTAATTTCTTAAATGAAAACATGTCTGTTTTTGAAACTATTTGATAATACCCCTTCAACTCATGGAGGCACCCGAAGGTTGTACCAAGCCAAAGTTAGGAGGTCGGCACAAAGGATTACTTGCAACGAATACAAACCACCTATCAGGTCTTATGACTAGAAGTGTGGTGGGCACAGCAGATTCTGAGTGAGGGGATCTTTGGAGAAGTCAATAGAGAGAATCTCAGGGATCCAGGGAATTTTTGTGATTCAGGCTGGTGATATTGAGGGCTACAGCTTGAGACATAGCAGTGGGTGCTTGGAGGCAGGTTTAAATTTTGTATATGTATATGCACATACAAATATATGTATCTACATATATGTCTGTATGTGTATGTATATATGTGTTCATGTGTGTGTGTATGTGTGTGTGTGTGTGTGTGAGAGTGTATACACTATTTGTGTGCCCTTGCATGGGCAAATCACTTCCCGGAGCCTCAGTTTTTCTCATCTGAAAAATAGGAATTAGCGTATCACAGGATTATTGTGAGGAGCAAAGGAGAGGGGATAATACTTCATAAACCAAAAATCATCATTTAAAGGTTGGTGGTGATGAAGATGATGATGGTGATTATTAGTGTACAAATCTAGAAGGTAAAACTGAAAGTAATATTTGTAGAAAAGCAGATGAGCCTTGTCCATGGGAAGTACAGGGCATAAAATGTGCATGAGATTTTAAAGACATTGGGAAGATCTTTCTGTCCTCTAAAAGACTCTACTTCTGTTCCCAAGTTCTGTTTTATTAGCTGAGAGCTTTCATTTCTAGTTAAAGTGCAAATCTTTTAAGGAATATAGCACTTTAGATTTCTATCAGTCATTTATACCTTATCAAGAATGATTTCTGAGAGGTTTTAACAGATAGAAGTCATGAAGATTTAGGGTGAAGTATTCTAACACTGAGTGACCATGGGCAAGTAGCTTAATCTCTTGGCGCCTTCAGGTAACTCTCTAGGAATATAAATTGGAAATGATGAGATTTAGGGGTGTTGGGGACCCCAAAATACCAACAGGCCGGGTTCTGCTTGTTTGAATTCAACACAAGCCTTATTAAAGCCAAAGAAAGACAAAGTTTATTAAAGATTTACCACCTTGGTTTGACTCTTAAGGGGCGTAAGCATTTATAACGCTTGTGTTCAGAAGCAGATCAGATAGAATTCCAGCTAGACAGAGTCTGAGCTGGATTGAATCTGAGCGTCTTCATGCAGGCAAGATGGAACTTAAATACAGAAAAAGACTATAGGAGGGATGTGGGGGTGGTCTGGTAGTCTAGAGTGATGGGAGGAGGGGTTTAGGGAGGGTCTTGAGGAGAAATCCAAGGAGAGGGTAACTGGTCAAGTGTTGGAAACAGTTGGAGGCAATCAGGAGATATCAGACTACCAACGAGGGCGTAGGCCAGAAGCAGGTGTCACCAGGTAGTCTGGGATCCCAGGGATGGTCTCCATACATCAACCCCAGGAGAATCCTGATGGGAGTGGCTGGTAGTCCAGACAATCCACAAACCAAGTTGGGCAGCTTGGACTTCAAGGGAATGCTAAGTAGTTAGGAATATCAAAAGGATGCTAGGGTCAAAGGAAGAGAATGCTAAATGATGATCAGATAGGGAGTATCTGGGCTGAGAGAGAGGGAAGGGAAATCCAAGGAGTCCCTCCCCCCAAGGACAGACTTTCTAGGGCTCTTCAGACTAATGGGACAGAAGCCCTCCTGATCAAACGGGAAAAGATCTTGGCTTGGGCTTGTACCCCATCAGAAAGGCTCTCAAACTTACAGCAGTGGAAGGAACTTCCACACAGGAAATTCCACAGACATATTAAATTATAGGTACAGAGTTCTCTTCTCCTCCCCCTGTAACAGTAAGCATGGCAACATATACAGGGGAACCTGCTGTCACAGGTTCTTAGATCTGCATTCATAAAAGAAAAGGCAACTTTTGAGGGGTTAACAATCACTTTAATCAAGCACAAGTATCAGAGAAAATCAAAGTCAAAATTTCAGGGAAATTAAAAATCAACAGACAGTGCTTCCAAATTGCCTGACCACTAACATACATATATCTTTACCAGAGAGGGAAGCACCAACATCTGGGTTTTTTTTAAAAAGTTGGGGGGAGTTGCTTAGCCAATTCCCAGAGTCTCATCTGGCACACAGACCTTCTTACCAAATATTAAGCCCCAAAAGTAAAACCTCACCCTGAGAGTATTTATATACTTTTTAGAGCCAGAAGGCATGACCCTCTGACCCAGTGCCTCAAGAGAAAAAAAAACAGAAGGTATTTGGGACTCCTCCTACAAAATAGCTCCCTTAATCAAGTTTCCTACAATGGGCAGGCCCATCAATGTGTGGGAAAGATCCTCCCCAATCACATTATTCAATCAGAGGCACTTTTAATAAAATGAAAACAGCAAAAGATCCTAATCTGATTGCCATTACACCCCCCCCCCAAAAGAATGACTTCATTTAATGCAATTGATCTCACCAAAAAAAGAGAAAGGACTTAGAATCTCAGAATAGGGAAATTAAGGGCACATAAAGCAACCATCATCTACTGTACAGTTCAATTTAACACATTTATTCTTTTTTTCCCTTTAAAAATTCTGATTTTAACAAATGTCAACTAAAATGAGCACTTCCGTATGTACACAGTAAAGTGGAAAGATAAGATTGTACATGAAACTGTGAATCTCTATTATCTACAGTTTGCTTGTCTCTTTTAAGTATAATAAATGCAAAAAAAAAACCTTTCAAAGTTGTACTGCTGTAATGGCAAGTAAAATAAGATCTTTTGCTGTTTTTGTTTTAGTATGATCAAGAAGTATAATGCCTCTATTTGAATGTGACTGAGGAGGATCTTTCCCACCCATTGCCAGGCCTAGGGAGATTTGTAAGAAGGTCCCTGCCTTTTGTTAATGAGGCACTGGTTCTCCAGAGATGTGATAACCTCTGGCTCTAAAAAGTGTATAAAGACTCTGAGGTGGGGGTTTTATTTTGGGGTTTAATAGGAGTGATTGTTTGGAGTGATTGTAGGAGTGATTAGGTTTTGTAGGAGTGATTGTTTGGCCAGTTGACTCTGGGAAGCTGCTAAGGGCCACCACCCCCCACTTTGAGAACCCAGATGTTGTATGTCCCTCTCTGGTAACTATGATCAGACAGCTGTACCTATCTGAATTATGGTCAGGCAGAGGAAGCCTTGCCTGTTGACTTTTAATTTCTCTGTATTTTCTTTGAAGTTCAGAATACTGATTCCCTTGACATAGGTGAATAACATATATGCTTGGTTAAAGGAATGATACATGTGCTTGATTAAAGTGATTGTTAACCACTCAAAAGTTGCCTTTCCTTTTATGAAAGCAGATCTAAGAACCTGTGATAGCAGGCCCTCCTGTATATGTTGGAGTGTTTACTGATACATCTGCTTGTCTGTGTATTTCTTCTGGTCGTTCTTCTGTTCTCTTTAGTGTATTTCAAAAACATGTTTTAATAACCTTCTTTTCATTCTTTTTCTTCTTTGAAGGAAGATGAAGCAACCCTATCCCTAGGTTTGCTTTTCCTCACTAGTGCTCATCCTTCTCTTTTTTGAGAAAAAAAGAAAAATAAAACCTTTCTAAAAGTAAGCATAGCCAGGTAATAGAAATTCCTGCTTTGTCTGTGTCTGAAAATTGATCACATTTTGCAACTTGAGTCTATCACCTGTCTTTCAGGAGGTGGGTAGCATGCTTCTTCATCTTTGGACCTCCATAATTGCTCATTGCATTGATCAGATCTTAAATTTTTTTAAAGCTCTTTGCCTTTACTTTTACAATGTTATTGTTATTCCATTTCTGATATTTCATTTCATTTATATGCCATAACTTAGTCATTTTCCAACTAAAGTGAATTCCCTTAGCTTCCATTTCTTTGTTATTGTAATGAGGGCTGAGCTTTATGGACATGCCCAAAATGCTGCTGGTGCAATTTCCCATGTGGAAGAAGCTGGGGACCCATTTCTGGGATGGATGGATGGATAAGTGTATAGAGCACTTATTAAGTGCTTACTAAGTTCCAGACACTGTGTTTTGTGCTCAAGGATATAAAACAAGAAAATCATATGGTCCCTATTAGCTTTTTAAAATTTATTCTTGTAGTTTTTAATTCTCTCCATCTTCTGCCTCTCCAGCTCATTAAGAAAAATAAAACCATTACTAATATGTATAGTCAAGCAAAGAAAATTCTCATATTAGCTAGGTTTAAATAAAAAGAAAGAAAGAAAAGGAGAGAGAGAATGTTCCCAATCTGTACCATAAGTCCATCACCTTTCTACCAGGAGGTAGGTAGGATGCTTCATCATTAATTCTTTGGAACTATAGTTAATTATTGTGTTGATCAGAATTTCTTAGCCTTCTGTTGTTGTCTTTACAATACTATACAATACTATAAATTGTTCTGGTCCTGCTCCATTCACTTTTTATCAGTTCATCTAAGTCTTCCTAGGTTTTTCTGAAACCATTCCCTTCATCTTTATGGCACAATAGTATTCTGTCATATTCATATAGCGTAATTTATTCAACCATTTCCCAGTTAATGGTTATTCTCTCAGTTTCTAATTCTCTGTCATCGCAGAAAGTGGACCATACCATCATGGAGCTTACATGTTAATATGAAGGATAGAAAGAGGCTAGACTAGAAAGAAGGCAGGTACTAGAAGGGGATGGCACAAGGCCAGGGTATAGCCATAGAGTCCGAAGTTGGAGATGAATATTATGGCTGGCCCTTCTCATCAATTATTATGTTAGCCTCAGGGTACAATCAGTCTCCAGGGGTATGATGATGATATGTAATGAAAATGCCTTAGAAAGACTTCAGAGGATGCAGGGTCATTCTGTAACTGGTTTCAGTTTGCAAATCAATTAGTAAATAGGAGTGTCTTGATTGGAGTGGAGAAGCTAGAACTAGAGAGGAGAGGGGCATTCAAAAGCTTTGGCTCAGCCTCAGTCTTTCCCTTGTTTGGACTCTGTCTTTTTGCTGATATCTTCTAGCATAGGCTCCCAAAGTGGGTGGCACTGCCCCTTGAGAGTGCTGGAATTGTTCAGGAGGGTGGTAGTACCTTGGGTGCAATTGGTGGTATTGAATAAAAATAAAGGGGTAGTGGAAGCATAAGGAAAGAAGAGAAGAGAAGAAAATTTTGAAAAACAATTCATACATGTCTAATCTGTTGTGTAACAGAGTTAAAGTCACAGCGATTATATTAATTTTCTAAATAAACACACAAAATGCAAGTTATAACCTATCAGTGGTCAAGCCCACTGACAGGTCTTAATAAGCATGTGTTGGTAGGCAAGCATATTCCATATTACTGGGAAGTCCACCATGCATCAGTAGGAATATGTGTGTGTAATGACTTTTTATAAAAGATACTATAGCAAGGAAGAAAATAAGTTATCATTCTTTGCAGATGATATAATGATATACTTAGACAATCCCAAAGAATCAAGTAAAAAGCTACTTGAAAATTATTTCAAGTATTTGCAACTTTGGCAAAGTTGTAGGTTACAAAATAAACCCACATAAACCATCTACATTTCCATATATTACTAATAAAGCCCAACTGCAAGAGATAGAAAGAGAAATCCCATTAAAAGGTGTGGTAGACACTATAAAATATCTGAGAGTCTACCTACCAAAACAAACCTAGGGACTATATGAACACAATTACAAAATATTTTTGCACAAATAAAATCATATGTAAGTAAGTGGAAAAACATCAGTTGCTCATGGGTAGGCTGAGCCAATATAATAAAAATGACAATTCTACCTAAATTAATTTACTTATTTTGTGCTATACCAATCAAACTATCAGATAATTATTTTCTAGAGTTAGAAAAAATAATATCAAAATTCATCTGGAAGAACCAAAAGTCCAGAATATGAAGGGAGCTAATGAAAAGAAATGCTAGGGAAAGTGGCCTACCCCTACCAGATCTCAAATTGTATTACAAAGCAGCAATTATCAAAACCACATGGTACTGGCTAAGAAACAGAGGGTTCAACCAGTGGAATATGTTGAGTACTCAAAACAGAGTAGTCAATGAATGTAGCAATCTACTGTTTGATAAACCCAAGGACTCCAGCTTCTGGGATAAGAATTCACTGTTTGACAAAAATTGCTGGGAAAACTGGATAACAGTGTGGTGGAAACTGGGCCTGACACCATACCCAAGAATGAAGTTCAAATGGGTACATGATCTAGGTATAAAGATTGATAGTATAAACAAATTAGTGGAGTAAGTCCACTATAGTATATTTTTCAGATTTATGGAGAACGGAGAAATTTTTGACTAAACAAGAGATAGAAAACATTGTGAAGTACAAGATGTACAATTTTGATTACATTAAATTGAAAAGTTTTTGCACAAACAAACCCAATGCAACCAAGATTAGAAGGGAATCAGAAAACTGGGAAAGAATTTTTGCAACTAGTGTCTGTGATAAAGGCCTCACTTCTAAAATACATAGAGAACTGAGTCAAATGTACAAGAATACAAGTCATTCCCCAACCGATAAAATGGTCAAAGAATATGAACAGGCAGTTTTTAAAGGAAGAAATTAAAGCTATCTATAGTCATGAAAAAATGTTCTAAATCACTATTGATTAGAGAGATGCAAATCAAAACAACTCTGAGGTACCCCATCACACCCATCAGATTGGCTAACATGATGAAACAGGAAGATGACAAATGTTGGAGACGATATGGGAGAGTTGGAACACTAATTCATTGTTGGTGGAGCTGTGAGCTGATCCAACCATTCTGCAGAGCAATTTGGAACTGTGCCCAAAGGGCTACAAAAACATACATACTCTTTGACCCAGCAATATTGCTTCTAGGACTGTATCCCAATGAGATCATAAAAATGGAAAAGGGTCCCACATGTACAAAAATATTTATAGCAGCTCTCTTTGTGGTGGCCAAAAACTGAAAATCAAGGAGATGTCCATCAGCTGGGGAATGGCTGAACAAATTGTGGTATATGAATGTAATGGAATACTATTGTGCTATAAGACGTGATGAACAGGAAGACTTCAGAGAGGTACAATATCATACTCTACAGTTATGTGATGCAATATTGCATCATCAAAATTTCAGCACAGGAAAAAACCTACAAATTTGTAATAGATTATTAAATTTAAGATGCATCATTTAAAAAATTACCTTCTTTTGAAATGATGCAAATTTTTTAAAAAAACCTGTTAAAGGAAGTAGATTTCAGTGGGGGGGGGGGCACTGAGTAATATATTTTTTTAAAAGTGGATTGTAAATCAAATAAGTTTGGGAACCTCTGTTCTACCAGATAGCAGTGATGTGAGAAGAGAGGCTATGGACCTTTTCACCATCTGAGACTGACATTATTCTATTGTCTTGAGGTTGCTTCCTTTTAGGATAAGGGATTGGAGGTTATGACCTTGTGAGTTTCCAAAGATCAGGAAAGCAAACCATTCCAGGTCCAAGAGTCTAGAAAGTGAGGTCAGTGTTGGATATTGCAGTCAAGTATCTATGCTCCAAGGAACAATTTTCTTGGCCCAGTCTGGAATATTTGAGACAAAGATCCATCCTGCAGCCTTGCTGAAACTGGACTTGAACTTGGTGGGATCAAGACTATGTTGAAACTGTACCAAATATAAGCCTACTCTCTTCTAGAGACTGAAGTTAGTAAGTATAAGAAGGGTATATACAATAGGTACTCAAACAAGTAAATAAAAGATAATTTTAGAAGGAAGGAGGCACTAACAACTTGGGGGACCAGGGGAGGCTTGGCGGGGGAGTAGCAAGTGAGCTGAACCATAAGGGAAGATAAGGATTCTAAAATACAAGTTAAAGGAAGGGATCAAGAGGGATAGCTCATGCAAACATGAGTAGGTGGGAGATGGAATATCTACTTCAGAGAACAACTAGTAGTCCAGCCTCACTGGAACCTAGAGTACATTAAGGGGAATAATATGGAATAAGACTGGGAAAGCAGACTGGAGCCAGACTGGGGGGGGAGGTGTCCTGGGAGTCCTTATTCTAAGGCAATTCTCACACTTAAATCATATCTCATCATGATATAGTTTATGTATGGGTAGTATATGTGCACATATATGTGCATGTACCCACATGTGCACACACACACATTATACATACACACATCTTTAGTCAGTGTCAAAAAGACATGACTTGAGACAAAACAGTTAGAGGACAAAGCAACAGCCAGATATAGTAAGTAGTCCAGACTTTCAACAAAACCCAAGGCAAGTGACCATTTTCCCCCATGTATGAAATGCAGAAATTGTCACTTGTTTCTATTATAAGCATAGTGATAAATGACATGCTGTAAGAACACCAAGTGACTTTGGAGAAAAGTTTTTGTTTCAGTTTCAGTTCTATAAATACTAACATTATAAAATAAAATAAGAATAAGCTAGATTTCCAGTCTTAAATGCATGCTACCAGTAAACCGGTCCAGCTTTGTTTAATATTTATTGTGAGTATCCCAGCAACACAGAGTTCCTTTTAGACAAATAGGAGGAGCATTTGATTCCCTTTAGCAACAAAGCTCAGCTTCTTTCATAAAGGCACATGACATAGTTTTTCCTTCCTTCTGTGTGTTTTTTAAAGCTAAGCTCAAGGGACAGTCATGCTGTTGGGAGTTTAAATTGAATCAGAGAACATGGCCAGGTCTTGCCCCTCTCTTGTCTTTATGTGGATTTTATAACAAACTCTAGACCACCTCCCAGGTAAAACTAAGACCTTATACATGTAAATATGTTTGTGTCTTTTTGGTCCTTCTTTCTTCTACTTTCTGGTCCATGATTGATGGTCTCTTTGACCATTTTTCTCTTTTTGGGTTGCTTGGTAATGATGGGATTCTATCAGAACCTAAACTAGGATCTTCTTGGTTATCTTATCAACATTTTGATTAAAAAGCTCCAACCCTTTTTTTTGGAATGTGAAAGGCTGGTGACAGAGATTCGTAGTGTCCTCATTAATATCATGGTTTCTTATTCAATTCAATGAGCATTTACTAAAGTACTTAACTATGCTCAACAAACTGAGCTGCCCCAAATACATTCACTCTTCTATGATTAGCAGCTTTGGGGAATCTCTGAAGGCTCAGTAACACTAGTGGTAGTAGACTAGGATTTTTTGCATTTGAGATAATAAATTATACTAGTTGGCTCATAAGGTCCTTTCTGACTCCAAGATTCTGCAAATACCTGAATTCGGGTAGTGTTTGCTTATGCGTATTATCCAGAGGGTAGTTATTTAACCTTGTTACGTGATAAAAATAAATATGTAACTCTACTTTACAAGGCTTATCAAAACCATGGCAAAGCATTTTCAGAAAGTTGAAACCAGTGTGAAACTGGGGTCCAAATGTTTGCTGTCCCAATTTGAACCTTCCTTACTGTTCTTTTGGGAAGTCTTTTCTAGTAAAGTTTGAATTCTATGGAAGTGTGATGCTTGAAGTACATTTCTATATTCTGTAATTTCTTATATCTAGACCCTACCCAATATAGCAGCACCACACGGGGGCAGGAAACTCAAAAGAATTCGGAGAAATCAGCTTGAGTCAGGTAAACTCCATGGCATTTCCTATATTTTAATTTACTG
This sequence comes from Bettongia penicillata ogilbyi, assembly GCA_023548195.1. NCBI lineage: Eukaryota > Metazoa > Chordata > Mammalia > Diprotodontia > Potoroidae > Bettongia > Bettongia penicillata. Next base: position 1,282,528 of record JAJHZJ010000589.1, read on the forward strand.
ATTAAGTGTTCGTGTCCTGATCTGAAATCTCTGGAAACCAATCTTTTTGTTTTCAAGCATTTGGATTTTGGTGCTCCACAAACCCTAGAAGGCCATATTTCCTTTTGCTTTTCAGTCAACTTCTCTGTCCTAGATAACAATGGGTCTTCCTCCTTTGGGAAACTGAATGAAAGAAATAACAAAAAAAATCATTTTTAAGTATTTACTATGTGTGGAGCACAGAAAATACCCAAAGAGAGTCCCTGCTCTAATCTCTGCCCTCTGTCAGCTCTCCTTTACAGATAAAACAGCATCCACTACTAGGAGAAATTGTATTGGGGGGGAGTGGAGGGAGGAAGAGAGGGAAGAATCTTGCATTTCTTACTAAAATTGTGAAAGGAAAAAATATAGCTGACATAAAATAAAATATAGCAGGTATATAATGCCACTCATCTTTTGTATGTGTGCCTGATGTAATGTGTTAACTTTTTAAAATGAACAGTTTGATCCAGATAAGAGAGGCTTAACCTGGGGTGCTTGACCCCTTATGAATCAGTTTCAGAGGGGAGGATCTGAACTTGGTTGGAAAAATATCTACATCTTTGTTTTCACTAACCTCTAACTTTAGCATTTCATTGGATTATGAATTTAGACAATTGAACATTTTTCTGGAAAGGGTCCATAGACTCTACCAGATTGGCAGAGGAGCCCATGATATAACAAAGCTTGAGAATCCTTACTCTAGCCTAAAGAGAAGAAATACAGTTCTATCAGAGTGGCAATATTTCATAATGCAGTTGGACAATTTAAAAAAGGGGGGGAAGTGACTTGATTCAATATTTGCTCAAAAATATGGGAGGAGGAATCTGAAAATTCTGTATCTTTAATTAACTTTTGTGGGCTAGTAAAATCACTTTTTAACAGCCCAGTGATGGTTTTGACCTGCCTAGCCCCCATGAACAAGAGAAGTAGTGAACCATAAGTATAGAATAAGGCATGCATTTCCAGGTAGAGCAGAAGCGATGATTTATTTAGCTTGACTGTATTTTGCTTTGTTATAAGGAAAGGTTCAATTAGAGAGAGGAGTCTTTGGGAAGTGACAATGACGTTAAAAAGAAAAGACCATCAATAGGGGTAGGTAGGTGGATCGGTGGATAGAACTGTAGTCCTGGAGTTAAGAAGATCTGACATCCTGCCTTGATACTAGCTGGGTAACCCTGTGCAAGTTACTTAATCAGTATTTTGCCTCAGTTGGCTAATCTGTAAAATTAGTATAATAATAGCATCCACATCATTGTTGTTCTGAGGATAAAACCAAAGGATAGTTGTAAAGCATTTAGTGTAAAGTTTGGTACATAATAGGTGCTAGCTAATGTTAGCTATTATTATACATTAAAGAAAAGAAAATGTTTTGGGTACAGTATGGCTCTTCTTGACACATTATCTGAAATAGGAAAATCATCTGAAATTTTTTGCTTCCTTCTCCTAATTGTTCTTCTGACCAGAGTATTCTGAAGTCTTAGCTAATGCTATCAGAGTTAAGTGCATTCTTGGCCAAAAACTGATACTGAGGCACAAGTAAGGAGCTTGTATCTTTTCCGTGAGATGGAAAGCTAGGAATGAAGGTGGATGTCTGTATACTTAAGGCAGAAGGTGGATGTCTGTATACTTAAGGCAGAAGGTGGATGTCTGTATACTTAAGGCAGAAAGGATGAGTTAGAGGGGAGGGAGGAAAAAGGAAGGGAGAAGAACCAGAGCAGACTACGTAGCTCATTTCTGCATTGGCTTATCAGAAATCTGTACTGTATATTAGTTTAGCTTCTTGATTCATAAATGCCGTCAGCTCAAGTTTCCATCTCTAAGAAGTAATGTCTCATTCATCTGATAACTCAGAATGTAGGAGTACAATGGAAAGGATGCTGACTCTGGAGTCTAAGGACGTGATGTCAGGTTCTATCTCAGCCAGCGAATAACTATGTCACTTTGGTCAAGTCACTTGACTTTATGTGGGCCTAAGTTTCCACATCTATAAAATGAGGAGGTTAAAAAATAGTCTTTGAAGTCCCTTCCTGTAAATCTGTGGAGGCACTTTAAAAACTATAATATACTATAATAAAAGGTACAATGTTACTCCAGAGAGACACAGTATGCCTGCCAATAATATATTTGAGCCAAAGCTAAACTTTAAGAGTTGTATGGATCTTTAGAATTCATTTTGGGTAGAAGGTCTAATTTACCTCATCTAATACATATATACAACAGCTTCTAAAAAAATCATTTTATGTTCTTTCTGATACTATTTCTTCCTAAATTTTTCTAAAATCAGTATCTGCATGGATGAAAAAGTAAAAAAACTTTTGGCTTTGGTGGGAGCTCTGTGTTTTCACTGCTTAGATGACATCTTTCTGCACTGAGATGCCTAGGGTCTAGGTACCCTCTTCTTTTTGCCCTATTAAATCCTATTTTCAGGAAATAGTCTGATTAACTCATTTACACTAACATGTAAATTATTGATAACAGATTACAGTGTTACCACTGAATTTTAATGAAAGCAAGCCTAAAGTCAAAAGATTGACTCCCTTAAAAATAGATTTTCAAATATGAACTAGTAGGGAGTGAGAAATTTGGACTGGTGCAACCAGTTGTTCTTAGGATCTCTGAAACTGGTTCTCATAGTGAGTTGTTATATTTTATACTATGGGCTATTATTTTTTTATTATCTTTGAATTCCTGTAATTGTATGTAGGAATGATTTTAAAGTGAGGTTAGCTGATATTTGTTTTGTAACAATAAAGGACTGCCATTTTATCCATCACAATTTCCATCCCAGGATAAGGCCAACATTGTGTTTCTCTTTCTACTTCCCTAGTCTTAAATAATTTACATTATCTCTTAGAACACTTAGGAGATTGCTACTGAAAATAATGGACATGTTTTTAAAGACTAATAGGATCTTAAGCTGCATTATGTTTCCACAAAAAAGATATTATCCTCTAAGTTTCTGATGTATTCTATCATAGTCAGATCATATCTACAGTATTGCGGTTAGTTCTAAGAAACACACTTTAGGAAAGATATTGATAATTAGAACATTCAGAAGAGACCAACCAGAATGGTAAAGGACCTAAAGACCCTGGCATATGAAGATTGTTTGAAAGAAATGGGATTGTTTAGTTTGGAAAAGAGTAGACTCAGGCAGGTGGGTTAGTCATCATCAAATGTGAAGGGCTATCATGGAAAGGGAGTGTAGATTTCTTCTGTGGCCATGAGAAGTAATTGAACGGTGGTAGATAATGAAGGAGATAGATTTAGGCTAGAACAGTGTAAGAGATGGTCCCCTCTCCCCCTAACCCTTAAACAAGAGGATTAGGAATGTCAAAGGGCCTGATACCAAATCAGCCCCACTGAGGCAGGGGTGGAGGGATTATGTTAGTTGATGAGAAGGGAACATAAGGTTTGGGGCCTGATATACTAATTAAGCAAGTCTAAGGTGGAGGGAAGGATCCAATCCTGGAGGAGCTAGGCCGTTACTCGGGAAATGTGAGGTACCCCAAAGTAGAAACCCCTCAGTGAAGATTTCAGATTATTGTTGTTTCTTCCTTATTTTCAAATAGGACTTTGAATGATGTCTTGACTTGTGCGTGAATTGGATTTAAGTGAGGTAGTTACACAAAGTCATCAGCCTCACTCTCTCTTCCAGACTTATCAAAGTCCAGTGGCAAGACAAAAGCTAAGATTGCTGGTGATGGCTCAGGATGCAGTGGATGATCTTAGCATCTTTGACATCTGATCAAGCACCTACTTCTGCCACCTTCATGGCCAGTAGAACAGATCCTTCTCACCCACCCACTCTGCTAGGGGAAGACTTTATATGCTTGGGGTAGACATCCCTCTATCTCACTGATGGGTGTGAAGTCTATTGGTTATCCTCAACCTGAGTTAGCCTATCTACCAAGATGTTGTATAGCTGCAACACATGCTGCAGCTTCTTGGAGCCACAGGTGAGAGTTAGATGAAAGGTAGATGCCAAAGGTAGACAAGCAGCTCTGAAAAAGCCCTTGGCGAGCCTTCACACCAGAGGTACTGGTCCTCCCTGAATACCTCAGGTACTCCAATATATGATAGTATGGTACAATGGAAAAAATACTGGCTCTGGAGTCAGAGAAACTGGGTTCAAATCCTATTTCTGATACCTATTTCCTGTGTGATCTTCAGTAAGTCACTTAACATTTTGGGGCCTCAGTTTCTTCTTCTGTAAAATGCAGGAGCTGATTAGATAATCTCTGAGGTTCCTTCCAGGTTTTCATGTAGAGGTTAAATGATCTTGTTGCTCAGGAACTTAGACTACAAAGTCTTTGAAGAACCTTCTGAGATTCTGTGATTTTGGAGGAAAGAGAAGATGTAACCTCTAGTATACCATCTTAGAAGGGTCCCACTACTCTCCCAAGTTGTAGTGGTAACCATTTGGATCTATACTTCTCACACTACTGCTCCAGAAGGCCCCTACTAGTGTGTTGTCCATTAACAGTAAGCCAGGAACAACTTCAGTTATTAGCAGTAACATTTAAGGTTCACAAAGCACTTTATACATGGCCTCATTGGATCCTCACAATTCTGTAACAAGCACTTATGTAGCACTAAGTGTATGAGAGAAGAAAAGAGGAAAACACAGTCCTTGCTCCCAAGAAGCGCACATTCTACTAGGGGAGATAACATCCAAATAACAATGTACATCCAAGACTGTGGAAATAGAAGATAGCCTCAGAGAGGAGAGTCTAGTAGTAAGAAGAATGGAGAGACCAGGAGAGATGTGTCCTGCAGAAGGTAAACTTGGCGCTGAGTCTTAAAGGAATATAGGGAAACTAAGAGAGAGCTACTAGTAGTACTACTCTCCCCATTTTACAGATGAAACTGAGGATGACAGATTAAGAGATTTGGTCAGGGTCACAGAGTTAGTATCTGAGACAGTCTTCCAACTCAGGTTTTTGGTTTTACTCCAACGCTCCACTACATTGCCTAGCCGACACAATTAGATCACTACAGTGAGATTTACTAAGAGAGTAAAGTAAAATAGTAGTGATAAAACATTTCACCTCAGATGCTTACTAACTCTGTGACCTTGGACAAGTTATTTACGCTCTCCCTGTCTTGGTCTCCTCATCTGTAAAATGGGAATAATTATAGCAATTATCTCATAAGATTGCTGTGAGGATGGAAAGAAATAGCGAATGTAAATGTCAGCACAATGTTAGGCTATAGAACTATATAGATGTTGGCTAACTAGCTACTAAGGAATATCTATCTTCATACATTGTTGTGGAGGTAGAGGAAGACTCTTTAAAACCACCTTCAAATTGGATTTAACATTTCACTGGTGTAACATAATAGAGCAAGTCCTCATTTACCTAGAGGTTACTTACTTAGAACTACTAGGGCCAAGCAACACAAAAACTTTTTTTTGCATTTTCATGTGTTCTCTGCTCACTCAAGTTTCAGGGTTCACATGTTCATAGCACTGTACAAGAATGATAACAGGCTGGGATTTTTAGAGTTAATAGTCAATAAACATTTATTAAGCACCTCTAAGTGTCAGACACTTTGCTAAGGCTAGGGATACAGAACAAGAAAGTCTCTGCTGTCAAGGAGATTACAATCTAATGGGAAGACAATACACAAAAAGAAGCTGAAAATCATTAGGGGGTGGGGCACTCAAGGTTACCTGACTCGGGGTGGGGATGGGACATGATGTTCTTCTAATGGAAACTAATCAAACTGTTGAGGTTCTGGAGTGTTGGGGACCCCAAAATACCGACACACCAGATCCTGCTCGCTTGAATTTGACACAAGCCTTCTTAAAGCCAAAGGAAACAAAGTTTATTAAAGATTTACCACCTTGGTTTGACTCTTAAGGGGCGTAAGCATTTATAACACTTGTATTCACAAGCAGGCCAGATAGAATCCCAGCTAGACAGAGTCTGAGCTGGATTGAATCTGAGTGCCTTCATGGAGGCAAGGTGGGACTTAAATACAGAAAAAGACTGTAGGAGGGATCTGGGGGTGGTCAGGTAGTCTAGGGTGATGGGAGGAGGGGTTTAGGGAGGGTCTTATGGAAAAGTCCAAGGAGAGGGTGACTAGTCAAGTGCTGGAAAGAGTTGGAGGCAATCAAGAGATATCAAACAATGAAGGGGGGGGCTGGGCCAGAAGTAGGCGTCACCAGGTAGCCTGGGGTCAGGGATGGTTTCCACAGAACAAATCCAGGGAGTGGCTGGTAATAGGATTAAAGGGAAGAATGTCAAAAGAATGCTAAATAGAAGATCGGGAGTATCTGGCCTGGGAGAAATGGAAGGGGAATCCAAGGAGCACCCCCAAAGGCCAGACTCTCGGGGCCCTTCAGACTAATGGGACAAAAGCCCTCCTGATCCAAGGGAAAAAGGTCATGGCCTGGGCTTGTACCTCATCAAAACCAGTCAATGGTAAATGAAGTTACTTGAAATAGGGTGAACCCTCTATAAAGGGAGACTTTGGAGAAGAGTTCATTGTTCTGTCCTCTAGTTCTGCAATAAGAGGTGAGGGACAACTGAGGGTGCTGAGGAGGTGTTGAGTATCAAAATTGAATCAGTCTCCAAGATGATGAGATTTCAAGTGATCAGTTTATCTGAGAGTGTGATTCTCCAGAGAGTGAAAACCAAGCAGAGCAGGTGATGGGAAATGAGTTTTGTTGGACAAGTGACCAAGATCAGAGGAAGGTAGACCTAGACATGAAAGTGATTTCAGAGGTCATCACATCCAATCCCCTCATTTTAAATAGAGAAGTCATGACAGTAGAAAGTAGCAACACTAAAAATATAACATTCTTTCCAGAGTACAAATGTCAACCAGTCTATTGTCAATTGTCATCTGGATTATCAGCTAGACAGCTGTATTATGTGCACAGGTCTACAGAATGAGGAAAAAATAAAGGGAATAGGCTTAAAACTCATCTTTAGCATCTACCTTTAGCCTCTTTATTGAGTTTCCTAATTATCTTTGCAATACATTTATTGATTTCCATGGGGGGAGGGAGTGTGTGGTTTTTGGTTCTAGTGACTATTGGGAGGTGACTCAGAGTGAGAGCTTTAGAATTAGAGCTCTGCAGTTTTTGTCATGGCTTCCAAAGAAGGACCCACTGCATTTGCATATAAAGAAACAACCTAACTAAATTCAGAGGTGCTCATCACCAAAGAATTGGCCACCTTGTGATAAATATCTGAGCAGCAGCAGCTAAGGGAAGCATGCTGAGGCTAGAATGACTCCCATTTGTCTGGGTTAAAAAGGTGCCCACATCAGTGAAATTACAGTTACAGATAACTGAAATATTAGTGTATCTATAGATCCTTACTTCTACCTTAAACAAATTAACTGATATAAAAATAATCAGGAGTTAAGAAATAGAGTTCTCTAAAGAAGTGGAGGAAGTCATCGAAGGGAAACTCCAGAAAAAAATTAGATAACATGGTGCAGCAAAATGAGCCCAAGATGTAACATAGATATGATGTCAAATGTCTTTTCAGTCCCTTGCTAGGGAAGGATTAAGGGCAAGGCACTTTTCCTCTTCTGTTTTGTCATCTGTAAAATGGTAGAACTGGACTAACCTGCTCTGACCTGCTCCAACATTTTCAGAATTTCAGGCAGTTTTGCCTGTCTGGTTCCCCTGTTCCTTAACATTTTCAAAGTTTCCAAAACCCAATCTCAGTTTCTATTTAGTTGAACCTTATCCCTTAAGCCACACTGATGAATATTCCCTCTGCTCCTTTTCTTTTCTCATCACTTTTTCAGCCTTGCTGCTTTAGGTATTATCAGAAAAGCACTGGATTTAAAATAGAAGGACATGATTTAATAAATACTTGGTGATAGCAATCCTTACTGCTAACTCTCCCAGCCTTAGTTTTATTATTTACAAAATCAGGAGTTTGGCTTAAAGGACCTGCAATCAAGCAAATATGCATTTATTAAGCCCCTGCTAGGAGCGAGGCTTTGTGCTAGCTGCTAGGGAAACAAACTGAGGGAGAGCTGGGGAAATCACCAGGCTCACTTTCACACCTTCAGAGCAGTCAAGCCCTTCTTGGCCTTGTTTGGGCCTAGCTTGGCTCAGAATGAATGTAAATAGCAAATAGTAAATAGTTACTGTTTTGACCAGGCACCCTGAGAGTGTCTTTTTTTTCCTCTCTCAGATCTTTTTTTTTTTTTTTCTAAAGAGGCCATTACTTGCCTCATTTCTTAGAAAGACTTAATCATTGAATATGTTTTGCCTCAGTCCAACTGAGACCTTAGTTTGAAAAGACCAAGGTTCCCCACTGCATCCTGGGTCATCTTCAGTCTTCCTGATCTATATCTGGCCATTGGACTCAGATGTCTCCAGAGGTTAAAGTAAGGCTGATGATTTTGTACAGCCCTCCATCATTTAAATTCAATTCATTTGCACATCATGGCATCACCTCCATGATGTCACGGTCCTCTTTGAGAACCACGGGAAAACAACAAGGGATGCAGAAATGAAAGCTAAAAGGTCCCTGCCTTCAAGGAGCTTGTATTCTATCAGAGGAGACAAGAGGTACTTATTTAGTTACGTATAAAATACATACAGATATTTCAAAACACATAGAAAGCAGATATCAGATAATCTTGGAAAAGAAGGTAGAACATCTGAGGATTCTTTGATACCTCAGTCTGTGAACCGAGATACTTCAAAGCCTCTAGCCCTCTCTCATCAGTACTGGGATTCCCTATTTCTTCTTCCTTTCCTTAATCTTCTTGAAATTTCATCTCACTGTAAACTGCTCACAATTTACAAAGAAGTGCCTGGGTACTGATTTGTTCCTTTTTCCCAAACGTGTTTGGGGAATTTAAGGGATATTTTTCTTGGTCTTTAAATATTGCCCTTAAATCCCTTAAAGGCATTGCCATGGACAATGGACCCACGTTTTATGCATGAATATGTAAATATGAAGTCCTAAGGCCTTTCAAATTTGGAGTAGAAGATCAAGTTACTAACCTGAGGAGTTGAGGGTTGTCACTGACATGTAACTGTATACTGGAAAAGATGAAAGGCTAAGATTCTACCATCAGAGGGTAGAATTTTCCAGGCAAAGGGAGTAGAAGTGAGAGTCAGAGAAGAGCCAGTGCCACAAGATTGCCAGACTGATGGGGTTGCAGAGAAAAAGTCAAGAGTTAAGAGTGACTCCGCTGGGAGTCCCACTGTGGTTACAGAAACTTCAGCAGTGACAAGAAAATGTGGGGTCCATGAAAATTCCAACCCATAAAATAGGCAAATTAGGATGGGAAATAGCCATTCAGAAAGATTCTGTCTTTTGCAAAATATATTCACCCCCAGAATCCCTTCGCAAAGGCTTATGTATTTAGAACCTGCTGATAAACAATTTCTTAGAAACAGATCATTAGCATAAAGGGAGGCACAACTCTATTGAAGCTGGTTGGAGGACTGGCTCAGCTTCTAGGTGGGATTTTAAATTTGCTCTTTAGAGCTTTGTCTGTAATCTTTTATGTTTTTGGTTTGGAGGAATCAATTTGTTCATTTCCAAAGAAAACCATTCTGACTCAAAGACTGTCTCTTCTAGAAAATGTAGAAAGTGGTATTGGTCTGTAGATACATATACATGTGTTCATATGCAAATATGTATGTGTCTACATACTCTTGTCAAACCCAAGTTATTAACCTAGATATTACTAATTCTTCACCTTTCCCTTTGGAACACAGTAGTCTCTCTTGGAACTAGTAGTCTGGTATCATTGGCTCTGCTCCAGCTCTTTAGCCTTCCTTTCTCTTAGAAATTGTGCCACATGATTACAACTTCTTTTTTTTAGTTAAATTTATTTGTTTAACTTTCTACATTCATTTTCACAAAATTTTGGGTTCCAAATTTTCTCCCCATTTGTCCCCTCCCCCCACCCCAATACACCAAGCATTCTAATTTCCCCTATCACCAATCTGCCCTCTCTTCTATCATCCCTCCTTTCCCTTGTCTCCACCTTCTCTTTTCTCCTGCAGGGCCAGATAACTTTCTATTCCCCATTACCTGTATTTCTTATTTCCTAGTAGCAAGAACAATACTCAACAGTTGTTCCTAAAACTTTGAATTCGCACTTCTCCCCATCCCTCCCTCCCGACCCATTCCCCTTGGGAAGGCAGGCAATTCAATATAGGCCCTATCTGTGTAGTTTTGCAAATGACTTCCATAATAGTTGTGTTGTGTAAGACTAACTGTATTTCCCTCCATCCTATCCTGCCCCTATTGTTTCTATTCTGTCTTTTGATCCTGTCCCTCCCTGAGTGTTGACTTCAAATTTCTCCCTCCTCCCATTGCCCTACCTTCCATCATCCCCCCCGCCCTTGCTTATCTCCTTCTCCCCCACTTTCCTGTACTGTAAGATAGGTTTTCATACCAAAATGAGTGTGCATTTTATTCCTTCCTTTAGTTGAATGTGATGAGAGTAAACTTCATATTTTTCTCTCAGCTCCCCTCTTTTTCCCTCCACTAAAAAGTCTCCTGCCTGCCTCTTCTATGAGAGATAATTTGCCCCATTCCATTTCTCCCTCTCTCCTCCCAATACATATCTCTCTCACCACTTAACTTCATTTTTTTAAGATATGATCCCATCTTATTCAATTCCCTCTATGCTCTCTGTCTCTGTGTGTGTGCATGTGTGTATGTGTGTGTGCATGTGAGCATGAGTGTGTAATCCCACCAACTGCTCAGATACTGAAAAGTTTCAAGAGTTACAAATATTGTCTTTCCATGCAGGAATGTAAACAGTTCAACTTTAGTAAGTCCCTTATGACTTCTCTTTGCTGTTTACCTTTTCATGCTTCTCTTCATTCTTGTGTTTGAAAGTCAAATTTCTTTTCAGCTCTGGTCTTTTCATCAAGAATGCTTAAAAGTCCTCTATTTCATTGAAAGACCATTTTTTCCCCTGAAGTATTATACTCAGTTTTGCTGGGTAGGTGATTCTTGGTTTTAGTCCTAGTTCCTTTGACTTCTGGAATATCATATTCCATGCCCTTCAATCCCTTAATGTAGAAGCTGCTAGATCTTGGGTTATCCTGATTGTATTTCCACAATACTTGAATTGTTTCTTTCTAGCTGCTTGCAATATTTTCTCCTTGACCTGGGAGCTCTGGAATTTGGTCACAATGTTCCTAGGAGTTTCTCTTTTTGAATCTCTTTCAGGAGGTGATTGGTGGATTCCTTGAATATTTATTTTTCTCTATAGTTCTAGAATATCAGGGCAGTTTCATGATAATTTTTATTTTGCCCTCTGGTTCTAAGATATCAGGGAAGTTTCAGATAATTTCATGAAAGATGATGTCTAGGCTCTTTTTTTGATCATGGCTTTCAGGTAGTCCCATGTTTTTTAAATTGTCTCTCCTGGATCTATTTTCTAGGTCAGTTGTTTTTCCAATGAGATATTTCACATTCTCTTCCATTTTTTCATTCTTTTGGTTTTGTTTTGTGATTTCTTGGTTTCTCATAAAGTCATTATTCTCCATCTGTTCCATTCTAATTTTAAAGAACTATTTTCTTCAGTGAGCTTTTGAACCTCCTTTTCCACTTGACTAGTTCTGCTGTTGAAAGCATTCTTCTCCTCATTGGCTTTTTGAACCTCTTTTGCCAATTGAGTGAGCCTATTTTTCAAGGTGTTATTTTCTTCAGCATTTTTTTGGGTCTCCTTTAGCAAGATATTGACCCATTTTTCATGCTTTTCTTGCATCTCTCTCATTTCTCTTCCCAGTTTTTCCTCCACCTGTCTAACTTGCTTTTCAAAATCCTTTTTGAGCTCTTCCATGGCCTGAGCCCATTGAATATTTATTTTGGATGTTTGGGATACAGAAGCCTTGACTTCCATGTCTTTCCCTGATGGTAAGCATTGTTCTTCCTCATCTGAAGGGATGGGAGGAGATATCTGTTCACCAAGAAAGTAACCTTCTATGGTCTTATTTTTTTCCCTTTTCTGGGCATTTTCCCAGACAGTTAGTTGACTTCTGAGATTCCTCTCCACCCCTGCCTTGCCTCCAGATCTGCCCAGCTAGTGCTTGGGATATGAAATTCAAATGCTGCTTCCCAGCCTCAAGGCTTTCAGCGGGGGTGGGACTACTCTTCAGTGTGAGATTAAATTCAGGTACTCAGGTGGGGGCAGGGCTGCTATTCAGTGTGAGATTAAGTTCAGCTGCTCGGGTGGGGACAGGGCCACCACACTGGGCTCAGTTCCCTCAGGGGGTTTATGTGGAGACCTTCAACAGTGGTTCCGTGCTCCTGCCTGCTTTGGGAGACCCTGTCTGCTGCTACTTCCGCTGCTGCCTCCCGAGAGGGCCTGAGTTATGGAGACAACCCACTCCCCTCCCAGCCAGCCAAAAAGACTCTCTCACTGACCTTTGGTGTCTGTGGGTGGAGGGACCTGCTCGGCTGCTGGAGATTCTGTCCCTGAAGACCTGCTCGGCTGCTGGAGATTCTGTCCCTGAAGCCTGCTCAGATGTGCTCCTCTCGGTGCTGTGGCCAAGGCAGGGCTGGGCTCTGCTCCAGGTCTGGTGCACAAGGGACCTTTGGTGTCGGTTTTTCATGGCTCTCTGGAACAGAAATCTCCTCCACTCCGTTGTTGTGTGGCTTCCACTGCTCCAGAATTTGTTGGGAGTTCTTCTTTACAGGTATTTTATGGACTGTGGGTTAGGAGCTAGCTACTCTACCTTCTTGCCTCCTCCCCCTGATTACAACTTCTGAGTCTCATGTTTACCAAAACACATTTGCAGGGCTATCTAGTCTAATCTTCTTATATTATAGATGAGGAAGCTGAGACCCACACAGTTGAATGGAGAAGTTTACATAGGGCAAATCAGAGATAGAATTGGAACCCAGATCTTTTCATTGAAATTATATCCCAAGTTGTCTGAATCTTAATCCACTGCTCTTTTTACTACATCATGCTTCCTCCCCAGGCTATGATCTATTCTGGAACCCATTACTTAGAAACCACCTGCCAAGAAAATTTGTATTTTGCTTGTATATTGAGAAATTATTTTTCTTCTTTTTATTCCTCCCAACTATTAATGTAATATCTCAACTTCTCTAATTTACTTCCTAAGGATGAGTACCTAAGGTCTTAGATATATTGCAAGATTTCAAAGTTAGACATGCTTTACTCTCTCTGTGTTACAGAGTTATAACCAAAATATTCAGTGATAAGTTACTGAATTAATCTTCAGAAGGATAAAAACTCCTTCCCAAGTTTCCACATTGCACAGTGAAAATTATATAATTCCTCCAACTAGGATTTACTACACTATCCAAGAAACTATCTTAATATTCCCAGGTTCCCTGAGAAATGATTAGAGGGAGAGTTATGGTCTGGAATTGTGGAGGGTTGGAATTGTTCTAGGCAGTCAGATTTGGAGGGGTGGGGGAAGGAGCTTGGAGCTGGGCTAAACAGGTCCAGTTAATATCACTGCCAGAGGGCTATGAGGTTGTGAAAAATCTCTCTTGTTTTGGTGGAAGCCAGAAGCTAATTGTATACTTTCATATCTACTAATCAGGCCCAGAGCAAGGAAGGTGTTAACAGATATCAGGGCTGTGACCTAAGTCTAGTGTGACTTTGTTCTATAGGTTATTTTAACCAAAGGGATTGCATAATTTTGTAATCATATATAATCAATACTAGAAGGAGTTTGTGCTAATACACTGACTCAATTACCACTAGTAGTTATCATATATTTCCTAAACTGTTCTTAGTCAACTAAGCTATATATATCAGGTTGCCCTGACCAGCATCTGGTTATTTTGATATTTTACTTACATTCAAGAAATGTAGCAGTCATTTGGCAAGTATTTATTACTATGTGATGGGCACTGTACTAGGAGCTAGGGATACAAATAAAATGTATGAAACATTCTTATTTGCAAAGAGGTTACATCCTAAGAGGGCTCACAATGAGGACATAAGTGTACACAGAGTAAAAGTCAAGAAAATATATTCTCAAAGGTTTTGATGGTGATAGTACAGAAGTGTCAGCTCAACTCTTCCTCTATCCTCTGGGGATGCCCTACTCTGGCAATCTGGTGCCACTGGTCTTCTTCAGTTCTTATCTTCCTTTCATTTTTATTGGAAATTCTGCTCCTTGATCATTCTGTGATTACCATCCTAAGTATGCAGTGATACAACAAATGCTTACTACCATTTCTCCGATGTAGCATCCACCTACAACATGGGGAGACTCAGGCCCCTGTTCATTTCCTAATCCTTAGGAAATAGCTTTGCAGAGTTATCCCCTTGATACCACTGGCACCATCTTTGCTATGGAAGCTTACTGGTTACCTAAAAAGAATAAAAAACCCTAGCCCAGGGGTGGAGAATCTGTGACCTTGAGGCCACTTGTGGTCCTGTAGGTCCTCAAGTGTGGCCCTTTGAATTTCTAGTTTGGATTCAGTCAAAGGACCGTACTTAAAGTCCTAGAGGGCCACATGTAGCCGCAAGGCCACAGGTTCCCCACTCTGTCCTAGCCACAGCTCCTCAGACTTAGTGTATTTGAAAGAGTACTCAAATTGCCATGCTTTTCGTAATATCCTGCCTTGATGAGCAGATGAATTTCGTTATAGAAACCAAGGGGATAGAGTCAGGAGAAATGAAGTGTCATTGTATCCTGGTTACATATCCTTGCTATGTTAGAGCAAAATAAACCTCCTTTGCACTGTTTCAGAGGAAACTGGGGAGACTTTTATGAACTGATGCAAGGTGAAATGAGCAAAATTAGGAAGATGATTTTTTTAAAATTTAATTAATTTATTTGTTTTCAGTTTTTAACAATCACTTCCCTAAATTTTGTATTTTCTCCTCCTCCCTCTCCCCACCCTTCCTGAGACAGCATGTAATCTTATCTGGGTTCTACATATATTAAACATATTTTCACATTAGTCACATTGCATAGAAGAATTAAAACGAATAGGAGAAAGCATGAGAAAAAAACAAAACCAAACATAAGAGAAAATAGTCTGCTTCGTTCTGCATTCCGATTCCACAGTTATTTCACTGGTTTGGATGGCATTTTTGCCTCAGGAGTCCTTTGGGAATGTTTTAGGTCATTGCTACGAAGGGCTAAATCCATCAGAAACAGTCTTCGCACACTGAGAATGTTACTGTGTATAATGTTCTCCTGGTTCCGCTCATTTCACTCAGCATCAGTTCATATAGGTCTAGGAAGATGGTCTAGGAAGACATTATACTTACCATGGTCCAGTCACTGTGCTAGGGGTAAAAGGAAAGGCAAAAACACGGTCCCCACCCTCAAGGAACTCTCTTTCTAATGGGGGAGATAATATGCAAACAAATGTGTAGATACAAAATAAATACAGGATAAACTGGAGGTAATTTCAAAGGAAAGACACTAGCAGCTGGAGGTACCAGGAGAATGGCTTCCTATAAAAGGTGGAATATAGAGCTGAATCTACAGAAAATCCAGGACACAGCGGGGACGAAGAAGAGCATTCTTGATATCAGGGACATACAGTAAAAAGACACAGAGCTAGAAGAAGAAATATGGTGTACAAGGAACAACAAATATTCCAATACTTCTGGATCGTAGAGTACCTAGAGGGGAGTAAGGTATAAGAAGACTGGAAAGATGAGGCCAGATTGCAAAGAGCTTTGAGAGCCAAAAAGGATAGTTTATATATTTGATCTGGAGTTAAATAGAAGCCACTATAGTTTCTTTTCATTTTTTTCCCCCAAGTTACACAGCATTATTGATCAGGCCATCAGAAGGACAGTTCCAAAAGCTTCCCTGAGCTAACCTCACCTGAAAGCATGAAAGCTACAAGAAATTACATTTCATTGAACCATTATATCTCTGGCATAAAAGCCTGAGGAGTGTTGGGAAATCAAATTTATTAGAATAGGGAGCAGATTATAAAAGACCTTGAATGTTAGACAGAAAAGAGATAATTAGATGTGGTGGGAAATAGAAAGTCTTCCTGGCTCCTGAGCAAGTAAATGAAATGACAGAAGCCATGTTTTAGGAAGATTACTCTGACATAATCAGTGGGATGGACCAACTGGTAAATACTTATCAATTTACAAATAAATTGATTAGACCAAGAATGAGACTGGAATAAGAAAAGCTATTTAGCAATATTTCTTAGTAACCCAGCCTTTGGGGCTGTGTAAGAAGGGATGGTGTTAGGATCCTTGAAATATATTGACTTGTCTTTCTGTGATTCTTCTCTCTCAGCTATATGAGGGTGAGGATATGGGTTTTGAGCTGCATGGTATAGATCAAGGGTGGGGAACTTGTGATCTCTAGGTCACATGGGGTCCTCTAAGTCCTCAGGAGTAGCCCTTTGACTGAATCCAAACTTCACATCTTGGATTCAAAGAGCTACCCTTTATGACCTAGAGGGCCCCACGTGGCCTCGAGACTGAAGGGTCCCTACCTCTGGTACAGATAGATACATAGATAAATTGATGAACAACCTGGCTCTGAATCCTGCCTTAGACACTTACACTTGGGTGATCATAAGCAAGCAATAATCTATCAAAGACTCAGTTTCACTATCTGTAAACTAGGGATAATACTTGTGCTACCTAGCTCATAGAGTTGTTGTGAGGAACTCACTAGCTATACCAATGTTATCAAGTGACCTCTGGAATTAGGATGAATCTTTTGCTTCATCAGAATTGCTATATTTATATGCTATATATAATATACATTTATATACATAGTTATATGCTATATGCTAGATTTACATATATAAAATATATATATTTATATTTGTGTTATTCAGTTACAGGTATTATTATTTTTTCTTTTCTAAGGTAAATTTGATATGACAAGAAACTTTGCTTGATGGGAAAGGGAAAGAGGAAGCCTAAATTCCTTTCCTTCCCGCTCTGTCTGTGCCTCACCCCCCTAAACCTGTTTCCTCTTAAGTTCACCATAACCTCAGGTCACTCCACCTCTCCTATCCCTAACTTGCGCTCACCACTGGCCTTCTCGGCTAAAGCTACAAAGGCAATAACACCATGGTACTAACAGGGCCTACTGCAAGTTTATCCAGTCTTGACTGGCTCTTCTTTGCTCCTCTCTTTACTCTTCCCTAATCGGCTCTCTATCATGTTCCCCCACATGCTTTTCTTTTCTCTTCTCAAATTGCCTACAGCATGCAATCTCCCTTCCTTGTCAGCGGAAAATCTCACCTCATCGATTATTGAAAGACATTGATTGGTTCTTTCTTGAGCTTCCTCTCTTCCCCAATTCTACATTTCTAATGACCTTGGAGTCATCTCTCATCCTCTTCCTTTGCTCCACTCTTTAAAGATGAGATAACTCTTCTAGACGACAATGACCCTTCTGATTGTTTGGGTTTTGATGGTTCAGAGTGAGTGGAAATATCAGTTGTTTCTGTTTTCGTCAGAAACCCTGAGGATCTTCCCTTCTCAGATTGATTTTTCTTTTCTTTTCTTTTTTTTGGGCTAGGTAAAAAATGGTCATTTTCTCTTTCCTCATTTCTTACCTAACCTTAATCACTGAATGGGTGTTGCCTCAGACAAACTGAGATCCCAGTGAAAGACCTTAGCTTAAAAAGGCCAGGGTCTCCCACTGCATCTGGGGTCATCTCCAGTCCTAATCTTTATCTTGCCCTTGGAGCCAGATGGCTCCAGAAGAGAGAAGTGAGGCTGGTGACTTTGCACAGTCCTGCCTCACTTAAATACAATTCCCTTGAAAGTCAAGACCTCACCTTCCTGATGTTTGTCTTCTTTGGGAAGTAAGGATAAAGAATAATCTGTGAGTAGTAGTAGCTGTCACATTGAGGACCCAATAACCTGTTCCAGTTGGGCAATGAGGCACTTTCCTTCCTTCCTTCCTACCTTCCTTCCTTCCTTCCTTCCTTCCTTCCTTCCTTCCTTCCTTCCTTCCTTTCTTCCTTCCTTCCTTCTCTCCCATCCTCCCTCCTCTCCCCTCTCTCCTTCCACTCCCTCTGTCCATATTGGGAATCATACCCTTAATCTGTGAGTCCTCTGCCCAAAGGAATATACATTTTGATCTAGCAAGATATGTAGGAGTTTACAAGCAAGATTTCTTTTTTAAGGACCATGCCTGAAACCCAAATCACTGTGGCTCTCACTGATTGGCCAACAATAGGTCCCAGCTCAAGCCTTACTTGGTCATTGTTTGGATTTTTGATGGTTCAGAGTGGGTGTAAATAGCAATTGTTTCTGTTTTGACCAGAAACTCTGAAGATCTTCCCCTAACAAATTGATTTTGTTTTTTTGACTGGGTAAAAGAGGTCATTTTTTTTTTTGCCTCTTTCCTTACCTAATCTTAATCACTGAATGAGCATTGACTCAGACAGAGACCTGGGAAAGAGCTTGCAGGTGAAGGTATCACTTTCTTCACGTCATTGTTCCTCTGAAAACAAAGGACAGCGACCCCTCAATTCTATCTTCTCCCATTTCCTCCTAAAGTAGAATCGTGTCACTTTAGTCATTCCTTTTCTCTCCCTAATTTTTAACCTTTCCTTTTACACTGGTGCCTTCACATATTCTTATATTTCCTTTACTTAACCCTGCCATTATTTGACTTTGCCATCCCTTTAAATTATATCCTATACCTTTCCTTCCTTTGACAAGCCAAGTGCATAGATAAAGTAACTATATTATTTACCTCTACTATCTCACCTTCCATTCACTTCTCCAAACCTTTGAAATCTGACTTCAATCCCCACTACTCAATCTGTGTTGCAATACCACCAAAGATCTCTTTCATTTTTCTTTTGAAGTGGTCCTATGACTTTTTTTCGTGCAGAGAATGCCTATAGAGAATGCATTTACCAATGCAAACCAGCACCTGTACAGAATATCATAGTCTTAGAGAATTGCCTGGGAATACAGAAATCCAAAAGGCAAGCAAAAGCATGATAATATAGATATTTGTATTATACATATATATATATATATATATATATATAAAATATCTGTGTGTATGTATACACACACACACACACACACACATATATATATATATATATTCAACAATAGCTCATCACTATTTGCCTCAGGTGGTTATGGCTCTCTCTCTCTCTCTCTCTCTCTCTCTCTCTCTGTCTCTTTCTCCTCTCTCTCTTCTCCCTCTCTTCTCTTTCTCAAATTCAACTGATTTTAATAGTCTTAACAATCTTCGACCTTTAAGGCATCAGAGAGGACCTATGATTTCATTTGTAGAGAGAATTTTATAAAGGTAGATTGGCAGATGTTTTGCCATTTATAGTCTTGGAGACTGGGATGATGAAAAGTTAAATGATGTGCTCAGGATCCCTCAGTCAGTATTTGTCAGAGTAAGGACTTGAGCCAAGGACTTCCTGACTATAAAACCTGCTCTCTAGCAACATTTTTAAAAATTTTTTTAAAATAATATTTTATTTTTTCCAATTACATGTAGAGACAATTTTTAATATTCATTTTTTAAAATTTTGAGTTCTAAATTTTTCTTCCTCGCCCCCTTCCCTCTCCCCTCCCTAAAATAGTAAGCAGGTTATATATGCGCAATCATGTAAAACATATTTCAATATTAGTCATGTTGTGAAAGAAGAAACATATCAAAAGGAAAACACACACACACGTGAAAATAGTATTCAGATTCTATCAGTTCTGTCTCTGGAGATGGATAGTAAAATTTTTAAAGGGATGTTATTTTTATTTTTCCCCAGTAATATGTAAAAACAACTTTTAACATTCATTTTCATAACTGAGTTCAAAATTCTCTTCCTTCCTCCTTCCACCCACCCCCATTGAGAAGGTAAGCAGTTCAGTATAGGTTATACATGTGTAGTCATGCAAAACATATCCACAACAGTCATGTTGAGAAAGAAAACAAAGAGGAAAAAACTCAAAGAAAAATAAAGTTTTAAAAATATGCTTCAATCTGTATTCAGACACCATCTGTTCTTTCTTGGGAGATGGCTAGTAGTTTTCATCATAAGTTTTTCAGAGTTATCTTGGATGGTTGCATTGCTGAGAATAGCTATCATTCACAGCTGATTCTAACAACATTTTTAAGGGAGTGATTAAAGCTTAGAAGGTTTTCCAAAGCCAAAGATAACAAACTACAAAGAAACACAAGGAAATGTGAGCTATCATAAGACAGTCACTATGGTATACATTCAAGTAAGCCCCTTCTCTGTCGTGCATTTCTTCCCTTCTCTGTTGTGTATTTCATGAATGAAGCTAGGACACTTTCAAAATATGACCCAATGAAAAAGTACCTCCCATCAGTACTAAAGAATTCCTCTTCCAAATACTCCTTTTAGATGAGCAAAAGGGATTCAATGATTTTTCTTTAAAAAAATGTTTTTTGCACCCTTTCTGCAAATTATAGTCTTAAAGCAGGGATTTTTAACCTTTTGGGGGTCATGGATCCTTTGGCAGTCTGGTAAAGTCTATAGATTCCTCAGAATATTTGTTGCCTACAACCACAACTGAAGGAAATGCTAAATTTTAGTTAGAAAATAAAGATTTTTTTCCCCTAAGTTATGAAATCTATTCCAGACCCCAGAGCAAGAATTTTCTTCTTAGAGAGTTTTACTGAGAAATTAAGTAATTTGCCCAGGATCACAGCCAGTGATTATCAGCAAACAAACTTGAACCCAGGACTTCCTGAGGATCTACACCATGCTGACTTTCTGCTCAACGTCTTACCATCTGAGTGCTTCAATCAGTTTCAGAAAGGGACTAATTTAAATCTCTCTCTTCAAAGCCACGGAAGATAATTTTAAGAAAGAAAAAAAAAAGATGTTTAAGATCCCCTTCTCCCAACACCCTTTGACATGGATCCTTCATCTCTAGGGGTGTTCTTCAAGCAGTGAGGAACTGCTGAGAATCATTCACTCAACCAATGAATATTTATTAAATGCCTACTATATTCTAGACACTGTGGTAAGTGCTGGAGATACAAAAAGAAGCAAATGTTGGTCCCTGGCTTCAAGGAGCCTACAATCTAATGGGGGAGCTAACACACAAGCAAATATATACAAAGCAAGCCACATGTATATATGAGAAATTATAATCAGTTGCTTCTTTTAATCAATTGCTTTTGTAGGTTCACTGTTACAAATTATAATAGGATATAGCAAGGCATTGACTCCAGCTACCATCCTTATTTGTACAGAGGTGAGCTCCTGCAGAAATAAGCTGATAAGCTAAACTCTTCTTTTTGACTATTCCTATCCAGTGCCCTTATATGACGCAGAACTCTATGATGTCAATTATCCTGCTTGTAATAACTTTTGTAATGTTATAACCAATCCAATAGAAGGAGTATTCGCAATTTTATAATTGTCATGTCCACAGGCTGGATACTGCAAATCACCCATATCCTTCATTCCAATCTTAGCTAACCCCGAAGTTAGTCAGAAATTAATCAATATATGTAACTCAAGATTCTATAACTTCTGATTCCTCTTTATGGACTATAAGAATGGTCTCTGTAAATCCCTCAGATTGTCCGTGGTGACTTGTAGCCATGCATCCCTTTTATTGGCAATTGCTAGCCTTGCTAAAAAATTAATAATGCTCAGAACTCTATGCCTCACTTTCTCTTCATTAATTTTTATCTCAACAACAGAATAAATAGAAAAAAAATGAACAGAGAGAAGGCATTGAAATTAAGAGGGATCAGGGAAGGCTTCCTGTAGAAGGTGAGATTTTAGTTGGGACTTAAAGGAAGCCAGAGAGGTTAGAGAAAAATTCATCCTCTCCCTGACATAAGAATATGATTGCCCTGGAGTCATCACTTTAAATTTAGAGACTTTTTGGTATACAATGGGTAACTATTCAGGAGACCATGACATAAATGGTTTGGGTCATTTTAATGATCCACTGGAGTCTTTCTGTGATATCTCCTCAAGGTGTGGATGCTAGATGTGTACTCAAAGGCTATGCTGAGGAGCCAATACTGTCGTTGTTCGCCTTGCCTTTTCTAAGAAGACCAATGATGTGACAGGGTCATGTCTTCACTTTTGTGTGAATTAGACTTCCTTAAGGCAGAGTTGCACAATGTTATCAGCCTCACTCTCCCTTCCAGAGTCATCAGAGTTCAGTGCAAGATAAAAGTTAAGATGACTGGCAATGGCCCAAGATACAGTGATGCCTTTGATGCCTAATTGAGCTCCTAGCGCTCCACAGCACCAGCTTCCTCTGCCTTCATGACTGTTGGACCAGATGGTTCTCATCTGCCCATTCTATAAGGAAGTCTTCACATAGTTAGAGTAGATATTCCCCTAACTCACTGACAGGTTTGAAGCCTACCAGTTACTCTCAACCTGACCTAGTCAGTCTGACAAGATGGTTTACTGGAGTGGAACCACTGTGTATGCTGCAGCTTTCTGGAGCTACAGGTTGAGTGAAAGAAAGGTAAACACCCAAGGTAAATGAGCAGCCCTGAAAAGAGCTAAGCAAGCCTTCACACCTGAAATGCCAGCCCTCCCTGTGCACTCCAATATCTATATAGATATAAATAGAGAGATAGATAGACAGATAGACTGGATATAAACATGTAGAATATGTATAAACGTTGGGTAGACACACATATGTACATACATACATACAAAATAAGATCATCACTCCAGAACTGAAAAAAACTGCATAGATCATTTAGACCACTCTTATTTTACAGATTAGACAACTAGCTGGAAAGGGATGGATGAAGGCTTAATTCTAGATTTTGAGATGAGGGCAAGTTCAGTTCTGAAAGGCTCATCTGGGCATTGTTCACAGCAAAGAAAGCACAGATCAGAACCAATTACCCAGCTACTTTATTAAGAAGTCTACTTCAGTGGAGTTCTCTTGTGTAGTCAAATTCAGCCTTTATTGAGAAATGCTAGTTACCCAAGAGTATACTGTACACTCCCAGACGCACTCAATTCTCTGGATTTGGCTCACTCCACCTAAATGCAGATTGGCCCTTAATTAGCCTGAATAGACTAGGGTGTGCTGTGAAACATTTTTGGTCAACGACCAGAAAAACAGTTCTTTACATTTCTTCCCCTCCCAGTTTGACAAATCTAATCTCTTCTAATTGGCTTTGTTAGATGTTGACTGAAGGTTTAGCCAACTCTTTTATAAATTTCTTGTCATCATTGTTGTTGCTGAGTTCTTTCAGTTGTGTCTGAATCCTTGTTTCCCCATTTGGGGTTTTCCTGGCAAAAATATTGGAATAATTTGCTGTTTCCTTCTGCAGTTCAATTTATAGATGAGGAAATTGTGGTAAACAGGATTAAGTGACCTGCTCAGGGTCACACAGCTAGTAAGTGTCTGAGATCAGATTTGAACTCAGGAAAGATGGGTCTTTGTGACTTTATGCCCAGCACTCTACCCACTGTGACAGCTAGCTGCCCCATTTATAAACTATTGAGTATAAACTACTGAGTTGAGAAATAAAAGTAATGAGTGATTTTTTTTTTAGATCATTTCCCAATCCAGAGTATTCTTAACTAGGTGGGTGGAAGGCGTTCCTAGAATGGGTTTTTAGGTAATTAAGGTTCTAGCTGGAAGAAATCTTTTCTTTTTCTTTATGTATGCAAGCTGTTTTAAATTCGACTCATAACTTCCTCAGTATAGGAAACGGAACTAACCAAGGAGAGAAGATGCACAGAAGGCACTTCAGAGTGATAGATAGACAGATAGACTGGATATAAACATGTAGAATCTGGCTCTGCCAGAGATCAGTCTGAAGAGAGCAAGCACTTGAAGAGTTAAAGGGAATTGCCCAGGATCACATAGCCAGTGCATAAGCAAAGGCAAGACTTTGAACCCAGATTTTCCTGACTCTAAATCTAATGTCCCCACCTCGCCTCTCCATACCCTGTCATCTTTCCTTTCTACAGAATTAGGTCATTGGTTTAAAAGATTATTTTCTAAGGTCCCTTGCAGTTCTAACATTACATGATCGTAGATTCCCAGAAGGGAAGCAAGGTACTCTCCAAGAATGCCAGATAAATATCTTTATCCTGTGGAACCCTGCTCTGGGGGGCACATCTGTAAAGCAAGATAGCTGGCCAGGAGTCTGTGTTCAGCCTTTTTGCAATTGCTGCCTCTGCTGGTTAAAGGTGTATTTCTTATGCACCACTAATCCTTCCCAGTGGTGCTGTGATCTCATCGTAGGAAAAAGTAGTAGTCAGAGGCAGAGCCTGATCCTGGCTGGAAGGAGGGACAGAGGGAGTCAGCCTTTCCTGAACCTATTTACTCTACAGACCGACGGGAAAAGAGAGGAAATCGGGACAGCTCAGCCTCGGCTTCCCGTGCAAAACCAACCTGGTAACTAACCTTTTTCTTACATACTGGTCTCCAGTTTTTCATTGTTTCTATTGTTTCCCAGATTAAAAACCACCAACACCAACAAAACGAGGGGAGAAATTCTTTGGCTATTCACCCACATGAAATCAGTGGTGGAAAAGGAAACGTGATTGGGTTTAGATCTACAATGGAAGTGTGTTTGTCAGCCAAGCAGAGTTCTTTCAGCTCAGGCAGGTTTATGTACGGACAGAGATGACTAGTGTGAAAGAAAAGGAGCAGAGGGAGGAGAGGGGCTTGGCTAGCCACTAGGCTCCAGAAGTCTTTGGTTGGCAGAGTTTTTGTAATGACCGTTGAGGCAGCACCCTTAAAAGGCATTGCTCGTGTTAGCAGACAGGTTATATATTTTACCCACATCCTCTTCATCTGCAGAAAATATTTGGAAATAGAGAGAAGCAATCAGGTTTTGCATTTCCTCTCCTACAAGAAGGTGAGTGAACATTTAAAATATCTCGGCTGAGATGACCTTTAGTGTGCCAACTGTTCTGTGAGGTTAAGCTTTCCTTACTGATTCCCTGGGTCCTGGAGGGTTTTTTTTCCCTTGTAACTGGAGTGCATGGGATTACAGTGGAAACAGAAAGCAAGCACGATCCTCTAGAATCAGAAGACATGCATTCAAATTCCCTCCTTGCTATTTAACTACCTGTGAGACCTTAGATAAGCTGTTTAATATCTCTGGGCTTCAGTTTTCTTATCTTTAAAAAATATTAGAGTTGAACTAAATGACCAGCTCTGGACCCTCAGAATTTCAAGTTAAGGATTTTTCATTCATTTTTCTATTTTTAATTTTGGAAATGGAGCAATACCCTGTATTACTTTTTTCTTTTCTTTTGGTTTTATTTTACTGTTAACTTAACAAATATTAGCAAATAGAACATTTTAGTATACAAAGAAAATAAGAAGAGTATTATATATTAACTATGAACTTTGAAGTGTTTGTTAAATTTAACATGGTAGCACTTAGTCTGCAATAGTTGGTGTCCCCTTTTGAATTTTCTTCTGTTCCTTTTGCATATTTTTTAATGATTTATTGACTCTCCTGTCTCTGTCTTTTTTTTTTTTTTTGCATGCCTATCACTCCCTCCCACTGTCTCTCTTTTGGTTTTTTTTTTTCCTTCCAACTCTGGTTTTCATGATTTCCATTTTAATATGTCTGGAATCTCACAGATTCCTGGGTTCCCTAGAGTCAGTTATCCTAAAATCTTTCCCTTTGTGAACCAAGCAGAAGAAAAAGAATTTGAATAGGACTTGGCTTACAGAGAGCTAAAATAGTCCCTCACACACAGCTCATGGTGTGAGTTGGAAAACAACAGAAGTTCTCCTTGCTCTCAAAAGTTTTCTTTTACTGCATGGAAGAATGCACCTGTCAGATCTCTGGATAAGGGAATAGTTTAATGACCAAACAAGAGACAGAAAGGATCAACAAGAAGGAAAATAAATAATTTTGATTGCATGAAGTTAAAATCCTTTGTTCAAGCAAAACAAAACTAATATAGCCAAATTTGGAAGGATAATAGGAAACTGGGGGAAATTTTTTTTTAAAGTAAGTTCTTGTGATAAAGTTCTCATTTTTCAAATATACAGGGAACTGAGCCAAACTTAGAAAAGTAAGATCCATTCCCGGTCAATAAATGGTCAAAAAATATGAAGAGGCAGTTATCAGAAGAAATCAAAGCTATCAAGAGACATGAAAAAATGATTTAGATCACTAATGATTAGAGAAATGCAAAACACAAGTCTGAGATGCCACTTCATACCTATTAGCTTGTCTAACATAACAGAAAAGGAAAATGACAAATGCTGGAGGAGTTGTGGAAAAACTGGAACACTGGTGGAGTTAAGAACTGGTGCAGCCAGAACAATTTGGAGCTAGGTCCAAAGAGCTTTAAAACCATGTGTACACTTTAACCCAGCAATTTCATCACTAAGCCTGTAGCCCAAAGACATCAAAGAAAAGGAAAAAGATCTATTCCTACAAAAATACTTTTGTGGCGGCAAAGAATTAGAAAATGAGGGAATGTCCATCAATAAGAGAATGGTTGAACACATGGTTATTATGTTTGTGATGGAAGAAATGATAAGCATGATGGTTTCAGAAAAACCTGGGAAGACTTATATAAACTCATGTACAGTAAAGTGAACAGAACGAAGAGAATACTATGTACAATAATAGCAAAGTTGTGAGGATGATCAATTGTAAACGACTTAGCTACCCTGCTCAATGATCCAAGACATTCCAAAGGACCCATGGTGAAAAATACTATCATTTTCAGAAAGAGAACTGATGGATTCTGAGTGAAGATTATTAAAACATTTTTTCTTTATTTTTGCCCATGATTTTTTTTTTTGCAACATGACTCATATGGAAACATGTTTTACATGACTTCACATGTATAGTCGATATCAAATTGCCTGCCTTCTCAAGGGAGAGAGAAGTGCAAGAGGGAGGGAAAGAACTTAGAATTCAAAAATTTTTTTAAAAGGATTGTTAAAAAATTATGTGTAATTATAAATACTTAACAAAATAAATATATATTTTTTACAAAGTTCTTTTAGTCTCCTGTCTCACATTTCCCCTCCTGAGATTAAAATGCATATAACTGACCTCAGAAGACTAATGCCTTAAGTATTCATCACATTCTACTCTATAATGTTAGCTCCTGGAAGAGAGAGAATAGTTTTTTTGTTTTGTTTTTTCATATGCCATGACCTAGTACTGTGATCCAGTACTGGTACTACTAACTAACATTTATATAGAATTTGCTATTTGCCAGGCACTGTGCTTTATAATTATTATCTCATATAGTCCTCACAACAGCCCTTCGAGACAGATGGGAAAACAAGTTAATTGACTTACCCAGGGTCACAGAGTATGTGTCTGAAGACAGATTTGAACTCAGGTCTTCTTGACTTCAGATACAGTGTTCTACCCACTGTACCACCTAGTTGCTCCTACTAGCAGTTGCTTAATAAATGCTTATTGAATTGAATTAACAAGTATTTGATCAACTCTTGGCACCCTTGCCCAAAGCCTAGTTATAGAAGAAGGCAGTACAGATTTTAATTAGGAAGGGAGAAGAGTTCTGGAAAAACCTGGGTTGAGACAGCTGCCCAGGTCAATGAGGTACCCTGAGCTGTCAAGTCAGCATGGAGGAGGTCCTCTATGTTTGTGAATAGGACAAAGGATGAGAAAGGAGACACAGGCAAGAGAAGATGGAATTTAGGTGTTTTCCTGAAGACATAATTCCCTCAATTCTGCTTCTAAATGGCAGGGGCGGGGGAGATGTGGTGGGTGAGATCTGTCTGTCTAGCCTATGTTGTACCTACCCCTTCCCCCACTAAGAAAAAAAACACCACACCTATAGTAGCTAGGTGGCAGATGGAATATTGGACCTAGAGTCAGGAAGAACTAAATTCAAATCTGGCTTCATGCACTAACTGGTATGACTCTGGACAATTCATTTAACTTCTGTTTGCCTTTTTCAAATCTTTTTTTTTCCTTCTGAACAGAAGGCTGGGTACTGGACAAACTATCAGGAGTGGGAACCCTGTGGCCTTAAGGCCACATGAGGCCCTCTAGGTCCTCAAATGCAGCCATTTGACTAACAGTCACTTGAAGACCTAGAGGGCCACGTGTGACCCTGTGCTACAGGATCCCCACCTCTGACTAGCTAATCTGATAATATTCAAACTAACTAGCTAAATCCTGGGTTTCTTGATAACACAGATTGGGGTGACGAAACCTTGACTTTGGCTAATACTTGAATTACTTGTGGAATTCCTGTCTAGTACAGGAGATGTTTTTGCGGAAACTCAAGGTGATGTAAAGTCATTAGGCATAGGATATAGCCCCTGTCCTGTGGATTCCACAAAGCTACCTGCAGCCTCAACTAGGCCCTGATCCCAATCCTGGGCCCTTTACTTGGCTTCACTGAGAAAATGTTAGTAGGATGTGCACCCCTTAAGTCCATTATTCTATGCCTCATACCTTTTCTGGTTCTTCATGCATATCCTTTCTTTCACCAGAGGAATTAGTATTGAATTGGGCAAATGGTGGACTTTCCCTTGTTCAGCCTTAACTCTTCCATCTTTGCCCTTGATCCAGTTTTTCTGACTTCCCTCAGATTGTCAAATCAGTCATCTCTAGACTCCATTGCAGACTCCAATCTTGGTTTCCCTTTCTCTCCAAATTAAAACTGAACAGTTTTTACTTATCCTTGAAAAAGTCCTTGAAAAACAGGAAACAGGCATATTTGTATTTTGTAACTTCTGCCAATGTTTAAGTGTAATGTAAGTACTCAGGCTGGTTACTTTGGAAGTGACAACTTGCTATAAATTTTAATTGTATGTAATATAGTTTTTTCCATTCTACCAGCTAAACGATCATGCAGGAATGTGGCCAAAGCCTCTAAAAGCACATAGGCCATCAGGGCGTTTTCTGATTGACAGAGTGAGCTTGCAGAATTGACAAAAAAGCAAAATCCTGTATCCCCAAAAGATGAAGTCCCCACAGATGTTTATGGTTATTCTAGGAAGGAAGATACCATTTTCTGGGGCATAAGAGTTGAGTAGTGTACAAGCATAAGCAAGCTAAACTATCCTGAGTTCAAGCATGAAGAAAGATTATGTTTGTATCATAGACGGTTTGGATAGAATCTTGGAGTTGTTTTCATTCATGCTTTTTATTTGGACTTTTTTTCAATATAGTTGCTGATACCTCTGGCTACCTTCCTTTGGAAACTGCTAATTTATTTCTTTGAATGAATGAATACAGCATTTATTAAGTGCTTACTTACTGTGAGATTATATGTTGATCTACAGAGTTTTAGAGATCATAGGTGAAATATCAGTTTGCTGTAGTTCAGTTAAATTAAATAAGCTTTTTAAAATACATCCTATGTATCTTATGTAAAAGTGAGATTACAAATAGGAAAGTGAGACAGTTCCTGCCATCAAGGTCTCACATGCTAATGGGGGAGACCACAAGTAGAGTAGGTTTCAGCTATGAGTCAAATGAAAAGGACGGGGTTCTTAGGACGCAGCAGCAAAGTAGGTGGTGATGCTTCTTTCATATTATTTCCACCAACAAAATCAACAGTTTCTGATGTTGAACCATTTGACAGTGTTAAGGGCTTTGTGGTAAGGACTATGATACAATAAGGACATTTTTTTTCAGGTCTTCAATAGATGTGGCCATGGTACCTGCTGGAGCAGCTGCCAGGCTGCATCTCCCTAAGGTTGCTTGCCACAGTGATGACTGGGGCCTCCTTGCCTTTCCTAGGGCTACTGGGTTCAGAGTCCTCGGCTGTCTCCAGTAGGGTCTGAGGAAAGAAATGGTCAATGAGTTGTATTGATGGTGGTTTGGCCTTCCTGAAACATTCTGCCTCCTGTTCCCTCAGCGTACCTTGTTGCTTCAGTTACACTGGCACACTTACCCTGTGAGTTTATAAACCTGACTTGGTTATCTACTGGGTATTGGAAACACCTCTCATTCTTATAAATCTGAATCAATTTAAATACTCTGAACATTTTCTCTGTCTCCCTTTCCTGGAGTGCTCTCCTTATTCATCTCTGTCTACTGACTTCCCTGGCTTTCTTTAAATCCTAGATCAACTCTCATCTTCTATAGTAAATCTTTCCCAGTCCCTTTTAATTCTAATGCCTTCCTTCCTTTAATTCCCTGCCCCCCTCCTATTTATCCTGTACATATTTATTTACTTGTTGACTTCTCGATGAGATTGTGATCTCCTTGAGGGCAGAGACTATCTTTTCTTCTTTTTGTATAGTGCTTAGAACAATGTCTGGCACATAGTAAGTGCTTAATAAATGTATATTGACTAGCTGATTTATATCTTGGAAATTAAACCTTTATCAGAAAAATTTGCTGCAAAGATACTTTCCCCCAACTAACTGTTCCCTTTCTAATTTTAACTGTATTGGTTTTCTCCATGCAGAAACTTTTTAATTTTATATAATCCAAATTGTCCATTTTCTCTTGTATGATGCTTTCTATCCCTTATTTGCTCATGAACCCTTTCCCTATCTACAATTGTGAAATTTATGTCATTTAACCATCCAGAGCTTACCTTGGTATGCATGCTATGTTAGCCCATACTTAATTTTTGACAGTCTACTTTCTAAATTTTCCCATCAGTTTTTGGTACAATAGTTAGCCTTTACCCAAGTAGCTGAGGTTTTTACTATGATACTATGTTCATTAGTTTCTATATGTTGTTGTATGTGATATGTCATGTTCCATCCTTGAATATGCTGTTTCTCCCCCAACCCCATCTGAATGCCCTCCCTAACTCCATTTAAGGCTCAGTGTAAGTGCCACCTCTGACTTTTTCTTGCCTCCCCCCAAGTTGTTGCTAGTGTTCCTTCCTCCCTCCAATGATTTTCACTTCCTTTGTGTATGTTTTGCACTTATTTATCTATGTATATGTTTTCCCTGGAAGAACAAAATCTTTGTGATGGCACAGGACTGTTTGCGAATTTTTCTCTTCTCTATGTCTAGCATAGCTCCTAGAACATAGGAGGTATTTTAAAAAGCTTGTTGAATTTAACTGAACTACAGCAAACTGATATTTCTCCTATGATCTCTAAAACTGTAGATCAACAGCTCACACCTAGCCATCATCATCGTAATCATAATCATTTACATAATTGATATTACTAAAAGTTTACCAAGAACTCTGAACAGATTATTTCACTTGATCTTTATAACAAAGTAGGTACTACAGGTGCTATTATTCTCACTTTATAGATAGAAAATGAAGGCTGAGAGATATTAATAATAGATGAAACATAGAGATTCTAAGTTTGCAAATTGCTTTATGAACGTCCCAGTGATCTCTAATACACACCCTACTACTGACTTAGATGAAGGAGAGATAACTTAAGAATCATTGAACTACAAGAAATCCATGATAAAAAAAAAAGAACCTAAGCATCATATTTCAAGAAATTATCAGGGAAAACTGCCCTGATATTCTAGAATCAGAGGGTAAAATAAAAATTGAAAGAATCTACCAATCACCTCCTGAAAGAGATCCCAAAATGGAAACTCCCAGGAATATCATAGCCAAATTCTAGAGCTTCCAGGTCAAGGAGAAAATATTACAAGCAACCAGAAGAAAACAATGCAAAATCATGGCTCCATAGTCAAGATCACACAAGCTTTAGCAGTTTCCATGTTAAATGACTGAAGGGCTTGGAATATGACATTCCAGAAAGCAAAGGAGCAGGATAACAACAAAGAAATAGCTACCTAGCAAAAGCTGAGTATAATTCTTCTGGGAAAAGTTCTGTTTTTTAATCATGGATTTCAGGTCAATAATTCTTACATTATCTCTCTCCTTCATCCATTTTCTAGGTCAGTTGTTTTTCCAATGAGATTTCTCACATTTTTGTCTATTTTCCATTTTATAGATTTTGTTTCATTATTTCTGAGTGTCTTATGGAGTCATTAGCTTCCACTTGCCCAGTTCTAATTTTTAAGAAATTATTTTCTTCATTGAACTTCTATACCTCTTTTTCCATTTGGCCAATTCTGCTTTTTAAGAAATAAAGTGAATTTTTATGTCACTTTTACCATTAGTTAAGTTCTGTTTTTAAGGGATTATTTTCTTCAGTATTTTTTGTGCCTCTTTTATCAAGCTTTAATTACCTTTTCATAATTTTCTTGCATTACTCTCATTTCCTCCCATTTCTCCTGTTAGTTTTTTAAGTTTTCTAGGAATTCTTGTTGAGCTTGGGTCCAGTTAGCATTTTTCTTGGGAGTGGGAGAAGGCTTTATTTGTAACTATTTTCACATTATTGTCTTTGTTTTTTTTAAGTTCATATCTTGGTCTTCCCTGACACCACAGTACCTTTTTATGATCATCTGGGGTTTTTATGTTGTTATTGTTATTTGCTAATTTTTCCAGCCTATTTTTTTTGACTTTGAGCTTTATGTTAAAGTTGGGCTCTGCTCATCTGGGTGGTGAGGTACCATTCCAAGCATCAGGCTTTTTTGCGTGTGTGCTGTTTTTTTTCTTTTTCTGGAGCTACTGCTAGGGACCTGCAAACTTTTGGTGCTTCCAAAGTGGTATGATACAGGGAGAGGTATGGTCATTGCTCTCCTGGTCTGCATGCTGGTCTTTATCCAGAAAGGGCCCCTTTTCTCCTGCAACCATAAGCACCAGTGCTCCGCTCTTCTTGGAACTGTGACCAGAGTCCCTGCTCCCTTGTGATGCACCAGAAGTGCTCTTCTCTACCCTAGAACTGAGACCCAGAACTGTTTATGAGCAATGGAGTTGCCAATCAACATCAGCGGCCCCCAGTGCCAACAAAAGGTCCCCTGTAACCTCCTTCTGACCAGTTGTCTTACTGTCTCCAGACAGAGCTCCTGCAACTGCCTCCTGCTTTGGGTCAGTCCCCAACCCCAGTGTCACAGACCTCCCTTCCTGTTCTCCTAAGTTGTCTTGGACTGGAAAAATGTCTCACCCAACCTTCTGTTGACTCTACCCCTCCAGAATTTGATATGGGGCATCATTTTAAAGTTGTTTGGAGGGGAATATTGCGAGTCCAGCTGGGTTGTTGACTCCACCCCTGAATTGACTTTCAAAGGTCACCTAAGGGCCTGGGGGGAAGGCTGACTTGTTTGTCCTATGCTTCCCTGATCATTTACTGAGAAATTTGTTTGTACCTCATAAAAGAATCCTGAGGCCTAGACAGATTTTTGTCAGTTAAACACTTCCTTATTGCCCCTCCCCGACCTTCTTTGTGAAGTCCTGTGGTTTCAAGGATCAGATCCTTTATGCCTTATCTCATTTGACCCCCACAATGCCATGAGATTGGTGGCATTATAATCCCCATTTTATAGATAATGAACCTGAGATTCAAAGAGATTATTGTGACATATTTAGGCTCCTGTTTCCACCTCCCTACTTTCCCACTGCCTTCTTTCTGAAATTACCCTCTATTTTCCCTGTATATGGCTTGTATCTCCCTGGTGCAAGGTGCTTAGCAGAGAACATGGACATAGTAAGTTCACTAAATTATCGTGGACTCTCTAGAGTCAACTTGAACCAGAGATGCTTGTGGGGAGTCAAATTTAGGTCTTTCTATCCCCACATCTCTCAACTCTACCATAGTGCCCCATTATCTTATATAGTTATTTGAGAAAATATTTCAATACTTATTTCATTGTATTCCCAGGGGTAGGCCTGTGAAACTAAGATAAACCAAAAAAAAACACAAACCACTCCCCGGTTCAAGGAGCTTCTTTGTTTTTATTTCTGCCTTCTAGGCTTCCTAGTACACACTTGGCATTTTAAATGACTGGGAAAGTCACTAAACCTCTCTAAGCTTCAGTTTCCTCATCCATAAAAAAATGGGAATAATTAGGACATGTAACCTGACGGGCTTGTTGTGAGGATTGAATGAGATGATGTTTGCAAAAATGTTTTGCTGATTTTTCTAACCTGGATACTTTCCTGCTAAACTCCCTTAAATTATTTGGTCACTTTGGAGTGAAAGGTGAGTCTCTTACTCTCCCCATACCAATGATGTTACTAATGCAAACTGTTCTGTTTGTGTTTTCAACCCTTGTCCCTCTATCCTCTGAGAAACTCCAATATAAACAATGGCTTGAAAACAGCCTAAGAAAATTCCCCAACTCCCTTTTAAACAATACAGATGATAGACCCTATTATTTCCCACAAAATCAAGGTAGGGAAAACACTGAGGGATTGGCTCTCACTTTTTGTTCCCTAGTGGGTAGAAAAGTGAAGATTTCATTCCCTTATTGCTAGGGGAGGAAGGAATGGAGCATATAAAGGGGAAGCAAAAGAACAGGAATGAAAGAACAGGAATGGATATATTACACAACTAGGCACTGTAATATTTTAAGGAAATGAACTGAGGGAGGCAAAGATTAGGCTGATGGACTGACAGTTGTCTATTGTCAGTTGTGGTAGATAATTTATAATAACAGAAAGCAATCCAAACTATACAATTTATTAGCAAAACAGGCATAATGAATGGGTCAGTGGACTCCCCAGTCAGTTCAAAGACTCTGAATACAAAGAGAGGCAAATTTTTATGCATTAAAACCAGTTAATCAAATAAGACCAATTAATTAAAACAATTAACAGGATATAAACCAGGATACAAAATTAGATAATCTCATTTCTAATTGAAGGAAAGATTAGGGACTTTCCAAGTAGGGAGAGGGAAAGAAGGGAGTTTTGTTCAAATTGAAAGAGGGGCAAATAGGTGTTAGGATCTTTCTTTTCCCAGAACTGAGAGATGTTGTTAATTCCATCCTCCTGCATTTATGAAACAATGGATGGCTTATACCCTCATTTCCCATATTCAATTTGTGGAAAAACAAGATGGAGGGTAATACAAGTGGCAGCATAAGATGAAGTCAATGTCCATGAGATAGAATCCAACTAACGCTCTAGATTTCCATATCAAATCAACTCCATTTTGTAATTTCACTCCATTATGTTACAGTGAAGTGTAGTTTAATAAAAAAAAGTGTAGTTTAATAAAAGAAAAAGCAACCCTTGAAGAACTAATGTGATACATTCAAGAGACATATTTCTTGGAGGTGTGGGAGGTGGCTTAGGAAATGCCTCTTATTCTTGTCAGCCTAGCTAGCCAAATAATTGGCTTACTATTATCACAAATGGATTTCCTTGCTTACTGTAAAGTTACCCAATCATAAATGTGAAATATTTAGTTGTTGGTTTTTTAAAGTTAGTTTTCTTGTTCACATGTAACTAATAAAAGTCTGAAATGGCCCATGAACTGCCCCACTCTGCAGTTTTTGTCATACCGTGAAATGCTATAGCTGTGGTGCATAAGGAAACAGAGGGAGCTCTGTACTCAAAAATGTCCAAACCTGTGACAAGCAGATATATAAAGAGTGTATTCAGAGGATTGCCATTTGCAAATCCTCACCTCATTGTTTTGTTTACGTATTCATCAGACCTCTCTCCTGTCCTCCTCTAATGTCTCTTCCTTGTGTGGAGATTACTTTGGTTTCTTAAAGACCATGTCCTGACAGTGCTGGCTTTGGCAGATCCTCCCAAGATGGAAGAAAGGCTTTGGCTATGGGCCAGGTGAGGGGCCGCATGGCAACACCTTGCAGGGTGATTAATTTCCTTCCTTCCTTCCTTCCTGCTGGAAATGATCTATTCAATTTCCCTCCCAGATGCATCAAACAAAGAGTAACAGCTCTGGAGTTAGAGCATTGGATTCAAATCTTGCTTCTGATCTCACCCGCTAGCTACTTGATGTCCCTAAGCCTGAGATCCTTATCTGTAAAAAGAGGGGTGAACTAAATGGCTTCCAAGATATTTTCCAGTTTTACATGAATGGAAGAATGATGAATAAGTGTTTGTTGTTGTTTTTGTTGAGTTGTTTCAGTTGTGTCTGATTCTTCATGACCCCATTTGGATTTTTCTTTGCAAAGATACTGGAATGTAATATATTATATACATAATATTATATATTATATATGTGTATATACACATACATACCATATGTATTATATATACACACACATATATGTATATGTACATATATAATGGAGATACCATTTCCTTCTTCACCTCCTTTTACAAATGAGAAACTGAAGCACTAAGGTTTCAGTGACTTCTCCAAAGTCATATAACTGGTAAGTGTCTGAGGCTCAATTTTGAACTCAAATCTTCCTGACTGCAGGCCTAGAGCTCTATTCACTGTGCTACCTAGATGCTTTTTATTAAGAGATTACTATTTGCCAACTATTGTGCTAAATCCTAGGAATACAAATACAGAAGTGAGAAGTTCCTACCCTTAAGGAACTTATGTTTTTTTTTCTTAGATTAATCAATTTATTTTTAGTTTTCAACATTTACTTTTATAAGATTTTGAGGGGCGGAGTCAAGATGGTGGAGTAGAAAGACTCACGTATGCGAGCTCCAAACCCACAGCCCATACATTTAATGTAAGAAGAGCTCCCCACAAGTTCTGGATCACTGCAGGGTGTGCAGAAACACAGTGGAAGAGATTTTCATTCCAGAGAGCCCTGGAGAGCCATCCCAGGGTCCGTCATGCCCCAGAAAGTGGAGTCCACCCCAGTGCTGCCCTGGCCATGTGGCCTAGAGGAGCAGATGGGAGCAGGCTTCAGGGACGGAACCTCCAGCGGCCTGGAAGGTCCCTCCGCCCACAGACGCTACAGGTCAGTGAGAGAGACGGCTGGGCTGGACGAGAGGGGAGCGGGGTGTCTCTGTGGCTCGGGCCCCCTCAGGAGGAAGTGGCAGAGGCAGAGGCAGGGGCGGCGGCGGAGGCAGCAGCGGTGGCCCGGGACTCCCCGAGCAGGCAGGATCTTCATTACTGAAAGTCTCTGCATAAACCACCTGAAGGACCTGAACCTGGGAGATGGCCCTGTCCCCACCCGCTCCATCACTGAAGACCTCTGCATAAAGCCCCTGAGGGAACTGAGCCTGGGAGGTGGCCCTGCCCCCCACCCCAGCACCAGAACTTAAGCTCACATTGATTAGCAGCTGCACCTGCCATGGAAAGCCCATTTGAATCTCAGACCCCAAGCATTAGCTCGGCGGATCTAGGTGGGGGTGGACAGGAATCTCAGAAGTCAAGTAACTGACTGGGAAAATGCCCAGAAAAGGGAAGAAAAATAAGACTATAGAGAGCTTTTTTGAGCAGATGCAAATGATCCCGCCTTTTGGATCTGATGACGAGGAAATATTCTTGCCATCAGGGAAAGACGTGGAGGGCAGGGCCTCTGTATCCCAGACATCCCAGGGGGTTGTCGGGTGGGCTCAGGCCTTGGAAGAGTTCAAAAAGGATTTTGAAAAGCAAGGTAGACAGGTGGAGGAAAAACTGGGAAGAGAAATGAGAAAGATGCAAGAAAAGTATGAAAAACGGGTCAATACCTTGGTAAAGGAGACCCCAAAAAAATGCTGAAGAAAATAACACCTTGAAAAATAGGCTCACTCAATTGGCAAAAGAGGTTCAAAAAGCCAATGAGGAGAAGAATGCTTTCAAAAGCAGAATTAGCCAAATGGAAAAAGAGGTTCAAAAGCTCACTGAAGAGAATAGTTCTCTCAAAATTAGAATGGAACAGATGGAGTCTAATGACTTTATGAGAAACCAAGAAATCACAAAATAAAACCAAAAGAATGAAAAAATAGAAGAGAATGTGAAATATCTCATGGGAAAAGCAACTGACCTGGAAAATAGATCCAGGAGAGACAATTTAAAAATTATGGGACTACCTGAAACTCATGATCAAAAAAGAGCCTAGACATCATCTTCCATGAAATTATCAAGGAAAACTGCCCTGACATTCTAGAACCAGAGGGCAAAATAAGTATTGAAAGAATCTGTCGATCACCACCTGAAAGAGATCCAAAAAGAGAAACTCCTAGGAACATTGTGGCCA
Source organism: Bettongia penicillata ogilbyi (assembly GCA_023548195.1). Taxonomy (NCBI): domain Eukaryota; kingdom Metazoa; phylum Chordata; class Mammalia; order Diprotodontia; family Potoroidae; genus Bettongia; species Bettongia penicillata. The sequence continues at coordinate 1,320,329 of JAJHZJ010000589.1, forward strand.
AATTCCAGAACTCCCAGGTCAAGGAGAACATCTTGCAAGCAGCTAGAAAGAAACAATTCCAGTATTGTGGAAATACAATCAGGATAACTCAAGATCTAGCAGCTTCTACATTAAGGGATCAAAGGGTATGGAATAGGATATTCCAGAAGTCAAAGGAACTAGGACTCAAACCAAGAATCACCTATCCAGCAAAACTGAGTATAATACTTCAGGGGAAAATATGGTCTTTCAGTGAAACAGAGGACTTTCAAACATTCTTGATGAAAAGACCAGAGCTGGAAAGAAAATTTGACTTTCAAACCTAAGAATGAGAAGAAGCATGAAAAAGTAAACAGCAAAGAGAAGTCATAAGGGACTTACCATATGTGAACTGTTTACATTCCTACAAGGAAAGACAATATTTGTAACTCTTAAAACTTTTCAGTATCTGGGTAGTTGGTGGGATCACACACACATGTACATGCATGCACGCACGCACACATACACACATGCACACACATACAGAGACAGAGAGCACAGAGTGAATTGAATAGGATGGGACTATATCTTAAAAGAAATTAAGGTAAATGGTGAGAGAGAAAGGTAGGGGGAGGAAAGAGGGTGAAATGGAATGGGGTAATTACATATCATTTAAGAGGCAAGTAGGAGACTTTTTAGTGGAGGGAAAAAGAGGAGAGCTGAGAAAAAAAAACAAGAATTTTACCCTCATCACATTTGACTAAAGGAAGGAATAAAATGCACACTCATTTTGGTATGAAAACCGATCTTACAGTATAGGAAAGTGGGGGAGAAGGAGATAAGCAAGGGGGGGGATGATGGAAGGGAGGGCAATGGGAGGAGGGAGCAATTTGAAGTCAACACTCAGGAAGAGACAGGGTCAAAAGACAGAATAGAAACAATGAGGGGCAGGATAGGATGGAGGGTAATTCAGTTAGTCTTACACAACATGACTATCGTGGAAGTCATTTGCAAAACTACACAGATATGGCCTATATTGAATTGCCTACCTTCCCAAAGAGAATGGGTAGGGAGGGAGGGATGGGGAGAATTTGGAACTCAAAATTTTAGGAACAACTGTTTAGTATTGTTGTTGCTACTAGGAAAGAAGACATACAGTTAATGGGGAATAGAAAGTCATCTGGCCCTACAGGAGAAAAGAGAAGATGGGGACAAGAGAAGGGAGGGATGACAGAAGAGAGGGCTGTTTGACTGCATGTAATGAATGGCGGAGCAGTGGTTAGAGCACTAAGTCTGGAGTTAGAAAAATCTGAGTTCAAATCTAACCTCAGACACTTACTCCCTGTCTGATCCTGGGCAAATTGCTTAAGCCATATTTGCCTCAGTTTTCTCAACTGTAAAATGGTGATAATAACAGCCCTATCTTGCAGGGTTGTTGTGAGGATGAAATATGATGATATTTGGTCAAAGAGACATTTATTTCCATAACACCTGTCTTGACAAAAGAGAGAATCATCATTTTTTCAGACATGTCTAAGTAAACACAATGAGCAGAAATATGCCCATTAGCCCAAACTTAGAATTTCTTTTGCTTTCTAATTAGATCTTGGACAGGTTGATCTGTAAGAGAGATTTCCTACACTAGTTGATCTCTGGAGGAGGAATTAGAAAAGGGGGAAAATCTTGGTCCTGATTCTATTGAATCAGTTATTGATTTATTGAATTTAGTTTATTGAATTAGTTATGAAATTTGAGAGAAATATTCATTTTTTACAGTTTATATAATGTTTTCAGGATTGTTTGGAGTATACAGTTAATCAGTAGCATTCTGTGGCATCTTACATATGTAAACAAAGCATTTCGTAGGAGACAGAGGGATAGAGAAAGAGGAGGATCAGTTAAAGGAGAAAAAAGGAATATTTGGAATGGGCTTACTTTAAGAAAACATACCCTATTCAAGGACATGAGACAAAGGGAAGTGATTAAATACATTTACAATTGTGAAAGAAGTCTTTTTAAACAAAACTGCATGCTCTCTTATCCAGAAAAAGCAAGTAGTTACAAGAGTGGAGGAAACCATCTACTTTACTGTAGCCTTGCATAGTTTGTTTTATGGTTTCACTGAATAGAGGTTTGAGACTTTCTATTGTTAGACTGCTATGTGGTTGGGGGATTAGTCCATCGAGATATTTCAAAATAAGTGTGATTATTATGTGTTTACCCACAGAGATTTCTCAAAAGTCACCACTTTTGGTTTATTTTACCCTCACCCAGATTGCCCTATGGATGGCAAAATATAGTTCCATCTAAGGCTCCACAGATTTGGATAAAAGGGTTTCTATACTAACAATGAAAGTAATAAAGCATATTGGATAAATATAGGACAGTCTTTGTTTTACCTATAGAAAGAAGTCCACAAAAGACTTAGTCAATAAATATTTATTAAGCATCTACTATATGCCAGGCATTTTGCTAAGTGCTAGGGATACAATGAAAATTAAAAGACAGAGCATGATCTCAGGGAATCTACTGAGGAAGATATCATGCAAACAATTATAAACAAGCAAGCTATACATAGGATAAATTGAAAATAATCAATGGAGAGAAGGCATCAGAATTAAAAATATTTGTGAAAGCCTTCCAAAGAAGATGAGATTTTAGCTGTGACTTGAAGAAAGAGAAAAAATAAGGCAGAGATGATGAGGAGGAGCAGTCCAGGTATGGGGGATGGCTAGTGAAAATGCCCAAAGTCTGGCAATGGAATGTGTCTTGTATAAGGAATAGCAAAGAGGTCAGCGTCACCGGATGCCAGAGTATGTGGTGCAATATAAAATGAAATAAGACTGGATGGCTTTGAATTCCAAACATAGGATTTTATATTTTATCCTAGAGGTGATAGGAAACCACCACAGTGAAGTCAGTATCTTTCCCTTGGTACAGTACTGCTTTCCAGGTCAGAGACCTAAAAGTTTGGACTCCTCTTCAGAAGGGAAATGTACTTGGAGTTTCCCTAGAGGCAAACACCTTCCCATCAGACTAGCATGCACCATCCAAAAAGGAAAAAGAAAAGTTCAGATTTTGGTTCTCTGTTGTTCAATTCCTTCCTTGAGCTCCTTGAGCTAAGGGATCATATGGAGAACTCAACTGAGGAACTCTCACAAATCCTTCAGAAGACTGGGGTTCAAAAACCCTTGCCATTTCCCCAGAAGGCTGAGTTTTCAGTAACTCACTATTTAACCATATGGCTCCCTTCTCCACAGTTGCTAACTCAAGTCCAGAACCTCTACCATTGCTTTTCCTCAGTTGCCAACTCTCTAGAACTGAGGGAGTGGGTAATGTCCTCAGGCATATTACATGAAGGGTAAGTCTCTCTAAACCCAGGAAGGCTCCTTTGATCTATTCTCAGGCCTCTCTTGATTTCTCTCCTCACACCTTTAGCATCTCTATCTGCTCCCATTTATAAACCTGATATCAAGGGGATGATGGTAATGCACAGCAGTAGCATGAGCCAGATAAGCCATACACAAGACTGAGATTTAATCATTAATCTTCATGAATGATGTAAAGGGTATCCAGGCTTAGGGTATTGCTATGCCATCAAAGAGACATCCTCAGTCATCTCAATAACTATCAATAGGTATATCTCTGCCTTCTATTAAAAAATCTCATATACCTATTCAATTAATCCATAATCACTCCATGGGAATTCTCTACTTGTCTAAGAGGCAATCAGACTCCTTTGTCTGTAATCAAAGTCCCAAGACAGTAATTCAATTTATTTACTCAACAATCCCTTTAACCTCATCAAAAAGATCTCTTGCAGGATCTACAACATAGTAGGCACTTAAGAGATGTTTGCTGATTGATCAAGTTGGTTAGTCCCCTAAATTCATAACCATGTTCTCAGCAAGTCCTTTCCCAGTTCTGTTCATTCTTGTGGAAGAAATAAATTTCACTCTGCATAGTCAAGACATTTTTATGTATTGCAAGCAACATCAGTAGAAGAGCAGTTTTACTGCCACAAAGAAATGATTTACTAAAATGATAAGAGCTAATCTTTTTTTTTCAGTGAATTGGAAAAAAGAACAAACAAAATCAAAATGAGAGAGCAGTGAGCTTTGGGTCAGTGGGAAAGATTGACCAAATTGAAATGAGTACAACCAAACTGAGTGGTTGTTTTTTCTGTCTAGAGAAAGCAAAATTTCACATGGGTCAAACAATTTCCCATAATCCTTCAGAGTTGACATTAACTTGGCATATCAGATGCTTTGTTTTCAACCACTTGGATCTCTTGAAGATAGTATGTCTAAAACTGAAGTCAGTACTTCGGATGTGGTCTGACTAGGGGAGAATAATATGACCTCAGATTGTGTTTGAGATATACATACACATATCTACATGTATGTATGTATGTATCAAACTATTGACTCATATTCAGCTTAAAGTCCATTAGAATCACAAAATCTGCTTTCTAGCCATGTCTCTTCCATACTGTGCTCATGTAACTGATTTTTTATATTAAGCATAAAATTTTATCTTTATCACTATTCAATTCATCATATTTGATTTAGTACAACATTCTATCCTGTCAAGAACTCATCAGACAATGAAGGCATCACCCAGTGTGTTGGATATCTCTCCAAGTTTTGTGTTTATCTGCAAATCTGATAAGCATCATATCCATATTATCAATCAAATAATTTTTAAAATGTTAAAAAAGCATATGTTCTTGGGATGTTCTACTAAAAACTTTGCAAGCTGACATTGAAACCTTAATGACTACCTTTAGGACTTGGTAATTCAACTGAATTCAATAAACTTTGAGCACTGACTCTGTGAAGTCTTGTTAATTCCCACCTGGACTTCCAAATTCATGTCCCCAGTTTCCTATTTCTACTCCACTTCCAAAATTAATCCTTGGAGTTCCTAAACCAGGTCCCAGCCCAGAGGGTCTCAAACCTCTTGATTTCAGGACCTCTTGCAATTTCCAGAGGATTCCCATCCCGAAGCAGCTCATGTTAAATATATATACATTGTTATTTACCATTTTAGAAATTAATGTCTCAGTATTATTATTAAAAACAATGAAATTGTCTTGGGGGGCCCCAGGGATCCTGAAAGTACAGTGACACCAGTGTACTAGTTTATTTTTTGAAATTTTATTTTTAATAAAATAAATAAAGCAAGAATTTCCATAACATAGTACAATAAATGACAATTGTATAGGAAACTGCAAATTTACTAAGCACAACTTGGCATTCTTTTCAAATAAACAAGATTATCATGTAAATTCCTTTTTTTCCCCTTTTTTTCTTCCCTCCCTGCCCTCCTCTGTTTTAGAGATGGCTACTATTCAGCACAAATAGGTCTAATGTGTGAGTGTGTATACACATACACACACACGTGTGTGTGTGTACATATATATATAAATTTATTCTATACATGCTTCTAGTTATCAGTTCTTTCTCTAGATGCAGATAGCTTCTTTCTTCATATGTCCCTTATAGTTAATTTGGGTATTTATAATAGACAAAATAACTTATTCCCTCAGTCTTAAAACAATATTGCTGTTATTACATATATAGGAAAACATATATGATGTCCAGGGAAGGGAATTTTGCTCTAGGAAGTCACAGGAATACTAAGCTGAGCATTCAGTTGACACTTCCTTTTCAGAAGTAATAGTATTTACCAATTATATTATTATGTCCAGAGACAGAGATGGAAATGTTCTCTTGGTTAGTACTGTACTAGTTTATTCCAGACAGATCGTAACACCTGATATTGGCTTGCTTGAACCTTTAGAGTAATTTCTTTTTATAGGTTTTTGAGGGGTTTGAGGTGACATCTCTAGCAGGTCCCTGATTCTCCTTCCCATCTTGGCTCTGTCCTCTCCAGCTTGCTTGAACCTTTTCTGTGACACACTCTTCTGTCCCCCTTTCCATCTCTGGCTCTGGACATAATAACTACAACTACCCAGATACTGAAAAATTTTAAGAGTTACAAATATTGTCTTTCCATGTAGGAATGTAAACAGTTCACTTTTGGTAAGTCCCTTATGACTTCTCTTTGCTGTTTACTTTTTCATGCTTCTTCTCATTCTTGTGTTTGAAAGTCAGATTTTCTTTTCAGCTCTGGTCTTTTCATCAAGAATGCTTGAAAGTCCTCTGTTTCATTGAAAGACCATATTTTCCCCTGAAGTATTATGCTCAGTTTTGCTGGGTAAGTGATTCTTGGTTTGAGTCCTAGTTCCTTTGACTTCTGGAATATCCTATTCCATACCCTTTGATCCCTTAATGTAGAAGCTGCTAGATCTTGAGTTATCCTGATTGTATTTCCACAATACTGGAATTGTTTCTTTCTAACTGCTTGCAAGATTTTCTCCTTGACCTGGGAGTTCTGGAATTTGGCCACAATGTTCCTAGGAGTTTCTCTTTTTGGATCTCTTTCAGGCGGTGATCTATGGATTCTTTCAATACTTATTTTGCCCTCTGGTTGTAGAATATCAGGGCAGTTTTCCTCAATAATTTCATGGAAGATGATGTCTAGGCTCTTTTTTTGATCATGACTTTCAGGTAGTCCCATAATTTTTAAATTGTCTCTCCTGGATCCATTTTCCAGGTCAGTTGTTTTTCCCATGAGATATTTCACATTCTCTTCCATTTTTTCATTCTTTTGGTTTTATTTTGTGATTTCTTGGTTTCTCGTAAAGTCATTAGACTCCATCTGTTCCATTCTAATTTTGAGAGAACTATTCTCTTCAGTGAGCTTTTGAACCTCTTTTTCCATTTGGCTAATTCTGCTTTTGAAAGCATTCTTCTCCTCATTGGCCTTTTGAACCTCTTTTGCCAATTGAGTGAGCCTATTTTTCAAGGTGTTATTTTCTTCAGCATTTTTTTGGGTCTCCTTTAGCAAGGTATTGACCCGTTTTTCATACTTTTCTTGCATCTCTCTCATTTCTCTTCCCAGTTTTTCCTCCACCTGTCTAACTTGATTTTCAAAATCCTTTTTGAGCTCTTCCATGGCCTGAGCCCACCGGAGATCCCCCTGGGATGTCTGGGATACAGAGGCCCCAACCTCCACATCTTTCCCTGATGGTAAGAATCCTTCCTTGTCATCAGAATTGAAAGGCGGGAACATCTGTACCCCATCAAAGTAGCTCTCTATAGTCTTAAGATTCCTGTCCACCCCCGCCTAGATCCGCCCAGCTAGTGCTTGGGGTCTGAGATTCAAATGGGCTTTCCACAGCGGGAGCAGCTGCTATTCAATGTGAGCTTAAGTTCTGGTGCTTGGGTGCGGGCAGGGCCACCTCCCAGGCTCAGTTCCCTCAGGGGCTTTATGCAGAGACCTTCGGTAATGGCCCTGAACTTCTGCCTGCTGCTGCCTGCTGTCCTGGGCCACCGCCGCTGCCTCTGCCGCTCCCTCTTCCACTGCCTCTGCTGCTCCCTCCACTGCTGCCTCCCAAGGGGGCCCGAGTCACGGAGACACCCTGCACCCCTCTCGGCAAGCCCAGATGTCTCTCTCACTGACCTGTAGCGTCTGTGGGTGGAGGGACCTTCCCAGCCGCCGGAGGTTCAGTCCCTAAAGCCTGCCTTGGATCTGCTCCTCTGGGGTCTCGCAGCCAGGGCAGCTCAGGGGTGGACTCCACTGTCCGGGGCACGACGGACCCCTGGGGACGGCTCTCCAGGGCTCTCTGGAACAGAAATCTTTTCCACTGTGTTTATGCGCACCTTGCAGTGCTCTAGAATTTGTGGAGAGTTCTTCTTGCAGGAAATATATGGGCTGTGGGTTCGGAGCTAGCATACGTGAGTCTTTCTACTCCGCCATCTTAGCTCCACCCCCCAACTAAATATATCTTAGGCTTCCCTAACAGAACTTCTATTCATCAAGGGAAAGGACTATCTCTCTTTTTATATTTGGGTCCCCAAAACACAGTATATTTAGGAGTTGATGGCCTCATCTTTCAGGCTTTTGCAGAATGTGATCTATTTTATCTTTTTTCCCCAGAATCAAAGTAAATTCTGGTCTATACAGTTTGCAGATTGTTCTCCATTTTGAAAATTAAGACATTTCTGTGATCATGTGGTAGGAGCTATTTTTGAGATGAAATTGTATAATGCATTTGCCCAAGCAAGCTAATGACATATGTGTAACCACTTACTAGGGAACAAGTGGGTGATGGTTTCTGCTATTTTTAAGTCTCCTTCCTAACCTAATCCTACATGATGCACACAATACATAACCCAAAGAAGAGATGGTCAAAAGCTTTGTGTATCTTACAAAACTAGCTCAGCAAATTTTAAAAGTTTATACCTAACAATAGATTTTTTTCTTTTTAAAATAGCTAAAAATTTCATACACAATGGTTAAAAAGTAATCTGTTACTTCACTGTTTGGCCTTGTGACTCAACAGCACATGCCTAATGGATGAGGCAAATGAGGGACTTTTCTGTATTTCATAAGAAGAAGAAAAAAACTAAAGATTACTGTTTGCTGCTCCCCATGTGAATCAAGCTTAGTTCAACAATGTACGTAAGCCAATTAAATCTCAACAATGGCCTAAAGAGGAAAAGAATAATTCTAGACAACATGGTAGGGGACCTTGGTAAATATTTCTCTTGCCACATGAGAGTAGTTTTATTTCCCAAGCCTGAGAATCTCTAAATTGGTATTTTGATGCAAGGAATGTCATAAACAATGAAGTGCTAAAATAATTATAGTTTGATTGAAACCTCAAGAAATGCACAGACCAACTGTTATTACCATACAAATGTCAAGGAGCGCAATCAAAATAAATATTCTATGTACAATAAGAAATCAAAGATCCCAAATAAAACCAAATGACATTAAAATCAAAATATCTAAAAATTTCTTTCAATATTTCCATGAAGGTGAGTTTTCTTATTTTCCTGAACACATCTTGTGAGATGATGATGTATGTTGGTCAGAGATATAGATGTATGTTCAGATATATTCCATCAGGTCTCAATGCAGTTATACTCTACCATGGCCAGACAGAACAACATGGAATAAAATAATGTGCATCTCTTTCTGGAGTTCGATGAAGGTTGTTAAAATTTTTAAATACAGGCAGAATTTCTCACTGAAATCTCTTACAATGTTCACTATATTAATGGAAAGCCTTATAGTTTCTCTATACAGATGTGCCTGTAGGGTTATTCTAACTCTAGATGGAGGACTGATGTTTGTATTTGATGGCCCAGGTGCATGCTAATTAGAGTCTGTATTCCTCATTGTTGCTCAATACCCAAACTCCTACTTGTCCATGATCAAGGCAGTTGCTGAGGCCTGCCAACTCCAAGAGGGTCACTTAAGTTAATCAAATTTCTACAGTGGGTAATCTTTAAAAACAGAAGCACTTAAACTATGTCACCCTCTACAATTTGAAAACATACAGAAATATACAGTTTTCCCTGCCACATCATGGAGGTTTAGGGGCACAGTGCCCCTGTAATCCAGAAAACCCATGTAAACTTTTTTGACTGTCCCTTTGTACCAGAGAAATCCGATTTTTCAAAAAAATTAATTAATTTATTTGTTTTGGGTTTTCAACAATCACTTCTATAAGTCTTAAATTTTCTCTCCCTTCCTCTCCCCTCCCTCCCTGAGACAGCATACAGTCTTATATGGGTTCTACACAAACATTCTTATTAAACACATGTTCATATTCATCATGTTTCATAGAAGAATTAAAACAAAGGGGAGAAACCATGAGAGAAACCAAACCAAAACTCAACATAACAGAAGAGAAAATATTCTGCTTCATTCTATGTTCTGATCCCATAGTACTTTCTCTAGATGTGGATGGCATTTTGCCTCAAGAGTCCTTTGAGAATGTTTTAGGTCCTTGCATTGTTGTGAAGGGGTAAGTGTATCAGAAACTAGCCCTACCAGATTTCAAATTGTATTATAAAGCAGCAGTCATTAAAACCACTTGGTACTGGCTAAGAAATAGAAGGGTGGATCAGTGGAATAGGTTATTCTTCTTTTATGGGGTATTTACAGTACCTTATTTTCAGCTTCCATTATTCAAAGAGGAATTTCCTCACCTGAGAATTCTCACTAAATAAATTGCAGTTTAAAAATCACAGGTTCAGAATCTACTTTCTAATTCTAAGTTATTTGAAAAGTCAAATATTCACATTGTTTTTAAAAGGTTATTTTAAAAAAAGCCTTTCCCCAAAGATCTTACTGATAAAATTTTTTGGACTACATATTGAGATAGGTTTTGATGAGGGAGTAAGAGCTAGTGATCTAAGAAAGAGAAGATATGCTGGAAAAAAGAAAGAAAACAGTTGTTGAGGTTTTTTTTTTCATGTGACATATAATGTAAGAGATAAAATACAGGATGCATAAGTAAACAAAATAAAGTCATAAAACTAGGTATAATTTGAGTGACATCCCATGAGAAAGTTAAATAATATGTCAGATAGATTTAACTGATGTATTATTTAAGTCCTCTATTTCCTTTTCACATGTATATGATTGGCATTCTGCCAGTACTTCTCTGAAAAATAAAAGTTACAGAAGTTCTAAACATTTGAATTTTAATGTGAATTATTCTTGCCAATCACTGCCAGTGACCAAAAATCAGTCAGGATCTAGAGTCTTTGGAAAATTTCCTTTCAAAGATGATGAAGCATTTGGAGCTGGAAATGGTCCTGAGACTGGGTTTAGCATTGTGATTCCAGGAGAAAAACCAGTCCCCGAGAAGCAGTTAGAACCACAGCTCCATATAAAAGAAGAACAAGATGAGGAAGGTAACGAAGACACCTGAAGAGTTCACATTCTGAATTTTCCATAGGTAGATTATTTGCTTTGTCACATTCCAATCTTTATTAGTAGGGGTAAGCAAAGTAAATGATAAAGTCATGTGATGACAAAATTCACTGCAAGTTTTTCCTCCTGTCATGCAGCTTAGAATCTAGGAGGTATCTTTTTAACAGGTATTTTTTTTCTCCTCTAATCAGTGTAACATGTTCCACAAACATTGAAAGGGGGCAGTTTAGGCCTTTTTGATAAATTAGTCTTCTCCTGTCCAATTAACTGTGATTTCATACTTCATTTTTTTTTAGTGTTTCAAATACTAAAACCATTAAGCTTAAATAGTTTTACGTTAACATATAAAATACAGTATGATTGTTTTTCTCTTTTTTTCTCTCTCATTTTGGATTATTTATAGCTATTATTCCCGAAGTTAATGTATTTGATTTAAATTTTCTCAAATATTAAATGACATAGTTAGTTGGAGCTTCCCAGTAATTGTTTCCATGAAATTATTTAGGATGGAATATAATTGCCCTGCCAGGGATTACTTTTTTAATATTATTATTTGAAGCTCCATAAATTAAGATGTCTCATATTCACATTTAAATATTTACGCCGATTTTGTTTCATTAGATTTGTTTGACCTATGGTGTATACAGTTATCTCTTCCTAATCTTTGGAAGTTCAGTTAATCTTTTCATTTCTGTGCATTTCTTTCCATGTAATCATACTCTGTCAACCTCTTAGGTAACTATAAGTTTTACAGTGAATGTCCAATTAACTGCTGGAGTATTATCTATGCACCTTGCTCTGATGTTTCTTGGCTTAAGCAGAGTAGCTTATGGAGTTACTTGATCCAAATCTCATTTACTTTGACTTCTCTGTGCAATATGGCATCAAGGAAGAGGATCATTAACTACTTCTGAGATAGTCCTGGCAGCAGTTTGGCAAACAAAGAGTTAAGTTGTGTTCTCTCTGTCTTTTGAGATAATCAGATTGATTTGATTTTGGCTTTTTTGAAATTAATTTTGTCCTCTCATTCCCTAACTCATGATTCTTTGCCTCTGAACTTAGTTCAGAAATTCAGCTATCCCGTAATGGGTGGAATTTAGAAATACAGTTCTCATGTTAATCACTTTTTTATTCTGGTGGTTAGTTTCAGGAAGCACAATGAGCTCAATTTCAGTTTAATGAGTTTGTTATACAGATATCTTCCCAATGATACAAGTTCTTGTCACACAATTCTTTTTGACAATAGAGACGAGACTTGTAATTCCATTGGGAAAATTAACTCCCTGGAGCAGTGCTGGTTAGTGCCTTCTCTGACACTAAGGTTTTCACAGAACTGACCAGACCACTGAAAGGGTAAGTGATTTCTTAAGAGTCAGACAGGCCATAAAATCAGGGGTGGGACTCTATTCCTCATTCTGGTGCCAGCTTTGGTTTTTGATTCCCTGTGTCTATCAGATAAAATGCAGATTGAAAAAATGTGCTATAACCTTCATCCAGAAAAAAAAAAAACCAAAACTTAGGGATCTGCTTACTAAAGGCTGTTACTATTCAGACACTTTTACCCCAGGACAAGAGATTCCATAGGCTGATGACAATAAATCGTTACAGAAGACAAAATAGTAGGTAACAGGATTTCAGAAATATAGAGAGTAGTACATGGTTTCATTGGAACCAAGAAGAGAAAACAAACAAAGGCTCCTTTGCTTTCACAAATTGTGAGGGTGGGTATGAGGGCCTCAGTCTATTCTGAGAGTTTTTGTTACTTACTATTACCCAGATAGACATTTCCCCTATCTAAACTCATTTATTCTAGAATAGATTATGTGTTTTTTCTCTTCATTCTGGGCAATTTTTGGCTTACTTTCCGCATGTTGGCATCCAGTTACATAGTCTAAAGATGTTAAAACGAGGTGGCCATAGGATATAGTACAAAGTTAAAAAAAATTTCCAATAGCTCAGCAAAGTAAGTCACATTCCAGCCAATGTTTGGGATATGAAGGAGTGCTGGCTATTAAGGACCTTGACAATCGAGTTCTAATCAGCCTTAATTCATTCAGCTTATTTTCACTTTCATTTTCAAGTCAAACTGTTCTATCATTTAGTTTGCAGATTCTCCTGCCCTGTATTATCATTTCCACATTTTTGTGGAAATCTCTCTCTTCCCTCAGAAACTTTCTGAGATATAAACTTCAGGAAGCTTTCCTGCATTTTACTAGACTTGCTGAATAATTATTTCCCATTATATTGATTTGTTGTTCCATTAAAAGAGATTAAAGGTATATTTATTATAAAGATTATCAACTAATATTACAGAGCACCTACCACTACATATATGAAAATATAATCCATCCCATGGTTTACTAAAATTAGACTCAACAGTCATTGTTCTTTCTGAACTTTTCAAAAAAGAAGACCATAGAATAAATGTTAAATAGAAACAAAATGAATTATATGGTAAATATTCAGTTACCCCAAGAATCCATGAGTTCATTGGTTGCAACTCTAGTCTAGATGTTCTGAAATTAAGCCCAAATTTCCCTGCCCACCTTGTCTAAATTATATACAGTATTCTTCCTTCATTTCTTGAGGGAAAAAACCCCCCAAAAAAGACAAACCTGTTACTTTATTGTCAAACTTTGAATGATGACCACACAAAATACAGTCATAAGAATAAATATTGCTCATTTCTAGCAGCATAGGCTCTCTCTCTCTCTCTCTCTCTCTCTCTCTCTCTCTCTCTCTCTCTCTCTCTCTCTCTCTCTCTCTTTCTCTCCTAGAAACTAAACAACTGCTCCAGTTATCAATAGCAATTGAAGGGTTTTCTTGCTCAGTGCCTGAAAGAAAAAAAAAGAGCGCTAATTTTAGAGTCATATTAGGCAATCTGTCTATACTCTCTCTATTTGGGAAGAAGATAATTAATGGATTTTTTAGGCAAGTTGGATGAGTAAAAATATTTACACTGAAATTAGTTTTCATACCTATATTACTGATGCATGTAGAGTTGATAGGAGGTAAAACAATGTGTGTGGAGCTGTTTTGGAAGTACCTATGTTAAAACATTTTTCAGTTGGGAGCAGAATGTTCTGAGTCTGACCCACACCCTCGATATCCCCCCTGATATTCCCTGATATTACATCTACTGTCAAAGATCAGCTGATTTTGAATGTCCTAAAGGAAGACCTGGTATCCTGGAAAAAGATCACTGTTGTTGGGGTTGGTACAGTTGGCATGGAATGCACCATTAGTATATTAACAAAAGATTTGGCTGATAATCTTTCCCTAGTTAATGCAATAGAAGAAAAAATAAAGGGAGAAATGATGGATCTCTAAAATGTCAGCCTTTTCCTCGAAAGATCTAAGATTGTTTCTGACAAAGACTACAATGTGACTGCTAACTCAAAACTGGTCATTTTTTGGTTGGGACATGTCTACAGGAGGGAGAAAGTTGTCTTAATTTGGTCCAGCATAATGTGAATATCTTTAAAATCAACATTCTCAATATTGTTAAATATAGCCCAGGGACAGCTAGGTGGTACAGTAGATAGAGCACCAGTGCAGGAGTCAGGAGGACCTGAGTTCAACTCTCACCTCAGACACTTGACACTCACTAGCTGTGTGACTTTGGGCAAGTCACTTAACCCCAATTGCCTCATCCTGGGTCATCTCCAGTCATCTTGATGAATATATCTGGTCACTTGATTCAGATGGCTCTGGAGGAGAAGTGAGGCTGGTGACCTGCACAGTCCTTCCTTGCTCAAAACAAAGTCAAGTGCAAGTCATGTCATCATTTCTCTGATGGCATGGTCTTCCTCAGCAACAAAGGATGAACACACGTGGTACCTTATTTTAAAATTTGGGTTGATATTATACAACACTATACATATATTTTATGCATTTTAAAGTTCCTAAACTTTGTGTATGTTATCTATTGGCCTTCACATGTCATCTGTGGTTTCCACAAAACTCCCCCAAAATTACGACTTAATTTCTTATGCCAATCCTTCGTATGTTGACGCCAGGATAGCGAAAGTCAAATGTGGAAGGGATAACTGTAAAACACCAAAGTTGCCCACTATACTCTCCCTAGAAGACAGTCACTTTGAGGGACTGCTGAACAAATATTTTCACCTTGGACCTTCTTTCTCTGAGCAACTCATAGCAGTGTCATAGAGGATCAACATCTCCTGGCTTTTCATGACAACTTTTTTCTTCCAACTGAAAGAGGAGCATCTATGGAGAAGCCTCTGCTCTGAGAAGAGCCTTGCTTTTTAAAATCCTATTTTTATTGATACAATTTATTTTGATATCACCTGTATTTTTCAATGTACAGGATCCCATTCCTTTCCACTCCCCAAGTATATAACCTATACTTGGCAATAAAAAAGAAAGAAAATAGCAGATAAAGAAAACCAAGAACATACAATTGTGTCATAGAATATGCAGTGTTTCATATCCATATTCTCCTCTATGTTTAAAGTAGGGAGACACAGGTGGTTTGGTTTGGTTTTTAAGACTGTATCTGTCCAATTGTTCCCAAGCTATGCAGAGGCTACCCAAAAGCTCAATTCTACTACTCAAAAGTAGAGGAATTCTGACTACTTTTTTCTGCCCCGGGAAGGTTCAACCCTTCTTAGGCAACGTACTGCTTCCCTCCTCCTGGAGACTCAACGTAATGCCAGGCTTATTGCAGACACCTGATTGAGGGCTACCTGATTAGTTAGCCCACTACAGCTCACAATTCTAACTTCAGCATCTCTGTACTTGGGAATGATGACAAGCATGCATTATTATACCAACACATGGACATTTTTTCAACATTTCTCAAGGTAGATCATCACAGTTGCATAGTGTAAGGTTTTGTTTGATTATTCTTTCCCTTGCATTGTTTAGTAACTGTATATTGTTTTCCCAGTTTTACTCAGTTCATTCTGCATTAGTTTACACAAGTCCATGCTTCTCTGACTTCTTCATATTTGTTGTTTCTTATGGAACATTAATATCCCATTACATTTACTTACTCTAATTTGCATAGCTATTCTATATATAGTGAACCTTTACTCTGAAAAGCATGCTACTAAAGAAATGCCCCTATTGTTTTTCATATCCGACTCTGAAACAAATAACTAGAACTCAGGATAATCCATGAATCAGTCTCCAAAACTGGAAGCAGAATCTCAGAATTCAATCTTTTTTTAATTTTTTTTGGCTGGGGGAGGCCATCAGGATTAAGTGACTTAGCCCATGATCACACTGCTAGTAAGTATCTGAGGTTAGATTTGAGCTCAGGTCCTCCTGACTCTAGGGCTAGTGTTCTATTCACTGAGCTACATAACTACCCCCAAAGTATAATCCTAGATCTAAGTTCATAACAGGAAGCAGGAAGGAACCAGGAACTAAAAATCCAAAAATTTCCCTCTTAGGCTCTCTGGGAAAGCATGAGACACTTGTTATGTGCTTCTCTTGCAAGCTATTATTTTTTACTCCTAAAATAGAGAAAGGCATAAATCCCCTCCATTCCTCACTGTTGTACTCCAGTCTAGAAGTCCAAAGAATAGAAAATTCAGGAAAACAAAAGGGGGGAAATGGTGAGTCATTTTACAGTTTGCTTTTACAGACTATAAAGAGAGAGACTCCAACAAAAAGCCATTCTCCTGAGCCTCAATAAACGAGTTTTTCTTGGTCACTGAGGACCAAGCTGAAGAATTCCCTCTATTATTCAGGTAGGGCTCCTTTACTTAAGATCCAAAGATCAACCGCACAAATAAGGCCATCATCACCATGATGCTGGTACTCTAGGTCACTTAATGCCCTCCCATCTCAAAGATTTCCTTCTAAAAAAGAAATCTGAAGGCCTAGGAAACCCACTTTTCTTATGGAAGGGGTGGGTGGGGAGGGAAGAAAAGGAAATAAGGATTTAAACATTGCTTACTATGTACCAAGTACTCTATATCTATCTCATTTGATCTTCACAGTTGTGAGAGAAGTGCTGTTATTATCCCTACTTTACAGTTGAGGAAATTGAGGCAAATGGAAGTTAAGTGACTTGCTCCAAGTCATAAAGCCATAGTAAGTGTCAGAGGCCAGCTTTGAACTCAGGTCTTCCTGACTCCAGTGCTCGTGTTCTATCCACTGTGCCACCTAGCTCTTCCGAGAGCCTTTTGATTGAGATTGGACAACCCCAGTCAGGGAGGTTGAAAAGGAATTTCTTGGCTTGAGTAGAGATTGAGCTGGATGACCTCAGAGATTCCTTTGGGCTATGAATTTCTCCAAAATGTCCAGAGAGCACATGCCCCATAAGTAACAGAAAAAAGGAACTAGAAATTTTAGTTCTATGTAAAATGCAAATGGTAGGGTTAGAGATTCTCCATAGATCAACCTTTGCTGACTCAAGACTGATGTGTGGTAAAAGAGGTCAAGGATTAAATTAAGCACAGGTTGGTTTGTTTGTTTTTTCAATATCATGAAAGAGTATTAAGTACAGAAGATTTTTCCCAAAAAATAGATTATTTCATTCCAATAAAAATAATAGCAGTTGGTCCAACAGGGCACAGAGCTAAGCTCTCCCCACACAGCTCATAAAATACCTGTAAAAAATGACTCTAAACAAATTCTAGAGGAGCAGAAGCCACAAAACGACACAGTGAAAGAGATTTCTAGCCCAAGACAGCTTGGAAGGCTAACACGAAAGGTTTATAGCACTGTGCAGCCCACGGAGTGCAGCCCAGCCTTGGCCACCCAGCACAGACAGGACTGGAGCAGGCTTCAGGGTGCAGAATCCTGGGTAGCAGTTGCAGTTCCCAGATTACTCAATCCACAAATGCCAAAGACAGCTTCAAAGGTCAACGAGAAAGCTCTTTCACCTGGGTGAGAAGGGAGCAGGGTCCTGCCCTAGCCCCAGCTCCAGGTGGCCCTGGGGGTTGGCAGGGTCCATTTTTGGAGCCAGCCTAAAGATCCTGGGGAAATAGAGCCATTGATCTGGATCTCAGTCCTGAGTGGTGATCCTGGGGTGAGGAGGAGCACTGGCTGGTGGAGCTGGTGGATGCTTTGGAGAGGGAATTCTTCTCACAGATCCTGGGCAGAAAAGCTTGTGGTTGCTCCCAGTCCAGAGTGCAAGCCAGGAGAGGAGTAAACCCCTCTCCCTTGATTGCATCACGTTGGAGGAACTGAGAACTTACAGCATTACACAAGTATTTTCATAAAAGTATAATAAAGAGATGATTGCCCATGAAACAACAAATCTATTATGTACAACTTGCTATTCCTTGCAAATATATAAAAAGTTTATCGTGTAAAATTCTTTTTTTTTCTTTTTTTGTTCTTCCATCCCTCAGTCTAGACTTAGAGATGGCTATGATTTGATACAAATAGTTATATAATACACAATTATTATAGTTACATATATATATACCTAATCATTTTATACATACTTCTATTTGTCAGTTCTTTCTCTGGATGCAGATAGTGTCTTCCTTTATATATCCTTTGTAGTTAATTTGAGTATTTATAATAGTCAAAATGATTTATTTCCTCAAAGTTGCTCTTAAAATAATATTGCTGTTACTGTATACAATGTTCTCTTTGTTCTGCTCATTTCACTTTTCATTATTTCATGCAAATCTATCCATGTTTTTCTAAGATCATCAAGCTCATCATTTCTTATAGCACTTTCTTATAGCACAATGTGATATAGCACATATATCAAAATATGTTCATCCATTCCCCAATTTATGGGCATCCTGGAATTTCCAGTTTTTTGCCACCACAAGTGAAGCTGCTATAAATATTTTAGATTCTTTTTCCTTTCCCCTAATCATCTTTGGGAATAGATCTAGTAGTGGTATTGATAGGTTACAGGGTGTAGACAGTTTAATAATTCTTTGAGCATAATTCTCTCCAAAATGGTTGGATCAATTCACAGTTTCACCAACAATGAATTGGTGGCCCAAATTTTCCATATCCCCTTCAACAGTTATTGCTTCCCCCTTCTATCATTTTAGCCAATCTGATAGGTATAAAATGATTTTTCAAAGTTGTTTTAGTTTGCATTTCTCTACTCAATAATTATTTAAGGCATTTTTATATGACTATAAACTATTTTGATTTCTTCTTTGGAAAACTGTCTGTTCATATCTTTTGATCACTTACCAGTTGGAGAATGACTTATATTCTTATCCATTTGATCAAATTCTTTATATATTTGAGATATGAGAAAATCATCTGAGAAACAGTCTATAAAATCCCCCCCAATTTTCTGCTTCTCTTCTGATCTTACCATATTTGTTTTATTTATACAAAATCTTTTAAAATATAATGCAATTGAAATCATCCATTTTATACCTCACTCTGCTCTCTATCTCTTGTTTACTCCTAAATTGTTTACCTATCCATAAGTCTGATAGGTAACATGTTCCATGTCCTTCAAATTGTCTTGTAATATCTCTATTTCTAGGTGATATATCCATTTTGACCTTATCTTGGTAAATGGTGTAAGATACTAATCTATGCCCAATTTCTGCTATACTGTTTTTCCAACATTTTAAAACCAAATAATGAATTCTTATCCCAAAATCTGATATTAACACTTGTCAAATACAAGATTACTATATTTGTTTGCTGCTGCAAATTGTATGTCTACTCTATTCCATTGATCTATATTCCTATTTTCTTAGCCAGTACCACATAGTTTTGGTAATTTTTGCCTTGTAATACAGTTTAAGAACTAATAATGCTAAACCTCATTCCTTTATGTTTTTTCATTAGTTCCTTTGATATTCTTGACATTTTGTTCTTCCTAATGAATTTTGTTATCATTTTTTTAATTCAGTAAAATAATTTTTTTGTAATTTAATTAGGATGGTATTTAATATATAAATTAGTTTATGTAAAATTATCATTTTTGTTTTGCTGACCCTGTCTACCCATGAAAACTTAATATTTCACTAATTATTTAAATCTGATTTTATTTGTATAAATTTTAAAATATTTTTCTTCATGTAGTCCCTGGATTCATTTTGACAGATATACTCCCAGATATTTTATGCTATCTAGAGTTATTTTAAATGGGGTATCTCTTACTATCTTTTCTTGCAGAGTTTCATTTGTGATTCATAGGATTGCTGATGATGTATATGGATTTACTTTGTATCCTGCTACTTTGTTAAAATTATTCATCATTTCAACTAACTTTTTTAGTTGAATCTTTGGGGTTTTAGAAGTATATCACCATGTCACCTGCAAATAGAAGTAGTGTTATTACTCATTTCCTATTCTGATTTCTTCCATTTCTTTTTTTCTCTTATGGTTATTGCTAGCATTTTCAATAAAATACTGAATAATATTGGTGACAGTGGGCATCTTTGTTTCATACCAGATCTTACTGGGAAGGCTACCTAGCTTATTCTCATTTCAAATAATGTTTTTTGATGGTTTAAATAAATACTTTTTATCAACTTAAGGAAAAATCCATTCATAACTATATTTTCAAATTTGGTATTGTACTTTGTCAGAAGCTTTTTCTGCATCAATTGCTATAATCATGACTTTTTTCCCTTTATTATTGATGTAATCAATTATTCTAATAGTTTTCCTTATGCCAAACCATCTCTGCATTCCTGGCATAAATCCCACCTGGTCATAATGTAGCCTCTTTGTAATAGATTGTTATAATCCGTTAGCTAGCATTTTATTTAGGATTTTTGCATCCATATTCATGCATGAAATTGGTCTGTAATTTTCTTTCTTTTTAAGAAAGCTTTCACTCTTAACGTCATTTGGATTTCCACTATGATCACTCCTAATCATCTTGACCTGCAAGTTTGATATTTTGTGTAGTTAAATGCCAGCAGGTATTTATTAATATAGTCTATGTCTATGATCATGGCAATTCAAACGTAACTTTTTATTTATTCCATCAATATTTATTAAATGTTCATATGTTCCAGGCACTATGTCCTAGGTACTGATCACGCATAGGCAAAAGTAAAAATGAAAAGGAATAACTGTCCTCAATGAACTTACATTCTCTTGGAGGGGAAAATGAACACAGATTTTGTAATTATAAAGCAAGTGTATAAAGTAGATACAAAGTAGTACAGGCATGGGCTGAGAATAGAAATTACAAGAAAACATCTCACCTCATTTAATAGGTTGGTCCTTAAACTGAATCTTAAATAAAGTTGGCATTCTGTGAGGCAGAGGTGCCAGTCTATATGCACAGTATAGAGATGGGAGATGGCATCTGATTTAGAGGGAATAAGACCTCTGTCTCATAAGAGGTGGATTTGACATTTGTTTTTCAGATTTTGGTTAATAGATGTATATGTGTGTATATACATATATACATATTTATACATACATGTATGTGTTTGTGTGTATTTTTTTTTTACCTTTCATGCAATCAATAGATCATGTAAAGTAGTTACAAAAATTCGAGATTCTAAAAGAAAAAAGTTATTTTCACACTGGGGGGCAATTTTAGGAACAGCCAGTAGGCCAAGTCTCTTAGAGAACTGTGGGTGGAGATCTATTATGCTTTGTCATCAGTTCTGAAGACAATCATTATAGAACATGTGCCATATCATTAAGAGATTGCTATAGCAACAAAGGATTATTATTATGTAGTTGTCAGTTAATATCAGAGAAGAGCTATTAAAATAAAAACGTAATAAGACTAATACTTTCTATTTGTATTAAGCTTTTACTTTCAAAGTCCTTTACTTTTTATTATGTCATTTTATTTTTACAGAGCTCTCTTGAATAGGAAAAGTCTTTAATTCTTTTAGCAGATAGTCAATAAACATTAGGCACCTTCTATGTGCGAAGCACTGTGCAAAGCACTCACAATACAAAGAAAGGCTAAAGACATTCTACTCTCAAGGAGTTTAGTGTCCAATGGGGGAGACAACATGCAACAACTGTGTACAAAAAATTATATACAGTATAAATTGGAGATAATCAAAAGAAGGGAAAGCACTAGGTGGAGTAATCAAAGTCCAAGGAAATGAAAAGTTTTCCCTAAAGACAGTTCGTCAGAGAGAGCCAGGGTTTAAATCCATGTTTCCTGAATCCTGGTCCTCATCTAGTTTTACATAACTGAATAATGTTGACATTCAATTGTCCAGTTTCAACAAAAGTTTTCTTGTCTGGGCACCTTCATTTTCTAACCTGAAGGTGGCATAATAGCATAGATCTTTCTTTTTCCTCAGGGAGTTTCAGCCAAGATGTTTAGTTCAACTTGGTCTCATACCTAGACAGTAACATTTGAGCCGAGGGGAAAAATAAAGGGCACCTGCAAAACCCAAATCAAATATGGAATTTCTAAAACACCTTGGAGAGCTCCATAAATTTGGAGTCTGTTCCAAGACCTCTCTTCGGGGCTCTAATTGGCTCAAATAGAGACCTAAAGGACCCTGACTAAGTTTCTCTGGACTTCTGTGCTTAGACTGTGTCTTGGGCAGATCTCTGTCCCCTCAGAATGGCTGAGGGCACAAGGAGTTGACTAATAACCTGGCACATGGTACCTTTCTGGCCCAGTGATACCCAATGGGTGCCCCACTGGGAGAGTCACATAAATGTGACAAATCTACACGTAGCTAGCTTATGAAAAATTAAATGTTGACCCTGATGAGACAAAATAACATAAAGGAAATATGTTTTAGTCTTCATACAGAAAAGTTCAGGGGATCAGAAGAGTAAAGTCATACAAAAAATAATGAACTGGCCTTTTCTTTCATACTTAGAATAATGTAAGCTAACTACTGTTCATCAACCTCTTTGTAGGCTTGTGTTTAAATAAGTCAGTGAAGTAGTGCAATGTAATGGAAAGAGAACTGGACCAGCAATTATTTTAAAAAACAAAATGGCATTGTAGACTTGGTTCTACCACTATGTATCAGTGGGACCATGGGTAAATAAATTATCCCAAGTTCTTAGTTTTCTCATCTATTAAAAAATTATTGGAGGCGGAGCCAAGATGGCGGAGTAGAAGGACGCACGTTTACGAGCTCCAAAACCAAAGCCCATAGAATTAATGTAAAAAGAGTCCCCCATAACTTCTGGGTCAATACAAGGTGTGCAGAAACGGAGTGGAAGAGATTTCCATTCCAGGGAGCCCTGGAGACCCGTCCCCAGGGTCCATCGCACCCCAGAAAGTGGACCCCACCCCCAGCGCTGCCCTGGCCGCGGCCCCAGAGAAGCTGATCCGAGCAGGCTTCGGAGACGGAAGCTCCGGCAGCCGGGAAAGTCCCTCCGCCCACAGAAGCTACAGGTCAGTGAGAGAGAAGGCCGGGCTGGAGGAGAGGGGGAGCAGGGCGTCTCCGTGACTAGGGCCCCCTCGGGAGGAAGCAGCGGCGGCAGAGACGGGGGCAGGAAGCGGCGGAGGCAGAGGTGTGGGCGGCGGCTGAGGCGGCAGCGGACCAGGACTCAGGAATCCCCCAGGAGCAGGCAGGATCTTCATTACGGAAGATTCCTGCATAAAACCTGAGGGAGCTGAGCCTGGGAGACGGCCCTGCCCCCACCCCGCTCTATTACTGAAGGCTTCTGCTTAAAGCCCCCGAGGGAACTGAGCTTGGGAGGCGGGCCCCCCACCCCACCCCCACCCGCTCCATTCCTGAAAGTCTCTACATAAAGCCCCCGAGGGAACTGAGCCTGGGAGGTGGCCCTGCCCCCACCCCAGCACCTGAACTAAAGCTCACTGATTGACAGCTGGCAGGAGGAAAGCCCATTTAAATCTCAGAGGCCAAACACTAGCTGGGCAGATCCAGGCGGGGGTGGAAAGGAATCTCAGAAGTCAAGTAACTGGCTGGGAAAATGCTTAGAAAAGGGAAGAAAAATAAGACTTTAGAGAGTTTTTTCCAACAAATGCAAATGATCCTGGCCTTCGGATCTGATGACGAGGACGTATCCTTGCCATCAGGGAAAGACGTGGAGGGCGGGGCCTCAGTACCCCAGACACCCCAGGGGGGTGTTGGGTGGGCTCAGGCCTTGGAAGAGCTTAAAAAGGATTTTGAAAAGCAACTTAGACAGGTGGAGGAAAAACTGGGAAGAGAAATGTCAGAGATGCAAGAAAAGTATGAAAAACGGGTCAATACCTTGCTAAAGGAGACCAAAAAAAATGCTGAGGAAATTAACACCTTGAAAAATAGGCTCACTCAATTGGCAAAGGAGGTTCAAAAAGCCAATGAGGAGAAGAATGCTTTCAAAAGCAGAATGAGCCAAATGGAAAAAGAGGCTCAAAAGCTCACTGAATTTAATAGTTCTCTCAAAATTAGAATGGAACAGATGGAGTCTAATGACTTTACGAGAAACCAAGAAATCACCAAACAAAACCAAAAGAACGAAAAAATGGAAGAGAATGTGAAATATCTCATGGGAAAAACAACTGACCTGGAAAATAGATCCAGGAGAGACAATTTAAAAATTATGGGACTACCTGAAACTCATGATCAAAAAAAGAGCCTAGATATCATCTTCCATGAAATTATCAAGGAAAACTGCCCTGACATTCTAGAACCAGAAGGCAAAATAAGTATTGAAAGAATCCATCGATCACCACCTGAAAGAGATCCAAAAAGAGAAACTCCTAGGAACATTGTGGCCAAATTCCAGAACTCCCAGCTCAAGGAAAAAATCTTGCAAGCAGCTAGAAAGAAACAATTCCAGTACTGTGGAAATACAATCAGGATAACCCAAGATCTAGCAGCTTCTACATTAAGGGATCGAAGGGCGTGGAATAAGATATTCCAGAAGGCAAAGGAACTAGGACTGAAACCAAGAATCACCTACCCAGCTAAACTGAGTATAATACTTCAAGGGAAAATATGGTCTTTCAATGAAATAGAGAACTTTCAATCATTCTTAATGAAAAGACCAGAGCTGAAAAGAAAATTTGACTTTCAAACACAAGAATGAGAAGAAGCATGAAAAAGGAAACAGCAAAGAGAAGTCTTAAGGGACTTACCAGAAGTGAACTGTTTACATTCATACAGGGAAAGACAATATTTCTAACTCTTAAAACTTTTCAGTATCTGGGTAGTTGGTGGGACCACACATACACATGTACACGCATGCGCACACATACACACATGCACACACATACAGAGATAGAGAGCACAGATTGAACTGAATAGGATGGGACCATACCTTAAAAGAAACTAAGGTAAATGGTGAGAGAGAAATGTAGGGGGAGGAAAGAGAGGGAAAGGGAAGGGGGTAACTATATGTCATTTAAGAGGCAGGTAGGAGTTTTTCTTAGTGGAGGGAAAAAGAGGAGAGCTGAGAAAAAAAAAAAACAAAAAACAAGAAGTTTACCCTCATCACATTTGACTAAACGAAGGAGTGAAATGCACACTCATTTTGGTATGAAAACCTATCTTACAGTATAAGAAAGTGGGGGGAGAAGGAGATATTGCAAGGGGGGGGATGATGGAGGGGAGGGCAAAGGGAGGAGGCAGCAATTTGAAGTCAACACTTGGGGAGGGACAGGATCAAAAGACAGAAGAGAAACAATGAGGGGCAGGTTAGGAGGGATGGTAATCCAGTTAGTCTTACACAACACGACTATCAGGGAGGTCATTTGCAAAACTACACAGATATGGCCTATATTGAATTGCCTGCCGTCCCAAAGGGAATGGGTGGGGAGGGAGGGATGGGGAGAATTTGGAACTCAGAGTTTTAGGAACAACTGTTTAGTATTGTTGTTGCAACTAGGAAAGAAGACATACAGTTAAGGAGGAATAGAAAGTCATCTGGCCCTACAGGAGAAAAGAGAAGATGGAGACAAGAGAAGGGAGGGATGACAGAAGCGAGGGCAGATTGGAGATAGGGAAAGTTAGATTGCTTGGAGTATTGGGGTGGGGGGAGGGGAGAAAAGGGGAGAAAATTTGGAACCCAAAAATTTGTGAAAATGAATGTAAAAAATTAAATAAATAAATAAAATTAAAAGGAAAAAAAATAAATGAAATGCGAGTTTTTTTAAAAAAAAAATTATTGTGCGCCACACAGGATGAGGCTCAAGTGAAATAATGCAAATACAATATAATCTTGCAAAGTATAATCCTCACATTTTATTATTTTTCTATTTCATCACTGAGTTAGTTTCCCTTGAGTCATGTCAATTTTTTGCTTGTGCCTATATCCTTCACCATTCTGGCCCCAACAGCTTTAGCTGATTCTCAAAGCTTAGAGTCAGTTGCAGATTCTGAGTTCAGTCCTTCACAGTTTCAGTACCAACTATATACGGTTACATACTTATAACCCTACCAAGCTGAAGGTCTACAGAGACATTGTGTTGACCTCATTGTTGTATGCCTGTGAAACCTGAACAGTATATCAGCACCATGCCAGGAAATTGAATTGCTTCCGTTTGACTTGTCTTAGAAAGTTTCTGAAGATCACCTTTCTCGAGCTTAAGTGCTAAGCATTCAAATTCTACTGCAGAGAGAGCAACTGTGATGGACTTGCCACATTATTATTTGAACACCAAACACACATTTGCCTAGAAGACTATTTTATGGAGAACTCACACAAGGCAGGCTCTTACACAGAGATCAGAAGGAATATAAGGACATTTTAAAGGTCTCTCTGAAGAAATTTGGCATTGAATATGAGACATGGGAGACACGGGCAAAGTACTGTCCAGCATGGTGTGCCCACATCAAAGATGGCACTATGCTATATGAGCAAAGCAGTATTTCAGTAGTCAAAAGAAATATGAGACATGCAAATTTACAGACATCTCACTCTTAAATGGTCACATAGGTTATTTGTGGCAAATCTGTGGTAGAGCCCTCTGAGCTCTTATCAGTCTGATCAATCACAGTCAGACACACTGTACATTAACCTCAACATAGTGATGTCATTTTGGTCCTTTTCGAGTATGAAGGGCAACAATCACATACTCATAGGAGTCAGATAAAGGCTCAAATCCTTCCAAAGCACTACTCAAACCTAAAAAAAAAAGCACTATTCTTCTGTTTCCATTTACTTTTGAAAGAAATTCAAGAATTTGTCTAAAGAAATCCAGGCAAACTAAAGAAGAGAGGGATGCTTTAGAAAAATCAGGAAAGGCAACAGGGTCAATCATTTCATTTGGTTTTCTATATGCGAGGAGGCAATATTATAAGTTCTTAGATGCAACTGGTGAATTCAACTGGCTAGGTTGTTATGTTTCTAGGAGATGATTAAGTTTTTAGAGAATAGGCATGAAATTTTATTTGAACTTAAGGTCCTTAATGGGCGCTTCTGATGACTTTGTGGCTTTTATAAGGAACTCTCAGAAATACATTTTCCTTTACATGTATTTACACAGTCCTGATAAGCATGGTCTGAATAAATGTTATCAGCCTCTTTTTTCAAAGTGCAAATATTTGATCAGCCTCTTTTAAAATAACAAATATTATATTTAACTTGAAGGTATGCAAGTGTACAAGCTGAATGTGAGAACAAGCCCTATACAACTAAGTGAATCTCAAAGTTCTTTTAATTTGACTTTCAAGTGTGAAGTGAGTCAGATCTACAAAATTACTTAAGACACTTTTTCCAGCTATTTATCAGAGAATAAAAGAAGGAAGGAGACAAGGTAGTATAATAAAAGGTGCCTGAGAGTCTAGATTTGTGGATCCTCATCTAGACCTAAATTCTTGCACCAGTAGGCTACAAGCTGGTCATATGGCCTTGACAAGGATACTTAGAAGGGGTCACTGAGGTCATCTAGTCTTACTCATAACTGAGCAGGAATCTCTTTCACCATTTCATCATTTCTAACCAATAATCATCCAGTTTCCACTTAAAAACCTCCAGTGAGAAGGAGTCAATTAGCTCCTGAGGGACCCCCATTGAACTTTTAAATACTTTAATTATTTGAAATTTTTTCCACATATAGCGACAAAATCTAATTGTTTCTAGCTTCCACCCATTGCTCATAGTTTAGTCTTCTGGGGCCAAGGTGGTATTATAAGATAGAGTATGCCCCATTTGGGAGAAAATTTTTGTGCTTCTGTTCTTGCTATTTTTTAAGTAAATATCCTTTTATAAAAGCTAAAAGCAAAATAAACTGAAAAAGAAGATCAAAAGAGGAAACTTTACGAACCATTAGAGTCTCTGAAAACCATGATCACACAAATGAAAAAATGAAGAAGTTATAACAGTTAGAAAAGAAATTAAGGAAATAATTAGAAACTTAGCCCAATCATATGCAAAAAAACTCCACTTTATAACTTTTCAGTGAAATGAATGGATATTTATAAAAATAGAAATTAGCTAGACTAACCGAACAAGAAATGCAGAATTTCAGTAACCCAATTATAGGAAACAAAATTTTTTAAACCATCCATAAATTAATTTCTTTTTAAGGGAAGGGGGAAAGAGAGTAGACGGATTTACACGTAAATTCTGTCAAACATTCAAAAACCAATCAATTCCAATATTATATAAATTCTTTGAAAAAATATGAGAAAGAAATAATGCTAACGGACTCCTTCTGTGTTACAAATATGATCCTGATTTCTAAACATGGGAAAGATAAGGAAGAGAAAGAAAAGTTAATTGAATAAATCTTTAGCAAAGAGGTTACAAAAACAAACTTAAAATTATGCACCATGAGCAGGCTAAAATTTTTTAACAGAAATGAAAGGCAGTTTCAATATTAAAAAAATATAAGCATAATAGACTCCATTAATAGAAACAATTTTAATATTATTCTATAAGTAGGTATAGAAAATTCTTTTAACAAAATGTAACAATTATTTCTATTAAAAATATAAAAGGCATAAGAATAAATGGGCCTTTTCTTATTTCCAATATGAAAGTATCTCTAGAGGAGCAAAAGCTAGCATTATCTGGGATGGAGAAATGATAGAGGTCTTCCTATAATTATAATAAATAAAGTAAGGATGTCCATTCTCACTACACACACACACACATACACACATACTATATACTACCTGTAGCTATAAGACAAGAAAAATAAAGCAAAGAAATAAGCATAGGAAAAAAAGAAACACACATTACTTTTAAAGA
Organism: Bettongia penicillata ogilbyi; assembly: GCA_023548195.1. Classification (NCBI taxonomy): domain Eukaryota; kingdom Metazoa; phylum Chordata; class Mammalia; order Diprotodontia; family Potoroidae; genus Bettongia; species Bettongia penicillata. The sequence continues at coordinate 1,349,102 of JAJHZJ010000589.1, forward strand.
TGATTGGGTGGTTTACTTAGAGCACCCTAGAGATTCAACTAAAAATTTAAATAAACATTAATATCAGTAAAGTATCAGTATACAAGTTAAACCCACAAAAGTCTTAAGATATTATGTATATTACCAACAAAATCTAGCAGGAAGTGATATAAAAAGAAATTCCATTAAAAATAACTACTGAATTCATAAAATATCTGTGACTCTATCAATAATGACACATACAGTAATTAGATATACACAACTATAAATCACTTTTAATAGAAATAAAGGAAGAAAAATAAGTGGAAAGATATATCTATAAATTATTTGTTATTGAGACATGCCAATATACAGTACTATTCATATTAATTTAGAGATTTAGTATGACATGAAAATATCAAAGCAATACTTTATAGAACTAGATAAAATAATTATCTAGAGGAACAAAAGGTCAACAATCTCAAGTGAAGTAACATAAAAAAGAAAAGAAGAAAAGCTTCCTTGGCTTTCTTCAGGTCCAAGCTAAAATTTCATCTTCAACAAAAAGCTTTTTCTGATCCCTCTAAATCTAGTGCCTTCCTTCTTTTGTATTTCTCCTCTTCATTTTATATATGTATCTCATTTGTACTTAGTTATTTTTCAAGTTACCTCCCTTATTAGACTGTGAGCTCCTTGAGAGTAGCCACTGCCTTTGTTTTTTTTTTTTGTATCCCTAATGCTTAGCATAGCACCTGACAAATAAGAGGTACTCAATAAATGCTTATTTACTGACTGGCTACCACTACCAATACTAGTTTGAGATATCCAACAAGTAGTTGGAGATGCAAGAATGGAGATCATAAGAGAGGTTTGGGATGCATAAAAATGATAATTGAATTCATGGAAATGGATGAGATCACCAAATGAAATAAAATAAATAAGAAAAGAAGGCCCTGGAGGATACCCATAGTTAACAGGCATGAACTGATGGAAGAGCCATCAGTTTCAAAGGAAGCTGAAAAGGAGTGATCAGATGGGTGGGATGAGAACCAGAAGGGAGCAGTGTCATGAAAGCCTAGAGAGAAGACAGTAATGAGGAAAAGAGGGTGATCAACTGTGCCAAAGACTACAGAGAGGTCATGAAGGATGACCCATCCTTAAGAAAAACCCATGAAAGTTGACAGTTAAGAGAGATCATTATTAACTTGGAAGAGAATAATTTCAGTTGGTTAGTGAGGCCAAAAGCTGTACTGCACATAAAAAATAACTTTGGGGGTAGATTGAAGGAATCAAGATAGGCCCCTGTTAGAAGTAGGATCTTAATGTAGAAGCTGCTAGATCTTGTACAATCAGGATAACACAAGATCTAGCAGCTTCTACATTAAGGGATCAAAGGGAGTGGAATAGGATATTCCAGAAGTCAAAGGAACTAGGACTAAAACCAAGAATCACCTACCCAGCAAAACTGAGCATAATACTTCAGAGGAAAAAATGGTCTCTCAATGAAATAGTGGACTTTCAAGCATTCTTGATGAAAAGACCAGAGCTGAAAAGAAAATCTGACTTTCAAACACAAGAATGAGAAGAAGCATGAAAAAGTAAACAGCAAAGAGAAATCATAAGGGACTTACTGAAGTTGAACTGTTTACATTCCTACATGGAAAGACAATATTTGTAACTCGTGAAACTTTTCAGTATCTGGGTAGTTGGTGGGATTACACACACACATACGCACACACATGCGCACACACACATACACACATGCATGCACACACAGACACAGAGAGCACAGAGTGAATTGAATAGGATGGGATCATATCTTAAAAAATGAAGGTAAACAGTGAGAGAGAAATGTATTGGGAGGAGAAAGGGTGAAATGGAATGGGGCAAATTATCTCTCATAGAAGAGGCAGGCAGGAGACTTTTTAGTGGAGGGAAAAAGAGGAGAGCTGAGAAAAAAACAAGAAGTTTACCCTCATCACATTCAACTAAAGGAAGGAATAAAATGCACACTCATTTTGGTATGAAAACCTATCTTACAATACAGGAAAGTGGGGGAGAAGAGAACAAGCAGGGTGGGGGTGATGATGGAAGGGAGGGTAATGGGAGGAGGGCGAAATTTGAAGTCAACATTCTTGGGGAGGGACAGGATCAAAAGAGAGAATAGAAGCAATGGGGGGCAGGATAGGATGGAGGGAAATATAGTTAGTCTTACACAACACAACTATTATGGAAGTCATTTGCAAAACTACACAGATAGGGTCTATATTGAATTGCCTGCCTTCCCAAAGGGAATGGGTGGGGAGGGAGGGATGGGGAGAATTTGGAACTCAAAGTTTTAGGAACAACTGTTGAGTACTGTTGTTGCTACTAGGAAATAAGAAATACAGGTAATGGGGAATAGAAAGTTATCTGGCCCTACAGGACAAAGAGAAGATGGGGACAAGGGAAGGGAAGAATGATAGAGGAGAGGGCAGATTGGTGTTAGGGGAAATTAGAATGCTTGGTGTATTGGGGTGGGGGAGGGCACAAACGGGGTGAAAATTTGGAACCCAAAATTTTGTGAAAATGAGTGTAAAAAGTTAAATAAATAAATTATTTTAAAAAATTAAAATATATATATATATAAAAAAAAAGTAGGACCTGAGCTAATCCTTGAAGGAAGCAAGGGATTCCATTAAATGGAAGTCAGAATGGAGGGTATTCCTGTCATGGAAGATGGCTTATACAAAGACTAGGAGATCACTTATGGAATGTCATATGTAAAGAAGAGCAATGACTTGATCATAGAATGTGTGAAGGGGGAATCAGGTGCCATAAGACTGGAAAAGTAGACTGAAACCAGATTGTGAAAGAGATACATGCCAAACAGAAGTCTATGTTTGATCCTAGAGGCAAGGAGTCAATGGAGCTTCTTGACAAAATAGGATCAGGCCTATGTTTTAAGCATATCAACTTTGTATTCATGTGGATAGATTATAAAGGAAAGATAATAGATAGATAAATAGATAGATAAACAGAGAATTTGTTATGCACTTATTTTATACCAGCACTGTGCTAAGTGCTGAGGATACAAATACAAACAAACAAGATAGTTCTTGTCTTCTAGGAACTTAGATTCTAATGAAGGAAAAAAACCCTTAGAGGGAAGCTGATAAGGAGGAAGAGTAAGAGGTTGTATGAACTGCTGTGGGGGTAATTGGGAAGAGACATGGAGGTCAAATTCTGAGCAAGATGAGGCAAAAGCTAACTCTGAAAAAGCCCAGCATTGGAAGGGTACAGTTCAAGTTTCCTGTGAGGAGGGCTTAAGGCTAATGGCTGAATTACAAGCAACATGATATGAGGGTGTGGAGATGACTGGAAAATAGGGTGGAGGCCTAATTCCAGGCAAGATGAGATTAAAATTCAACTACATTAGCCCAGTATCTGCAATTAAGAGTCTTGCAATAGTGCTATTTGTGTGAATGGAAAGTGGATGACTCAGGATGGATCATGAAGGTAGCACCAACAAGACTTGACAACAAATTAGATATGAAGGAGATGGAGAAGTTGAGTGTAATCATGCAGTTGTGAACTAGGTAACTGGAAGAATGGTGGTGCTCTCAACAAATGTAGGGAGAAAAAGGAAAAATTAAGAACTGCGTGGCAAGACAATGAGTTTTCTGGACCCGCTGAACTTGAGACGCTCATGGAGCATTTCGTTGAATGTGTTGAATAGGCCATTGGTGATTTCGGGATAGAGTTCAAGAGAGTCTGGCATTGAATACATAATTTGTGAAATTGTCTATATGGTTGAACTCATGCAAACTGATGAAATCAGTAAGAGACAGAATCTAGAGAAGGAAAAGAAGACAGTGCAGGGCAGAGCCTATACTCATGCATCGGGATGGAAGACAGAAGATATTTCAGCAAAGGAGCCTGAGAAAAGGTCAGTCAGATAGGATGAGAGCCAAGAGAAAGCAAGGTCATGGCAACTCAAGGAGTAGACAGTATTGAAGAACAGAGAATGGTCAACAGTGTCAAATGTTGCAGATTTAGGAAAAAGGAAAGATGAAGATTGATGAAAGGCAACCAAATTTGACAATTAAGAGACGATTGGTAATATCAATACTATGTGACTGTGATTCTTGGAAAATCACATTGTCTGAGGAATCCAAGTAGTGGATTGACTCAAAATCAATGAAGTGATAAATGGCAGAGACAGATAGGCTACGATAGGTTTCTGGTGATTACCTTTGCTCAAGAAATGACTTAAGTATGATCACTGAAGAAATATGTAATAAGGAAAGGAAATAGACCATCCAAGGGGTTAAAGCACTAGGAAACAACACTGACAACCATGAAATGAAAGAAAACCTTGCCAAAGGCCCACAATGCAATTAGGCATTGGAGAATCTAAGTAAAGAACACAGGCAAGAATCACAGAGGAAGAAAAGCATGGGTTGGGCTGTGTGCTTGCTCCCATGCTTTTTAGCATGATGATTTCAGCCATGTTGTCAAATGCTTTCAATGAGGATGAACATGACATCAAGGTCAACTACCGTACTGATAATAAGTCCTTCAATTTGGAAAGGCTACAAGCCAAGACCAAAGTGGAGGGAGTGTTGGTGCATGATTTTGTGTTTGCACATGATTGTGCACTCAATGCAGCCTTTGAAACTGAGATGCAACAAAGTATGGATCAATTCTCTGCTGCCTGTGCTAATTTTGGCCTAATAATTAAACCAAGAAAACACAGGTGCTCCATCAGCCACCACCACATCATCCATATGTGGAACCATTGAGTACAACAAATGGAGAAATTTTGAATGCTGTGGGTAAGTTCACTTAACCTTGCTAGTGTATTTTCCAGGGATGTACACATTGACAATGAAGTTGATGCACGCATTGCCAGAGCTAGCTCAGTGTTTGGGAGGTTCTGAAGAAAAGTTTGGGAGAGAAGAGGTATTAGACTGACTACTAAACTGAAGGTCTACAGAGTTGTTGTGCTAACCTCATTGTTGTATGCCTGTAAAGCATGGACAGTCTACCAGTGCCATGCCAGGAAACTGAATCACTTGCATTTGAACTGTCTTAGGAAGATTCTGAGGATCACCTGGAAGGACAAGGTACCAGACACTAAAGTCCTTGCCCAAGTTGAACTGTCAAGCATTCAAATTTTGCTTCAGAGAGCATAGCTCCGATGGGCTGATCACATTGTTCAAATGCAAAATATATGCTTGCCAAAAAAAGAACTTGCATGGGGCAGGCGATCACATGGTGAGCAGAAGTGATACAAGGACACTCTCAAAATCTCTCTCAAGAACTTTGGATTTGACTGTGTAACATGGGAGACACTGGCACAGGACTGCTCAGCATGGTGTGCCCATATCTGAAAGAGTGCTATGCTCTATGAGCAAAGCAGAATTGAGACAGCACAAAGTAAGCATAGGATGTGCAAATTTGGAGTGTCCACCCCAAATATTCACACAGATTGTCTGTGCCCAACCCGTGGTAGAGCATTCTGAGCTCATATTGGTCTGATCAGCCACAGTCGGACACACTGAAATTTCACTTTATCATGGTGACGTTATTTTGGTCCTCTTCAAGAACGAAGGACAATAACCAACCATTTCAGTTATTTTAGTCACATCTGACTCTTTATGACCCCATGCTCAGGGAGTCCAGTATGCATTGGCAGGAATATGCATGTAATAACTTGTTTATAATATGATATTATACTGTTACATGACATAATATTGTGTCATCAAAATTTCAATGCAGGAAAAACTTCATAAATTTACAATAAATTAACTTAAGATGCATCATTTTTAAAAAATTAATATTTTTTGAAATAATGCAGATTTCAGAAAAGAAACCATTAAAGGGTTAAAGAAAATAGATTTCCAAAGATGTGCTGAGTAATTTTTTTTTAAAAGGGAGGTAGACCAAATAAGTTTGAGAACTTCTGGACTAGGCATTGGACAGACTTCCCGACAACCCTCAAATTACACCCTATCTAGGCAGCTGCCAACTTTGTCTATGTACAGGGGACTTTGTCTACATCCTTGGGACTCATTACAAAGTTTTTGAAGTTGTTCAGTTACTTTTTAGTCATGTCCAACTCTTTGTGACCCCATTTGGGGTTTTCTTAGCAAAGATGCTAGAGTGGTTTGCCATTTCCTTCTCCAGCTCATTTTACAGATGAGGAAACTGAAGCAAACAAGTTTGAGGCCAAATACGATCTCAGGAAATTGGGACTTCAAGCATGGAACTATCCACTGCACCAACTAGTTGCCTATCAAAGCTGCTACCCTCGACAGAATCTAATCTATTCCATCCTCTTTCCTGGGGAGGGTGGGGAGGGAAATAAGAGGTCATAATGACATATAATGACACCTCTATCCCTCCAAACTGATATCCTCACAGACTGTAACATAAGATAAGTAATCAGCTTGCCTTTGTGCAGGAACACAAAGCATGTGAGTTATTATGATGTGCCAATAAAATTAGTGCAGGCACTTCCTGTTCAGAAGTGGTTTCAGAGCCAGAAGGGGAGGGGATTACATTGCCTAGAGCAAGATCATTGGTATCATAAAACAAGATTAGAAACATTTTGCCAAGTCTAGATTCAATAAAATGAATTCTTGATATCTTTAGGTGAAAAAAAACCTTGGGGCTGGACAGCAGAAGCAGATATCTTCACCAGCTAGATCTTGTTTAGCTGGGACAGAGAAATGAAGAGCACATCTTGAGATGCTAACTCAAGACCCTCTCTACTGATTTTGCTCATGATCCACACTGGACCCTGAAAAGATCGATGTGGGATGGGTAGCTCCTCCCCGCTTTCCAGCGAGCTGGGAAAGGTCACACCACAATTTTGCAGCCATGGAACTTTTCTCATCTGGAGAGTTTCCCATCCTGTTTTGCTATAACTGAGCTGCTGGTGTGTGACTAGCATTCAGTCGACCAGCCAGTTTCCTTGCCAAAGATCTAAAGACCACAGATGAGCAGTGTCACTACACTTTCAAGGAGAACCTTATTTTGGGTTGTTAGGACATAGTTGAGTGAGTGGAAACTCTTCTATTCTTTTTCAGAACAAGAAATTGCAGCTACAAGACCCACAAGGCCAGGGGAAGAACTTGAAGACTGATTTTGAAAATAGATCACAGGACATTTAGAACAGAAATTTTTTTTAAAAATGAAATCAAAGAAATTTCATTTCTTAGTGATGCTTATGTTCACGGTGATGGTGTACTTCTATATCAACAATGTGTTCATACAAACAAATCAGAGGATGTTAAAAGTCTCAAACTCTTCAGCCCTTGCTGAAGTTTGTGATTCAATTATCAGAGGACAGATGATTTCTGTTCAAGAAACTGTTCTGAACCTGACAGCGGAAAATCTTTCTTGCCAAGACTATTTGCTCCAAAATCACTTCATAACAGTTCCCCTGTCAGAAGAAGAAGCCCAGTTTCCTTTGGCCTATGTGATGGTTATACATAAGGATTTTGAAACCTTTGAGAGACTCTTCAGGGCAGTTTACATGCCCCAAAATGTTTACTGTGTTCACGTGGATGAGAAGACAACAACTGAGTTTAAAGATGCTGTGAGAAGATTGGTGGGCTGCTTCCCCAATGTTTTCCTTGCCTCCAAGATGGAGTCAGTTGTCTATGCTGGAATATCTAGGCTCCAGGCTGACCTGAACTGCATGAAAGACCTCATAGCCTCCGAGATTCAGTGGAAATACGTTATTAACACTTGTGGGCAAGACTTCCCTCTGAAAACCAATAAGGAAATAATCCAGCATTTGAAAGGATTTAAAGGGAAAAATATCACCCCAGGGGTGCTGCCTCCTCCTCATATTACTCAAAGGACGAAATATATCTACAAGGAGCAGAAATATATTTTATTTTCTTTCATGCTGTGGACTTTCATAAGGAAAACTCTTCCTCCCCACAAACTGACCATTTACTTTGGCTCAGCTTATGTTGCGCTCACGAGGGAATTTGCCAATTTTGTTCTCCAAGATCCATGGGCCATTGATTTATTGGAGTGGTCTCAAGACACCTATAGTCCTGATGAGCATTTCTGGGTGACTCTTAATAGGATTCCAGGTATGGTTGACTTTTATTTTTATGTTAGCATATTATTAGGTTCAGTGGATTTTATAGAAAAAAATTACATAACTGTAACTATTATACTAAGGTACACTGAATGCTCATAAAATGTGCCTATGAAATTTGAATTACTTTATATGTCATAAATTCCTGGTGGCATGTGCAATTATTTTTCAAAGCAAGTTAAATGTTACATTGAGGTCCAATACCACTGTTATAGACTGGTCATATGGGAGATGGAGAATTTGTTTACAGCTTTGTGGATGATATATTTAGAGTTTGAATGAGAGTTGAGATAGAGGTAAATCAGTTAGATCAGTTGTTAGATCAGGAAATCAAACAAGCATTGGTTAAGTATTTATTAAGTGTTATGCACTGTGCTGGTCACTGGGCATACAAATACATATGAAGGAAATAATCCCTACTCACAAGAAGCCTACTTTATAAAAGGAGCAGAAATGAGTTAGGAATAGGTAAAGTAGAAGACGCAAAAAGGTTTTTTCATTAATTATTTTTTTCAAATGTAGTTTTGCCTTTTTACTACCAACTCCCCTATTGAAAGAGCAAGAAAAAAACCAAATCCCCTATTATGAACATATGCAATCAAGTAAAAACAAATGTCTGAATTGCTCATATCCCAACAAATCTCAGTCTACACTTTGAATCTATCCCTTATCAGGAGGTAGGCAGTATGTTTCACCGTAAGTCCTCTGGACTCACGGCTGATCACCCAATAAAGTTATTTGGAAAAGAATAGGGAAGCAAAGCCAAAAGGAAGGAGAAAGATTAAAAGGCTATGTAGTCAGTAATATTAATTTGGTTATAGAAGATCCAAGTACATTATCACTTCCCCGTTGCGATTTTCCCCATCGCAGTTTGGATACATTGCAGGTCCGTCTAAGAAACTAAATAGGAATTTTGGGGGAGTTTTGTGGAAGCCAAAGATAACACATGAAGGCCAGCAGACAACACAGAAAAGGCTTAGAAATTCAGAAATGCACAAAATACATTTATTTCTTTTAATACTATAATAATTCAGATTTCTTCTCTGGACAAAGGTCCAAAAACTTTAACATGTATTTTCCAGATCCTGGGGTTGGTGCTCCCCTATCTCTGTCCCAACCCTTGTGATGTGGAAGGGATATAACTGTAGTAAGTTCATGAATAAATGTGGTGGTATATACCTGAGAAACTCAGGAAGACTGGATGGAAAGTAGATGACTTAAGTAAAACTTGCAATGAGGGACACAGTCATGGCAGTCTCTGTGTGTTATGCATTATTCTTTTGTCTTGGTTGCTGGTTTCATCAGGACAGGTTCCACAAAGAACTAGAAACATGGATACCAGGAGGATTATGGTATGGCTGCTGATTTCCTTGACTGAAAATAGGTGCTACCTGTACCTTAAGCTTAATTCAAGGAGTCTTTGCATCATTTAATGGGATGTCCAACAGAGTGCTTTGATGGAATTCTGATACAACTTATCAGAAAAAAAAAATTCTTGACTAGGTTCTAGCACTTTCTGCTTATGTGTCCTGTTTATATAGACAACGATGCAGAAGGTAAAAATAGGAGTTTGAAAAATACATGTAACATGTAACATCTATGTGGTGCAGCATAGTTACAGAACATTATGTATATATACTAATGGTATTGCTGAAATGCAGAGTGGGTCACTTTGTTGTATTGTCTGATAAAGGTTAGATGAGAGAATTCTAGGTTCATTACTGGAAGGTGCCTTGTGGGTCATTTAGGCCATCGATTCATTTACAAATGAAATCACTGAGAACCAGAAAGGTTAGGCACTTACCCACAGGTGTTAAGTAGAAGAGTCAGGATCACCCGAGAACCTAGATCCTCTGACGACAGACAGACACAACACTTTTCCATTGCCACGGAGTTAGATCAGATATTTCCACTGTCTTTTCTGGGAAAATTGTGAATTAGCAGTATTTTTATATTCTTTTCTTATTATGTAGTAGTCTCGGAGGCACATGAGGAAGCTGCAATTGACTGTAAGGCAGATTAATAAGGAGTATATTAATAAGGAACAATAATGTAGCTTAACAAGCAATCTTTTAATAAGGAATAATAATGATATAATTAATGAGGATTCTAAGAGTAAGATGATGGGGCAGCTAGGTGGTACAATGGATAGAGTGCCAGGCTTGAAGTCAAGAAGACTCATCTCCCGAGGTTCAATTCTGGCCTCAGATGCTTGCTAGCTGTGTGATCCTAGGTAAGTCATTTAACCCTGTTTGCCTCAGTTTCCTCATCTGTAAAATGAACTGCAACAATCCCAAATAGGGTCACAAAGAGTGAAACACTACTGAATAAAAACAACAATTTCCCTCAGATGTGTCTATTACCTTAGCTCAAGCAATGAGGGGAAACTGGAGACGAAGGAAGGAAGGAAGGAAGGAAGGAAGGAAGGAAGGAAGGAAGGAAGGAAGGAAGGAAGGAAGGTCGGTCAGTGGCAGACTAATGACGGCCCAGAAGCAACTGAGTGAAAGACGGAGTGGAGAGGGGAGAGGGAGATCCTTGAGGCAGAGAAACCAACCAGGGGGTTATTAGAATGATCCACATGTGAGGTGCTGAAGCCCTGCACCTCATGGTGGTAAGGGGACAGTAGTGTCAGAGGAGAGAAGGAGGGATATTCAAGAAAGGTTGTAAAAGTAACAGCACTTGGTGACAGATTGAATACAAGGGAGATGGGAATAGTAGAAGAATCAGGAAAGGTGTAGAATGTAGAAGGTGATGCCTGAGCTGAGTCTTGAAGGAAATTAGATAGTCCAAGAGGTAGGAGTGAAGAAGGAGTGCATTCCAAGCATGAGAGACAGCCAGTGCAAAGGTCTGGAAGTGGGAGGTAACCTATCATTATAAGGAAAAGCAGGAAAACCAGTTGGGATGAATTGGCATGAAAGTTAGAACGCTAGCTTGGGGCCAGGTTAGGAAGAACTTGAAATGCCACAGTACCAGGATGTAGAAAACTTTGAAGAAGAGAACAGAGAATGAGGTCCATAAAAGAAAAAAGTCTCTAGCTGGGACAGATATCAAGGCATTAGAAAATCTGAAAATGAAGGTAGAAAACACAAAGGGGTCAGGTTGCGTGTCTTGCCAGCTTCTACAGGACATTTCTTCTCACAGCTGTATTTTGTGGAGGAAAATACCTTTTCCTCGTATTTTGTGGAGAAGAAAGTATTGGCTGCTGACGTTTTATACCCTAAGCAGATTTCAGTCCTCTGGTAGGAAGACCGTGAATCATTGATCCAAGCTCTTCATGGTCAACTTGATGGAGCTGTAGAGTTAGTTTAGGCTGCAGTCCCTCCAGATCTCCACAGATAAACTAAGGAAAATACAGCGTATCAAGGGACTGGGCATGGAGACATTGACCCATTTCTGATGCGGTCTTAGATGACGCCAGTTCTTCAAGTAAGGATGGACTCATGCCATGTTCTTTGGAAACCTGTCCAACAATGACTCTGAGAACCAGTTCTGGGCCATTCGGAGGACAAATTAGGTCTGCTGCTATATTTAGATGCTCCTTTCAAATAAGAAAATAGCATCACTGGTGCTCAGAGATCTCAGGACCCCAAATCCAAGAGAAACAGGAAGGTAGCCAAAAGGAGAATGTTCCTGAAAGAAAGTAGTTTGGAGTAGGAAGAAAAGAAGCTAGTACTCATATATACCACTTGAATCAGGTTTATAAAACCTTTTGCATGTACTAACTGTCCCAAAAGTCTTAATATAGCTTTAAACTTTAATGCCTTAGAATAAGACTTGTGGAACACCCAGCATTATCTCATTTGTTCCTCACAACAACCCTACAAGTTAGGTGCTTTAATTATCCCCATGTTTTAGAAGAAACTGAGTCTTAGAGAGGTTAATGACTTGGCCAGTGTCACACAACTAGTGAGTGTCTGAGGCAGGATTCAAACTCAGGTCTTCCCATCTCCACTCTAGTACTTCATTTTCCATGTCACCTAACTGAAACTGAGAAACTACCAAGCACATCTCAAAAATTTAACAAAGGAAGGGCCTAAAAACTGACTTGGTGGCATAATTTCTTGAAGAAAAAATAATGATAAAGACTGTTATTCATAGGGATGGTTGATGAGTCAATAAATGTGGAGGATGTACTGTCGCCATAAACACCATGTTAAGTGCTGGGAATTGTGTGGTCTGTCCTTCGTTCTCAAAGAGGACCATGATGTTGGGAAGATGAGGTCATGATTTGCAAGCAAATTGAATTTGAGTGAGGAAGGGTTGTGCAAAGTGACCAGCCTCACTTTGTCCTCCAGAGCCTTCTGATTGGGACAACTGGAGATGACCCAGGATGCAGTGACAGACCTTGGCCTTTTCATGCTGAGGTCTCTCCAAGCTGTCACTTTGAGTCAACACCCATTTCATGATTAGGGCTGTTTAAGAAGCACTGGGGGTACAAATAGAGTCAAGACAGTCCCTGCCCTCAAGGAACTTACTGTCTAAATGGTTAGAGGGAGAGTCATAGAACAAGGCAATGCCAGGAAGAACTTTTCCAAACAAAATCTGTGTTCCAGCCCAGTTACTACTATCTCTCGACATCTGCATTTCTGACAAGGGGCAGCTAGGTGGTGCAGTGGATAGAGCACCAGTGCAGGAGTCAGGAGGACCTGAGTTCAAATATCACCTCAGACACTTGACACTTACTAGCTGTGTGACGTTGGGCAAGTCACTTAACCCCAATTGCCTCATCCTGGGTCATCTCCAGTCATCCTGATGAATAAATATCTGGTCACTGGATTCAAATGACTCTGGAGGAGAAGTGAGACTGGTGACCTGCACAGTCCTCCTTCACTCAAAACAAAGTCAAGTCAAAACAAAGTCAAGTGAAAGTCATGTCATTATTTCTCTGATGGCATGGTCTTCTTTAGCAATGAAGGACAAACACACACACATTTCTGACAACAGATAAAATAATAAAAGAATAATATTCTGGACTAAAATTCTATTTGACTTCCTTTAGCAAACACAATGCTATTCCCTCCCCACCCCCAAAAATATTCTGTTCTCCCCAAATGCCAACAGTGAGATGCAGGTATCACTTCATTCCCAATGTTTGTTTACAGCAAAGCAGGTGCTGGTAATGATCAGAAAGTGAAAACGACTAAAATGGTATGAATGGTACCTGTGTGTATCTGGAGAAAAATCAATGATAAATGCTGGTCATTTTTTTTTAAATGAGAAAAAAATTCCGCTTAAATGGTATTCGATAGACATATTGATACTGGTTCCCTCACTCTGTCTATATGAAAGACAACCATATGTTACATCGTATGTCTATCAGACCTATTTCAGGTACTACACAGAGTATCCTGAAGGAGGAAGGGGAATTCTACAGCAAGGCACTGCTGACTGTTTGTTTCTAAAAAACACAATGTATTGTTAAATTGCAAAACAATGAGCCAAGATTTTCAAAAAGAATGGAGCACATTGCTCTCACTAAATTATATTATTATACATAATATTCTGACAAAAGATTTTTTGAGCCATTAATAAAGTGAAATTTATTTTTAAATTATTTATTTCCATAATATACAGAATATGAGAACAGTTGTATATGTATATAATTTATCAATAAATGTACATAAATTGAGAAATAGGCTCAAAACATTTTTATTGATAGCTATGAGTGATCAAAAAAGTTTGGGAATCACAACATAGATGAGAAAACAAACACAAAAGAATTAAATGCCTTGTACAAGTTACACAAGTAATAAGTAGAAAGATCAAAATTTCAAACCAGCTCATCTGAATTCAAGACCATTGTTCTTCTTCATCAGGTCGTTCAAACATAAAAGTATGATTGCTACATATAGTAATAAGAATTCAATATGGACTTAGACACTAGCCAAGTCAGTTAACTCTGTTTGCCTCAGTTTCCTCATCTGTAAAATGAGCTGGAGAAGGAACTGGCAAACCACTCCAGCATCTTTGCCAAGAAAACCTCAAATGGATCATATAGAGATTTCAGGTTTGCAGAGTACTTTTTGCATTATGTCATTTTCTCCTCACACAAACCCTGAAGCTATTAATATTTCCATTTACAATGCATGCTAAAATGCGGGGAGAGGAGAATGATGGAGAGAAAATTTGGAACTCAAAATCTTGTGGAAGTGAATGTTGAAAACTAAAATAAATTTTAAAAAATTCCTTTTTACAGATGAAAAAATGGAGGCAGATAAAGGTTAAATGACACCATGAGTCACACTAGCATAACCATCTGGGACTGGAATTGGACGGAGGTCTTACCCCCTCTTATCCAGTGTTCTATTCTCTCAAATGAGAATATTTGTGAAACGCATTTAGCACCAGTGCCTAGCACATAATAAATGCTTATTCCCTTCCCTTTCTATCCCATCTCACCTAGTTACTTCAAAATCCATTCTCTAATCATTTGCTTCAGTGATTATTGCATATCATTATGTGATGTAGGCCTCTTTTTCATCAAATTGTCTTTATTTTATTTATCACCCATTTTACCTTTTCTTTTTTTTCTTTTTTTTTTTTTTGAGGCAGTCAGGGTTAGGTGACTTGCCTGGAATGACATCAGTAAGTATCTAAGGTTAGATTTGAACTCAGGTCAACTCCAGAGCCAGTGACTCATCCACCGTGCTACCTAACTGCTTCTACCTTGGTTTTTAATCTGACACACTTTTAAGTTTAACCTGCATTTTTAAGATTTTCTCTATCACTTTCTTAGGTCTATACAATCAGTCGATAATGCTCTGATTTTTAGTTTGCCAGTTTCCCAGGCTTAAATTCTTGCACTAAGAATTAAGCCCACCTTGAGCAGCCTATCTCCTCAGCCTCCTCCCCCTACTCCTGGAACAGAATGGGTCAGACTGCCTAGAAAATGGGCTATTCATTTATAAAACTCTATTAAATTACTTGCCTTTTCAGGTAAGGGGGAGGGGAGAGAGGGAGAAAGAAAATTTGGAACTCAACATTTTAAAAAATGAATGTCAAAAGTTGTTTTTGCATGTAATTGGAAAGAATATTTTAAAAATTAATTTTTTTAAATGTTCTGCTTCCCATTACAGACTAACCACACCTGTAGTCAGTCTGTCTTCTCTAGGAGCCTTCAGGCAGGGGAAATGTTTCAACTAATCTAATAAATGTAAAAGTACTTAATGTTTTCAAAGCACTTTCTAATAATTAATTAGTCAATCCTGTGAAGCAGAGAGGGTGGAACCAAAATAAAGCCTGAGGCCGTGAGACAATTTCAGAGCCTCTGAGTTCTCAGGAAATTAAGTCTTTTGTGGGTAATACCCCAAATGAAGTCTCATCTGACCAAAAACAAATCTACTTTTCTTCTTCTTCATTTCTTGATTTTTTGGACCTCCAACATTTCTTTTTCAGAGGTGCAAAATGGTGGTGGAAATTGCAGAAAAGGGGAGACCATGATTTCAGGGTGTACCAACCCTACTATTAAGGGCATTATTTTCCACCCAATCTTTGTCCACTTGGTCCATAATGCAATAGTAAGTAAATAGACACAGTGTTAAGTATCACATTATCATCACCATGTAGCAAGTGGGGGAGTAGAGGCTAGAGCATCAAGGGTAAATTCAGAGAGATCTATACTTCAAATCCAGCCACAGACACTTATCAGTGGTGTGACCCTGGGCAAGTCTTTTAATCCCTACTTTTCTCAGTTCCTCATCTGTAAAATGAGGGCACAATGGAGAGGAAACAGCAAATCATTCCAGTTTCTTTGCCAAGAAAACCCCAAAGACAAAAGTCCAGCGCATCACATAGAGATGGACGCTACTGCACATCAGTACCACTGGTCTTGGTTATCATGGTTTTCCATTATCTAAGTGAGTTGTTTTAAATGTCATTAAAAACTCAAGTTAGTTCTGTTGGCAGAAATGGCCTTGCTATCATTCACTTACAAAGGGGAAAGTCCCTTAATTGCTGAGTTTCAATTTCCCCATCTGTAAAATAGGCCTATTAATATTCACCCTTCCTACCTAAGGGGATTTCTGTGATGCTATGTCAATATGATTTATTTTTATTGTGAAACAGAACTAGCACTTCTGTGAGTGAAGGGAAATGTTCGGTGGTTGAAGTAGTATCACATAATATTATGAAATGGGTACTCTGGGACCTGGTTGCTAGTTCTCACTATGCTAGCACATGTGCGGTCTAGGGCAAGTCATTGAAATTCTCAAGGAACAAGTTTCCTTATCTGTCCAATAAGAGATTTGAACCAAATGATTTTTAAGGTTCCTTCCTGCTCTACCATTCCAATGGAGAGCCTTATCATTGAGATTATGTCTTTGATGAACTCTACCTATCCAAATCCTATTCATCCTTTAAAGTCCAGGTGAAAAAAAAAAAAACGTTTGGGGCAACTAAGTGACTCAGTGGATAGAATGCTTGTCCTGGAGTCAGGAAGACCTGAGTTCAAGTCTGCTCAGATACTTAACAAATGTGTTACCCTAGGTACAGGGGCAGCTAAGTGGTGCAGTGGATAGAGCACCAGCGAAGGAGTCAGGAGGACCTGAGTTCAAATCTCACCTCAGACACATGACACTCACTAGCTGTGTGACCTTGAGCAAGTCGTTAACCCCAATTGCCTCATCCTGGATCATCTCCAGTCATCCTGATGAATATCTGTTCACTGGATTCAGATGGCTCTGAAAGAGAAGTGAGGCTGGTGACCTGCACAGCTCTCCCTCACTCAAGTACAAGTCATGTCATCATTTTTTCTGATGGCATGGTCTTCTTCAACAACGAAGGATGAATACACACCCTGGGTACATCACTTAACCCAGTTTGCCTCAGTTTCCTCATCTTTAAAATGAACTAAAGGAGGAGATGGCAAACCATTCCAGTATCTTTGCCAGAAAACCCTCAGATGGGATTGTGAAGAGTCAACACAACTGAGTAACAACAAAATATCTCCTTCCCCATGAAACCATCCGCAATAGCCTCAAGTGGAAGTGGATTTTCCCTTGTCTGAACCTCTACTGTATTTCTTTTTTAAGTCTATACTATTCTTTTGAAAGTAATAAACTGTCTAATATCATGTTACCTTTTTTAGAAATAGATATATCTTCTCAACTAAATCTATTAGGGACAGGGACCATGATTTATACTTCCTTGTATTCTCCCATTGTGCCTAGCTACAGGTCCTGGAACAGAGGACACATTCAGTTAATATTTGAAAACAAGCCATCGAGGTTAATACTACCCTCCCTCTTCTTTTCCCAGCTGCCCAGACTCTTTCCTAGCTTTGTTCATGTTATGAACCACCCCAAATCTTTTCCTTCCTCTCCATTTCTCTGAAGCTTTGGAAAGAGTTGCCACCAGTTAACCCTTGCCAGCACACAGTCATTCTCCTGCCTTAGTGTGGTTCATTGTTAAGAGGATGATATTGACATTTACAATTGCACACCTCGTCACATCTGGTCTCCACTATGGTCCTGTGAGGTAGGTGCTATTGATACATCCATCCAACAATCAGATAGAGGTTTTGTTCTTGCCCAAGGTCACACAGGTAATGAGTATCTGCTTAGGTTTCAAATTCAGGTCCTCCTGATTCCAAGTCTAGGGCTCCATTCATTATGCCACCTGCATCATTACTATGCTGGGTTTAGTCTAAACATAGAATTCAGGTCTTCTTAATCCTTTTTATGTCATGGACCCTTTTTTAAATGCATAAAATAGAATATGCAAGTGTTACAAATGAAATCAATTATATTGAAATAGAGGTATCACAATATTTTTAAAAACAGGTTTTTGGGACCTATAGGATAGGAACTCCAGGTTCTAGAGCAAACACAAGAAGTCAGCTGGAAAACTCCCTTCCCTGAGATAGATGACTTATTGAAAGGAACATACGCCTATCTAGTCCAGTGAATCTGCAAGAAACAGCTAAGGTTTACAATGCAGTTTACATGTTAACTCATTTGATCCTCATAGCCATCCTGTGAGGTACGTGCTATTATTTTTAATAATATTTTATTTTTCCCAATTACACATAAAAACAAATTTTAATATTCATTTTTTTAAATATTGAGCTCCAAATTTTCTTCCTCTCTCTTTCCTCATCTCCCTCCCTGAGACAGTAACATGTGCCATCATGCAAAATATTTCTATAGTAGTCATGTTGTGAAAGAAAGTACAGATCAAACACACACACACACACACACACACACACACACACACATTCAAATAAAAAAAGTGAAGCTAGTATGCTTCTATTTGCATTCAGACTCCATCAGTTCTTTCCTGGAAGTGGATAGCATATTTCACTATGAGCCCTTTGGAACTGTCTTGGGTTGTATTGAGCAGAAAGCTAAATCATTAACAATTGATCATCACACGATATTGACGTTACTATGTACCATGTTCTCCTGGCTCTGCTCACTTTGCTTTTCATCAGTTCAAGAAAATCTTTCACAATTTTTCTTTCTTTTTTTTTATTTTTTTTTTAATGTTTTACAATCATTTCCTTAAAGTTAAGATTTTATCCCCCCCACCCTTCCCCCAATACCCCCCTCCCTCCCCATGACAGCATACAATTCTGTTTAGGTTCTACATATACTTTCCTATTGAGCACATTTTCACTATATTCATGCTACGTAGTCAAACTAAGATAAATGGAAGAAATCATATAACAAATCAACACATAATACACTGAAACCCACCCACACCCAAACATGATCTGCTACATTCTGCAAATGACTTCCACATTTCTTTCTCTGAGTGTGGAAGGCATTTTGCCTTAGAAGACCGACATTAGGATTTCTTTTTTCTCAGTAAGTTCTTGTGTTATTACAAAGTTCCAAGTCTACCAGAAAAAACTCTCGCACACTGTGGTCGTTGCTGTGCACAAAGTTCTCCTGGTTCTGCTCCTTTCGCTCAGCATCAGATCATATAAGTCCTTCCAGGCCTCCCTGAAGTCTTCTTATTCATCATTTCTTATGGCACAATAGTACTCCATTACATTCATATACCATAATTTATTCAGCCATTCCCCAATTGATGGGCATCCCCTTGACTTCCAGTTTTTGGCTACCACAAAGAGTGCTGCTATAAATATTTTTGTACACGTGGGACCCTTTCCCGTTTTTATAATCTCTTGGGGATACAGTCCTAGTAGCGATATTTCTGGGTCAAAGGGTATGCACATTTTTGTAGCCCTTTGGGCATAGTTCCAAACCGTTCTCCAGAAGGGTTGGATGATCTCACAGCTCCACCAACAATGAATTAGTGTTCCAACTCTCCCACATCCTCTCCAGCATTTATCATTTTCTTGTTCTGTCATGTTTGCCAATCTTACAGGTATGATGTGGTACCTCAGAGTTGTTTTGATTTGCATCTCTCTAATCAATAGTGATTTAGAGCACTTTTTCATAGATATCTTTGATTTCTTCCCCTGAAAATTGCTTGTTCATATCCTTTGACCATTTATCAACTGGGGAATGACTTGGATGGTTATATATTTGAGTCAGTTCTCTATATATTCTAGAGATGAGGCCTTTATCCCTGAGCTTAGCTGTAAAAATTTTTTCCCAGTTTACTACATCCCTCCGAATTTTGGTTGCATTGGGTTTGGTTGTGCAAAAACTTTTCAGTTTAAAGTAATCAAAATTATCCATCTTGCATTTCATAATGCTTTCTATCATTTCTTTAGAAAAAAATTCTTCCCCTCTCCTTAAATCTGATAAATACACTATACCTTGCTTCTCCAGTTTATTCATGGTATCAATCTTTATACCTAAATCATGCACCCATTTGGACTTTATTCTTGTGTACGGTGTCAGGCATGGGTCTATGCCTAATTTCCGCCACACAGTTAACCAGTTTTCCCAGCAATTTTTGTCGAACAATGAGTTCTTATCCCAGAAGCTGGGATCTTTGGGTTTATCAAACAGGAGGTTGCTATATTCCTTGCCTACTGTGTCTTGAGTGCCAAGCCTATTCCATTTGTCTACCCCTCTGTTTCTTAGCCAATACCAAGTGGTTTTGATAATTGCTGCTTTATAATACAATTTGAGGTCTGGTAGCGCTAGGCCACCTTCCCAAACATTTCTTTTCATTAGTCCCTTTGATATTCTGGACCTTTTGTCTTTCCAAATGAATTTTGATATTATTTTATCCAGCTCTAGAAAATAATTATCTGATAGTTTAATAGGTATGGCACTAAATAAGTAGATTAATTTAGGTAGAATTGTCATTTTTATTATATTAGCTCGGCCTACCCATGAACAACTGATGTTTTTCCACTTACTTAAATCTGGCTTTATTTGTGCAAAAAGTGTCTTGTAATTGTGTTCATATAATCCCTGGGTTTGTTTTGGCAGGTAAACTCCTAAGTATTTTATAGTGTCTACTCTAGCTTTAAATGGGATTTCTCTTTCTATCTCTTGCTGTTGGACTTTGTTGCTAATATATAGGAATGCAGAAGGTTTGTGTGGGTTTATTTTGTAACCTGAAACTTTGCCAAAGTTGTTTATTATTTCAAGTAGTTTTTTACTTGAATCTCTGGGATTCTCTAAATATATCATCATATCATCTGCAAAGAGTGATAACTTAGTTTCTTCTTTGGCTATTTTTATTCCTTCAATTTCTTTATCTTGTCTAATTGCTACCGCTAACATTTCTAGTACCATATTGAATAATAAAGGTGATAATGGGCATCCTTGTTTCACCCCTGACCTTATTGGAAATGCCTCTAGCTTATCTCCATTGCATACAATGCTTGCTGAAGGTTTTAGGTAGATACTGCTTATTATTTTATGGAAAGTTCCCTTTATTACTATGTTCTCCAGTGTTTTTAATAGGAATGGGTGTTGTATTTTGTCGAAAGCTTTTTCTGCATCAATTGAGATAATCATGTGGTTTTTGTTGGTTTTGTTGTTGATATGATTGATAATGCTAATAGTTTTCCTAATATTGAACCAGCCCTGCATTCCTGGTATGAAACCTACCTGATCATAATGTATTATTCTCTTGATAAGATGCTGTATTCATTTTGCTAAAATCTTGTTGAAAATTTTTGCATCTATATTCATTAGAGAAATTGGTCTATAATTTTCTTTTTCTGTTTTGTCTCTTCCTGGCTTGGGTATCAAAACCATATTTGTATCATAGAAAGAATTTGGGAGTACTCCTTCTTCCCCAATTTTCCCAAATAGTCTATATAGTATTGGAATTAACTGTTCTTTAAAGGTTTGATAGAATTCACTTGTGAATCCATCTGGTCCTGGAGATTTTTTCCTAGGGAGTTCATTGATGGCTTGTTCAATTTCTTTTTCTGAGATGGGGTTGTTTAAGTATTCAATTTCCTCTTCTGTTAATCTGGGCAATTTGTATTTTTTAAAATATTCATCCATCTCATTTAGATTATCGAATTTCTGGGCATAAAGTTGGGCAAAATAATTTCTAATTATTGTTTTAATTTCCTCCTCATTGGAGGTGAGTTCACCCCTTTCATTTTTAATATTAGTAATATGATTTTCTTCTTTCTTTTTTTTAATCAAATTGACCAAAGGTTTATCAATTTTATTAGTTTTTTCATAAAACCAACTATTGGTTTTATTTATTAATTCAATAGTTTTCTTAATTTCAATTTTATTAATCTCTCCTTTGGTTTTCAGTATTTCTAATTTGGTATTTTCTTGGGGATTTTCAATTTGTTCTTTTTCTAGCTTTTTCAGCTGCATACCCAAGTCATTGATCTCCTCTTTCTCTATTTTATTTATGTAGGCATTCAAAGATATAAAATTTCCCCTAAGAACTGCTTTTGCAGTATCCCATAAGATTTGGCAGGTTGTCTCATTATTGTCATTCTCTTGAATGAAGTTGTTGATTGTTTCTATGATTTCTTCTTTAACCCATTCCTTCTTTAGGATTAAATTATTTAGTTTCCAACTGATTTTTGCTTTATCTTTCCATGGCCTTTTATTACATATAATTTTTATTGCATTATGATCTGAGAAGGATGCACTGATTATCTCTGCCTTTCTGCACTGGATTTTGAGATTTTTATGTCCTACTACATGGTCAATTTTTGTAAATGTTCCATGTACTGCTGAGAAAAAGGTATATTCCTTTTTATTCCCATTCAATTTTCTCCAAAGATCTATCATATCTACCTTATCTAGAGTTTTATTTACCTCCTTAACCTCTTTCTTGTTTATTTTGAGGTTACATTTATCAAGTTCAGAAAGAGGGAGGTTGAGGTCCCCCACTAGTATAGTTTTGCTGTCAATTTCTTCCTTCAACTCCCTCAACCTCTCCTCTAAGAATCTGGATGCTATACCACTTGGAGCATACATGTTTAGTAATGATATTGCTTCATTGTCTATGGTGCCTTTTAGCAGGATATAGTTTCCATCCTTATCCCTTTTGATTAGATCTAGTTCTGCTTTTGCTTTGTCTGAGATTAGGATTGCTACTCCTGCCTTTCTTACATCAGCTGAAGCACAATATATTCTGCTCCATCCTTTAACCTTTATCCTATGTGTATCCCCCCGTTTCAAATGTGTTTCTTGTAAGCAGCATATTGTTGGATTATGGCTTTTAATCCATTCTGCTATCCGTCTCCGTTTTATGGGAGAATTCATTCCATTCACTTCACAGTTATGATTACAATCTGTGTATTTCCCTCCATCTTCTTTCCCACCTTTTGTGCTTTTAGCTCTGCTGTCTCCCTTCCCCTCCTCACTAGTATTCACTTTTCACCACCTCCTCTTGCCACCTTCCCCTCTTTCTTTTAGCCCCGCTCCCTTTAACTCCCCTTTACTCTTATTGCTTCTTCCCTCCCTTTTGCCTCCCTCCCCTTTCTTCCCCCTTCCCCTCCCACTGCTTATAGAGCTAGTTAGGATTTTCTACTTAAGTTTATTGTTCCGTCCTTTAAACAAATCCGATGAGAGTACCTCTCACACAATGCTCATCTCCCTCCCCTCTTTCCCTCTACTATGATTTTGTACTTCTTCTTGTGATGTAATTTGCCATTTTCTGCTTCCTCCTTTTCACACCTCCTATTACACTCCCTTCTCATACTTAAATCACATTTTCTATCATGATATCATTTACTTTATACCCGTTTCCCCTATGCTTATCCCTTTTATATTTCTTAATAGACGCACAGTTCTCAAGATAAACAGATATCATCTTCCCTTTTAGGGAGGTGAACAACTTGCCCTCATTGAGTAGCAAGTTGTTCCCCCCCCCCCCACTGTTTACCTTTTTATGATTCTCTTGAGACCTGCATTTGAAGAGCGAATTGTCTATTAAGTTCTGGCGTTTTGGTCAGGAAACTCTGGAAATCCCTTACTTCGTTGAATGACTTTCTCCATGCCTGAAATGTTATGCTGAACTTTGCTGGGTAGTTGATCCTTGGTTGCAGTCCCAGCTCCTTTGCCTTGCGGAATATTGGGTTCCAATTCTTTCGATCTTTTAATGTAGAAGCTGCAAGGTCCTGTGTAATCCTGATTGTATCTCCTTGATATTTAAATTGTTTCTTTCTGGCTGCTTGTAATATTTTCTCCTTCACTTGATAGCTCTGGAATTTGGCAACTATATTTCTTGGGGTTTTGAGTTTGGGATCCCTTTCAGGAGGGGAACGGTGGATTCTTTTGATGACTATTTTGCCCTCTGAATCTAGTACTTCTGGGCAGTTTTCCTTGATGATTTCCTGGAAGATATTGTCCAGGCTCTTTTCTCCATCCTGGGTTTCTGGCAGGCCAATAATTCTTAAGTTTTCTCTTCTGGATCTATTTTCCAGGTCAGTTGTTTTTCCAATTAGATATTTTACATTTTCTTCTATCTTTTCATTCTTTAGATTTTGTTTGAGTGATTCTTGCTGTCTCATTGAGTCGTTAGTTTCTACTTGCCCAATTCTAATCTTCATCAAATTGTTTTCTTCTGTTAACTTTTGTATCTCTTTTTCCATCTGCCCAATTTTTCCTTTTAAGAAGCTATTTTCTCCAGTTAACTTTTGTACTTCCTTTTCCATTTGGCCTTTCAGGAATTTATTTTCTCCAGTTAATTTTTGAACTTCTTTTCCCATTTGTTCAATTCTCCTTTTCAAGGAGATGTTCTCATCAGTGAATTCTTTCTTAATAATTTTAAAATCATTGGCCAGTTTATCTTCTATTTCCTTCTTCAGCTGTTCCAGGGGAGCTGCTTGTACTTGCGAGTAGTTCATAGTCCCTTCTGAAGTCTCAGACGGAAGTACAGTCTCAGCTGTGACCTCTTTGGGGTTTGTGTTTTGGTCCTTATCCCCATAGAAAGATTCTATGGTTCTTTCGGCCCTCTTCTTTTTCCTGTTCATGATTTTGATTGAGTGTTGTGGCTTCTGGTTCTTTCAGTCAGAAGCTAGAGAACTTTTTGCTGAGCTGATGTGTGAAAAAGCTAAAAGCAGGTTTTTGTTTGGTGTTTCCCTGATCAGCCCTGGGTTTAGCTTGTTAAGTGTGGGAAAGGAGTGGTCTGGTCCCAGGAGATCTCCTCAGCTGAATTGAGGCAAAGGCAAGCTCAGGAGCTGGTAATCCCAACTGCCCTATTGTCTTTCTGATTCCCCTGGACAGCTGAGGCACGCCTAGATGCTAATGCGTGTTCCCAACCCTCCTGGGTCTCCTCTCCTGGCGGTGAGGCTTGCCTGGGTCCTAGCGCAAATTTTCTCTGCCCTGGGTCCTCTGTCCTTCAGGTTTGCCTCTGCCACCGTATGAGGAATCCCTCTTAGCTATTTTCCTCGTCTCAGGTGTTACGAGACTATTGGTCTCCTTCTTCTAATTCTACTGATCTGGGATTTTTCTGGGGAGATATTTTATGGTTCTTTCATGGTCATCAAGGGGGAAGGAGAGAGCATTTGCTGATCACTCTGCCATCCTGGCTCCCGGAAGTTCAAGTAAGTGACTTACCGAAGTTTGATCTTCGGGCTGAAGGTCTCAGGAGCTGCTGCGCTGATATCTGGTGCTCCGGGGCTCTCACTGACTCAGTTCAGCTTGTCTCCCACCCCGGGTGCTGCTCCTCTGGATCTGCCCGCCACTCAGGTTTCTCGGATCTCTTCTGCTCCACTGTGCTGGCTGTGCTGCGCTGGCCACGCTGTGCTGTGCGCTGTGGGTTCACCCCCGCAGAACGGATCCTTCCCGTGGACCTTCCAGTCCCACCTGAGCTCCGAATCCGTCACTGTCTGTCTCCCACTCAATTCCGCACCTCCAAAATTTGGTCAGATTCTCCTTTCCCACAATTTTTCTAAAATCAACCTGCTCATCATTTCTTACAGCACAATAGTATTCCATTACAATCGTGCACCACAATTTATTCAGCCATTCCCCAACTGTTGGATTTCTTCTCAATTTCCAATTCTTTGCCACCACAAAAGGAGCTGCTATACATATTTTTGTGGAAGAGGGTTAACTAATATTTCCCCCCAATTGCATGTAAAGAATTTTTAACATTCCTTTTTTTAAATTTGAGTTCCAAATTTTCCCTTTTCCTCCCTTCTTGAGACAGTAAGTAATTTGATGTGTTATATATGTGCAGTCATACAGAACATATCTCCATATTAGTCATGTTGTAAAAGAAGATAGACCCAAAGGAAAAAAAACACACATACACACACCCAAGAAAAAAATTAAATGAAAAACAGTATGCTTTATTTATTTATTCTTGGTGACAGAGGATTCCTGAGAAACAGGAAGAAAATCCAGACCCACTCACTGAAATAAATCCTACCTGTCTAATGCGTTCCTTTCCCTCTCCCCAAAATGTCTGCAATCAAAAAGATGAATAGATCCTTTGGGAAAAAGAAGAGTCCCACCCTGGGGATAAAAGTTCTGGGGGAAAAGAGTTGGCACAACTCCCAAGAATGAGAATATAGAACAGTAAAAGTGGCTAGGGCTGGATGTAGTTACAGTGACAATGCAGTGAATGCTGGGGGAATCTGAGGAGCATTTATTAACCATTTACTTTTTGCCCATATCGGGTATGCAAACAAGAAAGTGAAAACTCTCCCTACGTTCAGAAGCTTAGATGGAGAAAGCAATATATGTATGTGCATATGTATATATGTGTATATACAGACATATACACATATGTATATGTACATGTATATGTATATATGTGTATACAAAGACATATACACATACACCCATATTTGCATGCATATGTGTATGTTGCAGCTAGGCGGTGCCTAGATATAGCTTTAACTGCATTAGTTCCTCCTCTCAGAAGCATTCTTTCTATTTAAATATTCATGTGCAATTATATTTCACTTATATGTATGGCTTTAATCATTTTGAAGACATCATATCTTTGCCCTTCATCTACAGCAGAGGTTCCCAAAGTGGGTGATATCGTCCCTTGGGAGGTGCTGGAATGATCCAGGGGGGAGATAGTTTCAGGTACAACTGGGGGCATTGAGTAAAATAAGGGGGTGGTGGAAGCATAAGGAAAGAAGAGAAGAAAATTTTGAAAAACCATTCATACATGTTTCATCTGCTGTGTAACAGAGTTAGTCATAGTGATTACATTATTTTCCAAATAAACACACAAAATGCAAGTTATAACCAATCAATGGTCAAGTCCACCAACAGATCTCACAGCAAGTATTGACAGGTGAGCCTGTCATGCATTGTCCAGAAGTCCAGCATGCATCAGTAGGAATATATGTGTGTAATGACTTGTCTATAATACAATACTATACAGTTACCTGACATATCATTAAAATTTCAATGCAGGAAAAAACTCACAAGTTTACAATAAATCATTAATTTTAAGATGTGTCATTTAAAAACATATACTTTATATAATTTTTGAAATGATGCAAATTTAAAAAAAAAAACACTGAAGGGCTAAAGAAAGTAGATTTTCAGGGGAGGGCTGAGTAATTTTTTTGTATGAAAAGGGGTCAGTAGGCCAAATAAGTTTGGGAGCCTCTGATCTAGAGTATTCTTTTCTGCTACAATAATTGCACATAATTCCTCCAAAAGGTTTTCCTCATTTTTAGTGACCTCATAACCTTGAGTTTCTTAATCAGGTGCATGGTATGTATGCATGTACATACGTACATACATATGTATGTATGTGTATATATATATACCCCTATACATACACATATATATACACACATCTATACAGCTGTATTTCAATATAATTGATTTCCTTTGTAATGCTCTGTTGTGTTTTATTTCAATTTATATATTTTTTAAAATTTGGAGAAGAGGTCCATAGGTTTTACCAGGCTGGCTTATGTCACCAAAAAGGTCTAAAACCCCAGCTTTGGTCTTTGTCAGCACATGCCAAGAGAGGTGGAGAATTGAGGCAAATTATTTGGATAGTTCAGTATCCAAACATTCTCACCTAAATTATATACATACTTTGATGGATCAAATATATAAAAAACTGGGACTAAATCACTCCTTCCCATGACATGCAGACAATTACAGCAGCTCTCCATCTTAGCAAGTTGAGGCCTGAGTATGGAAAATGAGAAAATTGAACTAGACAATGTGTGAACTCTCTTCCAGGTCTAATCTGTGGGTCCTCGGATCCTGGCAAAGTTATTTACAATATGTGTGATGCAAAGATGCAGTCTCCTAGCCCCTCCTCAGTGCCTCACGTGATGATTTCTTCATTTATGATAGCTCGCATTTTTATAGCTTTAAGGTGTTTTTCATAAAGTCCGAGGAGAATAGATTTAGAGCTAGAAGACTGAGTCCAACTCCCTCACTTTACAGAGGAGAAAATGAGTTCAGATTCACCCAGGGTCACACGGATACTAACCTGAAACAAGATTCAAATCTAGGTCTTCCTGATTTCAAGTTCAGACTTCTATCTAGTATATATACTATATTGGGGTGTATGGGATGTTCAGGGAGATCTAGCAGCTCTAGTGTGAGAGCTTGTCAAGCCCTTTCCAGGGCTGTTCATCTACCATTGGTGTCCACCTTCACCCAACTCTCACTTGTGACTCCAAGAAACAGTAGCATATGGAACTGATTGCATGACATGGGAGACACTGGCACTGGACTGCGCAGCATGGCATGCCCTCATCAAAGAAGGTGCTGTGCTGTATAAGCAAAGCAGAATTGAAGTCACTCAAAAGAAACACAAGGTGCACAAATCTGGAGAATCCATCCCAAATTTCACATGGACTACTTGTGCCTGACCTGCAGTAGAGCATTCCAAGTTTGTATTGGTCTGATCAGCCACAGTCAGACATTCTGTAACTTGACTCTAACATAGTCATTTTGGTCCTTTTCAAGAATAAAGGACAATAACCAACCAGCAGCCTTCTCTGCAGGCAGGATAAACCAGACAGACTGGTTTATCTGACAAGTTTCAAAGCTATCATGAGTTAGGGGGATGACGACCTCAAACATGTGAAGACTTCCTCAGGTGGAATGGATGGATGAGAACAATTTGTTCCAAAGGCCATGAAGGCTGCTGAAGCAGATGCTGCGGAGTGCTTAGAGCTTGGTCAGGTATGGAAGAATCCAATGGGGTGCACTACATCCCAGCCATCACCAGTCATCTTGACTTCTCTCTTGCCACTCCAATGGCTCTGGAAGAGAGAGTGAGGCTGGCGACTTGGTGTAACTCTGCCTCACTTAAATCCAATTCATGCGCAAGTCAAGACCACCCCATGAAGCCACTCTTTAGAAACCAAGGATAAACTTTAACATATATTATACTGTGCTGCCCCTTCTACTTACGTTATCATATCTGACCCTCACAGTATTTCTATGACGTAAGTGCTATTGGTATCCTCCTTTTACAGAAGGCAGCTGAGACTTAGAAAGCTCTTACAGTTACATAGTCATTCAGGGTCAGAGGTAGGATTCAAACCCTAGGTGAAGCAGTGGCTAGAATGTCAGACCTAGAGCCAGGAAGCCCTGAGTTCAAGTCCAGCCTCAGACACTTGGTAGCTGGGTAACCCTTGCCAAGTTGTTTATCCTCTATTTGCCTCAGTTTCTTCATCTATAAAATGGGGATAATAATAGCATCTACCTCCCTGGGTTATTGTGAATATCAAATGAGGTAATAATTGTAAAGCACTTAGCAAAGTACCTCACACATGGGTGGTGGTTGTCCTTCATTCTCATAAACCAAAAAACTGGCGCATGTTAAGTGTTATGTAAATGTTAGCTGCTGATGCTGTTATTATTGCAGATTCAGCTCTACATACTAAGCTACTTTGCCTCCTAAAAAAAAAAAGTCAGATTAGATTATTTCTTAGAGCTCCTAAAATAAGGCCTATTACATTGTTTTCCTCACTGAAAGGCAGATTCAAAGTTACTTGATTTTTCTTCTCCCTTTCTCTGAGTTTCATTTCAATTAATAGCACAAAAGAATATCATTTCGTTTCTGACTAGGCCTTAATGGCATTAGATGAGATATTATTGAAGTTTCATGGATTAAAGCCCTGGCATACCCCACATAACTACTTAAACTGTGCTATTTTGCAACTATGCTATAAATCATGTAACAACCATTTCTCATGCCCTCTTAAGGGTGCTGATGGGGAAGGAGATTGGTGAGGAATCATGGGAAGAAAGGGAAAGTGTATATGGTCATACAGACACTGAACATTCCAGAATTTCTACACCCTTTACTCTTCAAAAGATTTTCTTCCCTAAGTTTCAAGGTGAAGAGACATACAAGGAGAGAGACATACAGAGGAAGGGCTGACATGCCCTGTCAACTGCAGGGAGCCCTGGGCTGCTTTGCTCAGACTGGCATTTTCAGTTATGGACTCCACCAAAGCTGGTACCAGCGTCTCAAGGCACTGATTTAAATTCTAGGTCCTTAGCACACTTTACAAAGGGGATCCCAGAAATGCCCTAACTAGGCACCAGAGTCCCCCACTTTTCCTTGGGGTCTCTGAGCAACATAATTCTGAATTCTTTCCTTTTCCTTCTGTAAGACACCTACCTATACACATTTTGTTGCACAACTTGGCTAGTAAATTTGGGGGAGTTATCTGTAAGATAAGATAAACTTCATATAAAGTTTATCTATAAAATAAGATAAACATTATGTTCTTCAGTGCTGATATTGTTACGGTGTCATAAATTAGGTGTGAGTGAAATATAAAAACTTCTTTAAACAGCTAATTTATTGCTGTGATGGGTGAAATCTAAAATAAGGAGGCTGTCCTGGGGATCAGAGACCTTTCTCAATCTGGCTGGCTTCTCCAAAAGTTGTGATGGGTGAAATCTGAAATAACTAAGAAAACAAAGGTTCAAGCTTTTGAGTAATGTATGCCAATTATATAACAAATCAGGATCAGGTCTCCTCAGTGTGGCACTGGACCCTGAAATCAGAGGGAGACAGATTTTTATGCATTAAAAGAAAAACAATTAGCATGATATAAACAGGGTATAAGATTAGGTAATCTGATGTCTAATTGAAGCAAAGATTAGGAGCTTTCTGAATTGGGAGTTGAGTGAAAAGAGGTGCAATTCTCTGAATCAAAAAAAAAATACCTCACTCTCCCCACCTCACCACCACCCCAAGTATCTGCTTGCAGTCAAAGGAAGAAGGAAATAGTAATTAATTGACCTCTACAGAGTCAGTTTTCAGTTAAGACATAAGGGTTGCTTGAGATATATAATTGTGAGAAAACTCTTTGCATTCATCTTTGGATCTGACTGGGTTTCTGGTCTGTATAACCTAGTTCAAGGGTAGGGAACCTGTAGCCTCAGGGTCACATGTGGCTTTCTAGTTCTTTGGGCATGGCCTTTTATAGAAAAAATCCTTATATTAAGAGAATTTGTTCTGTGAAGTTTGGATTTAGTCAAAGGGTCACACTTGAGGACCCAGAGGGCCACATGTGACCTTGAGGCCACTGGTTCTCCACCTCTGCCTTGGTACCTTAGTTAAGTTCATCTAAGCAACAGGTAGAAATAGTCAAGCTTCCCAGTCATACAGGTCTCAGTTCAAACAATGCAATAACATTTTCTCACAGGACAGAAATTGGACTAGAGTAGACCTATAATTGAATAGAAAGGGAACTGAGCTAGTTCTAGAATCGAGTCACAAGATGCAGTCAGTGTGGTTCACCCATTTCCCACAATTCCTACACTGCCAGGGAGTAAAGTAAGCCCTAGGAAAAACGCGACCTGATAGTAATGCTCAGTGCCTTGTCACATATTGATCTAATATGACAAAGGAGATTTGTTACTGTTGTGCAGCTGTGTCTGGTCATGTCTGACTCTTTGTGACCCCATTTGAGGTTTCCTTGGTGAAGATACTGGAGTGGTTTGCCATTTCCTTCTCCAGCTCATTGTACAGATGAGGAAACTGAGGCAAACAGGGTTAAGTGACTTGCCCAGGGTCACACAGCTAGTAAGTGTTTGGGGCCAGATTTGAATTCAGGAAGATGAGTCTTTCTGACTCCAAACCTGGCACTCCATTCACTGCATCAGCTAGTTGCCCCAACAAATGAGGGTTTTGGAGGAAATACAGGGTTAAATGATTTCTCTTTGAAGAGTAAATGTGCATTCATGAAATGACTGTCCAGGCAATGTTCCCTTGTTTAGGACCAACGTTACTAACTTGGCAGGGCTGCTATTTAAGCAAACAAACCCCAAGGACAACTGAGCACTATTAACGGGAAGCAGCACTGCTAACAGTTACCAGTCTCTGGCAGGGAGAGAAAGTTAGCTAGCTGGGGTGTACAGTATGTGACTTTAAAAATAATCACGTCTCACACAAGTGATTTTCTCTCAGCACAGGAATGTGGAGAAGCATTGGTGCATCCACACATCCACCTGAGGCAGGTTGCTTTGATGATGTAACAGATTAGCAAAAGGCTAAGTGGAATCCCGATAAACAAGCAGGCTTTCTTCTCATGTTCGTCAGAGAGGTGGAGAGACGCAGGAGGAAACTGCAAAGTGGAAAAATAGGTCGAGGAGATAAAAAGTACATCAGTAGAAAAGTCTGCCAAGAAGATCTAGATTATGGTCCTCTGAAAGTAAGTTAAACAGATAGCCGGGATCCTATCAGAGGGAAGCCCTGCATCATTTTTCATTTCCTTGTTGTGAAGGATGGGACTTTGGAAACGATGTCTTTTTGTGCTGGTTCTCCTTATAGCTCTGATTTTGGTGTTCTTTTATAATCGTAAATTGCTGGTACCAAAAAGAATACAGAGAATAACTATCTCGAATGCTGCTGAATTGGCAGAAGTCTGTAATCAAATTATAGAAGGGAAGACTGTTCTTTTTAACAAAAGTGTGCTAAGGACTTCAGACAGTGTGATTACCTGTAGCCAACAACTGATTCAGAATCACTACATAACAAAAACTCTGTCAAAAGAAGAATTCATGTTTCCTTTGGCCTACATAATAGTCATACACAAAGACTTTGAAACTTTTGAGAGACTCTTCAGGGCAGTTTACATGCCCCAGAATGTTTACTGTATTCATGTGGATAAGAAGGCAACCCTTGAGTTTTCTGTAGCAGTGAGAGGATTTCTGAAATGTTTTCCCAATGCTTTCCTTGCCTCCAAGATGGAATATATAGTCTATGCTGGAATATCCAGGATCCAGGCTGACTTGAACTGCATGAAAGACCTTGTAGCCTCTGAGGTTCAGTGGAAGTATATTATTAACACTTGTGGGCAAGATTTCCCTCTGAAAACCAATAAGGAAATAATCCAGCATTTGAAAAGATTTAAAGGGAAAAATATCACCCCGGGGGAACTATTTCCTGAGCATTTGAGTTGGAGAAATACATATAGCTATGAAGAGAATCCAGGTCCAATTATATTTTTTATGAACCAAACCGGGATATTAAAAAGCCCACCTCCTCACAATATGACCATTTACTTTGGCTCAGCTTATGTTGCCCTCACCAGGGAGTTCGTCAACTTTGTTCTCCAAGACCAACAGGCCATTGATTTATTTGCGTGGTCTAAGGACACCTACAGTCCTGATGAGCATTTCTGGGCAACTCTCAATAGAAATCCAGGTATGTGTGTCTCCCAAGTGCTGTTCCTTTGAACAAAGAAACATGAACCAAAATGTTGAAATCTTTATGTTGTAGAAACACTTGCTGAAACTTCCCCCAAAACTAAACTATACAAAGCAATGTAGAGAAAACATGTCCTTATACAATGAAACACAATCTCTTATGGAAGAGAAACTTCTTGGCATAGGAAAATGAGCAGATGTCTTCACATAGATTATAATACCTATTTTCGAAGTTTGATTCTGTCTTAACATACACTTATTTCAAGCAATTTAGGAACCATTGGTATGTAGCTGTAGTCCTAATTCTCTCTCTATCATGAAGGCATTTAAAATTAGATATTAGAATTTGGGGCAACCAGGTGGTACATCTGGGCCCAGAGTCAGGAAGACTCATCTTCATGAGTTCAAATCTGGCCTTAGGGGCTTACTAGCCGTGTGACCCTGGGCAAGTCACTTCAACCTATTTGACCAGTTTCATCATCTGTAAAATGAGTTACAGAAGGAAATGGCAAACCACTCCAGTATCTTCACCATGAAAATCCTAAATGCAGTCATGCAGAGTCAAACAGGACTGAATGACAACTGAAATTTAGAAACAAGGATTCAGACCCTCATGACTTTGCCTCTCTATTCTATCGTCCGCATTACTGCCATAGTCATTTTCATAAGATTTCTCAAACTTCTACTCGATAAATTCCAATGGCTCCACTATTATCTTTAGAATAAAATATGAACCCCTCTGTTTGGTTTTTAAAGCCCTTCATAGCCTTGCTTTACAGCTTCCTGTAGATCTACTCCAAGATCTAGCCAGACTGACCTCTGTCTTCTTCATACATGACAATCTATCTCCAGTCTCGATGCTTTGGCACCAGCAATCTGCCATACCTCCAATGTTATAGAAACATTCTCTTTGAATATGTAACTCATGTACCACCTTCTATGAGAAACCTTTCCTTATTTCTGCCTCCCCCAATTGGTAGTAATTTGTATTTATTTTCTTAATATTTATTCTGTATATACATATATACTTCTTGTCTCCTCCGCAATGGAATGTAAGCTCTTTGGAAGAGGGGCTTGTTTCATTCTTTGTATTTCTACCCACAGCACCTAACAGTGCCAGACAGCTAGATGGTTCAGTAGACAGAGCACCAGCCTGGAGACATGAAGACCTGCGTTCAAATCTGACCTCAGATCTATATCAATTCTGTGACCCTGGGCAAGTCACTTAACCTCTGTTTGCCTCAGTTTTTTCTTCTGTAAAATGGGGGTAATAGTAGCACCTATTCCCCAGGGCTGTTATGAGGGTCAAAGGAAATAATAATGGAAAAGTGCTTAACACAGAGCCTGGTACATAGTAAGCGCTAATGTAAATGTTTGCTATTATTAGCATATACTAAGTATTTAACAGATACATACTGATTGATGATTTGGAAGGTTATTTTTTTTTTAAGCTAAATCCTTCCTCTCCTCTGTCCTCAACTTCCCCCACAACAAAATCCCTCAAAACTGTATTTTGACATCCTTTAAAAAAGGAGAATAAGGTCAGCTTAACTTCCCCACTTCTTTTGCAAGAAATTTATTAGACTCTTTTGATCAAACAATTAAATGGTATGTTTTACTCATTTCCAGTTTCCTCATCTGTAGAATGGGATAATATTATTATAATACCTACCTCCCAGGGTTGTTCTGAGTATCAAATGTTGTTAGAATAATGTTTATAAAGCACTTTGCAAACTTTAAAGAGTCACATGAATGCTAGCTACTCTGAACATTGCATCCAAACCAGCCTGCTCAAGTTTCCCATAGCTTAACATTCTCCCTCCTGACCCTTCTCAGTCCCATCAGATTGTTCCCCATGCCTGGGAATGCTCTCTCTCTATACCTCCATATCTTGGAAGTCCCAGCTACCTTCAAGGCTCAGTTCAACTATCACATCCTTTTTTTAGTGTCCTGTTTTGTAAATCACTAAGTCCAGTGCCTGGCAAATGATAGCCACTTAATAAATGTTCATTACCTCCCTCTCTATGCTCCTTCCCCTTTGCTGTGGGGTTTCTTGGGGTGTATATTCTTGCTTATATTTGTCTGTGATTGTCTCCTTTCCCTTCAAAAGATTGTTTCTCTGATTTGTTCTTTGAACATTTTAGTCCTTTATGGATAATTCCAAATGGCTTTCAAGAATGGCTGGTCCAAGTTGGCAGCTCTTCCAAGAGCTGATTAGTTTGCTTAGCCCATCCCATACTGAACATTCCTATCTCTTTTTGTTGCTGTTGCCATATATGTCTATTTTCTAGGCATAAAATCAACTTCAGATTTTTAATTTCTTTAATATTTTCTGTCTATATCAGTCACTGGTTTTTCTATGGTATCCTCACTCTAAAAGTGCTTCTGACAGTGAATCACTTTCCTTCTGTAAGCCCAGAGTTGTTGTGCCTCTCCCTCAGCCCCATCCTGGGATTTGTTCTCTCAGGGAAAAGTTCCGTGGCCTACAAGGGGTGGGGGCATCTCCTTGGACATTGCTGCAGGGAGGCTCCGAGAGGCGCAATAGTTACCTCATCTCCACCTTTCTTAGTCCCACTCTTGTGAGTTCCCCTTTCTTTTTTGAAGTTGATTTCCTTCAATCCCTATTCTGACCCCAGGTAACAGAAGTGACAGGGAAGACCCCTGAGGAAAATTCTGAGACACATTTGCACTGAGGTCTCTTGTCTTTATTTTTTTAATTATTTAATTTATTTTTAGTTTCAGTAAGATTCACTTCCATAAGATTTTGAGTTCTAAATTTTGCCCCACTCCCTACTCTCCCCCCTCCCCAAGAGGGCATGCAATCTGATATAGATCTACATATATATTCATATTAAACAGATTTTCACATTTGTCATGTTGTAAAAAATAATTAGAACCAATAGGAGGAACCACAAGAAAGAAGACACAAAATCAAAATAAAGAGTTAGTGAGTAAATGGTATGTTTTGATCCACATTTAGACTTCATAGTTCTTTTTTCTGGATGTGGATGGCATTTTCCATCATGAATCTTTTGCAGCTGTCTTAGACAAATAGACAAATTCTGCCTTTCTCTCATTCCTCCTTCTGGAGGTTGCCTACTTCCTCTGTAACCAGCACCTACACTTCTGGCCTCTCCTCTACAGGCTTCTCCCATCATGCTCCATGATCCTCTATGGTCATCCCTTCTCCCATCATGCTCCATGATCCTCTATGGTCATCCCTTCTCCCATCATGCTCCATGATCCTCTATGGTCATCCCTTCTCCCATCATGCTCCATGATCCTCTATGGTCATCCCTTCTCCCATCATGCTCCATGATCTTCTATGGTCATCCCTTCTCCTTGTTCTCATGCCTCAGGATTGGCCTGAATCATGAGCTTCAAACTATTCAAGGATCTGGATCCCTATATACCACAGAAGGATGTTGGGCCTCAAGTACATTCTTTTTTATAAGAATTATCTGTAGTGTTTCTCTCTCTAATTTTCCTCTTCTTGTCATAGTTATATTTACTCCCATTGATGGGATGGGGCCAGGCTGGGCAGGGGTGGGGGTAGCTTGGCAGGACAGTGGATAGGGAAGACCTCAGTTTGATCTTTCTTCAGACACTTACTGGTTCTATAATCCTGGGCAAGTCACTTAAACTATCTCAGCCTCAGTTTTCTCACTTGTTAAATGGGGATAGTAACAGCATCTACCTAACACAATTGTTGTGAGGCTCAAATGAAAAAATATAAGTAAACTCTGCAAACTTTAAGTCAGGTATAAATTCTACTATGATTATTTTAAATTATTCTTATTGGCAGTGGAGGGGGAACTGTGACCTACATTTCTTTCTTACTCTACTACCTTCCAAGAATCCATGATTCTGAGACCTTATTTTTATTTACTGGACCTGTGATTTCATTTGTATAGTAAAGCACTTGCTGTTCATTATTTGCCCTGTAATTTCTAGATTTAGATAGCATCCTGGGGCACTGACAGGTTAAGGTGTCTTGCCCAGGTAGGAGGTAAATCTAGATATCCTGACTCAGAACTATCCATTATACCTGGCTCCCTTTCTACATATATTATTTGTATAAATAATTTGTACCATAAGTGTATTAATTGTACTGACATGTACACTTCCAGGAAATAAGGAAGAATTGTTAGCAAGGGATCCTGGCTCTGAAATGCTTCTAGAAAGTGATAATGGCTCAGAAAGGTTTAGGAAGGAAGAGTTCTCCATAAGGATTCAGTCCATCTTTTATCACAGTCATATGCCCCAACTATAAACTATCTAGCTCTGGAGTAGGGCTCCAACAGACAGATACAATAAACAGGAAACAGATATCTTCATCTCTCTGACCACCATTTCAGGATGGAAGATCAGCAGACACATACTGAGACCCTAACTCAGCCACTATAACTATTCCCAGCCACGTAAAAGTCTCACTTGCCTCCAGATCAACTCAATATCTATCTCCCTGTCCCTTTGCGCTTCTCCTCCTCTCCCTCCCTGTCCCTCTCCCACCTCTCTCTTTTTCTCTCTCCCTCCTCTCTTGCTCCTCTGTCTCTATCTCTCCCCCTCACTCTTCTTTCTCTCTTCCCTCCTTCCCCACCTCCATTTCCCCTCATATGCAATTTCTATGCAAACTGAACCATTTTATTATTTATCTTTCCAAAAAGATCCAACCCCATTTGCTCTGCTTCCTTCCTTTAATTACCTTGGCAAGCAAGCAGGACAGAAGAGGTGATATACACATCATCGAGTGCCCTGGCCCATCTGTTTTCTTTCACCAAAGCAGTCTCACTTCCCCTTCCCCACCCCCACTTCTACTATATTGACTCATTAATCTCATCACACATTTCCAAACAAGAGTCAAAACATATATAATATGTAATATAAGAATTATATATAATATATAATCTTACATGATGAATTACATATGGCATTATATATAATATATAAGAATTATGTATAATATTATACAAGGATATATAATATTATATAAGGATATATAACATTATATAAGAATTATTTGCTAAAGAAGTAGATCAAGCAAAATTCATAATGAGAAAACTTTAGGGGGAAAAAAATGAAGGTTTTACCCAACTGAAATTAAAATTAGTCTTAGTCAAGTTCAGTTGGGATGTTTTGTAGGTATAGAAAATGTTTCCCAAGTCTAGTCATTTGTCTTGAAAGGACAGCAGTTGGACGACATTCACAATTGAGGAGATGAAGCGCATCTGTGCTTCTCATGGTGTGTTTTTACATAGGTTCAGTGAGCACAAAAGTCTCCCCTGAATGTGCTCACTTAGTTAAGCTGGTCCTGTACCCATTTTAGAGGAATTTCCTTCCTGGCCCAAATTACAAATTACAAATGTTTGTGTTTGGAGAGAGTGTTTTTAAGGGGAAGACCCACAGCTAAGGATGTGTAAAAGAGGGAGGCCCCACAATTGAGGATGTTCAATAAATATGATAAAGGACATGTTCTTATTATATTTTTATGTATAATATTACATATAGTATATATTGTTATATTACATTATATTATGTTATATTATTATGTATTATTTTCCTATTATATATATTATATTAGACAAATATCCTACTCACTCACTTGGCCCATTCAAAATCAGGTATGATGTACCATTTCCAATCTAAGGGAGTAGTTCTTCAATTTTTAAGGTTCTTCTCGGAGATAGTTTATAATCAGTTCTTTAGAGGCAGCTAGTTGGCACAGTGGATTAGAATGCTGGACATGGAGACCTGAGTTCAAATCCTGCGTCAAACACTTACTGACTGTGAGACCTAGGGCAAGTCACTTAACCTCTAAGTTTCCTCATTTGTAAAAACAGAGATTATAATAGCAATTATGTCCCAGGGTTGTTGTGAGGACAAAATGAGATAAAATATGTAAAGCACTAAGCACAGTATATGGTACATAGAAGTTACTTAATAAATGTTTATTTGCTTCTTACTTTGATACTTCTATACTTAAATGCATTTATGCAGGACCTGATATTAACATTCCCTCCTGCAGTGACAATTTGAAAACTGCCCACATTGTTTCAACCTCCATGACTTCTGTCCACATCTTTAGGGAATCTCGCCAATATTCTAGGGGTCTTTCCTCTAGAGTTCTTGATATCTCAGTGGAGCACATGGACTGTCTACTGGTTATTCACCTGCTACTGGGGCCTGTGGTTGCCTGATATGGACTGTCTGCCTGTTATACCTCACTCTAAACACATTATTGGACACCTCTTTCTCTGGTTGAACATTTCTCTGATGACATCCTTTGGATCTGCTGAGGTACAAGGATTTGATGGTTATATGTTGCTCTTGGAGATATCTCCAGTTTAGCCTGTATATATCTAATATGTGAATATAATTATTTGCATGTTGTCTCCCCCATTAAAATGCAACTTCCTGAAGGCAGGAACTGGTTTTTGCCTTCTGTATCTCCAGTCCTTAGCACAGTGCCTAGTACATGGTCCATACTTAATAAATGCTGCCCTATTCACATCCATTATTCATCCAATTCACCAAAATTTACACCTTTCCATGACATTTTCATCACCTTTTATTATGGTAGAATAGACACCTTTGAGCATAATTTGAAGACATACATTGCTGTAGGCATTAGAGGTAAATTTTTTACTAAAATTTATATTGGCATTTTGTCTGATTTCTTCTGACTTTTGGGGTCTACCAGACTATAAAAACTAATATAAGAACCCAAATACCTGGGATTTTAATGTATCCCTGATTTGCTCTGTGATCTTGAGTCCACCTTAATTTCCCAGTTTATAAATAAGAATGTCATAATATTACCAGCTCCCCAGCCTCTTCCCCTAGGCTATTTCAAGGATAACTTTAGCTCTCTAAAGTGATTCTAGTCTATCCGAAGGAAGTAGTTACCAAAATGTAAGGTCTCATTGGAACCTTACACTAGTGTCTAATACATGATGAGCTCCTCAAAGTTAGGGACTATTTTTTGACTTTTTTTGAATCCCTAGTGTTTAGTACCTTGTCAAGCTCATAGTAGATGTTTAATAAATGTTTGCTGCCTGACTGTTCAATGTGATAGCATATAAGCTTACTGATTTTGCATCTAATTTAGATGTCAGAAACCTGCATAATAGGGAATAATATTGATCTATGAATACAAAATAAGTAGGAAAGGTAGGTCTAGCTCCTATTCATAGAGTGAAACTACATCTGGCTTTTTACAAGGTTCAGCAGCTAAAAACTCTAGCGATGAAACTGGAAACTAGAAACTCTGCCATACTGTGTTTAGTCACACTTGCCCAGTTGTGCATTCTTAGGTGTGGAGCACCGCATTCCTTTACCTCTGAAAGCCTTGAGCCTGGCCAAATTTCTTTCACTTACACTGAGTCTAAGTGCAAAAAGGGAGAAGAAAGCACTACATGTACATAAAAACATTTTTCTAGAGATAAAGACAATATTCCCTTTGGCTCCCACTTTCAGAGAGGCAAAGAAGTTCACTTTATGAGAACTGAATTCTGGCCCAGATCCAAAAAAGAATCATGGAATGGAGGGAGGCATGTTTTTTTTTTTTCATTTTGTAAGCTGAATATATATCCTATAGTCTGTTTTTGCTGGATCTCATCCCATGTCTTGTGTTTTGTCCTGAGCACCATATTTGAGTAAGAACATTGATGAACTCCTGGATGATGAAGAATAGATACCATGCTATATGATGTTCAGGAGAAAGAACTAGGATCATTTAGCCTGGAAAATAGAAGGGGGAGGCGGGAATAAAGTGGGGGTGGAGGAGGAGACACAGATATATTGCATTCTTCAAGTATCTGAATGGCTGCCATATGTGGATGATGGATTATATGTCTTCTTCTTGGCCCCAGAGAGAATAATTTAGAGTAGTGCATGTTTTACAGAGGCAGATTTCAGCTGGATAGATGGAAAACCTTCTTAAAATTATTGATCTAAAAAGTATGATGAGATATCTTCAGAAGCAGAGGATTTCCCATCCTAGGAAGACATTAAATAGAAGTTGGATAACCAGTTGTTTGGGAATTTTTAGAGAAGATTGCTATTCAAAATTAGCCAAGATGGTTTGTGAATTACCTTCCAACTCCTGTAATATCTTATTATAGTTAAAGAGACTTTTATTTTTTCTGAATTCCCTAAAATTATTTTTTAATGCCAAGTATCAACAACATAAGACATTAAACAATCTTAGAGTGGTTGAAGGCCCCTTGTATGTGCCTAGTTGTTTACATGTTGTTTCCAGCATTAAAATATAAACTTAAAAATGACCTTTAAAAATGATTCATTAACTCTTCTTCCTTTTAAAAATATATTATTACTACCTTCTCCTGCCCTCTGCAGCTCCACATCTTCAAGAAAGAGGCAAAAAGGCCCTCTCTTGTAGAGAGACAGTGTGGAGCAGTAGAAAAGCAATGGATGTGAAGTCAAGAGAACCTGTGCTCAAAGCCAGCCTGTGACACTAGCTGTGTGACCCTAGGCAAGTAACTTAACCTCTGTCTGCCTCATCCCTAAAATGGACATGATCCTCGCACCTACCTCATCAGGGCTATTATGAAAATCAAGTCAAATGACTTGTTATATCTGCAAAAAAACCCTTTCCAG
This sequence comes from Bettongia penicillata ogilbyi, assembly GCA_023548195.1. Classification (NCBI taxonomy): domain Eukaryota; kingdom Metazoa; phylum Chordata; class Mammalia; order Diprotodontia; family Potoroidae; genus Bettongia; species Bettongia penicillata. The sequence goes on from JAJHZJ010000589.1 coordinate 1,390,757, forward strand.
TCCCCCTTAATACTGATCTATTTCCTCTGCCATCATATCCAATTTATTTTTTATATATCTTGCATGTATATAGTTTTTTGCCTGTTTTCTCTCCATTAGACTATGAACTCTTTCAGAGCATGACTGTCTTTGTATCTCTAGGCTTAGCATGTACCTAGCAAACAGGTGCTTAATAAATGCTGTTGACTGAATACTTATGTAGAAGTGCTTTGCAAAACTTTAAAAAACACTATTTAAATGTTAGCTATTATTATTAGCTCCCCATGAATTAATGAAAGGCCCTCGGCTGCTGGAATGTCTTTTTTTTTCTAATTCTAATGTAAATGTATCTCTGTGCCCCTTTGCACTGAAATTGGAAAATTCCAGCAAAGGCTAGCAAAATAGAAAACTCCACTAAGAGTCTAGGTAGCTCAGACCAAAACAAAAGCTTTCACTTGAAACATTCAAATAATTGAGGCAAGAAGTGTTTTCTATAGTCCTGGCATGAATTCCTAATGTAATTGCTCAGTTCTCAGAAATATTCATCCTTCCCAAGCCCAGATTCCCCCAGTCACTTAGGGAGCCAGATGGGTCCCTTAATGGCCTGAGAGTATAAAATTTCTCCACACACACCAGACTAGGCATCTTTGCCTCAAGGCAGACATAAACATGAGACCTCTACGTTGCAGATGTATAATTACCTAACCTCAGCTAATGATCCAATAACAAAGCCCAGCCTTCACCTAGTTTCCTGTCTCCTGAGTTCAGCACGTTCACTATTAGCTCTGATTGAGACAGCCAAGAGAATACCAACAACCCCAAAAATAATAAAGAAACCCTCAACTAGAAATCCATGATGGAATTCTGGGTTCCAAAATTTCCCTCCACATCCATTCCATAACCATTTATTGAACTTTCCTATTGGAAAGCATTGTGACAGAGACTAAGATGTGCTTCTTGACTCCAAGGGTCATAGGGTCAAAGATTTAGACCTGAGAGAGATTATAGAGGCCATTAAGTCCAACCTGGTTCTTTTGTAGAAAAGGAAACCAGAGTCTCAAGGAGGTTGTCATTTGTCCACAGTCAGGACTTGAAGGAAGTCAAGGAAGTCAGGAGGCAGAAATGAGGAGGGAGAGCATTCCTGGTATGGGGGAGAGCCAAAGTAAATGCTTACACTCAGGAGGTGGAATGTGTCTTATTCAAGGAACAGCAAAAAGGTCAATGACACTGGATTATAGAGTACAAATCAGGGAGTAAGGTGTAAGAAGACTGGAAAGGCAGGAGGGGACTGGGTTAGGAAGAGCTTTGAATGCAAAAGAGATTTTATATTTGATCCTGCAGGTGACAGGGAGCAACTGAAGTTTATTAAATATGGAAGTGACATAGTCAGACCTGTGCTTTAGGAAGATCACTTTGACAGTTGAGTTTAGGATGGACTGGAATGAGGAGAACTTGAGCTAGGCAGATGCACCAACGGGTTATTGCACTAATTCAGGAATGAGCTGATGAGAGCCTGCATTAGGGTGGTGGCAGTGTTAGAGGAGAGAAGGGACCATGTTTGAGAGGTGTGAGATAAAATTAACAGAATTAGGCAATAGATTCCATATACAGGATAAAAGAGCGAGGAGGCAAGGATGACAGCTAACTTTTGAGCCTGGGTGACTGGGAGGATGGTGGTACCCTCCACAGTAATAAAAAACAGTTAGGAATAGAGGAAGGGCTGGAGGAGGGATAGACAATGAATTCAGTTTTGTAAAAGGTGAATTTAAAATATCTATGGGACATGAGTTTGAGATGTGCAAGACAGCTGCAGTGAAGGGGAAGGAAAGGAAAAAAACCATGGGATTGGACGTCAAAATACCTGGGTTCAAAACCAGGCTTGGTTACTTACCATCTTTGTGACCTTGGGCAAATCATTTAAGATCTCTGAGCTTCAGTTTCTACATCTGTAAGATAAGGAATTAAACTAAATAACCTCTAAGGTCCCTACCAGTCTTAAATCTACAATTGCATGAACCAAATTCAAATTTCATTTCTGCTGACATTCTTTAGGCCTGAGTTTCCTCATGTGTACGATGGACGTATTGGGCTCAATCTTATAATCTCAGCAAAATAATGCCATTTTTTAAAAAGTGGAAATTGGAGAACTGTTTCTTTGATAAAATTCCTATCCCTAGGCCTCATCCTACTTATTGAACCAGACCCCAGAAAAGGACTAGGTTCCTTTCATTTTAATGACATGAATTCTCCGTAGTTCTCAGGTGCACAGGTGTTTTCAGAATCTGGAAGGAATAATCAGAATAGCTGGCATTTACGTAGAGCCTTCTATGTTAGTTCCAGGCAGTGTGCGAAGCATTTTACAAATGTTATCTCATTTGGGGACATATCTGCTTTTGGTGAAAGAAGGAAAAAAAGAAAACCATGTATACCCATCAGTTGGGGGAATAGCTAAACAAATTGTGGTATATGAATATTATTAATAATATAATAGTCTCATATTATTATATTATTTCACTTTAAGAAACAAAAAATAAGCAATTTAAAGAAACAAGGGAAGATTTGCATGAACTGAATCAATAAAAATTTAGTGTCTGCTATGTGTTAGACATTATAAAGACAAAAAAATAGAAGTCCTGGCCCTTAGAGAGCTTATATTACCTCTTGGAAGACAATATGCGCATAAATGAGAATATGTAGACTATATATAAAATAAATACAAGGTAATTTAGGAGGTAGGGCATGTAGCTTGCTAGGAACTGTAGGGGGCCACTAGGTGGTCCAGTGGATGTGGTGCCAGGCCCGGAGTCAGGAAGACTCATCTTCAGCCTCACACTCTTAGTTGTTTGACCCTAGGCAAGTATTTGCCTCAGTTTCTTCATCTTTAAAATAAACTAGAGAAGGAAATGGCAAACCGCTGCAGGGTCTTGAATAAGAAAATCCCAAATGGGGTCATGAAGAGTTGGACATGAATGAAACAATTGAACAGCAACAAAAAAATTGGAAGGAAGGTCCCTAGGATGGAGGAGGGGTTGGTGAGATGAGGTTTCATGTAGAAGACTGTCCTTTAGATGAGTCTTGAGGGAAACAAGGTGAGAAGAGAATACATATATTCCAGACATGGAAGGATGCCAAAACAAAGAAAGGCATGGAGAGAGATATCAAGAATCACATGTGAGCTACAGCAAGAAAGCCAATTTGACTGAACTATAGAAGCCACAAAGAGGAGTAATACTTAATAAGTTTGTAAAGGTAGATTGGGCCTGGTTGTGGTTGGGCCTTGAAATGTGAAATGGAGAAGTTTATATTTGAGTCTAGAGTTAATAGAGAGTCATTTGAGTTTAATGAGTAAGGAACCTCACAGGGTCAAATTAGAACATGAGGAAAATCATTTTGGCAGCTGTATGGAAGGTAGATTAGAGAAATGAGAAATTAGAAGTAGGGAACTGATGTAGAATCAAGAAATAGAGGTAGAGCTATACATACAAAGATTATATTAATGTAAAAGAAAAAATAACTTGTAATGACTAATCTTGATCTAAGAGATGAGATTAGGAAACACTTCCAGCATTTTGTTAAAGAAAAGAGTACTACAGATGAAGAACGTTGCATATACTATGATACGTGATTTGTACTGATTTGTTTTGCTTAATTGCTTTCTTTTATTATAAGGCAAGTCTCATTGGGGGTTCCAGGGATTAGTCTAGAAGTGACTATGCTGCTTTAAAAAAACAAAAAAACATTTCAAACAGAGGAAAGGGGTGCTAAGCAGATGGTGCATGGGCTCCCAGATGGTGCAAAGAAGGCAGCCATATGTAAAAGAGGTGGTTCGCTATGTTGGCATGTGCAGATTAAACCAGTACCAGTGTGACAGGACATTTATGAATACAGTCATTCAGAATGGTTTTCAGGGGATTTCATTTAGTACAGTTTAACTGTAGCCTAGATCCTTTTCTTGATGCCTGAAGCTTGTCAGAATCTTCCATTTCAGCATCCCAGCAATCCATATTCCAGGCTAAGGAAACACTTTAGGTTCTCCCATGTCCCTCCATGGTAGACACTCAACTCAACAAGTAAAGAGTAAAGAGAAAGAAAGTCGACTGGCTATTAGCTCATTCTTTTGACAAAAGGTGTAGCACCAATGCAATGTTCACAGTGCCTACAGTGGCCATGAATATACCAGCACAATTTGGAATTGTGAAATACAACAGACTCTCCACATGTAAAACAGAACCAAAACATTTATTCAGACACCAGAAAGCCAAATCCATCATAGTAACAAAGAAATCTACACAATAACAATGTGGAGGTCAATACCATCTCCAAGCCTTCCCCCTGCTAGGCTTCCCAGAAACCAGCTCCATTAAACAAAATCACAAACCAGCTCTCCTACTCATAGCCAGCTGCCTGTTTTTTCCCTTTCCCTCAGTTCTAACTGTTCTGACCAATTTCCTCTCAGCTTTGCTCTTGCCCCACCTCTTCCTGTTCCACTCTTTCTGCTCCACCCCTTCCTCTTCCATGTGACTTAGACTCATGTGACTCAGGCTTCCATGTGACTCAGGCAGGTCACATGGGTCTATTAATGGATGGGAAAGACCTTTCCATTTAAATTACCATTGCAAAAAACTGTTGAGAAATGGGGCTACTTTAGATTTGGGTGTTGGATGTAGAGAGATAGAGCCATGAAGCCTTCCAGGGAATCGAATTCTTAAGGAGGAGAATTGCATTGGGTAGTACCAGCAACAACTCTCATTTCTGTAATTTTTAAAGATTTTACAGAGTGTTTCTCTTGCAATCCTATGAGAAAGGGAATGAAAGTACCACTTGCTTCCATTTTGTCAATGAGAAACTGATGAAATCACAGGTCCAGGTGAGACAGAGGAGTTCACTGAGGTTCTCAAAGGTTAAATGTCTTGCCTATGGTCATACATCGAAAAAATGTCAGAGAGTCCCTTGATCTCCAATGTAGCCCTGTTTTTACTCCACTAATGGACAATGAAGGAAAGTTAGTAGGATGAAAGAAAATTCATTCTACTTCTAGTAAGTGGTGAACATGGTCATAATCATCACTTCTGAGCATTTGAGGGAAATGGCACAATAGGGGAAGTTTGCATCAGGTGTGGGCAGGTCTTTCCTTCTCTCATGACCCTTCCTTGTGTTCTTTGTTGTTATGCAGTTGTTTCAGTCATTTCTAACTCTTCATGATGCCACTGTGGCTTCCTTGACAAAGATACTAAAGCAGTTTGCCATTTCCTTCTCCAACTCATTTTACAGATGAGGGAATTAAGGCAAACAGGGTTAAGTGACCTGCCCAGGATCACACAGCTAGTAAATGTCTGAGGCCACTGAGGTCTTCCTGACTCCAGGCTGACACTCTATCCATTGCATAACCTAGCTGCCCCTGCTCCCCCCTTATATATATATACAGCAATATGCAAGTAGATATTTAACAACCAGCTTTCTAGGAAAAGAAACATATGCAAGACACACTTTTACATTTAATTGGAATAATTTCTTATCTACTGTAGACAATCAAAAAAATAAATCAAGCCCTGACATGTAGCCTTTGCATTTTTCCAAGGTATAAATGTTCATATTTTTGTTTTCGTTTCCCTCCTTGGAGGAGAATAGAGGTTCTTAACCTGGAGTCCACATGGATTTCAGAGTCCACATAGATTTCGGAGTCCACATAAACTTGTTCTTACAAAAATTTTGATAACTGTATTTTGATCTAATTGATTTCCTTTATAAATCATATATATTTTGTTCTTCACATTTTAAAACATGATTCTGAGAAGCAGATTGAGGAGAAAATGGGAAAAGAATTTTCTCTATGTCCACTAACAATGTCAGTTGGTTTGACCACTTTATAAAGCCACTCTCCTCCTCTCTTCCCAGGGGTCAAATCAGGCCCTTAATTACGTGTTGCAAAGCACATCAGAGTCACAGTTAAGGAACTTGAGTCTAAGATTCCCAAAGTAATAATAATAGTTCCCACTTACATAGTATTTTATGATTTGTGAAGTACTTTCATCATCACCACCCTAGGAGGTAGAGTAATGTAAAGTATTATTCCAATTTTACAGATGAGAAACTGAGGTTCGGGGAAGTTAATAATAGTAACAATAGCTAATATTTATATAGCTTAAGATGTACAAAGCAGCGTATATATATTATCACATTTGATTAGTATTCTTAAAAACCTATGTTGTGGTATATGCCATTATTAACTCCCTTTTATGCATGAACAAACTGAGGCTGAGAGAGGTTAGGTAACTTTCCGACAGTCACGCGGCTAGTCAATATCTGAGGCAAGATTTGAACTAACTCCAAGTAGGGCACTCTCTTTTGCCACCTAATTGCCTTGCCCATTGACTTCTGCCATAGTTAATGTTGGATTTGGGATTCAAATCCAGACTTTCAGATGCCAAATCCAGGGGGCTTTCCCCCACGCCACACTGCCTTATTCAAAGCATTTTTTTTCTTATTCTCTAATATATGTTTACGTAAGTTTAGACTAGGTATAGGCCAATGGTGGAAACAAAAAGCTTCTATTTGCAACACCATCTCTTGAGCCATATATTCTATATATGGACATTACTGGCTGAACTCAGTGGAAAGAAACATTTTGGTAAAAACAATTCATGCCAGAACTAATTTTTCATGTGAAAATACATATGCCTTGGTAAATGCCTTCCTCAAATACTTGTCGACTGTGATGGAGGTATAGTAAAGTAGCAGTAGAATCTTGGTTATTGTTCACCATTTCCTTAAGTAACACCCTCTACTTCTTTTTAGAACTTTATATTAGAATCACTGAAAATTTATCCTCGGTTCCAGAACTCCTATGACTGCTTGTGTTTCTAGAGCATTCACCATGGTGACTTGCTTTTGCCTCACTGATTTTGTTTATTTGCTTTGCCTGGTACATAATTCTTTGCAAATATTTGCCTAACATCATTCATCATTCAGAGAGACTTTGCATGTCAGCTTTCCTCCATCAAAACTAAGCATGCTTTTCATAAACTTAGCTTTAATTTTCACTGAGGCAGGTAATTCAATTCCACGCCATTCAGTTCAATCCCAAGCCTCTTTGACAAGTCATGCCTTGCTATTTACATTTATTCACGACCTGTTATGTGCAAGACACTGTGTTAAAAGGTTAGGGACAAAAGGATAAATAACAGCCTAGTCCCAACCCTATTAGAATTTATAATCTAATAGAAGGAAATTAAGACATGCTTGAAAAGAAGTGCTGCTCTCTCTAAGGCAGACTCTGATAATGGTAAAAGAGAAGTCTAGACATAGTGTTATGAGAGATTTGAGAAGAAAGAAATCACTTTCATCTGGGAGAGGGGATTTACCTTGAAAATTCAAAATGTCAAGATTTGCCTCAAAAATTCCTTGCAGATTTTGTATGTGAAAGTTTTTAAGCCTTTAGGTGAGAGTTGAAAAAAAAGCTGTTTTGGAGTCAGCTTAGGAGATGCACTGACTCATACCTGCTCCTTTGACAATTAGCTGAACTAGTATGGAAAGTCAGGTGACTGGACCCAGGAGGAGTGGGGCTCTCCCCAGTGATCTCCTGGAAAGGATTCTACTGATATACAGAAGTTGTTGTTTAAGGAAAGATGTTACTTGGAGTTATCAATCATCACAATCAAGTTCATAGGTTTTCACTTAAAGTTATCTAGACAAAGAGAGTGGAATCATTTAGCTGTTAAAATGGGGGTGTGATTGCCACCATCGACAACGTTTCCCTGAATCATATATGTAACAGCTCTTATTACCTCAAAAGTTCCTTATAATATGCAATTGAGGGGTGAGGAGAAACAAATCAACCAACCCTGAGTCATTTGACCTGCTTCAGCAACTCTGACAAGAGTTTCATTAAAATTGTCTTCCAACAAAGAACTATTACAGACAAACCATAAATCATAAGAATGAGTCTGATATTAATCACATTCGGCTAAATAGCCCTGGATTTTAGTGCTACTCTGACAAATTATTTGTTTTTACCTGAAGCATGCCAGCCCTACCAAATAGGTTTTTCTCATTCTTTGACTTTATGAATTTAAAAGATTTTTCCTTCAAATTTATGAAAATCAATTATCATACCTTCCCTGACATATGACAATGGTGGTGGAAACTGGTACATCATTGGGATCTACATCTAGAGATAAAATGGACCTCAAAAGCTATTCTGTTCAGCCCCTTCATTTTGTGATTGAGGAAAGTGAGGACCAGAAAGTGGTCTCATCCTAGATCATACATGTTGTTGATATCAAAAGCAGAATTTGAATCCAGCTCTTTAGACTCCTTAACCAGTATTCTTCCCATTACACTACAAGGTCTAGAATATGCCCCAGAAACACATCATATTTCACACTGGCATAGACAATTAAACAAAAGAAATAGAAATGAAGGAAGACAGAAAAATAAATGTTACTGTAACTATACTTCATTACATCTAACTGAATTTAGAAGGTAGAAGTTGGTCCAATGGAAGGAACATTAGCTTTATGGACAGAGGTTCAAATTCTGCCTCTGACATTTACTCTATGGATACCCTTAGGAAAACTATAAAAGTTTCCTAAGACTCAATTCCCTCATCTGTAAAATGAGGGGGTTTGATGAGTTAACATTTGAAGTCCCTTTGAACTCTAGATCTATACCAAGTACTCACACTATGCTTCAGAGAGCACAACTCTGGTGGGCTGGCCATGTTGGTCAAATGTAAAATGTACACTTGCCAAAAAAGACTATTTTATGGAGAACTTGCATGGAGCAGGCGATCACCTGGTGGCCAGAAGAACAATACAAGGACACTCTCAAGAACTTTGGATTTGACTGTACAACATAGGAGACACTGGCACAGGACTGCTCAGCGTGGCATGCCCACATAAGAAAAGATGCTGTGCTCTTTGAGCAAAGCAGAATTGAGACAACACAAAGTAAATGCAGGATGTGCAAATTTGGGATATCTACCCCAAATATTCACATGGACTATCTGTGCCTAGCCTGTGGTAGAGCATTCTGAGCTCGTATTGGTCTGATCAGCCATGGTGAGACACACTGAAATTTCACTTTACAATGGTGATGTCATTTTGGTCCTCTTCGAAGACAAAGGACAACAACCTACCAACCAGATCTATGCTATTCTGAGTCTAACATAAAGTATAAAAAAACATAATTTGCTGAAGATCACAACAGTTGGCACTTCTGGGCAGCTGAGAAGTTTCCAGTGGGGCAAGAAACCTAGAGTGCTACTCCCAGTCAATGACAATTTCTTTGGTCAATTAATTGTATGGCATCTTGAATAGCCACTTAAGTAGTGTAAATGTAAATTTTAATAAACATTCCCACTTCTAACTGAATGCTTCAGTCTTGGACAAGTCACTCAGACTAGACCTCATGATCTAAATAAGGTCTCTCCTACTTCTAAATCCTATGAACTAAGGTATAAAGGAGTTTTGGTCTGCATAATTGCAAGGAGTACCTACCCAGGTGAGATGATGGAACCAGGTAGTTGCTCCGACCAAATGATCAACTTATCATGCCTAATGTCCACTGGTGTAAGCACTTTACAAATGCCCAGATGACTTTGGACACTTTGAGTGACTATCTATTGCAGAAAGCACAACTTCAATGGGCTGCCCACTTTGTTCAAATGCCAAGTATACGTTTGCCTAAAAGACTTTTACAGAGAATTCACACAAGGCAATCATTCACATGGAGGTCAGAAGAAGTGATACAAAGAAACTCTCAAGGTCTTTCTGAGAAACTCTGGAACTGATTCTCAAACATGGCAGACACTGGGCACAGGACTGCCCAGCATGGCATACCTACTTCAAAAAAGGCACTGTGCTCAAAAGAAATGTGAAATGTACAAATTTAGAGCCATCTGCACTCCAAATGCTCATGCGGACTATTTGTGCCTGACCTGTGGTAGCGCCTTCCAAGCTTGTTTTAGTCTGACCAATCACAGCTGAACACACTGTCCTTGACCCCAACAAAGTAATGTCATTTTGGTCCTCTTCAAGAATGAAGGATGACAACCAAACAAATCAACACTATCGGACAGTTGCTGTGGCTCATTCGTTTGAAAGTTGTCATGCTGAAGAAAATTAAAAACTCAATTCTTCCTCCAAGGGAGGCACTGAGCGTTCTTGCTTTTGTGCCTTTGTTACCATTATTTCAACATCCACTCCAAAGAATGCCCTTCTCACTTAGGTCTATGAAGACAAATCCTACCCCACTCAGATCCCAACTAATCTGACCTCTTCTCCTCTGAACTCTCAACTCTGTATAACTCATTTTGCAATTAAATTATTGCTTTGTATTACTGCTTATGTCATCATGTCATGAGTAGCTCATCTCCCCAAATCACTTATGCTGGGTGGCATAGTAGATAGAGTACTGGGTTTTACCTCAGTCCATTCTCAGACACTTACTAGTTGTGTGACCTAGGTGAGTCATTTAACCTCTGTCTGGCTCAGTTTCCTCATCAGTAAAAAGAGAATAATGATAGAATATGCCTTCCAGGGTTACTCTGAGGATCAAATGAGGTAATATTTGGAAAGTGTTTAGCATAGTATCTGGCAAACACTAGGTGCTTAAAAAATGCTTGTTTCCTTTTTTCATTCAAATAGACTGTTGTCCCAAGCTCCTTGAGAATAGGGGTCATCCTGTCTTACACTTCTCTGTATCCCCTCAGTGCCCAACATATATATTGAACCTCAGAACCATAGAATGTTAGAAATAGAAGAGACCTTGGAAAATATTTAGTCCAGTGCCCCCAATTTACAGATGACATAAGTAAAACCTAAAAAGATCGAGTTTTCCATGATTGTGCAGTAAGTGAGTAGAACATTCCTATTCCTGTTTCCTAAAAATATACCAAAGAGGATTGGTTCTACCTGGTTCTGGTTTAAAGATGACAAGTACTGCACTCTTCAAAGGGCACATGGCTATGAAAGCTTTGGTTATGCTTCAAGTCTTAAACAACGAGAGTAAGGAAACGGGGTGTAATAAAAAGAATATTGGCTCTGGACTCAAAGAATCTAGATTCAAATCTATGGTTCTTCTCTTTGCTACCTTTGTGAGCTTGGGCATATCACTTAATACCTTTGGGGCTCAGGTTCCTCAGATATCAAAAGCTGGGGAGGATATATTGATATAGAGTGGAATCCAATGACATTTAAGATATCTTCTAGTTCTAAAGCTGTGATTCTATAAGAGTTGATCTATTAAGGACAACACATTAAACCAAGCTTTATATGGCTCATGTAGCTAGACCTGGAAATGTTGAAGTTATCAGGCAAACCAGTAGGTACAGGAATGTTGGAATCAAGAAATGAGTTCAGATCCTACCTCAGATACAAGTTGTGTTTCCCTGGGCAGATTACTTAACCTCTGTGGGCCTCAGTTTCCTCATCTGTAAAAATGTGGAAATTGGATTTAATGGCCTCTAAATTCCCTTCCACCTCTAGATTTATGATCCTGGGAAGTTGTTCTTAAACTATCTTTATCTATGTTGGTTTTATCTGTCCAGGTTCTTATAATCATAATACAGGCTACCCTAATTTTTCATGAAGAAAGTATATATTGCCCATGATTAATGGAATGACAATAATGACTTCTGAAGGAATAAAGGCAAAAGCCTTTAAGATAAAACTTGGAAGGAAATTTTCATTTAATAGGTAGATCTATGCAAGATAACTTTATACTAATAAGGAGTCTTAAAAATGACAAACAAAGCAACCAGAAGAAGCTCAGGGAAATCAACTTTTATCCATTACCTCAGTTTTTCTCTCTTAATGAAGAATTTTATTATAGTATAAACTCCTAGGAAGAGCCAAGTTCAGCCAAGTCTGGACTTCCCGGTTCTCCTACAAGAAAAGAGAAATAGAGCTACAGGAGTCCAACAGATGACAAGTCACCCTCCCTATGTTAAGGGAAGCAGCCAGAGGAAAGCTAATTTATAAAGAGTTTTTAACACTCAAAGCCATTGGAATAAGCCAATCAAGCGTGTGTTCATGTGAGTGGTGAGAGGAAGTGGGAATGGAGATGTACAAATGGGTACAATAATAACAGCTAATATTTGTGTGGCATTCTATAACTTATGGAGTTAACATATATATATATACACACATATGTATATATACATGTTGTTATGTATGTGCACGATTTTATTTGATTATCACAATGATCTTATGTGAAGGTAGGAACCGTAGAACAGATATTAAAACCCCACTTTGGAAAAAAAAGAAGAAACTGAGTCTCTTGAGAGATTCAGAGCTAGAAAGGAATAAAGCCAGACTTTGATTTTCTGGTTTTTGATCCCATTTTACTTTTCCCTCCCACCCACTTCCCCATTAAAAATAAAAGCAAAACCCTCATAAAAACAATACATAGTCAAACAAAAGAAATTCCCACATGGTTCACCACCAAAAATGTATGTCTCATTCTGTATCTCGCATCCAATCATGTCTCTGTCAGAAGAAAGGTAGCATTATTTGTCTTCTGGAATAATGGTGGATTAGTCTGTCAAAGTTATTTGTCTTTTTAGTATTATTGGGATCATATCAATTGTCCTAGTTCTGTATACTTTATTCTGCGTCAGTTCATGAAAGTCTTCTCAGGTTTCTCTGAATAAAATACAAACTCTTTGGTCTGGCTTTATAGCGCCTTTGGAAAAAACAACCAATATTCAGGCAAATGAGGTACTCAGCATAGACGCTGAAGTTAACATGCACCAGTTGTGTGGTAACTTCTGTTCCAAACATTATTCCAGTATCCATTTAAAATCAAGGGGAGTTTTATCACAAGGATAACAGAACCTTGAATTACTTAGTCAATAAACAAGCCAATCCACAGGTCTATTCCATAGACCCTTAATCCGTGTAGTTCTTATTCCGATCGTGGAGAGGAAAAGAAAACATTGAAATTACTTCATCTCGGTGATGGTTCTGTTTTCCTTAGGGGAAGTTGTAGCAGCCGCAAATGAAAACTGGCTCAGTCTGTAGTGTGAGCTGCTTGTCTGTGCAACTGTCAGCTTGCCTGTGCGACGACATGGGAGAAGATAAGTTATATGTTACGGCAGCGCGGTGTGTGTGGGGTGGGGGGGATGCTTCAGCCTGTTCAATGATGAGCAGGAAATGGGCTTGCTTGCCAGAACTCGGCATTGAGATTTTGGCTTTCACTATGCGAATTCCCTAAAGGGTAGCCTCCCCCACTCCCCCTTCCACCCAAAAGGACAATATCCAAAGAAAAATCCTCGAGAAGCGGAATCTGAAAAAGAAAAGAGGGTCCTGGGAGTTCAGAGTGGCTCCGACCTACGGGAAAACGACTTGTGGATGCAAACGGGAAAAATAGGCTGGGCTTAAGCAACCTGCTGCCGGGATTTAGACAAAGAAGGATTGAGAGAGGCAGAGGAAAGAGGAGGGGACGGCTCCTAATGTCAGCTCGGGGAGGGAAACAGCCGCCAGGCTCGGTGAATGAGATGGAAAGTGATCCCGCCGCGTCCTCCTGGGCAGAAGAGGCAGCTGTTCCGACCAAAACACCAGCTCAGGTGCAAAAGTAAGTTTGGAGCAAGCACTTCATGATTTTGACTGTCTGAAATATGCCTTCGTTGATGCATTATCTTTTTGTAGTTCCTATCTTTACTGTAGTTATTTTTATTCTGTTCCACATGGTTAATTTATATAGCGACCAAAGCCTTCAGAGACTAAATATAACCAGCACTTTGGCTTTAGACAAAGTCTGCAATTCATTTATCCAAGGGAAAACATCTTTCCTATGGGAAAACACGCTAACTGTGTCTGGGAAATCTTGCAAGGGATACTTGCTCCAAAGTCACTACATAAAAACTGCTCTTTCGGAAGAGGAGGCTGAGTTTCCTTTGGCCTATGCAATGGTCATACATAAAGATTTTGAGACCTTTGAGAGACTCTTCAGGGCGGTTTACATGCCCCAAAATGTTTACTGTGTTCACGTGGATGAGAAGGCAACGGCTGAGTTTAAACATGCTGTGGGAAGACTGGTGGGCTGCTTCCCCAACGTTTTCCTTGCCTCCAAGTTGGAGCCAGTTGTCTATGGTGGAATATCCAGGCTCCAGGCTGATCTGAACTGCATGAAAGACCTTGCAGCCTCTAAGGTTCAGTGGAAGTACCTCATCAACACTTGTGGCCAAGACTTTCCCCTGAAAACTAACAAGGAAATAATCCAGCATTTGAAAGGATTCAAAGGGAAAAATATCACCCCAGGGGTGCTTCCTCCTGCACATGCTATTGAAAGAACTAAGTACATCCATAGGGAGCATCTGAGTCCAGAAGCATCTTATGTAATAAACACCCAAGCATTAAAAACCCCACCTCCCCACAATCTGACCATTTACTTTGGATCTGCCTATGTTGCCCTTACAAGGGAGTTTATCAATTTTGTTCTCCAAGATCAAAGGGCCATTGATTTACTGCAATGGTCTAAGGACACCTACAGTCCTGATGAGCATTTCTGGGTGACGCTCAATAGGATTCCAGGTATGTGTATCTATTTCACTTCTGCTAACAAGATAGAGTATGCTAAAAAAAGATCTTTGGAAAAACTGATTTTTCCCCCTCCTGTCAGAAATAGAACATAAATTTCATTCCATTCAGATTTCTAACTAATATTTTATGAGCATAATTTGAAATGAAGGGCTTTGTGCTAGAAGACGGTAAAGCTTCCAATATTCTACCAATATGGGAAAGTGATGTTCAAAGAAACCATTCTAGTCTGAATTGTACATATATCCTCAGAGGGGCTCCTTGAATCAAGGTAATAACACTTTTCATTTGAGATAGATAAGAGGCTTCTGGGAGTTTCCCACAAATCCCTTTCCTCTCTGAAGCAAGAGATTTATTCTTTGAAGGAAGCTTATTTAAAACTCAGTTGATAAGAAAATCAGGAAAGATCCAACTGAACTAGACAACTTTGGTAACAATAAGAGACAACTGACCTTTATTCAGAGTTTTAGGACGTTATAATATTGAAAAGGAGCAAGGGGAAGAGGAAAAGAAAAAGTGTGTATAGAGCATCTAACATGTGCTAAGGCATTGTACTAGATGCTTTTGCAAATATTATATCATTGGGTTCTCACAAGAACACAAGAACACTGTGAGGTAGGTGCTATTATTATCCCCATCTTATGGTTGAAGAAATAGAGGTTAAGTGACTTGGTCAAGGTCACACAGCTTATAAGTGTCTGAGGATGGATTAGAACTCAAGACTTCTTGACTCCAGGCCCATCAGTTTATCCACTGCACCAACTAGAAAAGTTCATGATTGTCCTTAAGGTGTGATACAGGGTCTTAAATATTCTGTTTGACTGCTCTCCCTAGAAAATAAGATGTTGGATTCCAAAATCCAAATTAGTTCATGGGGTATTCTGTACTTGTTTGGCTTTTTAAAATCCTTTTTTTTTTTTTTTGAACACAATAATGCAGCACCTCCCAAACACATTCAGCTTCTCTTGTAATAACAACAAATTTTAAACAAAACCATCCCATCCAGTGGCCATAGCTAACAGTGTATGTATATATGTATGTAACATTCCAAACCATTGCCTATCTGTCCCTCATCTACGAAAAGGAAAGTATGATTTAGCATCAGTTATCTGGAACCAACTTGGTTATCATATCCAATCTGAATCCAGTACACTTTTTGACTGCATATAGTTGTCTTGTCTACAACGTATGGTCCAGGACTTGCTTTAGAAACTGTCGCTCCTAATCCTACCCACTCTCTTTCCCATCACCCTTTTCCTGGTTGTTATCTCCACTTTATCCTGTTTATATTTCATTTGCACATAGTTGTGTGCTTATGGTCTCCTCCATTAGATTTTAAGCTGCTAGAAAACAGGAACTGTCATTTATTTGGTTTTTGGTTGTTTTGTTTTTTTTTTTTTTATACTGACACAGCATAGTTCCTAGTATATACTAGGTGCTTAATAAATGCTTGTTAACTTGACTTTTCAGCTTATTTTGCATATGTTAAATATTTGCTGGTACCTTGGCCAAAAGGGGATAGAGTTCATCCAGCTAATAGAAATTCAATTCAATTCAAAAAGATAAACATTCATTATGCATCTGAATTATGCAAGATGCCATAGAAAAACCAAAAAATAACCACAGGCAGCACCCCTAGCTTTATGTATGTCCCTCCTCAAACTCTGTATCAAGTTACATACAAACTGATCTCCAACCACTAGTGCCCCTGCTCTGTCTTACACTTGGTCAGTAGATAGGTGACAGTATCATTCTGCAGGATTCAAGCCAGCTCAGGCACAGTTCCAAGTCTGCCCTTCATTAACAGAATATCTTTAATCGTATCAGTTCTTTTATTTTAAATGTCAGGCTTCATAGAGAATAAGTGTTTCTGCAAAACTACTCACTCACTGTCTGCTAAATATCTATCCTGTAAACCTGTTATTACCAGTGTTCTCCCTTTCTTTCCTCCCTCAGAGGTCAAAAACTCGGTTAACATCAGATAGTTCACTGGCATTCCACGTCTCCCAAAACAACCATCACATGAATTTGACATGCCCCCCCACACCCTTACTACAATAAGAGAAAAGTTTAGTGCTCATTTTTTAAAATGATTTAAGAAGGTGAACCTCCAAGAAATTGAAATTTAATTTTTAAATTAATTTGTGTTTTCAGTTTTCTACAATCACTTCCATAAGTCCTAGATTTTCTCTCCCTCCCTAGCTCCTCCCTCCCCGAGATGGCATGCAGTCTTATATGGGTTCTACACATACATTCTAATTAACCATATTTTGAAATCTATTTTAAAAAACAAACAAACAAGTAAATGGATATGGTTGCTATACAACAAAACTCTTGACTGCATACATTTTGTTCTCTCGTTGTATCTGTGTACAGTTTAAGCTGCTTTTATTAGTTTGTGTCCTTAAGGACTAGACCGTCGTCTCTAGCATCTGGAAGCACGTATTCCTTGACTGGGCAGAAAAATGGTCTTTTCTCTTCTTGTCCGTTGTTCATCTGGGTTATGCTTAGATAAACCAACAAGCATTTATTAAATGCCTACTGTGTGCCAAGGATTGTGCTTAATGATCAAGAATCACTCCTCTGCAAGAGTTTCTTATGCTTTGGCTTGTTACAGTTCTAGAAAGATGCAGGGACTTGTTAGGGGGGGAGGAGCTAGTGGTGGGTACCATGGCAACACACCCACGCACAACAAGAGAAGCTTAAGCAGAGCAACCATGTGCCATCTTACTTGGCATGTTTATGAAGACGGGAGAAAACAGAACAGCAAACCCCCAAAGAATTAAATGGGGAGTTATGTGGAGCTGTTTTCTGGCCCATAGGTCAGAGATTCGGACTTTAAAAGAAGGATGGAATCTCAGAGTGAGAAGGTACTGCGGGGTCATCCAATGGAACCTAACCCTGAAACTGAATCCCTTCGATAAGCTTCCTACGGTGTTCATCTGATCTCTGCTTGAACACCTCTCCTGAGGCAGACGGAACCCATCACTTCCCAAACAGCCGGCTATATTTTGGACAACTTTAACTGGTTTACCTTTCATTGAGACTGAGATCTCCCTTTCTACAACTTCCGCCCATTGCCTGTAAATTTGGGTTCTGGGTTCTGTGAAAAGTAAACCTAAGCTCTCTTTCAAATGACAAGTCTTTGTCGTCTACCCACCGCCCCCCCCCCCCCCAAATCTTTTGTTTTACAAGTCAAATGAACTCCATCTCCTTAAAATGATCATAATAGAATAATAGTTAACATATGTGTAGTACTTTTAAACTTACAAAGCACTTTACATATATTATCTTCTTAAAACCACTCTGTGAAGAAGATACCATTATTATTTTTATTTTAACAGATGAGGAAACTAAGGTTGAGAAGAGTAAAGGAATTTACATAGGGTCAAACAAGAAAGAAGGAAGCATTTATTAAACACTTGCTATGTTACAGACACTCTGCTCAGTACTTTACAAATATTATGTAATTTTATCCTATCAACTCTGGTAACAAATAACCAGAGAGTCACAGAGGTTTTACAACCCATGTTCCCTGTTAACTCCAAAAATACCAAAGAGCTCACACAATTTAAAAGCAAAAAGCTTTCTTTATCCCGTTGTGGGAGAGAAATTAGACATATGTGTCAGGACCTCCTCTAGTAGGAGACCTGAAAAGTAGAGCTACATCTTGATTTATGTATTTGTGGCTAGATAAAGAATAAAACATTGTAGTGTAGCAACAGTGAGGTAAGGTTGTCAAGTGACAAAAAGTTCATTCATAGCAGGGCTTCGTGTCTGGGCCTGTTTGCCCAAGTTCTGTGATTTAGTTACAGCAGTGTTCATCCAGAGGACAAGGGTAAAGAATTGTTGTTATGCCAAGTTCAGGGCACAGCTTGTTTGCCGGGCCTTAGCTCTGGAAAACAGGGTGTCTCTTAATGGTAAAAAAAGAGAGGTGATCTTGAACCCTAATGATCCTTACAATAACTCTGGAAAGTAGGTGCTATCATTCTCATTTTACAGTTAAGGAAATTGAGGCAGACAGAAGTTAGGTGACTTGCCCAGGGTCACATACCTAATAAGTATCCCAAGTTAGATTTGAGCTCAAATCTTCCCAATTTTGAGTTCAGTGCTTCATCTACCATACCATTTAACTGCTTTGGTCATACAACGTAGTTTTCAGTCCCCTTACCATTCTGTTCAATGTTCTTTGGACATATTTTAGCTTGTAATTGATAAATTGTTGAAGAAAATAAACAGGCAGTTCTCAAGGAAATAAAGTTATGCTACCTATAACCATATGAATCTCCTTTTTAAAATGAGTACCCCAAACTTAAAGTAATATTTCATATGTGGTCCGTCCAGGTCCAAGTATACCATGACCATCATCTTCTTCACAATGAATGTTATGCTTCTATTAATTCAACCTAAGTTTTTACTATTAATAAGGTTAAGAGTAGTCTACACTCCCAGCTTTCCTTTACTTATCTTTACTTCATTACACCTTGTCATCTGCTCACCCTTCTAAAACAGCTCTTTTAAAGGGCATCAGTGACTGTCTTAATTGCTAAATTTAGTGACCTTTTCTTAGTCCTTATCTTAAACCTTTTGGGAACATTTTGCCAGATCATATTGGTGAAGAACAAAATGCAAAACCTAAAAAAAAAAATTCAAGAAAGAATTTTATTAAGTCATTTGGGGAGGAGAGAGTTGGGGGAAAAAATGGTATGGTTTCCTGTCAAATTTCTGTAAGGTTTGTATTATAATGAATTAAAACTAGGGTACAAGCTAACTGACCTACTCATATGTAGGCTGTTTGAGATGTATAACAGCATGTAATTATAAACATTCAATAAAATTTAAAGCAAGCTAAAACACAAGCTGTTGGGCAGACTCCAAACAAAAATATTTTGGTTGGACCAAGGACTTAAGTGGGTGGTGTTCTGGGTGAACCCAAGACCTGAGTGAACCCAAGATAAGACTTCTATGGATTCTAAGCATTCTTTACTGGAATGCCTCTGGAGTCTGAATGACCTCCACCTCACAGTCTGGGTTAAATAATATCTAACCACATAAAGCTAAGCTCAAATAATGTTAATAAATTATAAATAATAAATTATTTTCCCCATAGATCCCTTCTTCTATGATTTTAGTGACAAGACCCTCTCTACCATCCTGCTCCATTTTGGTTTTCTTTATTGGTTCATTTTTTTCATCCTGCCATGTTAATGTGGATGTAGTCAGAGGCTTTGTCCTCAAGTCTCTTCTCTCTACACACTTCCCTTCAGTGATCTTATTCACTGCTGTGGTTTCAACTATTCTTATACTTTATTACATATTGTCTGAAAGATTTCTGTTCCCTCCATATCAACTAGACAGATGGTTTTTCTATATACAAACCTCCAAAAGATGAAAGATCCAATACTAAACCCTGTAAATTAAACTTTCTTGAAAGTTTGTTGTTGTTCTATAATTTTTCAGTAGTGTTCAACTCTTCATGACCCCTTTTTGGGTTTTCTTGGCAAAGATACTGGAGGAGATCTTCCATTTCCTTGATTAGCCACTTGCCCAACTCAGGCCCTCATCATCTTTTATCAGGACTATTATAACAACTTTCTCATTAATCTCATCACTTTTAACCTCTACCCTCTTCATTCTGCCTTTCACATAGCTGCCAAAATAATCCTTCCCAAGATATAGGTATGACTATGTTATCTCCTTGCTCAAAACTGTCAGTGATTCCCTATCAGTTATGGAATAAAATGTTATTTTCAATTTTCAGTCATGCACTACTCTTTATGACCTCATTGGGATTTTCTTGGAAAGATACTGAAGTGGTTTGCCATTTTCTTCTCCATCTCATTTTACAGATGAGAAACTGAGGAAAATAAGGTTAAGTGACTTGCCCAGGGTCACCCAGCTAGGATTTGAACTCAGGAAGATGAGTCTTCCTGACTTCAGGCAGGCTCCTAGATGCCCTGCATGGAATAAAATACAAACAGTTTGGCCTGACACTTGGAGCCCTGAAGAATCTGTTTGTATCCTACAATGGCATCTGCTCTGGATCTACCCTCCCAATCCCTGTTTATACAGGGCAAAGTGAGCCGGCAGAATGAGGCTGCTAAACCCCACAGGAGTATATGGTAAACCCTGAAGGGCTGCAGTAGGGCAGGGAGGGAAATCTTTTTCTAATGCAATAGCTAGTATACTGTCCTTCTTGATTGTTATCGATATCAATTAGACCTATAGACAATTAGCTTTTTTTTGTAAAAGCTAATGTTTACTAAAGTAGTCTATCTAGTAAGAACAGTTGCTTCAAAATGTCACTTCCCAGTCTATTCTCATCCCCTTCCTCCCCCCAATAATGATTCCTTATTAGGGTGTTGGCTGAACTATTTTCCATCAGTGGGCTGCCAGGTGTTTGAATGCTTGATTGTAAACTAGTTTAACAGTTTTATACAACCCCCAAAAATGGTCCATGACTACAATCCAAATATACCTGCTGTGCAATATCATTCCATTTCTTCCAGTGGCTTTCAAAGGCTTCTAAATTGATTGAAGCCTTTTTCTTTTTCCCACCTAGTCCAAAAACCTTTGACTGAAGTCAAGGCCTAATTCATACCTCTAATGATTCAGTCAAGAAATGTTTCCCCCTCCCAAACAAAATAAAGGAATCAAGGTTAGAATATTTTTGGGTGACTTTAAGTGGGGTGGGCCATAACTGATTGACTCAATTATCTCTCCATCTATATAGTGCCCTTCCCACTTTTTTATACTACTCCCTATAATGTTTCCAAGTTCCAGTAAAAACTGAATTTCATCCTACCTTCTTCAACCTTTAGGTATTTGAGCAATGCATTCTTCATGTCTATTCCTCACTTTATCTACTGTTCTGGCTACTGAAATTCCCCCTTTTCTTCAAGGTCTAGTTCAGGAATCACTTCCTCCAGGGAGCCTTCAATACGCTCTCTGTTCTTAAATTTTCTAATAGACATTTTTTTTAGCTCTCTCCTTTGTCCCTATCACATTTTCCTTATGTCGTACTTGTTTGTCATCATACTGTAACCCCACTAATAGACTATAATCCCCTTGAAGGGAGAGAATATGTCATTTCAGCTTTGTATCCTGAGTACCTAGCATAGTAGGCTTTTTATTGGATTGCAATGAAGATTCAATTAAGCATTTTCAATAGTGAAAGTAAATGAAGCTTAAAATCCATTAAAACTACCTGCTTTTTAAAAGTTTTGTTCTTAATAGATTGTTTGTCATTTTAGCCTTGTTAAGATTCCCAGATGTCATTTTATAAGCGTGCCATCTATGCCTTTATCCAAGACACGGATAAAAAAACATTGCCTGCTTAGGACCAAGGACAGATCCCCAGCATAGACAACCTACTACAGACTGTCCTCTGAATTTACTGTAGCTGCACTATTTACTCCTCTTTGGATCCACTCATTTATCTCACTGTACTTTTATCCACTCTAAATCTCTCCATCTTTTCCACTAGGATATCATGAAAGTTTGTGAATTGCCTTTCTGACATCCAAATATTGCATCTGTGGCAGTCCTTTTAATCCACTCACCCTATTAAAACAAAAAGTGATGATAATTTGACGTGACCTACTTTTAATGAATTCATATTGTCTCTTCATAATCACAGTTTTCCTTTCTAACTCTTCACAAGCGTCCCTTGAATAATATGTTCTAGAATTTTGTTAGAAATGCCCTAAGTAGTAGGACAGCTAGGTGATGTAGTGGATAGAGTGTGAGTCAGGACAACTCATCTTCATGAGTTCAAATCTGGCCTTGGATACTTAGGAGCTGTGTGACTCTGGGCAAGTCACTTAACCCTTCCTTGCCTTAGTTTCCTCAACTTTAAAATGAGCTGAAGAAGGAAATGGCAAACCACTCCAGTATCTTGGCCAAGAAAACCCCAAATGGGGTCATAAAGATGTGACTGAATAACAAGAAGTAGGGTTAAATTGAAGAAGAAAGGGTAAATTTTTGGTAAGTTCAGTAATACAATTTTGCCTCTAGGGCAAGAATATTTGCATACAGCTCAGCTGCCTCCTCAAAGAACAAAGGGTAGTTTGATAATGCAATGTATAATAGTGATGAATGACAGAAATTTAACAGAAACACATAGGGGGAGTGACCTTTACCTTTTTGAAAATTAGTTCCACATCTACTTATTTCTAGTCATCTGGCATCTCTTCTGTGCTCCATAATTTTCCAGAGTTCAGCAACAGCAGCTCAATAATTGCCCCTGTGAGTACTTAGTTCCTTTTCAGATCAGTACTTTGACCTGAATTTTGTGTTCCCAGCATACTTTTATGTTTGCCTAATTATTTTTAGTTGCCTTCTATTGTCATAGAAATTACCTTGATCTCCAAAATGACCACTTCTTCCTCTTCTTTCAAGCTTACAAATGTTTTGGCTACCTAACATTATTTATTTTGCCTTTTGAGATCTGATTTTGAAATTAGCTTTATAGTACCTTAAAGCAGAAATGAAGTAACAAAATTCCAAGTTGGGAATGTAGATCTTTTTCCTAATGAGATTTGTTTGAATAGCTTTTTTAAAATTAATTTTATTTATTTTCAGTGTTCTACAATCACTACTATATAACTTAGATTTTTCCCCTTACTCTCCCCTCCTTCCTTCCTCCTTCCTCAAGACGGCATTCAATTTTATATAGGTTCTACACATACATTCCTATTAAATATATTTTCACTATAGTCATGCTATATAGAAGAATTAAAATGAATGGGAGAAGTCATATAACAAACCAAAATGTAATACACACACAAAAAAATGATCTGCTACAATCTGCAATTGAATTCCATGGTACTTTCTCTGGTGGTTGAAGGCATTTTGTCTTAAAAGACCATTGGGAATTTTTTTTAAGTTCTTGCATTGCAATGAAGTTCCAAGTCTACCAGAAAAAACTCTCACACACTGTGGTCATTGCTGTGCACAGAGTTCTCCTGGTTCTACTCCTTTCACTCAGCATCAGATCATATAAGTCTTTCCAAGCCTCTCTGAAATCTTCCTGTTAATCATTTCTTATAGCACAATAATATTCCATTACATTCATATACCATAATTTATTC
This sequence comes from Bettongia penicillata ogilbyi, assembly GCA_023548195.1. NCBI lineage: Eukaryota > Metazoa > Chordata > Mammalia > Diprotodontia > Potoroidae > Bettongia > Bettongia penicillata. The sequence continues at coordinate 1,414,368 of JAJHZJ010000589.1, forward strand.
AGCCATTCCCCAATTTATGGGCATCCCCTTGATTTCCAGTTTTTGGCCACCACAAAGAGAGCTGCTATAAATATTTTTGCACATGTGGGATCCTTTCCCATTTTTATGATCTCTTGGGGATACAGTCCCAGAAGTAACATTGCTGGGTCAAAGAGTATGTACATTTCTGTAGCCCTTGGGGCATAGTTCCAAATTGCTCTCCAGAATAGTTGGATCAGCTCACAGCTCCACCAACAATGAATTTGTGTTCCAACTCTCCCACATCCTCTCCAGCATTTATCATCTTTCTATTCTGTCATGTTTGCCAATCTGATAGGTGTGATGTGGTACCTCAGAGTTGTTTTGATTTGCATCTCTCTAATCAAAAGTGATTTAGAGCATTTTTTCGTATGACTATAGATATCTTTAATTTCTTCCTCTGAAAACTGCCTGTTCATATCCTTTGATCATTTTGAATAGTTTAAGTTTATGAGGAGCCCAGTGATTTTCATTTTAAGTGAAATATATGTGAATTCAGTTTCATTTCTACTAGACCTTTCCAGTATCACAAAGTCACTGGCTGGCCCATCTAGGTAGAAAAAATATGTAAAAACAGAAAGTATATTGTGATGGAAAACGAGGACACTGAATTATATGTCTTGTTCAGTTCCTTATGACTCTAAAATTCTATGATTCTTTGTTCCTGAAACTGGGTTCTCACGGATGCATTTGTATTAAATTACTGTCATTCTTTACTCACACATCACATTATCAAAATATCCCTCGTACTTTGAGGATGTAGCTGGGCTGTGCGTAAATATTCTTGCCCTAAAGGCAAAATTGTATTCCTGAGCTTGCCAAAAATTTCCCCCTTTCTTCTCCCACTCAACCCTACTACTTAGGTCTAATTCCCAGGGCTGTAGGCATTTGCAATTGAGCATTCAGCAATCCACACCCTTAGTCTGACCCTGGGTTGAAGAATATGTTCATTGAGGAAATGTACATACATCATAGAGGCATTCCTCTATGTAAAGAAATTCCTCAGTGTAAAGAAATAGGACATTCCAGCATCCCCTTCAATGAGAATCCCAGATGGGGTTACAGTACTTTATATAAGCCAATTTTTAAAGCTTGAATTTAGCACTAGGAAGGGCCTTCAACTTCAACTTTAAAAAAAAAAGTGCTGTTCGACTGCCAGCTATGTAGAAGTTCATTGTTTCTGTAATCCCTCTTAGAGAATTTTGTTTCTCAATGGATTATATAGTTTCAGAAGTGGTAGTTTCTGACTCCTGAATTGGGCCTCAGATAGCTTCTGTATTACATAAGCCACTATTCTCAACTGAAACTAAGAGCTACGGAAACAGGAGTCCTATTAATACCGAAAGGACCCTTTTGTTCCCCCCAGCCTCTCAGTTTGAGAAACAGTGGGCCACTGGAGCACTACATTCACACTGCCTTCTTCTTCTCAAATGAAATTCTGTGTTTGTGCCTATGTTTGCACAGTATACCCATTCTACCCAGTAGAAAATTATGTCCTTCAAGACTTTGGAATCCCTTGTGCTTAGCACAATGCCTGGCACATAGCAGATACCTATATAAACATTTATTGAATTGAATATGCTAGTAATATTTTACCTCCAAGCACTAAAATGGATCTCTAATCTCAAGGATGTTGGGCACATGATCACCACCCATCCTGTAATAACCTAGTCCACATTGTCCTTTAAATCCTTTTGTAGATACTCTCTCTCATGTCCTGGGAGACTTCCTTGAGTTCACTTCACATTATGTAGGTACCACTGCAGCATGAGTTTTGTCCATCTGAATCTCATTTTTGTAGCTTTGCCAGCAGGCTTCCTTTTTAGATCATGCAGCTCTCTGATGATATCTTTTTTTACCACTTCTTGCATACAATTTGTAATTGAGAATGTGCTGTAACTTACTCACAATGACTGTATGGCTCTCATTTTTTAAAAAAATATTTAGGTATTTGATGATTGCCAATCCTATCATATTACTGGAAGAATGTTAGTGTTAAGAATGTGCAGGGGTTTTTGTTTGTTTCTGGGAGAAGCTTGGGCTTGTATTTTTTATTCCTCTCCAGGCTGCACTAACTTTTCCAACAATTGCTACTGTTCTTTTCCCTTAACCTCAACACCACTTGTACTATATGTTCATCTCTTACTCTCCATCCCTTTTGAGCTTCCTTTAATGTAAGCTTCTTGAGGACTGGGACTGTCTTTTTGTTTGTATCTCTATTCTCGGCACTTAACACAGGATCTAGTAAACAGAAAGTGCTTAGTAAATACTTGTTAACTTTGATGGGAAAGCACTTGAATTGCCTGATTGCAGTGAATTGCAATCTATCCTACTATCTTTTTTCCAATTTAATTCTAGGCCTAATTTAATTCTAGGAATTCACTTGCAGTGTTTCTTCTTGATATAATAGCCCATGGACCATCCATCCATCTGTATGTCATTATTTGGACAACAAGCAATCTTTATCTACTTTGTTTTTCCAGTGTCAATTTTCTTTTGCATTTAGGAGGCCTTGAAATGTTCCAGGGTTTGTTACATATATTGATGCAAAATTCAGTCCTAACCACCACTACAATAATAACATCTTACATTTATGTCATACCTTACAATCCCAAAGCACTGACTTTGCAAACAACCCTAGGAAGGGTTAGTAGGAACATTCAGGAACATTTTTCTCAAGTGGCATGTTCCCAATTCTCTGTACTCCTTCCCAAAAACATTCCTCCTCAGTCCCAGTTATTGGTAAGAAAGTTCTGATACACACTTGTAGGAATCATATCACTGGGCTGATCCTAACTAAATGAAATTTAATAGTGATAAATGCAAAATAATAGTGATAAATGCAAAATCCAGTCCTTAGGTTTTAAAAAGTCATCCATGTAAATTCACCTAAAAAGCAGGTCACATAAAAAGGCCCCAGAATTTTAGTGTAATGTTAGCTTAATGTGGCAGCTTGATTGATGTGGTTCATTGATATTCACTGATAATCATTGAGGCTTTATTGACACTTAAACACCATTAAGTACCTATTACATGCCAGGCACTATCTAGACACTGGGGACACAAATATAAAAATGAAAAAGTCCTTGCCCTCAAGGAGTTTAGATTTTATTGGGGTATTACAATATTCATACAGATAAGCAAATAATATATGTGCATATAAGTATAAATATAAACTTTATACACACACACACATATATACATACATATACACATATATCACTACTACTTTATTGTTTAGCTGATTTTCAGTAGTGTCTGACTGTTTGGGACCCCATTTGGTATTTTCTTGACAAAAGTACGGCAGTGGTTTGCTATTTCTCTCTTCAACTCATTTTACAGATGAGGAAACGGAGACAAACAGGGTTAAGTGATTTGCCTAGGGTCCATACAGCTAGTGTCTGAAGGCAGTAGCCAGATTTGATCTCAGGAAGAAAAGTCTTCCTGACTCCACATCACCTAGCACTCTGTGCATTGTGTCACCTAGCTGCCCAAAAAAATCATACTCTATCTATATTATCTATACATCTCTCTATATGTATATGTATGAACATATATACATATACATATGAAAAACTTCTAGAGCATGAAAGTACTTGCAGCTGGGACGATCAAGATAGGTCTTATGTAGGAGGAAAAATCTGAGCAGAGTCTTGAAGGAAATTAGGGTTTCTGAGGTGAAGGAGTATATATAATAACCCTGGTGGGAGGCAGGGTAGGCAAGGGAGGAGGCAGTCTGAGCAAAACAAAGGAGACAGGCAAGGGAATGTCTTGTATTGGGAACAACCAGCAGGACAATTTGCCAGAAAGTAAAGGGCATAAACGAATGTGATGTTCAATAAGCCTGGTGAGGTTAGGCTGGAACCAGGCTGGGGAGTGGATATATTTTGTTCTTAAGGCAATAGGGGGCCATTGGAGATTTTGAACAGAGGAGTAATATTATTAAACATATATATTTAGCATGTACAAACATGCCAGCTGTGGATTGGAGAGGAGAGAAACTGGATGTAGGAAGAGTAATCAGGATACTATTTCAGTGTACAGGTGAACATATAGTGTTCCAGGCAAGAGAGTCAATAATTCCACTGAACCAGGAACTGATCCGATCATATATGGACAACCATGTCTGGTTTGAGGTACCACACTTTAGACAGTACACTGAGGTTCTAGAACATCAGGTACAGAGGAAGATCACCGGGAGGAGGAGGAGAGGATCTGAAAATATACTAAAGGAAAATCAAATCATCAAATGTTTGCATTGGTCAAAGGAAGTGGGGATATTATCCTGGAAAAAGAGACAGATACGATCATAGATTTAGAGTCAGATGGAACATTATAATAACCTTTAACCTCCTGGTTTTACATGCAAGGTAATAAGAAACTATGCATAAGGAAATAATCTTTGTGAAGATTTAGTCTCTCGGTGAAAGATATTTATATACACTTATATACTATATAAATATACACATGTATATATGTGTTTATATAGATACATTCACGTGGCCATGAAAAAATAAATCGTCTAGGTCTTATGCATTAGATCAAGGGTAAAATAAAGAAAGAATGTTCTAGTCACAAGGTGGGAGATGGAACCATTTAGATTCTATAATCCTCATAATTCTAAACTATATTCTATTTTCTTTTGCCTGAACTGTTTTAAATCTGGCTGGAGTGGTGTGTATATGTGCATGTATGTATACATGTGTATGTGTGTATGTATGTAGGTAGCGAGGGAGGGAAAAAATATAAATTATATATGGGTACACTTAGAGATTCTAGAGAAGGAGCTCTGTCCCATTTTTCCCACATCTTAGACTGACCCACAGTTGCCTCAAGAGACTGAGCTTTTACTTGGTCTAGGGTTATGAGTAAATTAACTTTGGCTTGATTTTTTTCTCTCTGCATATCACATCTCCAACTTATATTCCCTGGGCTGCTACGAAAGAAGTACTGTTGGAGACTGAGACCAAAAGTGTGTGATTCCCCAGAGGAGATACAGAGGAGATAATATTGCCATTAGTGAGCAGTGGAGGGGAAGGTGGATCTGCCCCCGTTGCCTTCTATGTAAAGTGATTTGGTTGGTGTAAGTGATTTATAATGTCCCATCTGGCTCTAAGCCTATTATCCTAAGATCTCTTCTTCAAACTAAAGATCCCCCATGCCAGGTCTTTAATTTTTTATCAAAAGCTTTTGTTTTTTGATGACTTGATTTCCCAGCATATCCCTCCTCCATCCACCATGGAGAATGATCCCTTTTAACAAAGAATAAAAAAGAGCAAAAATGCAGTTCAGCAAAACTAATGTACACATCAGTCAAGTCTGACAGTATGTGCACTCTCCCACCTCTGCAAAGAAGGAAGAGATCTGTACCTTGTTAAAGCCAACCATGGATGTTAATCATTTTCTTTGGGTTCCCATGCTTCACCTGCTTAAGGGTATGTGCTGAGAGAGGCACAGAATTTGTATCACATGAAAGTATAAATGTGTAGGCTTGGGCAGTTAGGATTTTCTTGTACCAGTTTTCTCCCACAGGCAGCCTGTTTATCAGCAAACTGGGGAAGGTGATCGTGCACCAGATCTTGCCCTAGACTCACTGAGTAGTCTTGGTCTGGGCTGGTGCTACTTAAAACTAATTGTTAGTGTATTCTGTGGTAGATCCTTAATGGGGGGGGGGGGGGGAGGAGGGCTTCGAAGAAGGCAGAATTAGAGTTTAAAATGACTGAGCAATGGGAGATTTTGCAAGAGTTAAGTTCAAAAACAGCAGACAAAGCCACAGTTACATGAATAATTTAGGCGGAAAAACACAGGTTTGTGTGGCCCATCCAGGTGTGACCATGACTTTCTGCCTTCTTCTTGGTTCTGTGTAACTTTTATCGAACAAATTATCCGAACTCTAGGGAATAATTGGTTTTTCTATGGAACAGTTAAAGAGGAGCTAGCTAGCTACTATAATGACCCACAAGCAAAAAATGAGTGAACTGTTTAACAACTTGTTAAAGTATATATGTATGTATGTATATGTACATATATACATACATATATATGGAGAGAAAGAGATAGAAAGAGATGATAGATAGAAGGAAGATAGATAGATAGGTATATAGATAGACAGGTAGATAGACAGATAGATAAAAAATACGGGCTATATTTAGGGAAGACTAGTTGACTGGGTAGTGAATGTGCTATTGAATGGTCTAATTAATGTGAATGTTGAAAAAGGCCTAATTATGCTTATTCTGTGCCTATTACAGATTAATTTTCTCTAATTTAAACTACTTCCTCATTGCTGCATTGTAATCCTTTTCCTCTTCCCTAATTGATTGTCAGTATCATCACAGCACTGCTGCCACAACTTCTTCAAATTTTCTTTTTTTCTCAAGTTTCCTATACCATCCTGTCCCCCTTCCCTGTTCAGTCAAGCTCTTGAACTCATAATTTGTCTGAAATAATAGAGGTCACTTGCCACTGTGCACTTTCTCTTCCCCCCCCCCCCCACTTCATGTATGTCTCAAAACCCTTTGAAAACACTCCCAATTTTCTCCTTTACTCAAGTCTTTGATGACAAGGTATCCCTTCTCCTTGCCAAGGCCTACCCTTTAGCTTGGTTCCATATCCTCTCATTTCCTCTGGCAATCACCACCCCTCTTCCCCCATCCCAATAATCCCCTTTCTTTTAAATGTTTTATTATTTTTATTAAGCACTTATTTTTTTCTTTCTTCCAACTACTGGTCTCCTTGGGGGAAAAAGGAAAGAAAAAACAAAACCTTTATACCAAATAAGTGGAGAGAAGCATAATTTCCATATCCAAAAATGTGTGTTTCATTCTGCATGTCAGTCCATCTCCTCTTTGTCAGGTGGAAAGTAGTATTCTTCATCGCTGGTCCTCTAAAGTCGTGATTGATCATTGAGTTGTTTTTTTTGAGTGTTCCAAAACTAATCTTTTTTTTTTTTTTTTTACAATGTTGAGGTTATACTACAAATAATTGTTTTAGGATAAATTATTGTTCTCACTTCCTCACTTTCTCATCTTCAATCTCCCTATCTTTGTCCATCATTAAAAAAAAAAAAAACTTTTACATGACCATCTTATCCTTTCTTGCCTAAGATCTTGTTCAAATGGCCAAAAAACAAAAAATCTGCATCAAATTTCTCCAGTGAGAGTTTTATATCCAAGAAATATAGACATGTAACAGAAATATATGACACCAAAAGCCACTCTTCAAAAGATAAGTGGTGAAAGGATAAAAGCAATTTTCTAAAGAATTGTACACTATTAACAGCCATATGAAAGAATACTTAAAATCACTAATAATAAGAGAAGGGAAATTCAAAATAACCTTGAACTTCCACCATACCTTCAACAAAATGGCAAAAATGAAAAAAGTTGGTGAACAGCAATGTTGGAGGTGATGGTAGAAAAATAGATGCATTATTGCCTTGTTAGTGGAATTATGAAATGGTATGTTCATTCTGGAAAGCATTTTGGAATTATGCAAATAAAGTGGCTAAAAAGCTCCTACCCTTTGACCCAAGGAATATGTTTCTAGGATCCTATTTCCTATATAACCCAAAGGGGTGACTTGACAAAAGAAAAATGCAGTATCTACCAAAATGTTTATAGGAACATTTTTTTGTGATACCAAAAAACTGGAAACAAAACAGATGCCCATTGATTGAGGAATGACTAAACAAATTGCAATACATGAATGTGATGGAATATTATTGTGCTGTAAGAAACAATGAATATGATTAAAGTAAGAAAAGCATGGAAAGACTTAACATGAACAGATGCAAAGAGAAGTAAATAGTAAAAAAATAACTAATACAGACAATGACTACAACAATGCAAATGGAAAGAACAACAAACCACAAAATAACCATTAAGTAACTGTTCCAAAATTCCAGGATAAAAAAAGCTCTGTCCTAAAGAACTGATATAAGATACCTCCCCCAGCTCCTTTGCAGAATTAGGGCATCCAGGGATATAGAAAACTGTCAGATTGTTTTGATATGTTGATCAATTTTACTTTTTTTCTCTTTTTCTTTAAAAAATTCATATACATATATATGGGAGCACTCGGCAAAGGGAAAGAAAAAATTATAGGAGTGGTGTGAAAACAAAAAGATAATAAAAGTTTATTTTTAAAAATTAATCATTTTATTTTTACTTTTCAATATTCACTTCCATAAATTTTAAATTTTTTCCACCTCCCTCCCCTTCCCTCCACCCCAAGATGGCCTGCAATCTGATATAGGCTCTACATGTACATCCTTATTAAACATATTTTCACATTATCCATGTTATATAGAAGAATTAGAATGAAAGGGAGAAACCATGAAAAAGAAAAAACAAAACAAAAAAAGGAAGCAAATAGTATGCTTTGATCTGCATTCAGATTTCATATTTCTTTCTCTGGGTGTGGATGGAATTTTAGTTGTTTTAGGTTCTTGCATTGCTGAGAAGAGCTATCTATCTAAGTCAGACATCACACAATGTGTAAAAGTTTATTTTTTAAAAAAATGAAACTGAAGTTACCAATGACCTCATCATTACCAAAACCATACGGGCATTACCTCACCCTAAGTGAGTACTTGCATAGACCTTGGCCTAAAGGGCTCCCAGTGTATCCTGGGTCATCTCCAGTCATCCTGCTGAATATCTGGTCACTGGACTCAGATGGCTCTGGAGGAGAAGTGAGGCTGGTGACCTGCACAGCCCTCCCTCACTCAAAACAAAGTCATGTGCAAGTCATGTCATCAGTTCTCTGATGGCATGGTCTTCTTTGACAACGACACACAACAACCAACCAACCAAACCATAGCATTTAAACTTGCTGACTGCCCTCCTCCAGGTGACTCTCTCCTTGCTAGGTTTTTGTTACACTCCCTTCTCCCTGCCTCTGTCTCTCTGTCTGTCCTCTCCTTCTTTCTCTTCTTTACCTTCGTATGGGCCTTCCTTATTTTTGTTTGTTTGTTGATTCATCATTCATGTATCATCCTCTAATGGTGTACTCCAAAACTCTGTTCTGGTCTCTCTTCTCTATCGATGCTTTCTCTTTGGTAATCTCACCAGCAGCCTAATCTCATGCCTATACAGAAGACTCCCAGATCCATATATCCGTCTGTAGTATCATGTCTTAGCTTCAGTCCATGGTTGCTAATTGCTAATTGGACATATCCCATACACATCTCATTCAGGATGTACAAAACAGGATTCATTATCTTCGCCCCCAAATTTAGCCCTCTTCGCAAAGTTCCTCCTTCTGTTGAGGGCACCAGCATGGTCCAACCATGCAGCTTTGTAGCCTCAAGTCATCTTGAGTCTTCACTTTCCCTCAGTCTCACAGCCAATCAGTGGGTTAGTTGCCAGATCAGTTTGTTCTACCTCCATCATTTCTGTCAAACCCATCTCCTTCTCTCCACTCCCAGGACTACAGTTCAGTCAGTCATCACTTCTAATTTGGACTGTTCCTGCCTCATGTTTTTCCTCTCTCTGATTCACAGTTAACAAAATAATATTGCTAAAACAGAGTTCTGATTCTTGCACTCCCTTACTTAGAAAGTTCTACTAACTCCTTCTTGCAAGAAATACAAATTTGTTTGGCATTTAAAAGCCTTTACATTCTGGGTTCAAGCTACTTTTGTAGACAGTATGCACCTAACTTCACACACTCACTGTCTATAAATTCAGTCCAGTTGATCTCCTTGCTATCCCTCGCACACAACAGTTCATTTCCTACCTCTGCCTTTGCATAGGCTGTTACCCATGCTCACCTTCATCTCAGAATCCCATGCTTCCTTCAAAGCTCAACTCAAATGCAACTTCTTATCAGAGTCCTTTCCTGATTCCATGCCATGAAATTACCTTGTACCATAAATATTTACTGCATTTTGGAGAGAGAGTATGGCAGAGTGGATAGAAAACTGGCCCTGGAACTCAAGAGACTGGAGTTCATAGTCTACCTTTGACATATATAGACTTTATGTCCCTGGGCATGTTTACTTCACCTCAGTGATGTGAAAAAATCTTGAAGGCTAAATTGCAGAGAACATGCTGACTTGCACTGGTAGAAGGAATATCTACTCTGGAATTTCCTATTACCACCAGAATTACAAGTCCAGTCCTTACACTGTCCCTACATTTTGTATTTATTTAAATAGCTACATGCTGTTTCCTCCATTAGCATGAACATTCCTTCAGATCAAGGACTGATTCTATTGTCTTTGTATCTCCATCTACCTAGCCTAATACCTGGCATACATTTAATAAGTGCTTGTTGATTCTTTCATAAAAGCTGTATCTATCCAACACCAGCATTTGCTGGTGGAAGGTGGCCAAAGTGTAGGTGTGGCACTTGTGGGGAAAGAAGAAAAACAACGAAAGACTAACCCTCCCCAAAGGAGCTACCTTTCAGAGGCAGGCAAATGACATAAGGGCTTGGAGTCAGGAAGACCTGACTTCAGATACGGGCAGTGTGACTCTGGGCCCGTCACAGTTTGCTTCTGTTTCCTCATCTGTGAAACAGCATCCATCTCAAAGGCTTGTGCTGAAAATCAAATGAGATAATATCATAAAATAGCATCTGGAATATGGTAGATACTCTGTAAGTGCCTATTCCCTTTCCCTTATCAAACTCAAAGTGATGGTCAAGTCCTAGGAAAAATCGTATGTGCCTGAGAAATGCATTAGTGTCACTTGATAGGTGATTGCCTCTTTGGACTCACTAAAAATTTATGTTTTGAAGATTCCATGACTTGGGAAGGGTATAGTGAGCTGGGACAAAATGTGGCCCTGAGGGCAGGCAGTCTCCACACTGAAAACTCCCTGGCCAGTTCTGTTGCCACTAGCTAGAATAACTTTATACTGACTAGCCTAGGGAAAAGGGGAAATACTCTCCTCTCAAAACCCTATCTCTTTCATTTATCCTACAATCACCCTTCCCATAGCACTCACTATAACACATGCATAGTTAGCCAAAGTGGACAAATTATTACACTGAGGGACTGAGGGGGGTCAAACATTACCCAAAATAGATGAACTAAATTTTTTTTTATATTTTTAGTTTTCAGCATTCACTTTTATAAGATTTTGAGTTGCAAAATTTTCTCACTCCATTCTCTCCCCTATCCTCAAGATAGCATGCAATCTGATATAGGCAATATATACACAGTCATATTAAAAATATTTCCACATTAGTCATGTTGTGAAAGAAAAATCAGAACAAAAGGGAAAAACTATGAGAAAGGGAAAAAAGGAGAGAAAATAGTATGTTTCTATCTGCATTCAGACTCCATAGTTCTTTTTCTGAATGTAGATAGCATTTTCCATCATGACTCTTTTGGAATTATCTTAGATCACTGCATTGCTGAGAAGAGCTAAGTCAATCAAAGTTGATCATTGCACAATGTGGCTGTTACTGAATACAATGTTCTCTTCGTTCTGCTCACTTCACTAAGAATCAGTTCATGCAAGTCTTTCCAGGTTTTCTGTAGTCCTCTTGCTCTTCATTTCTTATAGGACAATAGTATTCCATTACATTCATATACCACAACTTGTTCAGTCATTCGCTGATTGATGGACATCCCCTCGATTTCCAATTCTTGGCCACCACCCAAAGAGCTGTTATAAATATTTTTGCATATGCGGGTCCTTTTCCCTTTTTTATGATCTCTCTGCAATAAAGACTTACTGTTATTGTTGGATCAAAGGGCATGCACAGTTTTATAGCCCTTTGGGCATAGTTCAAAATTGTTCCTCTTTTTTTTTGAGGTAATTGAGTTCAAGTTTGAGGTCAGGTCCTCCTGATTCCAGGGCCAGTCTTTATCCTGCACTGCCTAGCTGCCCCTTAGGCTACCTTTTAAAAATTTATTGTGAACTTTACATAAAGCAACAAACATGAATATTTTGAGATACAAAGAATAGAAGATGAGAATTATATATGAAACTGTAAATGTCCATTATGTACACTTTGCTTTTTAAAATATGAATATTCAAATTAATGAGAGACAACATGACATGGTGGATAGGGAGCTAGCTTCCAAGTTAGGAAGAAGTAAATTCATATCCTACCTCCTAGGCATCTGGCTGTATGACCTTGGGCAAGTCACTCCAACTCTAAGTGCTCTAAACAAATTTCTAAGACTGCATTTCAGGCAAGGTGCCAATCTGCTTTGAGAGAGAGTTTTGTCATCTGGGAGTTCTCCATGTTACTGAAATCCATCCAATCCCAGTCCCTATTAACTTAACATCACAGTACAGACATTGTCCTTCTTGCCTGTGTCCGCTTCTGAACTTTCTTATGGCTTCTTTTGTTTGCATTTTTAAAATGTTTCATTGATACTCATTTCTTTTTTTAAATACATCACTAGCATTATTCCCTCACACTTTCAACTCTTCCTCCAAACTAAAAACCTTCCCCCAAACCAAACAAATTCGTACATCAACCTTGACTGAAAATGACATGCATATGTTACAAAATTATCTTGAATTGTCATTATTTAGTTTATTCCCGCTACTCTGTAGTTCAGCCCTTGTCTTCCACTTCCTTGCTTCCAGGATGTTGGGAGTCATTCTGTTAGTCCTTGTTAGTTTATCCTTACTTCCTCCAAATTAAAGTTATACTTAGTCATTTTTCTTACTTTCTTTGGTTACTGGGGAAGCAAATTCCTCTTTTACCTGAACAGAAAGTTCCTTCCCACTTTCAGATGAAAATTGCTATACTCACAGTCATCCAAGCCCTGACTCAGCAACAACTTTGGACTATGTTCATTGAACTTCCCCAAATGAGCCTTTCTTCTTTTCTGAGTACCCAATATCGTGTGTGTATGTGCAAAATGTAGATTTTATTGATTTTTTATATCACCTAGATTTCTCCCTGTATTGTAGTCAATGTGTATACTGTTTTCTTCATTCTGTTTGCTTCAGTTTGCATCAGCTGATATGTCTTTACAGAACTATTTCCCTGCATCCATGTACCACAGTTTGTTTATCCATTCCCTCAAACAATAGACATGTACTTTGTTTCCATTTCTTTGCTTCCGTGAAAAGTGCTACTAAAACATTTGTTGCTTATGTAGTCTTCATTTTAGTTAATGAAATTCTGGAGATATGTACCTAGCAGTGTAATCTCTGGGTCAAAGAGTATTGACATTTTAGTCACTTTATTTGCCTAATTCCAAACTTCATTCTAGAATAGTTGTACTAGTTCACAGCTCTATCAACTAGGTATTTTTGTTTCTGTGTTTCTATAACCTCACCAACAATATCTGTTCCTGCCTTTATTCATCTTTGCCAATTTGTTGGGTAGAAGGTGAAACCCATGGTTGCTTTGGTTGACAGTTTTCTTATTATCAATGATTTGAAGCATTCTTTTGTGTCATTGTTATTCATTTGCAATTCTTCTTTTGCAAAATGTATGGCAGCTAGGTGGCACAGTAGATAGGGTGCCAGGCTTGGAGTCCCTGAGTTCCAATTCAACCTCAGACAGACATTTATTAGCTGTGTGAACCTTGGCAATTCACTGATGTCCATTTTCCTCAGTTTCTTCCTTTGTAAAATGAACTGGAGAAGGAAATGGCAAACCACTCCAGTACCTTTGCCAAGAAAACCCCAAATGGGGTCATGATTGAAATGAGTCAACAAAAACAAATGGAGAACCAGTCACCCGATCCATTCTTTGAGTGGTCCTTCCCCATGGCTTGCTTCCTATCTTGGCTCCTATTTACCAATAACCTCCAGTTTCCACATCCCTTCTACTCCACTTCATTTGAAAGTACAGAGATACTGGTTTGGCTACACATCAGAATTTTTCAAATCTCCATCACTGCCTGCATCCCATACCTGCATTATTCACTTCCTTAGAGAATTAATAGTCACCAAAGACCATATTTGAACTTGATCATCTGTGCCTCTCTCTGTGACTTCACTTCTCTAGCCCACATACATGTTGGGGTGAAAGGGAATCTTATCATAGTAACACAACGGGGAGAAAGGAAAAACTATCACAGATCCTTAACACTAGATCTGTTATGCTTCTGAAACAGGGCCAGACCACTCTAGGAAGCTGTTTCTTGCTGGGGAGAGGACACAGCTGGGGATGATTATGAAGATGAGTAGACTCAGCAATAGATGCAGACAACTGCTGCCAGCAAAGAAAAGGATCTTAAACAATTATAACAAGTTCTATAAGGTGGGAGCTGCCTGTGAGGAGTTCCTGTAGATAGTGATTTTTGCTTTTGCTCTGGGTACCTTATGAGTTGGATAGTTACATATGTGTAGCCCTTTGATTTCTAATAACACAGAGGGGATAAACAGAAAATATAGTGATGCTGTCATCCTTGAACATGCAAAGTTGGCCCAGGGACATGTATTCTGCCCCTGCAGTACACAAGAAAATCTGGAGGTGGAGTTATCCTCATGTTGAGAGGGTGATATCTTCTTCAACAGGTGAAAAGAGAGATAAGGAGAAATCCAGAGCTGGACCAGACTAGAAAAAGACTAAGGGGGCCAGCATCCTGACTCCTATCTATTTCTCTGACAGCAGAGACCAGCAGAACTGCCCTCTTTGGGTTCCTGCTCTCCCAAGAACAAAAAGACACAGTGCTCTCTCCTATCCTACAGATTTTGTCCCAGAGGAAGGGCACCAATTTACACATGGGATCAAGTAAGGATGAGATCTTGGATGTCATGGTAGAACTCTTAGGAATGAAAGGTCCAATAAATAGGGTCCAGTTATAGAATCAACCAGAGTCACCCTTTCTACCATCAGACTTTTTCTTGATGCTGATTGAAATTGCTGGGATCTAATTGTTTTCTATTCACAGGGTAGTGGCTGATAGAAAGCATACAATGAACTGGAATTTTTAAAAGACTGCTTCTATTTTTCTGTTCACCTGCAATCTTACTTCCTTGAGATCTCAGCCATTATGGTTATAGTGGCCAACAGTTGCTAAGAGAAGAGTGTTGGCCCCAACTTAACTCATTGCAGGTTATTATATTCTGTACTGAACCCACTCTGATGAGCACTTGAGAATCTCTCCTATGGAATAGTTATCCAGAAGGAATTAAATTATTAATTATTGATGTCATAGCATCTGTTACCACCTGAGGTACTAATCCTCTGATAGAGATTAACCACCCCCCTCAAAAACAAGTTCTTTGGATCCAGGCTCTTATCGATCCTTTTCCTCCACTCAGAAAAATCCAGGAGTGACAATTTCTGCTAACAAGACCCTCCCTAGAGGTGTCAGAATGGGAATAGGGAAGCAATCCTAAAACAATATGATAATACCTCCATTGTCCAGGGTCTACTTAACAGATAACAGATCACAAAAGAGTGATTCCTCAATTATTTTGCCTCATCATATTCTGGAAAGCACAGAGGATATAAGAATAGTTACGGTTCTGGAAATCATGCTGGTTATTTAATGTCCTTTGTTGTTGAAGAGGACCAAAATGGCATCACCATGATAAATTTATAAGAGAACTGGTTGAAGGAACTTGGAATGTTTAGCCTAGAGAAAAGAAAGATATTTACAAATATTTACAAGCTTGTCATGTGGAAGAGAGGGATTGGATGTATTATAATAGCAAATAGCTATAAATGCAAGGCAGAATATGGCAGTATAACATGAGAGGTACAAATTTCAGGGGAGGCTGTAATGAAGTACCTCCATAAAGGTACTAGGTCATGTTCTCCTTGGTTCTCCTTTTTGCCACCTTGAAAGGTCCCCAGATCTGTCTCCATCTGCATAACAATTTGCTTAGGAGTTAGAGCCAAAGTAGAATAGAAAGTATGATCACTTCCTGAGGCAGCTTCACTCTAAATGTTTTGAATGTCTCTAATTGGAAGTTTTGCCTTATCTTGTATACAGCATGTGATAAGTGTGATGTGAAAGAGTGATGAAGTTATTACCAACCATGGTTTTTATTGTTCATCTTTCATTTCTGGAAGAAAACCAGTGGCATCACGAGGGGGATATCTTGCCTTGCTCAGGAACTGGTTTTAAGTCAGGCAGAGCTTAGAAAAATCCTTAACTTTACTCTCTCCTCCAGAGTCATCAAAGTCCAGCAGCAAGAAGATCGAGATGACTGGTAATGGCCCAGGATGCAGTGGGTGACCTTGACCTTTCTAAATGAAGGTCTGAGGCCACACCTACTTAGTGACCAAGGGCTAGGTAATAGCTGAGACAAAAGATAGCCCAAAATCCTGTTACTGTCTGAGAGAATCAAGGAAGACTTCCTGATGGAATTTGGGTTGGAACTTAAAAGCTAGGTAAAGATTCAAAATGTAGAAAGTTGTCAGTAGAAACTCCCAGTGCAAGGCAATAGAAAGATCCTTGACTCTGGAATATGAAGACTTGAGTTCAAATCCTAATGCTGACCCTGATCAGGTCTCTTAAACTTCCTGAGCCCCACTTTTGTCTTCTGTATAATGAAGGATTGAATTAGATGGCATCTGAGGTCTTTTCAGCTCTAGAACTACGACCCTATGCAACAAATGTATGGGGATCAGGGAGAATAGTAGGAGCTAAGGTAGGAAAACCAAAACGGTGTCAGGGCCTTGATCCCTTATAGAGGGTAAATAAATGTAAACTTAATTTTAGAGGCATTATGGAGTCTTTGAAAGGTTTTTGACTTTTACAGGGACATACCCAGATCTATATATAAATAACATGAATGTAGTAATGGTGTAAAGGATGGATTGGAAGGAGAGAGAATAGAAGCAGAAAAACCTATCTTTTAGGAGGTTCTCATAACAATAGGGTGGTGGCAAAATGAGTAAAAAGCACTGCTTATAACAGTGTGCCTAATAACAAGCCGCTTTAGCTACATTTGTATCCCAACACATGAGTGGGATTATGATGATTTTCCCACAATTGAATACCAAGTCCTTGTGAAAGGAAGACAGGAAACAATGTATATGTGAGGTTCTCTTTAGCTGCACCAACAATTAATTTTTAACATTAGGCATTCTGAGATTTTTTTCTAACTTCACTCCTGGTCCTTTGAGTGATAAGCTACTTTTAAATTTGTAATGGAACAGGGATGGTCAGGGTGTGGCAGGAAAAAAATGGCCACATGATGTCCATTATTCAGCATCTTGGTCCTCAAAACACAACTGAGTCACTATCATCAACTCAGAATCTACTAGGAAATTCAAAACTTAACCTCCTCTTTCATTTGATGGAAAAAAATGCCCATTCAACCCTGGTTACCATGGATACTGGCCAAACATTCCAGGGTTCAGCCATCTGCTAAAAAGGCATCACATCATCATGATTCTAACAGCGAAAATGTTCTGCTTCTATGGCTCATCAAAATCATACACACACACACACACACACACACACACACATACACATATGTATATGTATTTTTTCCTTGGACTGCTGTTATAAATTTGAAAGTCTACAAAGAATGCTGTAAAATATTTTATTTACAATCTACTTCGACTGAATCGATTCACATTTAGAGGAACTGTTGGGCATGTTCTCATTGGCAAATCACCAAGATTCCCTACTGTAGAAGCACAGTTTAAAGCAAACAAAAGAAAAATACAGACTGGGACTGCACTGAAAGTGCCTCCCTTCTTCCTTTCTCTTTCCTCCTTCCCATATTTCTTTTGCCCATGGTACATTTTCCCTAAAATGGCAGTAGATGAAGGCAGGAAAAGGGAAGTGAAAGCAGGAGGGCAGGCAGACTGCTCAGCTCTTTGTGCACCAAAAGCCTAGTTTCCAACCCTGAGATGATTCTGAGGAGCAAGGAGGAGAAGAGGACAGAAAAGGGAGCAAACCAATCTGCTTTAAAGCCTTCAGGAAAGGAAAGAATTTGTTTTTCCTTCAGGATTGGGGCAGAAAAAGATTTTATTCAACAGCTCTTCTGGTGACCAGACTCTCCTGGTACAATAAGAGAAAGCACTTAGATCAGGGCACTTTTCAAACAGAACTTGAGTCTGTCTGCCAAATCAATACTGATTAGATTTTGTTGTATGTTCTGTTGCCTGGGAACCAGAGAAGACACTAGAATGACAGTGTCCTGTGGACTGGCAGCTAGGTCTGCATTTTCTTCTCTTCTCCATCTCTTTTATCAGTAATAAGAAGGAGAGTCGCATGGTATTAAGGTTAGCGAGCTGGCCTCAGGATTAGAAAGACCTGGATTCAAGTCTTATACTCTCATTGCCCCAAGCAACTTTCTAAGGTTAGGGTGATCCTTGGGTTGTCGTTTTATTTTGTTGTTTGACCATTTGCATTAGTATCTGACTTTTCCTGACCCCATTTGGGATTTTCTTGGCAAAGATAGTGGAGTGGTTTGCCATTTTTTTCTCCAGTTCAGTTTTGCTACTTCTTTCTTCAGCTCATTTTACAGATGAGGAAACTGAGGAAAACATGATTAAGTGACTTGTCCAAGGTCACATAGGTAGTAAGTGTCTGAGGTCAGATTTGAACTGACAAAATGAGTCTTTGCTAACTCTAGGCTTAGCCCTCAATCCACTTCACCATCCAACTGCTCTTTATAGAGGCTAGTACTAAATAAAAAGAGTACTTTGCACAAAAGTGAATGGGAAAAGGATGGGAGGAAGCCAGGGTGGGTAGGGAGCTCCTGAGCTTGGTTAAAGGGGAATTCCACATCCTGAGATGAAGCTGCAGGTCCTACCAGTAACTGCCTTCCTCTGTGTAAAAGTCTGTCCTTACATTCAAAATACCAACTGCATAAGGAGTCAAAAGATTTTTATTGTCATCACAATTTTAACAAAAGCTGGTTGTAGAACCTTCGGCAAATCACTCATCTTCGAGGGCTTGAATTTCTTCCAGTAACATGGGGTTTGAAACTGATGAACTTTTAGCATCACTTTCAAGGGGTCTAGTTCATTTTCTGTAGCCTCACCTTTCTAGGCCTCAACTTTTTCACTAACAAAAGGATGGGTTAAATGATCTCTTAAAAGTCCATTCAGGCTATTATTTCACCAATGATATGTCAGTTTCTTCTGCTGTGAAACAGGGATAATAATACCTGCCCCACCTACATCACAGAATTGTTGAAAGGATCAATGAAGTCAAATAAGCCAAAAGCTTTGAAACTCTAAAAACCCAGTGAAAATGAAGGCTGGAGCCAGAGTAATAAGAAGAGAAGGTTAAAGGTCACCTTTCAAAGATTCTTAACCTGGGCTCCTTCAACTTGTTTTTAAAACTATTTTGATATTTAATTTGATACTCAGTACTAAATATTTTGATAAATGAATTTCAATATAATTGAAAATATAATTGATTTTCTTTGTAACCCTAGTCATATTTATGTTTTTCCTGCATTTAAAAATATTCTTCTGAGAATATGTACAGGCTTCACCAGATCTGCCAAAGGGGTACAGAACATAAAAACATTGAGAAACCCTGCCTACAGTAAGGACTGCCCAAATATTAGAGGCATTTACTCAACATGCCATTGTAAAGAAGAACTCATGTGCAGAAGGGATACAAGAATTTTTTTCTGTTGTTCAGTCATTTTTTTCAGTCATGTCTGATGCTTCAAGACCCATTTGGGGTTTTCTGGGTAAAGATACTGTAGCTTCTCCAGCTCATTTTACAAAGGAAGAAATTGAGGCAAATAGGCTTAAGTGACTTGCTCAAGGTCACACAGCTAGTAAGTGCCTGAGGTCACATTTGAACTCAGGATGATGGATCTTCCTGACTTGAGGCCAGGCTACTTTATCCACTAAGCCACCTAGCCGTCACCATACAAGATTACAGGATCACAGATAAGGATAGTTCTGCTCGTTTAATAATACTGGCTAACATTCATATAACACATTCAGGTTTCCAAAGTACTTTCACATATGTTAACCCATCTCATATTATCTCACAACAACCCAGCAAAGTTTACAAATGAGGAGGCAAGTTGTAACTTCCCTAGGGTCACACTGCTAGGACTGAAATGTGAGGCAGATTTCAAACTCAGATCCTGACTTCAGATCCATTTACTGTGGCACTTAGCTATAGAAATGTTTTAGGACAAAATAAAAGGGTTTTATACAGCAGCAAGAAAGCTTTAGATTCCTGTGCTACCAGCACATCTGCTAGGTCTTCTTTCCTTCTAAAATTACTGAAAATTCCAAGTTACTATGGGCCTTTCGTACTTCTTTGAAGGAAAGAGGAAGAGAGAGTAAAGAGAAAGAGGAGTATGTGAATTCTAAGACATGAAGTATAAGATTCTTATAGTAAATTTTACCAGAAATTTTAAAAGCATAGAAATGTCAGAAATCACAAAATTTCTGATATTTAAAGAGTCCATCCCTCATGATCTGTCCATAATAAAGTGGTAGCTTCTCAAGTAATCATCTCCACACTTTATATTCTTGTGCCTAGCATTGTACCTGGCATATAATGATGCTTAATAAATATTTATTGACTAGCTGACTATATGTAAGAGGAGCTAATCTGTGCCCCATGAATCACCTTTCTTAGTGTTTGTTGTTAGAAATTCCCAATAAAAACACTAGGTTCTGAAACAAAAAACAAAAGCCCCTCTGACAACTGGATTTTCCCCATGGCAGTAGAGAACACATTTGCAGAGCCTACCTTCCCCTAAAAGTCAGAGACCACTTGGCCCCCTGAAATTCTGCTTGATGGAAACCAGTGAACAAAGACCTCCACGAAAAAGATTTTTTGCATGAGTTTACTGTGACGATCCAGAGCACAGGTGCATTTTCCCTGCCCACCTACGATAGTACCCAGAAGACAAAGATACCATTTTAATGAGTAACAAGTGTCTAGGAGTCAGAAGGAGAAAGAGGAACCAGATTGCTGACCGAATTTACGGGAACAGTTGCCACGACTTTTGCACTTTTGCAGGTGCTGAAAGAAAGAGGTGTTAAGCTGGAATAAGTAAGTGGGTGGGACAAGAGTGGGAGGATCCAGGAAAGCGGAATAAATAGCTTGGTGAATGGAAGTAGGCGGTAACAGGAAAGCCACCGAAACAAAAGCTTCCTGCCGACCAAGGTCTCCTACCCGACCCTAAAGTGATTTGCTCAGATCTACCCCCACGCTTTCATATGCAAATAAGGAGCTAAGAGAGGGCTGGGCTGGGTTGGGCTCCAAGAGCCTAGCTCGCTTCTTGCTGCCGACTTACCACACTGAATGCACTGAGCACACACCGCACGGAAGGACAGAGAAGCTTTGCTATCCGATGCCGAAACTGCGGGGATGGACTGGAGACAGAATTAGAGAGCCAGTTTTCATTAAACCACATGTCTTCATTGGAGGCTGGACGAGCCGAAACAGCTGAGAAGCTGTCCCCATGCAAGATCTTCCAGAAAAAGTAAGTTGGAGGCCGGGTGACTTACGATTTCGGGAACCGATCCTTTCCCTGTCCCTGAAGAGGGATTCTTTTTCCCCCCTGAGGAATCAAAAGAATGAACTTTGGGAGATACTATCTTTTTGCCATTCCCGTGCTGAGCGTGGCCCTCTTCGTCTTGTTGTACAACCATCAACTCTATCTGCCCAAGAGTTATCAGCGG
The DNA here is from genome assembly GCA_023548195.1 of Bettongia penicillata ogilbyi. Lineage (NCBI taxonomy): Eukaryota > Metazoa > Chordata > Mammalia > Diprotodontia > Potoroidae > Bettongia > Bettongia penicillata. The sequence continues at coordinate 1,435,899 of JAJHZJ010000589.1, forward strand.
TTCAATGTATCTAATGAGCGTTATTCTCTATCCCAATCCTGTCATGCCGTCGTAGAAGGGAGGTCAGCGTTTGTGTGGGACAAAGTGTTAGTGCCTTCATTTGGAGCAGTCTCTTGTAAGGAGTATTTGCTCCAAAGTCACTATATAACAGCTCCCCTGTCGGAAGAAGAAGCCCAGTTTCCTTTGGCCTACGTAATGGTCATTCATAAAGATTTTGAAACCTTTGAGAGACTCTTCAGGGCGGTTTACATGCCCCAAAATGTTTACTGTGTTCATGTGGATGAGAAGACAACGACTGAGTTTAAACATGCTGTGGGAAGACTGGTGGGCTGCTTCCCCAATGTTTTCCTTGCCTCCAAGTTGGAGCCAGTTGTCTATGGTGGAATATCCAGGCTCCAGGCTGACCTGAACTGCATGAAAGACCTTGTAGCCTCTAAGGTTCAGTGGAAGTACCTCATCAACACTTGTGGCCAAGATTTTCCCCTGAAAACTAACAAGGAAATAATCCAGCATCTGAAAGGATTCAAAGGGAAAAATATCACCCCAGGGGTGCTTCCTCCTGCACACGCTATTGAAAGAACTAAATATGTCTTCAAAGAATATAGGACCCCTCAAGCCTCATTTATGCAAAAAACCAAAACTTTAAAATTCTTACCGCCCCATCAACTAGTAATTTATTTCGGCTCGGCTTATGTTGCCCTCACTAGGGAGTTTGTCAACTTTGTTTTCCAAGACCATCGAGCCATTGATTTACTCCTGTGGTCTAAGGACACCTACAGCCCTGATGAGCATTTCTGGGTGACACTCAATAGGATCTCTGGTAGGTGTGATTTCTTAATTTTGTACGCAGACCAGAACCATTTTTTGGTGCTTTAGCCATCAGAATAATTTATGAATGAGCCTTTAAAAAAAACATAAGGAGGAAAAGTCTTTCAGTTCCCAAGACATTTTAAGCATGATTTTCTGTATTCGTATATGTTATATGACTGTATAGGTATCAGATCTAGAGGTTTATATATGACATATAACCGAAGTAAGTAGAAGAAAAATCCTTAGAGAGATGTAAGATTGTACAGGTCAGATTTAATGGTGGTACTTTTCAGGCTATTATCACCATTTAGAGTTCCCAAAGTTACTTTTCTTTTAATGAAATGTGATTATAAAGTAATAAGATTAAGATTTTCAGTAAATGTGAACTTAAAATTCCACCTGTGTGTTTGGTCCAAAGGACTCAGTCAAATTGAGAATCTCTGTACTTCCTCCAACATGTTTCTACTGCCCCCCCAAAAAAATTTTTAACTCTTTACAGTAGCTTTTATAAACCAGGTTACCTCTCACATAAGAAAACCTTTCTCATTACTTTACAATCATAGCATTTGTTATTTTTAAGGAACAGCAGGGCTTGTGCCTTGTTCATTATTGGGAAGGCCTCACTTATTTAGTCTTCTATTATTAATACTGTCAATCATTAAGGCCCTTTTGAAATCCTTCTTTTGGAGTTGTCTTCAGAGACTGATATTTCTTTCTCATATCTCCAAAATGATTGTTTCTGTCAGGACCTATGATTTCCTGAATTTATAGGCGTCACGGTATGCAGACTCCCTCCACTGATCATCAGATCACAGATTTAGGGCTGGAAAGAATCTTGGAAGTCAACCATCTAGTCCAGAGGTGGGGAAACATCTGCCTTGAGGCCACATGTGGCCTGGTAGGTCCCCAAGTCCCCTTTGAATCCAAACTTCTCAAAACAAACCCCCTTAATAAAAGAACTCATTCTGTAAAACTTGGACTCAGTCAAAAGGCCGCACCAAGGACCTAGAAGGCCACATGTGGCCTGGAGGTCGTGTGCTCCTCACCTCTGATCCAACCCCTTGTCTTGCCCTACTTTACAGATGCGGAGTTAAGGCGTAGAGGTAAACTGCCTGTGGGCTCACTGCTAGATGCACATCTGATGGTTTTTTCCTTTCTTAACCTCAATTACTCTACTGAAAAACAGACATAATAATGGCACCTACTGAATTTCCTGAATTGTTTTAGGAATCAAATGAGCCAGTAGATATGTGCTTTGGCAGCCTTAAAGTCTTGTACAAAGGCTCTCGTTATCAGCCATGCCATGGTTACTTGGTATTAAATTTTCCCCTGCTGTACTGCAGAGTTTGAGGGACAGCCAAAGTCATGTGACTGGCTCCTTTGCATCTAAAAATTTGAACCCATTTCTTCTGGCTCCAGAACCAGCCCTTTATCCCTTCACCCACTGCCTCACGAAAAGTTCCCAGACAGTAAGAGCAACAACTGTCTTTAACACTTCCTCTTCCTCCATTACGAGTCTGCTTCCAATGACTAATCTAAGGCCTTGTCTAATATCTACAACCATCCATTGCAGTTAAGATGGGGAAAATTTACTCCAGTAATTTGTTCAAATCAACACATTAAGCAGGTGATCGAAGGGTGCTAAATATTTGGATTTAAAGACAAGAATGTACTTGACAGGATAAGAATAATAGTTTGGAAACATTTACTTCTGGGCTGGCTCAAAATGACAAAGAATTTTTTCTTTGCAGACTCCTCCTCTCTTTCTATAGTCTTGAGCCTTCTCAGCTTTGCTTATAACTGATTTGGCCAAAGTCCCAAATAATCCCAGGTTTTTGAAGGTAGAAAATAGGCTTAGTCTTTCTTCTAAGCACTGATTATCTTTCCAAAACTCTCCAACTCCCATGTATGCATTGAAAAGTCTTAGTGAGTTATAGGAATACAACTGCTGGCTTCCACATAGTAAGCATTTAATAAATGTTTCTTGATTGATAGTTAGATTGACCCATATTATCCCAGTGCAGATGTCTCCATGTGATTCCCTCTCTCCCTTTCTATCTCTCCTCTCTCCCTCTCGCTTTCTTTCCCCTCCCCCATGTGTCTGTCTATCTCCCTCCCTCCCTCCCTCTCTCTCAATCTCTCTCTCTCTCTGTGTCACACACACACACACACACACACACACACACACACACACACACACACACACACACACGTTTTAACCACAGGGCTTCCTGTTCGGGGTGTAGTATCACAGGGACACTAGATTGTTACTCGAAACTTTGTTCCTTCCTTGAAACAGACACAAACTAGCCCCATGTCTGTGTAGAAGAGGCCAGGGGCAGTGAAAGTCACAGTATTGTAGGGAATTTGGTTTCATAAGACATCACTGTCAGCTGTTGCTCTCACGAAGGCTCCTAGGTAGGGACTGATTCATAAATTATTTTTATGTATCAAATATCCAAAGCAATCTCTAGACCTCCCTGGGAGAGGAAGTGAAAGTGGGGTAAGGGTGAAGAGGGGGTTAAGCCTCCTTATGGAGAAAGACAGGTTAACTTTCTGGAGGTGATGGATGGTTTTTGCCTTTCTGTGCCTATCACCTTGTACGCACTGAATGGCTAATTGATTGAGTAATTGGATTGAACAGCCTGTGAAAGAAACTGCAGGACCATGTAGTCGTATCCTCAGGGATCATTGCCACTGGACCAAACGTGTGGCCTGTGGTTGGCAGGTGAGGGGCTTCTTGGAGAGGTTTGCTAAGGTAATGCAGGGGAAGCCCTTGTTGCTGTGTCCTCCCTTCTGTGGATCTATCCTCTTTTCTTGTAAATGGATTTGTGTTGCCAAGAGAAATGAATGATTCCCAGCGGGGGAGGGGCAGGGGAGAAAACACTAAGCTAGTTCCCAGTACAAAAAAATAAGGCTGTAGTTATGGTAAAAGGAAATACAATGAAGAGCCCGTAGGAGGTTGTTTCTCTTACACAAGGATAGAATTGTTGTTGATGATTTTTTTCTTTAAAAAAAAAACCAAAACCCTCTCACTCCCACAACAGCTTTACTGCTGACTGTATTTGGTTTCAGTTTTGAACCACATTATTAAGCATTATTTACTTAATAGATACATTTAGAGTACTCCTTAAGCAAACTTTACTGTTAAAAGCATAACTTTTCTTTTGTATGCAGTGAAACTGGTTAAACATTGCCCTTAGCTAAAATTGGTAAATTTAAACCTAACTTTCTCATAAAAAGAGACATAAAAATAGGCCTTTAAATATTATTTACTCTCTCTCCCACCTCCACCTCCTTGGCTCCTCTGGCTTCCTTTCAGAATTCAGCTCCAAAGCCCACCTGCAGACCTTTCTCAGTTTATTTCCCACCTCCTCCCCCACTTTTTATTCCTTCCTTCTGAGATCACCTCCCTTTATAACGATATATGTAACCCGTATGTACACAGCTGTCTGTTTACATGTCATCTCCACCATTAAAATGCTCCCTGAAGACAGCAACTTGTTTGGTCTTTGGGATTTAGCTTTCTTTGTAGCCCTGGTGCTTAGTAGAGTGTCTGGCACACAGCAGGTACTTAATAAATGCTTGTTCGTTGATAAATAACACATAGAACATTTCATTGTTTATGAACATTAATACATTTGCTTTCAGATGACATGTGTTGGAGGGGGAAAATCCTGGTTCTGGAGGCACAGGGTTCAAATCATGCCTCTGTTTATATCTGTGACCATGAGCAAGCCATTTAATCTCCTTGGGTTTTATTTTTCTCATTTGTAAAATTAAGGAATTGAACTGGATGGCTAGCCTATGTCCATTTGAGTCTCACGTGAGAAAAATAGCATTCTACCAGGAGTACTTTCATTTTTTTTAAAATAAATAACATGAAGAAGGCTAAGAAACTCCTAAACTTAGTTATAATGAAGCCAATTATTTATATTTTTAAGGGCATATGAATTCAGGACCAAATAATTCTTTTCATTTCAACAAACACTTCTAAAGCATGTCAGTAGGCAAGCTCCTGGGAAGACAAGGAACACCTCTTGGTTATAATAATTGACACTTATGTAGGCTTCCAAAGTACATTGTGTGTTATCTAAAGAGCTAACGAACTTTAAAATAACCCAGGAGGCATTGCTATCAACACCTTGTCAATAAGGTGTAGCCAGAAGTGTAGCCAGTAGTTACAGTGCTGGAAGTAGGTTTCCTATCCTGGTACACAGCCTTCCAAGTCCAACTCTTGGGGTAAAGGGATGGGGAAAGATCCCCTCTGGGGATCATCAGAATCTGTGGATCATTGATGATTTGTAAGCATTTACAACACTTCTGCACCACAGATTTGGAAATGGGATTTTTAGAATTGGAAGGAATTTTATAAGATTAACCAATCCAAAATAAACACTGAGTAAAAGCTTGCTATGTGTCAGAAACTGTACTAAGAATCCAGGATGCAAATACAGGTAGAGAGACAGACAGCCCCTTCTCTCATGGAACTTGCTTTCTAATGGGGAAAGACAGTTCATTAAATGGAATTGAAAAGTGGAGGTTGCCAGTGGGTGAAGAGGATAAAGGATGAATGGTCTGGGCCCTTCCTAAAAATGGGCCTTTTGAGAGGAATTCCCCAATAGGAAAAGGAGCGGGGCACAGAGGTCAGAGGGAGTGGGTTGACGGGTGGTGGAAAGGTTGGAAGAGTGAGTGAAGTATGGCTGATAAAGACCCTCAAAATTATTCAGACTTGAGAAAGCTAAATTTAGGGAAGGAAGAAGGATATATTCCAACCATTTGGTGAAGGGCCCACAGCTATTATTAAGTAACAGAGTTGCCACTCAAAACCGGGGTCTCTTGATTTCAGATCCATCAAACCCCACCATCTCTGTACCCCTCCAAAATGTCAGTCAGCAAACATTCATTATAACTTGCTATGTGTGAAGTACACAAGCCCTGGGAATAGAAAAGAACAGGAAAAACTCAGTTCCCTAACTTCAAGAACTGGCATTTCAAAAGAGAACACATGCGAATAACTATGTACATACAAGATATTCAGTATAAATGAAAGGTAATCCTTACCTCTGTTGATTTACAGAGGCAAAACACCTATCTATACACAAAGGCCATGTCTACACTTACAGTTGATATTGCTGAATATAACAACAGCTTGGTATTGGGTGAATGTCTGGGAAATAGAAAAGGTAGACTTTTTAATTACCCTTCCACCTTGACCCTATTACTCAGGTTAGTGTTAGTGGTGTTGCCAGACCACTCTGTGTGTGTGTGTGTGTGTGTGTGTGTGTGTGTGTGTGCGCACGCGCGTACACAAATAGTAAAATTGAATAATAAGAAAAAGGAGATGGGGCGTAGGGAAGGAACTAGGAAAGGCTTCTTGCAGAACATGGGATTTGAGATGAGTCTATTTGAGATAAGACTTGAAGGAAAGCTAGGTGAGGAGGAAGAGAGTGCTCCAGGCATGGGATTCAGCCAGCTGAGCGTGGGGAGAGGGGAACAGAGCTAGACACAGAAGTCAGTATTGGATCTTAAGTGTATGTGGTCTGTAAGAAGACTGAAAAGAAGGAGGCAGATGACCAGTCATGCAACTTCCACTAAGTGGGGGTGTCCCTGAATATGAGACCTCTTTTCACTCTTTTACTTGGTGACCTAAAAGGTTCCCATGCATTTAATTATCAAATGATATCCAGATCTATATATTCATCTCTGATCCCTCATCAGCTGCTGTCTAGTGAACATTTTGAACTGGATGCCTTTTAGATCTCTCAAATTCAATATGCCCAAACAGAATTCATTATCTTCCCTCATCTCAACAGTCTTCCTTGTTGTTGAAGATGTCAACATTTTCTAGTCACTCAGGTTCACAACCTTGATGTCATCTTTGACTAATTGTCACTCACTGCTGGTGAGTCAGATGCCAGATCTTAATCATTTCAATCTACAAAACAACCATTGCATAGATGATAGAAATAGTATTCTAATTGGCATCTCTGACTAGAAGTAAGTCTCTGCTCTTTTCCATTCTTTATACAAGTTACCAAAGTGATTTCCCTGTTGCAGAGGTCTGAACACATCACCACCACTACTACTCCTAGTCATGGAATTCAGAGGTTTCCAGTTGCTTCTGGGACATTTAATATTTGGTATTTAAAGCTCTTTACAACCTGACCCCTTCTGGTTTTATTATTCCCCATCATACATTCTTCAGTTCAGTCGTACTACATATGTGTCTGTGTGTGTATACATACATATGTATGAAACAACACATGATGTTCAATTTCTCATCTCTGTGCCTTTGTATTTCCTGTTCTCCCTTGCCTGGAATGCCCTCTCTTATCTCTTACTCTTGTAATCTCTGGCTTCTTTCAAGATTTAATTCAAGTTCCACCTCCTACAGGATGCTTTTTTTTGGTCCTCTCCATCATTATTACCTTGTTTATACCTTATATAGCAGTGAGGTGATAGAATGGAAGGAAGGAGTGCTAGATTTGGAGTCAGGAAGACCTAAGTTCAAATCCAGTCTCAGACACTTAACTAACTGTGATCCTGAACAAGTCATTTAACTTCTGCTTTCCTCAGTTTCCTCAGCTGAACAAATGGGTATGATAACGTATGATAACACCCACTTCACAGGGATGTGGAAAGGATCGAATTAAATATTTGTAAAGCACTTAGTACAATGCACAGCACATAGTAGGTTCTTAATAAATGCTTGTTCCTTTCACCTTATCTATCTTGTATGTCAATATACGTATGACCTGTCTCTAGTTAAAATGTGAGCTACTTGAGGGTAGGGACTGTTTTACTTTGTGTCCCTAGCATTTAGCACTGTACCTGGCATATAATAAGTACTTAATTGCATTATAAGAGAATAGACTTAGAGCTTGAAGGAAACTTCTAGGTCAAGGAAACTTCTAGGTCACCTAGTCCAATCCCTTCATTTTACAAGTGAGGAAAGTCTCAGATAGGCTAAAGACTTTTCCATGGTCACACAGCCATTGTATCTGAAGTAGAATTGGAACCTCTTGTTCCAATGGGAAATTATAAATCATTTTTGAAAAGTTGTAGCTCTAGCCAGGTGCTAATAATAACAAATAATTACTAAATAATAACTTGTATAATTTGTGTGGTTTTGTTTTGCACAGATAATTTGGACACATTTACCTTTCCTTATCCCTTTTCCTCTTTCATTCTTCTCCTTGCCCTCCTTTATTGTTTCCCTCCTCTTTGTATCTCCCCCATACCTCTTCCCCCTTTCCTTAGTCTCTCTTTTCTCTCAAACACATTTACAATCACAATAAAAGAGGTTGGGAAGCAAATCTTTACCAGTGAAAATTTAATTCTGTGTAAGATTTCAATCAGCCAAGGCTTTTTGCTTCATTTTGTTTTGGATTTTGGGGACATTTTTTTCTTTCTTAAGAGCAAAGTACTCTGTTAAGGATCAATACGATGTGGTGTTGGTGCTTGGACTCTGTCCCAGTCTGCTCTGTAGCATGTGCCTATGTGATGCAATAAGAGCATTTTGTTCCATGTCTAGAGGGTTTGTAATGTATTCTTTATTTTTCCTTATTAGGCATGAACAAGACCACAAATTCCTTACAAGTTCCTAGTCTCTTACTGAGAACAGTAAGAGCAAGCATTTATAGAGCTCTTTAAAGTTTACAGTGTACTTTATAAATATTATCTCACTCAGTCCTCACAATAACTCTAGAAGTAGGTACCATTATCTCCATCTCAGACGTAAGGAAACTGAGATTGAGAGAGGTAAGTAATTTGCCAAGGGTCACACAGCTAGCTAAGTGTTTGAGGTCACATTTGAACTCAGGTCTGTCCTGACTCCAGATCCAGCACTTAAACACTACGCCTCCTAGCTGCCCTAACCTTGCTTGCGTTAGCAAATCTAAGGCACCCAAATTTATATTAAAGGAAAAAAATCCCTAAAAGTTTTCATTAGGAGGCAGTGTAAGGTATTCAAAAAGCCAATTGGACTTGCAGAAGATCAGAATGTGACGGTTGGCTTTGTGCTGTACTTGCCATGTAACCTTGAGTGAGGCAGTTTGCCCCTGCATCTCACTTTTCTCATCTATAAAATGAATAGATTGAATTCCTGTGGGGTTTTTCCCCCATTCTAACATTTTGTGGTTTTTGTGATAGTACTCGAGTATTTCTTAATGCACAATACCTATTCAGCCTTGCCCTATGTAACATAACCAAATGATCTAATTGTTTTAGTTTATTTAGCTCACTTATGGAGCACCTTCTTCCACGGTTTGGTTCAAGACTTTCTTTGGTTTCTAGCTCGGATTTGATTTGATTCAGCAAAATGTTATTAAGCAGGTATTCTATGCGATGTATGGTGAAGGCCTTGTTCTGCTTGCAGTCAAGCAAGAGAACTAGAACATACACAGATAAAAAATAGAAAATGTTATGAGGAAGGAAAATACACAGCTGGGGGCATTACAGAAGGAGAATATTTCCTGAGCTGAGCCTGGGGAAGATTGAGAAGCAGTGATGAGAAAGTTCATTCTAGATGTGGAAGGCACAAACCTGTGGGAGAGGGAATATTGAGGAATATTGAGTTCAGGGAACATGGAATCTACGAAGGCAGGGAGGTGATATGAAGTAAGTTTCGTTTAAGGTAAGAACCAGTTCTTCTGCTGTGTCTGACTCTTGGTGATGCCATTTAGGGTTTTCTTGGCAAAGATACAGGAGTGGTTTGTGTCTTCCTTTTCCAACTCATTTTACAGATGAAGAGGCTGAGGCAAACAGGGTTGAGTGACTTGACCAGGGTCACACAGTTAGTAAATGTCTAAGGCTAGATTTGAACTCAGGAAGATAATCTTCCAGTCTCTATGCCTGGTGGTCTCCACTGTGCCACCTAGCTGCCCTTAAGAGCCAGACTGTAGATGACCAGGCTGTGAAGTTGGTGTTTTACCTTAAAGGTCATGGGGAGTCACTTTTGGGAGAGGTAGAATAGAAAAAAAAATTCTTGAATCCTAACTGCACAGAACAAATCTCCATAATAAAAGATTTGTTCTCTAAAACTTGGACTTTGTCAGAAGGCCACACCCAAGCACCTAGAAGGCTGAAAGTTTCCCACTGCTGACTCGATTCTGTGCCTACGTTGCATTTCTCTGTAATGACTTTATCGATATGGTTGGTAGCTTCATGTGGCAGAAATTTATGACATACTCCATAGTCCAGCTTGAAAGAGAGTTTTGTGGAAGGGGGAGGGGAGGAGACTATGCAGCATGGTGTGTTGGAAGGAGCACAGTATTGGATAGATGAAAAGAAAGGAATGATTAAGAAATGAGCAAAATCAGAAACCTTTCACAAGATATAATTCCCGTTGAATGGAAACATTATATAATGAAAAAGGTATGTGTACCCTACAGAATGGCAATGGGGTCTTGGCCCAATCCAACCTGGGTGTGGCTGGATCTAGTATATTCTTTATCAAAGGGTATATTGTATTACTAAGTAGTGCCAAAGGTATTTCTCATAATGGCCATCCTTTTTATGGTGCTTATTATTCCAAGTTTATTATAAGGACAAAATTAGTAAGACCTTTTTACTTTTATGAATCACAAAGCATTATACTGACATACACAGAATATTTTAAAGCTTAAAAACCATTTTTACATATATTTTTGCCTTTGATCACAATAGTCCTGTGAGATAGGAAATACCAGAATTATTATCCTTATTTTACAGATGAAGAAACTGAGGCATAGAGAATTTATTTTTTTTTTTTTTTTATTTTTAATTAATTTATTTATTTATTTATTTTACATTCATTTTCACAAATTTTTGGGTTCCAAATTTTCTCCCTTTTTCTCCCCTCCCCCCACCCCAATACCCCAAGCAATCTAATTTTCCCTATCTCCAATCTGTCCTCTCTTCTGTCATCCCTCCCTTCCCTTGTCTCTATCTTCTCTTTTCTCCTGTAGGGCCAGATGACTTTCTATTCCTCATTAACTGTATGTCTTCTTTCCTAGTTGCAACAGCAATACTAAACAATTGTTCCTAAAACTTTGAGTTCCAAATTCTCCCCATCCCTCCCTCCCCACCCATTCCCTTTGGTACGGCAGGCAATTCATTATAGGCCATATCTGTGTAGCTTTGCAAATGACCTTCCTGATAGTCGTGTTGTGTAAGACTAACTGAATTGCCATCCCTCCTCACCTGCCCCTCATTGTTTCTCTTTGATCCTGTCCCTCCCCAAGTGTTGACTTTCAATTACTCCCTCCTCCCTTTGCCCTCCCTTCCATCATCCCCCCCCAATATCTCCTTCTCCCCCGCTTTCTTATACTGTAAGATAGGTTTTCATACCAAAATGAGTGTGCATTTCACTCCTTCGTTTAGTCAAATGTGATGAGGGTAAACTTTTGTTTGTTTGTTTGTTTGTTTGTTTTTTTTTTTCTTCAGCTCTCCTCTTTTTCCCTCCACTAAAAACATCTCCTACTTGCCTCTTAAATGACATATAGTTACCCCCCTTCCATTTCTCCCTCTTTCCTCTCACTACATTTCTCTCTCATCATTTACCTTAATTCCTTTTAAGGTATGGTCCCATCCTATTCAGTTCAATCTGTGCTCTCTGTCTCTGCATGTGAATGCATGTGTGTATGTGTGTGCATGCATGTACATGTGTATGTGTGGTCCCACCAACCACCCAGATACTGAAAAGTTTTAAGAGTTAGAAATATTGTCCTTCCATGTATGAATGCAAACAGTTCATTTCTGGTAAGTCCCTTAATACTTCTCCTTGCTGTTTACTTTTGCATGCTTCCTCTCATTCTTGTGTTTGAAAGTCAAATTTTCTTTTCAGCTCTGGTTTTTTCATCAAGAATGATTGAAAGTCCTCTGTTTCATTGAAAGACCATATTTTCCCTTGAAATATTATACTCAGTTTAGCCGGGTAGGTGATTCTTGGTTTGAGTCCTAGTTCCTTTGCCTTCTGGAATATCCTATTCCACGCCCTTCGATCCCTTAATGTAGAAGCTGCTAGATCTTGGGTTATCCTGATTGTATTACCACAGTACTGGAATTGTTTGTTTCTGGCTGCTTGCAAGATTTTTTCCTTGAGCTGGGAGTTCTGGAATTTGGCCACAATGTTCCTAGGAGTTTCTCTTTTTGGATCTCTTTCAGGTGGTGATCGATGGATTCTTTCAATACTTATTTTGCCCTCTGGTTCTAGAATGTCAGGGCAGTTTTCCTTGATAATTTCATGCAAGACGATGTCTAGGCTCTTTTTTTGATCATGGATTTCAGGTAGTCCCATAATTTTTAAGTTGTCTCTCCTTGATCTATTTTCCAGGTCAGTTGTTTTTCCCATGAGATATTTCACATTCTCTTCCATTTTATTGTTCTTTTGGTTTTGTTTGGTGATTTCTTGGTTTCTCATAAAATCATTAGACTCCATCTGTTCCATTCTAATTTTGAGAGAACTATTAAATTCAGTGAGCTTTTGAGCCTCTTTTTCCATTTGGCTCATTTTGCTTTTGAATGCATTCTTCTCCTCATTGGCTTTTTGAACCTCTTTTGCCAATTGAGTGAGCCTATTTTTCAAGGTGTTAATTTCCTCAGCATTTTTTTGGGTCTCCTTTACCAAGATATTGACCTTTTTTTCATACTCTTCTTGCATCTTTGTCATTTCTTTTCCCAGTCTTTCCTCCACCTGTCTAACTTGCTTTTCAAAATCCTTTTTAAGCTCTTCCAAGGCCTGAGCCCACCCAACACCCCCCTGGGGTGTCTGGGGTACTGAGGCCCCGCCCTCCACATCTTTCCCTGATGGGAAAAATACGTTCTCGTCCTCCCCATCTGATCCGAAGGTTGGGATCATTTGCATTTGTTGGAAAAAACTCTCTAAAGTCTTATTTTTCTTCCCCTTTCTAGGCATTTTCCCAGCCAGTTACTTGACCTCTGAGATTCCCTTCCACCCCCGCCTGGATCCGCCCAGCCAGCGCCTGGCCTCTGAGATTCAAATGGGCTTTCCTCCTGCTGGCTGTCAATCAGTGAGCTTTAGTTCAGGTGCTGGGGCGGGGCCAGGGCTGTCTCCGAGACTCTGATCCCTCGGGGGGCTTTATGCAGCGACTCTCAAGAATGGAGCGGGTGGGGGCGGGGTGGGGGGCCCGCCTCCCAATCTCAGCTCCCCTGGGGGTCCCGAGCAGAAACCTTCAGCAACAGAGCGGGCTGGGGGCAGGGCCGTCTCTCAGGCTCAGCTCCGTCAGGTTTTATGCGGGAATCTTCTGTAATGAAGATCCTGCCTGCTGCTGGGGGATTCCTGAGTCCCGGGCCGCTGCCGCCTCAGCCGCCGCCCACGCCTCTGCCTCCGCCGCTTCCTGCCCCCGTCCCTGCCGCCGCCGCTTCCTCCCGAGGGGGCCCGAGTCACAGACGCCCTGCTTCCCCTCTCCTTCAGCCCGGCCTCTCTCACTGACCTGCTTCTGTGGGCGGAGGGACTTTCCCTGCTGCTTCAGCTTCCGTCTCTGAAGCCTGCTCCGATCCGCTTCTCTGAGGCCTCGGCCAGGGCAGCGCTGGGGGTCGGGTTTACTCTCCGGGGCGCGCCGGACCCTGGGGACGGGTCTTGAGGGCTCCCTGGGACGGAAATCTCCTCCACTCTGCCTCTGCACACCTTGCACTCACCCAGAATCTATGGGGGACTCTTTCTACACCAATTCCATGGGCTTTGGTTTCGGAGCTCGTAAACGTGCGTCCTTCTACTCCGCCATCTTGGCTCCGCCCCCCGGCATAGAGAATTTAAATGACTTGCCCCCACAGCTAATGCCATAAGTATTAAAGACAATATTGGAATCCAGACATCCTGAAAGGAGGAGGGAAAATGGAAGGGAATAAACATTTATATAGCTCCTACTGCTAGGTACCAAGAACTATGCTAAGTGTTTTTTTATAATTATTATCTGATTTGATCCTAAAAACAACCCTGAGAGGTAGGTTTTATTACTGTTCCTATTTTACAATTGAGGAAATTGAGGCTAAGTGACTTGTCTTTTTTGGCTTTTGGTCTATTAGTCATGTCCGACTCTTTGTGACCCTATTTATTAGGGGCTTTTTTATTAAAAAAGAAAAGAAAAAAACTGGAGTGGTTTACTATTTCCTTCCTTCTTCAGATCATTTTACAGATGAAATTGAGCCAAAGAGGGTAAATTGACACACCCAGGGTCACACAGCTAGTGTCCTCCTGACTCCAAGCCCAGCACTCCATCCATTCCACCACCTAGTTGCCCAAGTGATTTGCAGTCACTCAGCTCATAAATATCTGACCGCCAGAGTGAACTCAGGTCTTCCTAACTCTAGGCCCAGTGTTCTACCCACTATGCCACCATTTTTCTCTGCCAAGTCACATGCTCTTTCCACTATACCATGTTGACCTTCATGTCATATATGCTAAATTTGATAAAACAGTATATATACACCTTTTATTGCATTAAAATGTGTTAGAACTAAAAAAGGATATAAATTATTTTGGTGCTGGCAAGCTATGGTGCAAGACATACTCATTTGTTAAGAAGGGGGCCATGGCAACCTGTATATGGAGATCTTGAAAGACCTACTATAAATTTTCAGTCTTACTTATAGGACTTTGTTTTCCAGGAATACATATTCTACACTTAGTATTTTCTTTATATATAATAAATAGTGTGCTTTCTATATTTCAAATAGGGCAATAGTTTTCCTTTTTAGAGAGGCTTTAATACATCTTATTATTTTGATAAAGTAAGTGCCAACAGTTGTAGTATCCCTTTATACTCAATGATTCATATTTTTGGGGAGTATAGAAGTACTTTTTTTTTATTTCCTACCTAGAGTTCCTCTTCCTAGACAAGGAAAAATGAGATACATGCTCTGCTGTTCACAAAGGTAATGCAGAAAGGAACTCCGTGGGACCCTCTGCATTTCTTTTCATTCTGCCTCTCCAGGTCATGGTTAGTTGGCTCTCCCTTTCTTTCAGTATCTGTGACCAGGGGCCTTAGATTGCTTTCCCCCAAAGATGTCTCTGAGCCATTCCTCATCCCAGGCAGCTAACCTGCAGGTGGCTGAGGTAATACAAGAACATGCCCAAGGGTAGCCTACCTCCGAAAGTACATGTAACCCACTGAGTCTTCAAGAAGACCCAGCTAGACAATGACCAATGAAAATACAACCCTTTTCTTTGGGGAATTTTTTTTCAAAAGCATGTTCTGTTCTTTTTTATTAATAAAAATTCTTAACCTAGTTCATTAACTTGTTTGTTTTAGCATTTTGGTAGCTATATTTCAATATAAATACTTTGCTTTGTAATACTACATATTTTATTTGTTATATTTAAAAAGATTCTTCTGAGAAGGGATCCATACGTTTCACCAGACTGCAAAGGCAGGAAGGGGACCTTTACCAAAAAAAATTTTTTTTTCATAACTCCTGGTTTAAATAGATCTATGAAGAACAAATGTGATGGAACAACAAGAGATTTGGATTTTGCAAGTAAAATTCATTTCCTGGGCAATTGTTTGAATCCTTTTCTCCTTCACCAAGGAGAAGGGATGGGCTTCCAGTTTTTTGGGGTCACTAGAATATTGGTGGCTTGTGGTCCATTGCTTGGATATCCTCCCTCCCTGCCCAGTGTTTATGACATTGTTTTGGAGAGAACACTAGATTTGCAGTCAGATGAGCTTAAGTCAGAGGCTTCACATCTTTCCCCAACTCTCTACTCCTTGCCCTCTCCTCTGGTCACATGCTTGGTGACTAGGGAAGTTACTCAATCTCACTCTCACATCTATGAAACAGAGGCAAAGATACTAATACAACTCACAAAGTTGTATAAAGTGACTAAATTGTCAGCTAAATTTTGGCCATTTTTATTCATCCATTTCTTGTCTATACTTTAGTGGGAGACCCAGGCAAGCAGATCAGAGCAAAGATGATAGTGTGTCACATGGGGAAAGTAAAGGAATAGTATTTTTGGTGGGTGACAGAGAATTGGGGCTGTGGCTGTGGATGTCTCCTGATGGAATAGTCATCAATCAAGGCAGAAAGAGGAGTGAGCGCATCACTTCGTTTGGTTGCTTTCAAAATACTGATTGGTCATTTTAGTAGCAAACATTCCCTCAACATAACACTCGGTGGCAGCAATATTGATCAGTCTGGGTTTATTCTTTAAAACTGTCACCAGGAAGCTGACAAAGAATCTACTTCCCCTGCGAGACACAAGGGACAAATGTTTCCCCAAATTGCTGCTATAAGACATCTTCCTAGGCTTCTCTGAATCTTTCCTATTCATTGTTAGTTACATCTTATTCATATATGCAGTGATGAGTGCACAGGATAAAGAACTGAACTTTGGATGACAAAGGCCTGAATTTTAATCCTATCTCAGACAATTAACAACTAAGTGACATTGGACAAGTCATTTCAATTTCTCTTAGCCTCAGTTTCTGCATTTTTAAAATGGAATTTTTAAAGTACCTACTTCAGAGGGTTATGGTAAAGATCAAGGGAAATAATATATATAACGCACTTGACAAACCTTAAATATTATATAAATGTGAGCTATTATTTGCATACTTGCTCATTGAAGTATTTCTTCTAAAATTGGTCTTTGCCTCGCAATACTTTACATATAGCAAATGCTTAGTAAATGATTCTTGAGTGAGTGAATGAACAAAACAGAGTAATTCTTTAATGGCAACTTTAGTAGCATTTGAATTGGGTTTCAAGATAGGTTATTCTATTCAATATACTTTATATATTGAAGTATTTTGTCCCTGAATTTAATTATCATGGGTCAGAACTATCCAATAGAATTAAATTAATTTTTTTCTCTACAGTTTCTCCAAAAATTTTCAGAAGAGTTTATAATTCATTCATTCATTTAATTGCTTCAGTCATTTTTTTCAGTTCTTTGTGACCCCATTTGGGTTTTTTTTTGGCAAAGATACCGGAGTGGTTTAACGTTTCCTTCTCCAGTTCATTTTACAGATAAGGGACTGAGACAAACTGTGTTTAAGGGACTTGTCCGGGGTCACCCAGCTAGTGTCTGAGACTAGATTTGTACTCAGAAATATGCATCTTCCTGACTCCAGACCTGGCACTCTATGCACTGCAACATCTAGCTTCCCATTTAACTGCCTACTATATGCGAAAGACCGCCTGCTGTTTGGATGTAAGACTGTAATTAAGACATACATGCTGACTTGATGGAACTTTTAGTCCGAAGGAATACACTAATACACTGACACCCAGTATTATTCAAGATGTATACAATAATCATATGCAAAAGAGAATTGAGTGATATGAACATAAACTAGGCACCAAGAACTTTGCTCTTTCCAGGAAGGAAAAGACTAATTCTTATATGGAAGATCAGAGTAGTTATTGTCTCATAGTATAGAAGAAAAAAAACCCCAGTTTTGAGTTAGAGATCTTCATTCGAGTCTTGGTTCTTATGTTTACCTCTTGTGGGATCTTAATTTCTCTGGGTCTCTCAGGTTCCCCACCTGTAAAATGAGAGGAAGTTAAACTAGAAAACTCAAAGTCAGTGATCAATGATCCAATTAGGAAATGGAACCTAAGATAGGCTCTGAAAGATAGCTATGATTTCCAAAGGATGGTAAAAGGAAGGGGAGGATATTTTAGGCACAGAGAATAACATGAGTAGGACGTGCACAAGGGATGATAAACAGATAATCCAGTTTGGCAGGCACATTTTTTATGTAGGGAGGAGTCATATGAGATAAACTTGGGAAAGCCAGAAGGCAGTAATAGTCAGTGGCTTTTAAACCAGGGGGTAGTAACCTAGTATCAGTATCTTGGGTTCCCTTTTTTAATTCTATGTGTTTACTTTTACATATTTAAGGATGTTTTTCTGAGAAGGGATCCATAGGCTTCATGAGACTGCCAGGAAGCCCTAACATAAAAAAGCTTCAGAATCCCTGCCTTAAGTGATGGCAGCTGGTTCTGAGTCATAATCTCCTAGGATAAAATCACAAGCAAAAGGTGCAAGAGGAAACAGAATGGCTTATTGCAACCTCTTCCACACAGTGACCTCTGCCAATCCTGGAGAGAGGATAAAAGTCAAGTTAACAAGCATTTATTAGGCACCCAGCAGACTGCTAAGCTCTGGGGGTTACTAAGAAAGGTACCCACAGCCACTGATCGCCAATAGTTCATAGTCTAATTGGGGGAGATAACATGCATACAATACCCACGGTTAATGGGCATGGACGAAGATCCAGGAAAGAAGACTGAAAAGGAGTGGACCCAGGAGGAAGAATTAGGAGAGAGTCATGTTACAAAAATGTGAACAGAAGAGTATCAAGGAAAAGAGAATGATTGAAAGTGCCAGAGCACACTTCAGAGAGATCGAGAAGCCTGAGGAGAAGCCATTGGATTTGGGGAGCTGGAAGTTGATGTCCTGAAACTGACATGAAGCTGTGTAAACTGGTTAAGAGGCTTACGACTAAAAAGTAAATAAATAAAAAATTTTTAAAAAAGAAAAGAGAAGAGGCTTAAACCTTCATCACCCGGGCCAGTCAAGTCTTGAAGCAGCTTCTTTCATTTTTTTTTAATAAAAGAACCAGTCTAACTTGGAAGTGATGAAGGGGGAGGAAACCTTGGCTTCAGATATCCGTCTTCAAACCAAGACTACTTGGTCCCTTGCTAAATAAATTATAGTGAGGATTTCTTTGGGGTTTGGTTGAACTAGATTATTACTGAGATCCCTTCATATCTCAAATTATGTGATTTGTGAAATTGTGACAGATGAATGTAATGGAATATTATTGTGCTATATAAGAAGTACAAATGTGAAGAATTCAGGAAAAATATATTGAAAAACATATGAAATGATGCAGAATGAAATAGTCGGAATCAGAAAAAAGTATAATACCTAGACAGCATTTATATAGCATTTTAAGGTTTACAAAGCTGTTCATAAATATCATCTGTCTTTCTCTCCTTCCTCCTTCCCTCCCTTTTTTCTTCCTTCCCCCTCTCTCTCTTTTTAAATATTATCTCTTTTATCTCAAAACAACCCAGGAGATAGGTGCTACTATTACTCCCATTTTATGGAGTCAAACAGGTTAAGTGACTTGCCCAGGTCACCCGGTTAGTAAGAGGAAGGCTAGATTTGAATTTGGGTTTTCTTGACTCCGGTTCCAGTGCTTTTTCAGCTATGCACGATGAACCCAACAATGTAAATGGAAAGGACAACCAAGTGAAAATGCACACTGGCCAGCCTTCCTCCTGGAAATGAGGAAGTATATCTTTCTTTGAAGAGGTGTCTCTGGTTATGGAATGCTGTAAGCTCTATTAATGTGGAAGAATGCTTCATAGATTTTGCTTAACTTTTTTTCTTTTTACAAATGAAGGTTCATTTATAATAAAAGGTTTTGGAGAAGGTGGGGCAAGAGGTGTTTACCTGGAAATGAGCAAAAGGTACCAGTAAGTAAAGGAGGAAATAAAGTGCTTGTGAAATAGTTTTGTTTGTGGAAGAGACTTGTTTTGCTTGGCTTTAGAGACAAATTGTGGTTTGTCATTTTTCCATCTTCATTAACCATAAAATGTGTATCATTGACACTAAATTCTTTACCTGTTATGTTGGGTGCTAGATAACATGACACATGAGTTGTGTACCTTATTTATTTAAGTGAATTTTTTAACAAAGCTGTCCCACTCCTAGGTCCTCCCCCCACTTGATTGTCTCCTCATTGCAGTCTCCCCCATCCCACCCCTACTACCCCACTTTGGACCCCCATAGTCACAGCATTTGCCAGAGTAAGTGGCAGTCAGTGGGTCACAGTGGCAGATTTGAGTTTGATATAAAGGAAAACTTCTCAATGAGAACTGTACAAAATTGGAATGGATCGCTTTTTGAGATAGTAGGTTCCACCTTGCTGGAGGTCTTCAAGCAAAGACTGGATGATCACTCGTTGGGGAAAATGTAAAGGGGGGATACATGCTATAATATGGGTAGGAGAATATATCCTCTGAGGTCCCTTCTAACTCTTGTCTGGGATTCCTCTAACTTTTGATGATAGAATAGGACCAACCAAATCTTGTGATTTCACTAGTCAAATCAACAAGTGTTTGTTAAGTGCCTTCTATGTGCCATACATAGTTCTAGGCATGGGAGTCACAAGGACAAAAGCAAAGTAATGTTTTCAATAGCAGGCAACCTGCATGTAGACAGTTTTATATAAAACAAATGTGAAGTAAATACCAGGTAACATTTTAGCAATGGGTAGTGGTGGAAGGTGTTATCATCTAGGACAACGAGGAACAGCCTCATGCTTAATGTTGTGTTTGAGCCAAAACTTGAAGGAAGCCAAGGGATCCCAAGATCCCAAGAGGCAAAAGGGAGGAGGAGTAAAAGACCTAACAAATGACTTGACAGGGCCAGGTTGTCTGCTAGTCTGCACGTGGTACAGAGGCAACTGACCACATGGAGCACCTTTACTGAGTCAGGGGTCAACTGGTCTGGGTTGGGCTTGTACCAAACATCTTGTCCAGAAAGCACATTGTAAGGAAAGATAATCATTATTTATTTGATGTTAAGGCATGGAATGAACAAGATGCTAAAATAAAATATAAGTGTTTTAAAAACTTATCTAATTTAGGCTTTGGATAATGACAAAAAATTAAAATAGAATCAAAATTTTTCAAATGAATTAAATTAGAAGTTGAGTGAATAGTATGTTTTCCTTGAAAAGGGATTGAGTTTTTCTTTTATCTTCAAGGAATTAAAATAATGAAGTTTTGGAGATTTTTTTTTTTGCCATTTTCATGGTAAGACTTTGTAAACCCTGAACTTCAGTCCTCATCAACACTTGAAGTTTGAAAACCTGAAAACCACAAGGAAATAATCTAGTATTTGGAAGGATTTAAAGGTAAAAATGTCATCCCTGGGAATGCTACCTCTTGTACATACTACTGAAAGGATTTGTGGGGCAGCTAGGTACACAGTGGATAGAGGGTCAGGTCTGAAGTCAGGGAAACTCATCTTCCCAAATTAAAATCTGCCCTCAGACACTTACTATCTGGGTGACCCTGGGCAAGTCATGTTAGCCAGTTTGCCTCAGTTTCCTCATCTGTAAAATGAACTGGAAGAGGAAATGGCAAACCATTCCAGTATCTTTGCCAAATGGGGTTACAAAAAGTCATACACAAGTGAAACAATGAAACGACAAAAATATGTCTTTAAAGTATATATATGTGCATGTGAGCCTAGTGTATGCAAAAGATATATGCTTTAAAATCCAGACCTCCCTCTGTAAGTAGTAATTTACTTTGACTCTGTTTATTTTGCTCTCTCACAAGAGAATAAGTCGTTTGTTTTCCAAGGCAATTGGGCCACAGATTTATTCCAGTGATCCAAGAATACCTATAGCCCTGATAAACACTTCTGGATGACAGTTAGATTTCCGGCGTATTTGTCTTTGATTTCTGGCTGATTTCTGTCTCTTGGCATAGCAAAGCCAGTTGAAAAAATGGCTAAGGGAAAACTGGAATATGATATGATAGATCAATCTAAACCAAACTCTTTGGTCTATGAAAATACTACCAGATCTCAGTAAAGTATGTGTCTGTGAAATATACAGCTGTATTGGGTGTAATAGGAATTCCTAGAACCATGTAATAACCAATATAAGTAACTTTTATCTTAAATGAAATATTCATTTTTAACTTTTTAGCAGTATATTTTAGTTTTAATCACCATTGTTGATCAGCAATCAAACTCCTTTGTAATTTTCATCAGTCAGTTTTCTAATGGGCATTATTTATTTAAAATAATTCTCTAAGCAATATTATGCCTCTGATGGATCCTGTAATAATGAAGTTAGCCTAGAAGTATAAAATGAAAACCCCAAACTTTGTCACTTGTGGCCTCAACCCACAATGGGTGTTGAAGAATATTGTGTTAATTCTTGGATCACTTTATTTTTGATCAGAGTGAGAGTATGGATGGGCTGGGCTTTAGTGTTTAGAAAGTTTGGTGTTGTTTGATGGGTTCCTCTAATCTTCCTCCCCTCTCCTTTTTCCTGAAAAAAACCCCTCAGGCTTCCTGCCCCTTACTCAACTCCTTTTCCAGAACAGCTGCAAGTCAGTCTCCCTCTTTTAATAAGGAGAGTGTCCGTGTGAACAAAGAGGAGGCATCCTCGGTGTTCTCCTTACTAACCAGATTTATGTAATCATTAAGTGCAGACATCCTTTTTGTAGCACAAAGGCCACTTTCAAGATTTGCTGGCTCAGGTTCAGTCAAGCTCCCAAAAAAACAGCTATATGAGTAGGGAAGGGGGAGGTGTAATAAGGTGACTGATCATGTGAAAATGATTGGAAAGCTATTGTACTGTATTGATTTGAGCCAGCTGTGTGACAGAGCAGTCCGGATCAATCAGCAAGCTCTTATTAAGTGCCTGCTATGTGCTAGAGACTCCACTAGGCCCATAGAAAGAAAAATTCCTGTTCTCAAGGGCACAAGGTCAAACCATCTTGACTTGTACTACTAGGAAGAAAAGCGTACCCACTATGTGCCAAGTACTGTTCTAAGGGTTTTACACATATTGATGACATTTGATTCTCACTACAACCCTGGGAGGGGGATGCCATTATGATAATTTCCATTTTATGGGTGAGGAAACTGAGGGCTAAGGGAAATTAAATGACTTGCCCAGGGTCACACAGCTAATAAATATCTGAACTCAGGTCTACCCTAACTCCAAGTCCAGTGTTTTATGCATTATTCTGCTTAGAGCTTGATAGAAACTTAGTAAACCACCTTGTCCACTTCCTTCATTCATAGAGGTTTATTGACTTGACCAAGGTTATAGCCTACTTGTACTCTACTATGGTCAGACTCTGCCAGGGCAGCTAGATGGCTCAGTGGATAGAGTATAGGACCTAGGATCAGGAGACTCCTCTTCCTTAGATCAGCAGGACCATCTCCAATCGTCCTAATCTATGTATTGTCTCTGGACCCAGACGACTCCAAAGGAGAGAGTGAGGCTGGTGACTTTGCACAGCCCTGCCTCACTTAAATCCAATTCACTTGCAAGACATGGCATCACCTTCCTGATGTCATGATCTTCTTCAAGAAGGAAGGACAGTCAACAACAACTTCCTCAGTTCAAATGTAATTCTCAGATTCGTACTTTTCTGTGTGATCCTGGGCAAGTCACTTAACCCTGTTTACCTCAGTTTCCTCACCTGTCTAGGGTTGGATTTGAACTCAGGTCTTCCTGACTCCAGGCCTGGTACTCTATCCATTGCATCACCTAGCTGCCTCATAGGATTACAAGAGAAACCAAGGATATTGAAATCGTTTTTTTTCATTTTTAAATATATTTTAAAGATAATAAACAAGTTCATATTCCTCAAGTTAAGAACACATCCTATATAGCATTTGAATGAATATTATTCCACTTTCTCCATCCCTATTCACCATATTACAAAGATAGTTACCAAAAAATAGGAAACCTTTGGTGCATTCTAGCCTTCTGATCAGGAGCTCACAAATCTACCTTTTATGCTTCTATTTCTAGGTCTCCTCCAATGTTATATTTTCTTTTATTGTTACCAAGCAAGATTAGCAATCTATGGGAGACTTGTATAGTTGATCCTGATAAGGGAGGGTGTTCATATAGGTCACTCATAAGAGTCTTAAGTGGGGAAGGACCACTTCATGTCAGACCTGTCAAGGACAAAACATATTAACAGGGCCAAGAGCTCTGGGGCCATATCCCACCTTTGACACTACCTTGGGCATATCTCTCCTTACACTTCACGTTTTCTCATCTATAAAATTAGGAAAATGGATTAAATGAATTCTGAGGTGCCTCCCAGCCCTGACTCCGTACTCCTAGGATTCTTCTTCTTTGCATTAGATCCTAGATTGAATTTAGTCTCAAAATACAACCACTCTTAATGTGAGATCAGATGCAACAAACCCTGGATAAAAACATGTGATATTTAAATACTTTTGGGTTCCATTCTTGATAACATAGCAAATCATATCTCTCCACTCTAGCTTTCGTGAGAGTTTGTCTCTCCTCTCTCCCGCTTCATTCTGTTTTGCAGGTCTTTGGCCTTATATAGTATGGACTTCTCAATTGTTTATCATTGATTTGGACACAGGCCTGAGTTATTCCAGGCACTTGCAGACTGAAAAAAAAAACAAAACAAAAAAATCAGACTTAAATTCCTTTCATTTTTTAATGCTAATTGTCCGCCCCTTTTTTGCACTTGACAACCAAATGTTTATTTATGAATTCAAGACATTGTGAATAAAAACATTATTAAATATTATTATGAATTCAAGAACACCAGCAACTCTGAGGTTTACTTACCCAGGGTCACACAACTGGCAAACGTCAAGAGGCAGGATTCAAACCTAGATCTCCAGATTCCAGATCTATTTCCCAAGTGTGCAGTGGAAAGACACAACTTCTTATCTGAAGCTATAGGCAAACTGTCTTTCTCTTCCCACCCCCTACCTCCCATTCCTGATGATTTCATACCATGTCCCATACTTCCCTAGCGCACATATGTGTCTTTGTATTTGGAACTGTAACACACACACACACACACGCACACACATACACATTAGCAGAGGGCTGCCATATTTTTAAAAACAAGTTCCTGGACATCAGGACTTAGTGTCACAAAGACACTTGTACTTTTTGAAACTGACTCCCTTTCTGAAAACAGGCATGAGCAGGAAGAAATTTCTTGGCCCCTGAAAATACAGCCTACCCAGAGACATGCCCCAGGGTTTGTATCTGATTTTTACTTGGGAAAGGGGCAAGAAGAGCAGCCAGTGGGGCCAGGAGGCACAAAACCTGCTGTTCTGAGAGGAATCTGATTTCAAAAAAGCTGAGTTTGTCAGACCCATGGAGGTCACTCAGCATTACCCAGAAACACATGCTCTTTAGTTTTTCCTTTCTGTGACACTGACTTGTTTCTTAAAAACCCTCATTCTGCAGAGCTGCCTTCCTGAAAGACCAGATTCACTCCTCAGAAAAAAAAATTAGACTTGGCATTTTTGGTATGATGGCGCTGGATGCCAGTGATATAATCTTGGCAGTGAGTCATAAGGCATATTTGACAAGAAACATTGTTGGCATTGGCCAAGCTTCCTAGGTAATGAGGGTCAGTGCTGGCTTATGGGCTTCTTGAGCCAGGCCAGACATCATCTGCTCCTTTAGGGGTTCTGATCATTTGAGTTCAGAGTAAATTCACATGAGAAACAAAACATCCTTTAGTCTTACCAGATCTTTCCAGCCACAAAAGCTAGAATGGAGAGATGTGATCCTACCTCCCTCTGATCTTTTAAAGTTCTGACCTTATGACAGTGCTCAAGAAATATATCACTCTGAAGGTCTATCTGCCTTCCACTATATTTCAACAACCATCTATTAGGACTTCCCTTGGGCTAGGCACTGGAGATACAAAGACGAAAGTAATTCTACTTTGAGGGAGTTTAGATTCTACCAATCTCAACCCTGAAAAACACAAAAAATAATCTGACCCAGGATCATGGATGTAGAAACAGAAGGAACCTCTGGGGCCATGAAGTCCAATCCTGTCATTTTACAGGTGAGGAGCCTGAGATAAGCTCCAGGAAACTGAGTGACTTGCCCAAGGGTCACATTGTAGGGAGGCTTGGGACCCAAGTATTTGGACTCTAGACACTACGCTTTTCTCACTGTACTACCTTGTAGTGATTTTGCTACTGACATTATATAAATAGTAAACAATCTGTACTGCAATGAGTATTACTTTTTATATATGTGTAATATCCAATTTTTTCTTGTTTCTTTTCTGTCTTTCTGATTTCCAATTTCCCTGATATCATATATAGTTTAATCATTATCACATACATACATACATATATACTGATATACATGATAAAAGGCAAAAATTCTGTATCTGGCTCCCCAACATTTAGGGTTCCATGCCTTTGTTCCCATTTCTCTCTCACATCCTAGGACCTTTTTTTCCCCCTAAATGACTTCCTTTCTTTCCCTGTTTGATAATAATTTTAGAATCATAGATTTAGAGCCTAGAGGGACCTTAAAAGTCATCAGTTTAGCTTTATTTTTTTTGTTTATCTGAGGTCCAAAACAATGGAAATTCTACTAAGCTTAGGTAATCTACCTAGGAAAGGACAACATTCTCCCTTTGCTTTAGAAGTTGAGTGAGAAAGCCCCAAGCACTTCCTCTAATTGTGGCATAGCAGTAAAAAAAGAAAGCTTTTGAGGATGATTTCTGGCAGTACTGGGACTTCAGAAAGAACTGGAGGAGAGCACTTGTCCATCCTGGGATAGAGAAAGAAGAGACTGAAGGAAAGGCTCAGGGTATACAGTCTAACCCAGGAGATTCATATTCTCTGTATGCTGGCCCACTGGGGCAGCCTGGTAACGCCTATGGACCCCTTTTCAGAAAAATGGTTTTAAATGTACAAAATAAAATACATAGGATAACAGAGAAAACCAGTTATTCAAATATACAAACAAAAAAGAACGAAATTCAGAAACCAGATTAAGAACCTTGATCGATCGATCTCAACAGGGATCCATGTCCTTGGATAGGATGGCTCCAGGTCCTAGGCAAAGTCTGTTTTTGATGTGGGGAACAAAGAAAAGGACCAGAATCCAAAGAATGATGGGTGTGCACATGTTTAGATGCCGTTCTATCCATTTTCAAAAAGAATGATCCCGAATTTGAGTCTGGCTCTAAATAAGTTAAGGATTTTGAATGCCCTGTTTGTTACAGTGAAATTTATTAAGAGAAAAAAGGAAGCCTTCATTTTAAACTTATCTGACTACATTTTCCGAGGGATCAGGGCCATTCAAACTATCATCAAAATGTTTTTTAGAATTCAAAAACAAAAAAAAAATAAAGTTTAAAATAATTAATGTTATTTGAAAAGAAGTAAATGTGTGTATTTATGATAGCACTTTGAGCCTCTTTGTATAATCGATAGGAATGAATTTCTGCTAAATTTTTAGGACTTGAAACCTAACTGCTATTTGAAATTATTATAGGAGTTTATAGCTATTTTACTTTCATGATATCCTGTCATTTTTTTTGATGCCAAGTAACTAATAATGATATTGTTCCTCTGAGGGGGAAAACGTTTTTGTAGTCATTTGTGTTGCCAAATATTTAATTCAGTTCAGCTTTAAAAAAAAAAAAAAATTCTATGATATACCAGGTACTTTGCTAGGCCCTATGTTTACAAAGACAAAAGGACAAAGTCCACACCTCAAAAGAGCTTGCATTTTCCTGGGGTTACTAAGAAAACCTTGCCGTGACTAGATCCATTGTTTTATGGGCAGTGCCTTTCGTTCACAAAGTTAAAAAATTTACTCAAGAAGAGGAAAGAATTTAGGTTAGGAGAAAACTTTGGAGTCCTGAGTTACAATCAGTTGTCTGGATCAACAAAGGGTGTGCACAAAAATTTATTGCTGCTTTGGGATCTGGGGAATTTAACCTTTCTCTGCTTCTCCTCTTCCTCTGACCTCATCGCAGCCTGGCAAACCAGCATTACATATCCTAGAGAGTTTCCTGCTCCCTTTAAATCTTGCTATTTGATGAGATTTTTTTTATAATAGGTTTTGTCTGCAGATAAAGATAATCTGATTTTTATTGCATTATGAACAACTGTCATGGTATCAGGAAAAATAAAGGGGAACTCCTGGACCAAAAGCCTCAAGTTTAATCCCAAGTCTGTATTGATTGAAGTGCTCTCTCTTTATTTTTCTGGGAATGCACATCTTTAATTGCTTGACCAATCATTGTTCTTTACTGCCTTATGATCATAAGGGAGAAAACTCAGTACAGTTTCATGGTCTAAATGCTGTTCAAAGGTTTCTCACTAAGCCTTCAGAATGTTTGAAAAGGTAGAATATTAATGAATAAATTGATTATTGCAATTTACACAAGCATGTAAGTTATTCATACATTTTCCTTGGCTGCAGGCAAGCATTTCATTTGGCCTGAAGACTGAAAGCTTTCCCATACGCTTTCCAGGACATCATCTAACCTACCCATCATCCTTTGGAGTGATGCCAGGCTTCTAGATATGGAACAATAAACTAGTAGGCTTAGCATCCAGAAGATCTAGAATCTTGATCCTTATCTCGCATGTAGGAAAAAGTATGTTCCACACATGGAGGATACCTTATTATGCAAAAGCATGGGTAGGGACAATAGATGGAATGTTATGGATAAGTGAGAAAAGAAGGCAGCTTATCTGGAATGTAGAATGTGGGAAGTATAGCGAAGTTCAGTAATCCTGGGAAGGTAGTCTGGAACCCAGCTGTGAAGGGCTTTTTATGGAGAATGAAGGAGTTGATCAAGCAAAAAGAGCTTATTGAGCAGGGTAGTGAGTAACAAGGGCAAGACTGGAACTTTTAGGAATTTTAATTTGCCAGCTGTGTGGAGGATGGATTTGGAGAAGGGAGAGAAATTTTAACAGAAAACTGTTAAAATATTCCGGGCAAGAGGTGATGAAAGTCTGAAATAAAGGAGGGTCTACATGAATAGAGAGAAGGGTGTGAATGTAGGAGGTGTGACAGTAGAATCAATAAGATGTGGGAAAACTGACTCAATGTGAAATTGGGGAAGAGTGATGATAGAAGAAGATTCTGGGGGCTGTAAATCTCAGTGACTACGAAGATGATGGAACCCCCTGACAGAACCAGAAGAGTTACAAGGATTGGCTGTAGGGAAGAGAGCATGTTGTGTTTTTGACATACTGAGTTTGAAATGCCTATAGGGCATGGTTAAATGCCCAGTAATCTGTTGGTGACTTGAACCCAGAAGAGATACTAAGGTTGGATATATAGAGCCATTGGGATCTGCAAAGAAAATTCTCAGTAAACTAAGCTATGAAGCATGGGAACTAATGAGGTCACCAAAAGAGTGTGTCTATGTAGAGAAAAGAGGGCCCAAGGGAAAAAGCCTGTCTTGGTTTACTGAGAAACACAGTAGTTAAACATTCTGACAGATTGTTTATAGCACTACTGCTTGAGAAATGTTGATTTCTCCTTGGATCTTCTCTGCTATTCCTAGCTAGATCTTTCAAAAGTACAGCCATGCCTACAGGAGCAGCTTCTGATTAGCTGGCATTTTAGTGCCCATTACTTCATTAGGTCTGTGACAGGGCATGAGTTTATTTATATACATTTGAGGCTGTGCATTTATTTTGTATCCCATCAGTACTTATAGTGGTCTAAATGGAACCTAGATGGCCAGAGTCTTGGAGGAAGCCAGGGCTACTTGTATTCAAATTCTGCCTCACAAACTTAACTGTGCTCAGCCTTAACCTCCTTGTGCCTCAGTTTTCTCATTTATGAAAGGATGAGATCAGACTTGATGGCTTCTAAGGTCTAAATCTGGTTCTATATTCTCTTAATCCCCGAGTTTCCTCTGGCAGAGATCAGAGAGCTCCATGTTTTCACATTATTAAGGCAGCCCGTCTTTGTCTCCATCTTGGAAGATTTCTTCCTCCCATCAACCAACTTGCTGATGAGGAGCATTTGATTATTTCTTTGACACTCCCTTCAAGGTTCACCTTAGATTCCACCTATTACAGTTCTCCATGAAGCCTTTTCTAATCCCCTCTGTTGTTAGAGCTCCCTCTTTCTTTCCTCCAGGTGACCTGATATTAAGTTATCAATGCCCAAGTTAATCATGGCACATACACACACACACACACACACACACAGCCTCATGCAGGCTCATTGTACACACCCAACGGAATGTGTGCAATTCTTCAAGAGAAGAGACTTTCATTTTTTATCACCTCACATAGTATGCGTAACATGGGAAATGCTTGTTGTATATCTGGTGTCTTTCTCAAGCCCCCAGGTTTCTCTCCATTGCAATAGACTGAGCTTGGACTATCTCCAAGAAATACAATTTCCTTGAAAGATTGCTTCAACTGGCTTCTTCTTTGTCGGTCACAGTAATACCTTCCATTTTTAAAGAATTTAAGGATTTCAAAATGCCTTCCTCATCAGAGTCCTGTGAAGGAAGTTTCTGGTTTTTGTGGTTGTCCAGTTATTTAGGTTGTACCTGGCTCTTTCATGACTCTATTTGGGATTTTCTTGGCAAAGCTACTAAAGGAATTTGCCACTTCCTTCTCCAGCTTCACTTTACAGTTGAGAAACTAAGGCAAAGAGAGTTAAGCGATTCGTCCAGGATAACTTAGCTAGTAAGCATGTGAGGCCAGATTTGAATTCACAAAGATGAGTCTTCCTGTCTCCAAGTCCAGCACTCTGTATTATGTCACCTAGCCACCATATGTGTATGTGGTGTCTTGTACAAAACCTGAACACTACTCTCTTTGTAAGCAGTCTCTCTTTGTTATACTACAGTGGGTCCCTAGAATCAGTGGAGGGGAAGGGGGAAATGGTCTGTTACAGGAACAGTTGGTAAGGACAGTTTGTTGGAAAGGGCCAGTTTCACAAAGTAATGTCTCCTCAATATCCTCTTGGTCTTTGATCAGTCAGTTAAGCATGTATTAAGCAATGTGGTAGGCATTAGGGATTAAAAGATAAAAAAGAAACAGTCCCTGTAAATAGGTACAAAATTTATACAAAGCAAATACAAAATTGATACAACTAGCATCACAGTGGATAGAGTGCCAGGTCAAGAGTCTCAAGGATGGCCTCAGACACTATCTGTGTGACCCTGGGCAAGTCACTTAACCCAGTTTGCCTCAGTTTCCTCATCCGTAAAATGTGCTGGAGAAGGAATAGCAAACCACTTCAGTACCTTTACCAAGAAAACCCCAAATGGGGTCACGAAGAATCACACACAACCGATAGACTGGACCACAACACACATAAAACTATTCTATACATACTTGCATTTATCAGCTCTTTCTCTGGATGCAGATAATGTCTTTCTTGCTATGTCCTTTATAGTTATTTTGTATAGTCATAATAGTCAAAATAGCTTATTCACTCAGTCATTCTTAAAATAGTATTGCTGTTATTGTATACAAAGTTCTCTGGGTTCTGCTCATTCTTGCAAGTCTTTCAACGTTTTTCTAAAGTAATTGAGCTCATCATTTCTTGTAGTACAGTCGATTTCCATCACAATCATATACTGTAACTTGTTACAGCCATTCCTCAACTGAAGAGCATCCTCGCAATTTCCAGTTCTTTGCCACCACCAAAAGAGCTGCTATGAACATTTTAGAACACACGGGTTCTTTTCCTTTTTCCCTAAACATCTATGGAAATAGACCAAATAGTGGTATTGCTGAGTCTAAAGGTACAGGTAGCTTAAAAACTCTTTGGGACTAATTCCAGATTTTTCTCCAGAATGGTTGGATTATTTCCACCAACAATGAATTAGCATCCCGCTTTTCTATATCTCCTCCAACATTGTTGCTTTCCTCTTCATTCATTTCCTAGCCAATCTGACAGGTAGAAAATGATATCTCAAGGTTGTTTTAATTTGTATTTCTCTAATCAATAATTATTTAGAGCATTTTCTATATGACTATGAATTGTTTTAATTTCTTCATTAGAAAACTGCCTATTCATATCCTTTAACTCTGTTAATTGGAGAATGACTTCTATTCTTATAGATACAATAAAGTTCTTTACATATTTGAAATAGAAGATTTTTATCTGAGAAACTTTCTATTAAAAATTTCCCCAATTTTCTGCTTTCCTTCTGATCTTAGCTACATTTGTTATACTTGTACAAAAACTTTTTAATGTAATTGAAATTATCCATTTACACCTGACTTTGCTCTCTGTCTCTTTCTATTCATAAATTCTTTGCTTATCCATAAGTCTGATAGTAATATGTTCCATGTTCTTCTAATGTTCTTGTAAAATCTCTTTATATCTAGGTCATGTATCCATTTTGACCTTATCTTGGTAAGGTATATTGGTCTATGTTCAGTTTCTGCCATACTGCTTTCCAGTTTTTCCATCATTTTTTTTTTTTTACCAAATAATGAATTCTTATCTCAAAATCTTCAGTCTTTACACTTGTCAAATTACAAAGGTTATAGTGTTTATTTACTGCTCTAAATTGTGTGTCTACTCAATTCCGTTGATCTATCTTTCTGTTTCTTAGCAAGTACCAGATACTTTTGATAATTACTGTTTATAATATAGTTTAAGATCTGGTACTGTTAAAAGTCCTTCCTTTACATTTTTTTCATTAGTTCCTTTGATATCTAATTCAGTAAAATTTTTTTTGGTTTAGATAAAATTGACATTTTTATTATATCGACCCTGCCCACCCATGAACAATCAATATTTCTCTAATTATTTGAATCATTTTTATTTGTATAAAAAGTTTTCTTGTAATTTTGATTATATAGTTCTTGAGTTTGTTTTTGGCACATGTACTTGGAAAATGGTATGTTTTTTAAAACAGAAAAGGGGAAAAAATCAGGATCAGTTGACCAATACATTGAAAATGTGCCACATTCGTGCATCTTCTACCTCTCACTCTGCAGAAGTGTGGGTTAGGAGTATTAACTTTCCAACATTCAGTTTTGATGTGTGTTCATGCGGTTCTTTACGTTGTGGTTGTGTATATTGCTTTCTTAGCTTTGCTTATTTCATCCTACTTCAGTAGAATTTTATGTGCTTCCATATTAATTATATCTATCATTTCTTACAGAACAGTAATACTCCATTACATTTATGTACTGCGGCTTATTCAGCCATTTCCACAATCAATGGGCACCTACTTTTGTTTTCAATTCTTTGCTCTCACAGAAAGTGCTATTATAAATATTTCAGGGAATATGGAGACTTTCTTCTTATAAATGGCTTCCTTGGGGTATAAGTCTAGTAACAGAATCTCTGGGTCATGGGCATTTTAATTTTTTTTTTCATATTGACCTCCAAAGCAGTTGTACTGGTCTATGGCTCTACCAGCATTGCACTAGCATGTCTATTTTTCTTCCCATAACTCCTCCAACATTGACTATTCCCATCTTTTGTCATCTTTGCCAGTTTGCAAGGTATGAAGGGAAATTTCAAGGTTGTTCTGATTTGCATTTCTCTTATTATTAGTCATTTGGAGTATTCTTTCTTCTTGTTAATAGCTTGCAGTTCTTTTGAGAACTATTTGTTTACATTCTTTAACCACTTACCTATTGGGGAATGGCTTTAATTATATTGTGGAATATGTTTGGTTACACACAAATAACAGCACCTAGAAACAGTGACAGAGTGAAGACTTGGAGTCTTAGAAGATCTGGGTTCTAGTCCTGACATTTAACCTCTGTGCCTTAGTTATTATGCCCTCTTCAGATTTCTCATAGCAGTGTCTTTACCTTTTCTTTTCACTGACCACGTTCTTCATCATATCATTTTTCCTTTTGTGCATGTATTATATCTTCCAGGTTGTAAATACCTTGAGGGCAAGATCTGTATCTTTAAAATAATGAAATTTTTAAGGTTTGAAAAATATTTTCTTCCTCATATCCCTTTGACCTAAATATTCCAAGTATCACCCCTAATTTCACAGATGATAAAAATGAAAGTATGGAACCTTATACAATAGTTTATTTTTTCTCCTGGTAATCAGTGAAACATTAATATTTTGGTTAATGATGAATGTAAAGAAGCAGGTTCAGTTTTTCTGTAGCCTGATGCTAATCTTCAACTATCTTTTTTTCTATGTGTCTGATTTCTGATTTTTCTCCTTTATTCACATTATAGGTGTTCCTGGATCCATGCCAAATGCATCCTGGGAAGGAAACCTCAGAGCTATAAAGTGGCGCGACATGGAAAGTAAACATGGAGGTTGT
The DNA here is from genome assembly GCA_023548195.1 of Bettongia penicillata ogilbyi. Lineage (NCBI taxonomy): Eukaryota > Metazoa > Chordata > Mammalia > Diprotodontia > Potoroidae > Bettongia > Bettongia penicillata. The sequence continues at coordinate 1,469,503 of JAJHZJ010000589.1, forward strand.
CATGGTAATGTCCTTTGTTTCATCTTTACTGCATTTTCTCATTAGATGTCTCAAACTCAAAATGTTTCCAGCAGAACTCATTATCCTCATCCTTAATCCCATCTCTCTCCTAAACTTTCTTATTTCTTTTGAGGGCTCCTTCTTCACCACCATCCTTCCAGTTACCTGGGGTAGCTAGGTGATATAGTAGATAGAGTACCAGTGGAGGAGTAAGGAGGACCTGAGTTCAAATCTCACCTCAGACACTTGACACTCACTAGCTGTGTGACCTTGGGCAAGTCACTTAACCCCAATTACCTCATCCTGGGTTATCTCGCTGGATTCAGATGACTCTGGAGGAGAAGTGAGGCTGGTGACCTGCACAGCCCTCCCTCACTCAAAACAAAGTCAAGTGCAAGTCATGTCATTATTTCTCTGATGGCATGGTCTTCTTCGACAACAAAGGACAAACACATCCAGTTACCCAAGTTCCCCATGTCAGTCAACCTCACCCTCATATACCTCACCCACCCCACAGAGACATTTAATTCAGATTTTATCATTTCTACCTCTTCAACACTTCTTTCATCCAACCCTTTCTACTCACAAGGCTACCACCTTAATTTAGGTCCTCATCACCTCTCATCTAGATTTCTGCAACCATCTCCTTAATTGCTTCCGTCCCTCAAATCTCTCGCCTCTCCATTTCATCCTCCACCTAGCTGACTGCCAAGGTGATTTTCATAAGACGCAGGTCTGGTTCTCCTACTTAGTAAACTACAGTAGCTATCTATTACTTCAGAAATTCAAATATAAGTTTATTTATTTGGCATTAAAACCCTTCACAAAATAGCACTACCCTATTTTTCCAATTACTACACATTATTCCCTTCACACACCCTACGGTCCAGCAAAGTTAGTCTTCCCTCAGTTCCTCATATACAACATTGCATCTTCTATCTCACTGCCTCATGCTTAGAACTCAGTCCTGCCTTTGGGAGCCTTCAGTTTACTGGAAGACTCATCTCAGACACTGCTCTCTACGCAAAACCTCTGATTCCTAACGTTAGCCTCTAAAGGCCCTTGTCTCTATTGAGTATATACCTATCTATGTACATGTTGTCTTCTCCACTAGACAGTGACTCATTAAGGACAAGTACTGTTTCACTCTTGTCTTCCCATTGCCTGACACTGTTGGCATTCAATAAGTGCATATTGATTCCTTGATTGGTTGATTGGTTATAATAGAGACAATAATATATAGATATATATATATAGATATATAATATATAGATATATATATAGATATATATATAATAGAGACAATAATATAATGTAGTATGTAGGTAGTATCTAATATAATATAATAATATATAGATATATATATATATATATATATAATAGAGACAATAATATAATGTAGTATGTAGGTAGTATCTAATATGTAATATAGAATACATTATACATATATGTTATATATTTATGTAATTATATTTATGTTATATATGTACATATGGAGACATTTTATACGTGTGCAAAGTACATCTTTTGATATATTTGCACAGATGGGATTTGCAGCATAAAGCACATTAGGAGAACTGAGTTACCCGTCAATGCCTTTGGACCAAACCATTCATCAGTCTAACTCATACTTTGAAAAGACCGTCTCTAAAGGCCTTGAAGTCCTAGCAAGATACTGCTTCAGGTCATTCTTCTCCTTGGATGTGGACAGCTACTGATGACTACCATTAATCAATTGCTTGCTTCTTAGATACGTAATTCATTTGCCGTTCTTTTTCTTCCTCTCTTGTCCTCTGTAGGTTATAGATAGTGGTTAGGGTTGGGCGTGGGTGGAGGGCAGAATAAGACATCCAGTTCCTTTTTTTTCCACCACACTCCTTGATTTAGCCAATCAAAAAACCCTTCTCCATACTTATTAACGACTTTTCTTTTTTCCTCTAAGCAACAGGAACTCACCTCCCTTCAGTTACTTCCTTTGTGGACCTTTAGAATAGGATGTTTGAAAGATGCCTCTGTGAGCCTCTTGGCACAGGATGATATGATGCCTGTGGCATCGGCTTCCTTGGAACCAGCTTTGTTTAAGGCTTTGGGAAAGGGGAAGTTTGGGAAGTAGGAACAATGAAGAAGTTACATAACCAACCCTAATGAGGTTAGTTACATAACCAACCTAGCAGAGAGGGAGCATCATTGCTGTTCTGTTCAGAACATTAATCTTGGAGAGAGAGAGTGTGTGTGTGTGTGTGTGTGCGCGCGTGCGTGTGTGTATGTTCTTTCTAATATCCTCCATATTTACTCTTTAATTTGCTCAAGTAGAAAGATGGCCTCTATTTTGACTCCCAATTTCATTTTCTTATTCTTATTAGTCATATCTGCTAATTCCCTCTCCCTGCCCTATCCTCTCCCTTCTCTTCTCTCCCCTCTCCACCATATTCTTACACATTCCACACCAGCCATATCTCCACTCAGTCTCATCTGCTAGCAGCCCCCTAACTGCCATTTCCATTGAACCCTGGGGAACTCTGCTAGATTGTGGAAAACCACAGCTTGACCCTCTACTTTTTTCTCACATCACAAGAACTGACCATCCCCTATAGACACAGAGTAACTCTCTCTCTCTGTCATAGAAGTCTTTTCTTCTCTTTCAACCCTAAACTCAAAGAGAAAACAGAAAACACTGGCTGCTCCTTGCTTCCTAGTGCTGTTTGCTGTTCGATCATTTCAGTTGTGTCTTACTTTTCATGACTCCTTTTGGGATTTTCTTGGCGGAGATACTAGAGTGGTTTGCCATTTCCTTTTCCAGCTCATTTTACAGATGAAGAAACTGAGGCAAAGAATATATAACTGACTTTTATATTGAGTTATATAATAACTCAGTTTTGTTATAACTCACTTTTAAATCTGTTTGACTCTCTACATAGCCTGGAGAACAGTGGTCAGCCTCTTTATTATTGCTCTTATACACCCTCTAGGTTGCCTCGACTTTTGGCCAAGCCAGCTTCCTGACCACAATATGTTTCTGGATAAAAATCAACAAACCCATTCAGAGCTGGGCTGTTGCCTTCAAATGAGATCTCATCCCTGCTCAGCAGCTCCTTTAAATACTTTTTCTTGTTTCCTCAGTATATTTCTCCAGGCAATAAACAAGTATTTATTATATAGCTACCTTCTGTGAAATGACCTAGAAAAGAAAATGGCAAACCACCTCCATATCTTTGCCAAGCATGTCCCCAAAAGGGTCATAAAGTGTAGGACACAACAGAAAAATGACAGTATTATGCTAGGTGCTAGGGCTACAAGTACAATTAATAAGGATAATCATAGCTGACACTTATACAGCACTTACTCTGTGTCAGGCTTCATGCATGGTACTTTACAAATATTAGCTCATTTGATCCTTACAACCACCCTGGAAAGTAGCTACTATTATGATTTCTATTTTACAGTTGAAGAAACTGAAGCATATAGAAGAAAGTACCTAGCCCAGAGTCACACAGTTAATAAATGTCTGAGGCTGCATTTGAACTCAGGTCTATCCTGTCTCTAGGCCTGTAATTCTATCCATAGTGTCACCAACTGCCTCAATGAATGAAACAATCTCCACTTGAAAGGTGCATACATTCTAATGGAAGACACAATCAGTGAATATATGTAAATGTTTACAGAAAAAAATATGAAGACGACATGACAAAATAAAATCAGTTATGTACAGGGTAGTTGGGGAGGGACAGCTCTAGCAGTTGAAGAGACCAGAAGAGTCTTAAGGTGGTAGATCATGCTTTGGGTTTCCCTTTTGCTCAAAGGAAGAAGAAGGGATTGTTTGAAGCAAAAGGTTTGAGAAGCCATTGCCTTCAAGACCTGGGGGACACCTGCTGGTGCAGAGGCCCAAGGAAGCACACAGAGCATCTTGTATGCAAAACACAGAAAAGGCCAATTTGCCTCCAGTGCTGGAAGTGGTGTGATGTCCAGTGAAGCTAGGTTAGGTCCAGGTTGTGATTGGGTTTTAAAAGAAAAATGAGAATTTATGTATAGTCCTGTAAACATAGGGAGCTACTGAGTAGGTGAGTAATTCAGATTGATGTTGGAGGAAAATCACTTTGGCAAGTGTGGAGCATGCACTGGTGTGGGGAGAGCTTCACCCCTCTCAGGTTTTACAGATGATGTTCCCCTCTTCCTTCCTAAGGCTAGCGAGGATCCATTATGCCAATCACATCTCCCCTTATCCACTCTGGAATCTTGACCCTTCTATTTCTAGCATCTAGTTTCTCCCCTCTGAAGGCTCCCTCCCCTCTGTCTTCAAGTCTGCTCAGGTGTCCTAATTATTAACACCTAATTATTCAAAATACCACTCTTAAAGCTGTCATCTTTTTTTCTTCTCATTTGCCACCAAACTCCTAAAACATGTTCTTACTGCTTCCTGTTTTCACAGCTAACTTAATTCCTCTGAAATCTAACTTCAGTACCCATTACTCTACTAAATATACATTCCCATTTACTTCTCAATTGCCCAAATCGATTATCTTTTTCTCAATATTCCTTCTCCGTAACCTCTCTGTAGCATTTGACAGCTCTGATCATTCCCTCCTTGAGATCTTCTCCTCTGTTGGTTTCTCTCTAGCTGTGCCTTCCTTGTCCCATTTGCGTTCCTCATTTTTCATCCTAATTGTGAGTAATCTCTAGGACAACTTTTGGTCTATGTTCCTTTCTCTTTAAATGCTACCCTTTGCAGAATTTATGCCTTTAACTATGGCTTCGGTCTATATAACTTCCAAATCCATTTACCCAGCCCTTTGTCTCCTGAACTCTGTCTGCCTTATTGAACATTTCTCTTTGCATATACCTGTTACCTTAAACTCATTATCTTTCCAAAATAACCTTCCTTCTTGATTTACCCATTCATCTGCTACCATTTTCCTGGGCATCAAGACATGAAACCTTATGATTATCTGACTTTTAGCATTCCCTTATCCCCAGGGTATCAAATTGATCACGTCTTTTCCTTCTTAAACCTATCCTTCGCTTTCCATTCTTGAAACATCCAACTTGGCCCTTATTATTTCCAGCCTTGATTATTGTAATGAAATTCTCAGTCTTTCCCAGCTGCATAGCCCTGACAAACTCATCTTCTAAAAATATGACTTTCCCAAAATTCTCTTGCTCAGAAACCTTCAATGGCTCTCTATTACCTACAGAATAAAATCTAGTTTTCTTAGTGTGGCATTTAAGGTCTTTTACAATAAGAACAACAGTAGTATTTCACATTTATATAACATTAAATTACACATTATTTCCAGTTCCTTCCAGTTATTAAATCCTAATTTTTTGCCCTATAACACTATATACATTATTTTCTCTGGCTTTTGGTAATGTCATTCCCCATTGCCCTTTCCATGTAGCCAGATACTACCCATACTTTAAGATCATCACTTCGTTCAGTTTTGCTGGACATCTTACTCTGGTGATTTCTATCCTCTCTATACTCTTAGGTAATTAAAATGATCATCATTCAAATGTCATTAGACATGTTGCTATTCTGGTTTATTGCATTATTGCAAGATCCCCATTGAGATAAATTATGTCATACTTATCTTGTATTTGCATAATACCATAGCCAATGCTAGGCACAAAATGGTCAAGGAGAAAAAAAAATATACTTCTACAGATAAAAAGCACACCCTCCCTACTTTTAAAACAAATGTTTCATTTTTTAACTCTTTTTTTTTCTTGCTCTCTCTTCATTTACAGGTCACTACGTACGTGATATTTGTATCTATGGAAACGGTGATTTAAAATGGCTATATGACTCCCCCAATATGTTTGCTAACAAGTTTGAGCTTAAAACATATCCACTTACTTTAGAATGCCTAGAGCTGAGGCTTAGAGAAAGAACCTTAAACCAAAGTGAAATTCCGATACAATCAAGCTGGTATCTTTGACCCTCCATGACTCAGGATTCAAGAGAGTCACGACAAGAATGAAGGTTTAATTAATGACTTTTAGTTTGGAAAGGAAGCTTTTTAATTACTTAAAGATCTGGTCTTTATCAAGTCACAATTATCAAGAATTAGCTCTAAGATGATGATGAACATTTTGACTACCCAAGATGAAATATTGGCCAAAGAAGAAGCTGGTTTCCAAGTAATGATCATGAACTGGTTGAGTACCTGTGAGTTGGGCACCTGTGACTTTTTTCATTCTACAAATTTCAGCTATTGATATATTATAATAATTGGGCCGTGATTTTATCTAAGACTTGTTATGGCTACACATCAGATATCCAAAGCATGCTGAAATATAAAGAAAAAAACCTAATGCTCTTGTTCCTGTGTTTGTGACAAAGCACACACCCCCAAGAAGTAATTATTTCTGATTTATAACAGTGCCACAGTGAGACATTGACAAATTCCATGTTCTTTATAGCATATACACACTTAACAATAACTGGATATCTGGCTCTCTTTTCACCAAACCCAGGCTGACAGATTTGAGGTCAGATATTGGTTCTTCAGTAGTGGTATCTTTGGTTTTCTATAGTCTATAGATTATGGATATTTTATAATGTCTTCAGCAAAGGATAGAGCAAGGCTTGAAATACTGAATGATGTCTGCTTCATTGAAAAAAAAGTGTGAAATTGTGCTTTCTCCATTACAAATTCTAGGTTTTCTATGTCCTTGGTTCTTTTATATTTACCCGCTAAGCAAGAAGTTGTGATGCTAGCCTGGGTATTTGCTGGAGAGCAGATGTGAAATGAAGAAAATCTCAACTTTACTGAAGCATGGATTTCTTCTCTGTGTATATGGGGAAGACAATGCACTTTTATATGTCTGTGGGATTTGAAAAGGAATGAATTCTTTAAGTGCTGCTTGAACTCTCTGTGGTATCAGACCTAATCACTACACCTTTCTGTGAGTCCCTCTATGCCTTCTTAATAAGAGCATTCCAGAGAGTAGATTGTATTCTCTCTAGCAGAGCTTTACCTTGAGCCAGTATAAAGTAGCTTTGTCAGGTGGTGCTAGCTATAGGAATATAAAACAGTACAGATTTTGTTTCCATTTGCCTTTTTAATAAAACAAAACAAGCAACTCTGGACATTCATCCACAAGGAAAAGATTCTAAGGCCCTGAAAATTGATCAAGGAAGTTACCAAAGTACTAAGAGTTGTAGAGGTTCTAGAGAGTTATAGAACCCCATTCTTTTAGTGTGATGCAGTCAGGCTTTCAGATACCTACCTACACCTGAATTTTCCAGAATTGTTGTCAGACCATGGAGGCTTCACGTCAGGGAACTGGCTTGAGACCAAGTTGAAGGGAAAGGAACTTAACCAACCACCTTGAGAGGAAATATTACAGGTTCTTTGGTAACTGGTTCCTCCTGTTAGAACGTTGCATTCATTTCTGAAGCTGGAACCTACTTTAGAGGAAGTCAGATCATTTTGTATTCCATTGTATCATCTTAGGCCATTTTACTGTGATCAGGAGAATGTGTTCCCACTATGACAAAAGCCAGCCTCCTCAGTAACATTTGATTGAAGTCTGTGTTGGCATCCTATTTTGGATCGCTACTTTTTTTTTCAATTAAAATTCGTACTACAGAATTAATAGTATATATTTAGATAAGAAAATGGTATTTTTTCTTCTATATTTTGTGCTTTTCAAAGTTATACCTGTGTCACATTTAAGGGGACCAACTTTGCCAAAGGGAAAAATATTATTTTTCCTGTTAAAGAATAAACTGTGACCAAATGGGGAGAGAAGACCATCCAAGTTGTAACCAGTGATATCAGAAAATAGATTCTGAAGATCTCATTGAATAAGCTGGAAGCAAAAGACTGCTTTATACACTGGACTTTGCCAGGGGAAATCTTTCAGGAATAGATGTTTACACTTCAGCTACTGCTGTCCTATACAATTTTCAGGGGGAACGGGCTGGAGGGGAGGTGCAAGCTGATAGATGATCACTGGCCTTCTTGGTATGCTTTTAAACTACTGATTATGTCTTTGTTTTGAATGACTTTTGTGTTATATTTTCATTAAAATAAATTAATATATTGCTATCCACTTTCAGAGGACAATGCATAGAAGTTGCTGGTGTTGTTAATTGTATGGTTGGGAAAAGCCATTATAAAAGGCAGTTCTCACATAAGCATTCTTTAAAGAAAGGGGTTAAAAGGAAATGAGAACCTTCTTCAATTTGCTGAGAATACTTCAGTGCAAAACAGTGGTATCAGACTTCTATAGAAAGAGGTGAGACACTAGATAAGGGTCCCTAAGGGTTGCATATTGATTTAGAAAACCACATATTAACATCTATGTTTTATTGTATATTTATTTTGTTAAATATTTCCCAATTACATTTTAATCTAGTTCAGCCTGCAAAGGTGCCACTCTTTTTGACACCTCTGATCTAAAAGATGTCATCAATTAAATAATAAAATTGGAAAAAGGGATGGACCAAACATATGGCAAGAGCAAGGGGTAACCATGGGAAAGTCAGTATGGTTCATTAGAATTCATGCAATATAAAGAGAACATGAGGATGGTTCCCAGCACATTGAATGAATTGCATGGCAGATTTAAAGGTGGACGTAAAGAATAGGATGGGGAAGAGTGAGATGATGAGTTTCAGTCTTTATCTTTAGAGGGAATTAACCAAATTGGTGAGTTCATAGAATTTAGGCAGTTAGGTGGCAAAGTGGATAGAGCACAATGGACCTCAAATCAGGAAGACCTATATTCAAATCCAGTCTGAGTTAACAGTGTGACCCTGGGCAAGTCACTTTACCTCAACCTCAGTTTCTCATATGTAAAATGGGGATTATAATAGCATCTATCTTCCAAAGTAGTTATGACAATAAAATGAGATAATATTGGGAAAGTGCTTTTCAAACCTTAACCAGTAGTGTGTATTGTCATTCAGTCAACCAATTTTAAAATTTCATTGTGAGTATTTACATCTTAGAAACCAATAAATGCTGATAAAACAGAGGACTGATTTATTGTTTTGTTGGCTGTCTAGATTTTTAAGTGATGGATAAAATGCTAATAATGCAGATTAAACCGACAAGTGTGGCTTGTTTACATTTTTTTCTTCTGAATTCTGGTTGTTAAACATTTACCAGCATACCTCTGTTTAAAGTGCTCTATAAATGCTCTAGCAATTATTATTACAGATCCGTTGGAGTTCCAACTATTTCAGAATTACCTTAAGGATCTTCCAAGCAATCTATGTATCATTAGATATTGGGTTTGGGTTTTGTTTTCTTTGTCATTGTTGATCAAGAATTGTGGCTGAAAAATTTATCCAGTGACTAACCTCTAATATTAGCATTCTGAACTTATCTAGAATGATCCTCTGATTACAATTACCACATATTACCATGCCTTTATTTGAAACCTTTCTACCTTCAGAGAACCTTTTACAGCTTGTGTTCTAGTCTTTCAATAAACAAATTTAAAAGCATTAAGCATTTATGATATGCTAAACACTAGGGATCCAAATACAAAAGTTGAGACAAACCTTGCCCTCCAGAAGCTTATATTCTAATGAGTGAGATGACATGTAGGAGAGTGGTGGCCAGGAATAGGTGTTTTGGTTTCAAAAGATATGGAGATGGTGAGTAGAGGCATAAAGGGAGAAGGTTGCCACGTGTTCTTTCAGTAGCAGTGATAGTGTTGATTTGGTTATGGTTCTAGAATTAAAAAGTGGAGCGGTGGAAAGATCAGGATGAATAAATGAAATCTATTCAGAGCCCCTTAAGTATAGTGGGCCACCTGTCTCCCAAGGTTGTTGTGGTAACAAAATGAGGTAATATTTGTAAAGTGCATTTCAGTTTTTAACCTGTGGTATGCTGGAGCTGGCTCTAACCAATTTTAAATTTTCAGTGAGGTAAAATAGCCTTTGAGAATCTGCCTTGGAAACATTGGAGCACTATTGTAGTAGAGTCTTCAAAATGTAAAAGAAATAAATGACTTTTTAGTTATTTCAGTTGTACCAGACTCTGACCCCATGTAATAGCAATCAAAATAGGATCCTTTGCTGCTTTTGTTTTAATATAATCAAGTGCCTCTGATTGAATCTTGCCTTTATCAATCAAGAGTCAATCCAGGAGTAAAGTACCAAAACAAGAGTTTCTTTAACTAGAAATAGTGTATGTATTTGCATTGTTAATTATTTTAATGTGATTAAAGATCTTCCCCATCCATTAATGGGCCAGCCCATTAACGGGAGTTTGAGTAGGGAAGATTTGTAGGAACAGCCACAGCTTTTGTTAATGAGGCACTGGCCCTAAAAAAGGTATAAATACTCTGAGGGTGAGGTTTTACTTTGGGGCTTGGTTTTTGTAAGAGTATTTGACCAGATGCGGGTTCTGGGAAGCCTCTAAGGAGATAGCACAAAATCTGAAGGTTAAAATACAAAACCTTGACCCAGTTGTGAAGTTCTCGGTGAGGACCAAGGCCATCCTACCCTCTATTTCCCCAACATGAGTATGCTGAGATAGCCTTGCAGGTCAACCTTGAAAGTCTGCCCACCAGCAAAGGGGAAAGGGCCAGAAATTAAGTAGAATTAAAACAAAATCAAAACTGAAACATCAATAATTCCAAAGTAAAACACTCAAATAAAAGTTTGGTGGCAAAAGTTGATAAATCAACAAAGAGAATCGTAAAAACCAGAAAGAATGAAGCAGCAAATGAAACTACTAATACAGAAGGAAGTGAACCAATGCCTGATAGAATACAGGATCTTAGGGACTCCCAAGACAGCATGAACAACAAGAAACGACAGGATGATTCAAAAGAGATAGGAAGTTCGTAAAAGAAAAAATGAGGAATGAATTTAAGTCAGGACTTAGAGCTCTGAGTGCATAATTTTATAATTCAATCAAGAGATTAGGGAAAAAAATGAATCCACATGGAGAATATCTTTTAAAAAGTGCAAGGGAGATTAATAGCTTAGCAAAAATACTGACCTGGAAGAAGACAAAGGACAACATTTTTTTTAAATGCACGAATTCTACATAAGCCAAAGTGTCTGACTATGAAGACAGGATGCACAGAGATAACTTCAGGATGATAAGTTTCCCAAAAGATTACAAACTTAAAAAAAACCAAACCCTGAATATGATAATGTAGGTAATAATAAAATTACTGAGGACTTTTGAATACAGACTAACATTAGTGGAGAGAATCCATAAGAATATTACCACAAAGACAAAACAACAAAAACATTTCAAATCCCAAGGCTCATGATTGTCAAAGAACGATTTCAGTGAAAAAAATTTCAAACAGCTAGGAGGAAGATTTTCATATATGAAGAAAAAGAAATTTGATGCAAGATTATTTCATACACTATGTGAAATTGCAGAAGGAAACAGAAAAGTGTATTACAAAAACTAATTGTGCTCTGAGGACAGTTAGGTGGCAATGTATAGTGGAGGCAGGAAGAGTCATCTCCATGAGTTCAAATCTGGCCTCAAACACTTACTAGCTGTGTGACCCTGGGGAAGTCATTTCACCCTGTTTGCCTCAGTTTCTCATCCAGAAAATGATTTGCAGATGGAAAAAAGCAAGTCATTCCAGTGTCTTTGCTAAGAAAACCCCAAATGGGGACATGAAGAATAAGACACAACTGAACAACAAACATCTTTGGTTTTTATATCACAGTTTTGTTTTGTTTTGCAGAAATGTACCCCACCTAACCCAGTGAGTCTTGCCTTTTAACAAAGAAAATCTGTTAAACAAAAACAGCTCTTCAAAGCAACCAAATCCAACAATCAATGCCATATTCTGCAGCCATAATTCCCCACATACACAAACATCTCCAAGGAAAGGAAGAGAGGGTGCATTTTTCTATCTTTCCTCTAGGAATGAGACTGGTCATTGTAATTATGCCATATTAAGGTTTATTTTACTTGTCAATTTGTGTTACATAAATAAGCTGTTCACAAAAACAAACCCCAAAATCTGAAAAAAACTTAGAAAAAAATTTATTAGGTCATTTGGTAGAGGAGACTGAACTAGAAGGGAGGTGTGACTCTATCTGTAAAATTTACATATATAAGATTTTGATAAGGGTATACACACATGAATCACACATACACAGTTCAGTCACCTTGCTAGTTAGTACCTGTGAATGATGTAAATTGAGATGGATATCAGTAAAGGTAAACATTCAAAGGCCTATTCTCATCTAGAGCTTGATAGAATTCCTCTAAGCATTTTCCACAGAACCAACATCCACAGGGGAATATCAGCCATTACAATCTGAATACCAGCCATGAGAGGGAGAAACTTCGAAAAGAAGCATGAGACACAAGCCTGTTTGTTTTGACAGGCTAATACCATAGTTATGGCAGTTTATAAATTCTGTTGCTTATTCAAAGTCTCTGTAAAACCTAGTGGATCAAAGAGGAAAGCCTAGGGCACTAAGAAAAGTTAGGCATAAAGGAACCTTAAAAACAAATAAACTCTAATTTGTGTTCATTATTATAATTTAGTGTTATTTAATAATATTAAAATATAAAGTATTTAATAAATTAATTATAATAATATCCTTATATGCCTGCCCTACCACTGTCTACCCTCCATGTTCTACCTTATATTAAAGAAAAACAATCAAGGATAATTAACTTTTGCCAAGATAAGATATCCTTTGCCCATTTATCTACTGGAGAATAACTCTTGGTCTTATATTTGTATCAATTCACTACAGATCCTGGAAATCATACTTTTAATAGATACAGAAGAAGCAAAGATTTTTTATTCCCACTCTGCAACTCACATGGGGGTACTTTCAGAGACAATGTGGAACATTCTGGGTCTTTGATAACTTAAGTTATTAAGTTCTTCCTAAGGGAGCTCCTAGGGAATATCTGATGATGATAATGATAGCTATACTATCATAGCTATGCACAGCACTTTAAGATTTGCAGAGTGCAAGTCTTAGCAAAGGAACAGGAAAGGAAATAAATGATAGATTCCCCCTGGAAAATGAAGCCCGACCCCTAGCCTGAGGAGACAGCCTGTTGTTTCTGTTTGTCTAATTCATTTTCTAAGAAGACCATGACATCAGGGAAGTGATATCGTGACATGAGAGTCAATCTGATTTAAGTGAGGAAGGTCTGTGCAGAGTCACCAGCCTCACTTTCTCCTCTGGAGTCATCTAGGCCTAGTAGTCAGATATAGATCAGGACCACTGGAGATGGCCCAGGATACAGTGAGGGACCTTGGCCTTTTCAAGCTAAGGTTTTTAACAGGTTTCACTTTGACTGAGGCAATGTCCATTCAGTAATTAAGGCTTAGTAAGAAATAAGGCTGAGAATAGCCACTTTACCTAATTTTTTTTAAAAATTGATCTGGGAGGGAAAAACCCTGTTGGTTTCTGGCCAAAACAGAAACAATTGGTATTTATATTTATTTAGAGCCAATTGGGGCCAAACAATGACCAAGAAGGTTTTGAGCTGGACCGACTGGCCAATCAATAACAATCTGAGTGATTTGGGCTTAAAAAAATCAGATTAGATATGGCAAAACCAAGTGGAGTACTGAGTTAAAGCCTTGGGAACATCTGAAATTGGAGAGACATGAAAAGAAGAGCAAGGGATCAGTCCTTCTAGAAATACAAGACTAACTTTTATACCATGTAAGTATGGTGCACCTCATCTGCAAGAGAGTGAAGGTACTATGTCCTTCAGTCAAATCCCCAGCTACTCAGGTAGGCAGGAGTCAAATGGGGCATGAAAGAAATCTAAAAGAGAAAGTGAAGGCTGAGTCCTTTGAGAAAGGAATTGTCCTCAGTTACAACCTGGAGACTGGATATGCCCTGATTACAAGCTTCACATCTTGGTGGAGGCAGGAGCATTCTGGATACCATATTCCATCACAGGAGACATTTTCCAAAGTGTTGAACTCCCTCCAAGAGGGAGAAGCATGACTTCCTAAGGCTATGGGAGTTCTCTTTTGAAGACAGTAGGAGGTTAGTTGGAGTGTAAGAGCTGGATGTTATGGTCACTGTTAAATCTATATGTGTGTCTTTGTGTTTGTATGTGTGTGTTGAGATAAGTGTGCTATGTACTTTGTTTAATTATGTACATATTGGTGTGTCTAAGTGTAAAACCTTTGAGAAACTATCATGAAGAAGCAGTATGGCATATAATGGAGAGAGTACTGGGTTTTGGAATTAGGAGTATAAATCCCTCCTCAATAGCTTAATAGCTATGTGACCTGGGAGTCTCTCAACTTCCCTCAGTCTCGGTTTTTTCATCTGTAAAATCAAGATAATAGTAGTATCCTGGTTAAACTTTTACTGTTCCCCAACCTGACCTGGGTTTTATTTTTAGCCATCGGTAAAGGTAGTGAGCTGTGGAGTCAAGAGACTCAGGCCTATTCCTGGCTCTGAAACCACAGATGAATTGGTCAGTTAGGTCAGCTGGCATTTGTTAAACACCTTCAATGTGTCTGATACTGTGCTGAGGACTAGGGCTACACAGAAAAGCAAAATAATAATAAGTCTTTGCCATCAAGGGTAATGGGAAAGACAATATGCAAACAGCTATGTATGAACAAGCTACATAACAGAAAATAATTAACAGTGGGAAGACACAAAGGGCACAGAATTTCAGAGGTGAAAAGAATTTGAGGCCAGCTAGGCCAGCCTGTACCTGAACAAAAATTCTCACATACCTCCCAAACAAGCATTATCTAGTCCAGGGGTGAGGAACCATATGTGGCCCTCTAGGCCCTCAAGTGCTGTCCTTTGGATTCACTCAAAAGGCCACACTTAAGGACCTAGAGGGCCACATGTGGAGCAGCAGGTTTCCCACCGCTGATCTAGCCTGAAGACCTCTAAGGATAAAGAGCTGGTCACCTGTGAAGGTTACCCATTCCATTTCTATATACCTCAAATTATCAGCAAGTTTTTTCTGCTAGCAAACCTAAATTTTCTTTCAGGTAACTTCTACTCATTACTCCTAGTCCTGTTCTTTCTGGGCCAAGCAGAATAAATCTGTTCTCTCTTCAACATGAAAGCTCTTTAAATACTTGAAGACTGCTATCCTGCTCCTCTCCGCCTTTGAAGGCCCTACAGTCTTCCTGTCATGTCTGGGATCCCCTTGTAGCAGCTGATCACACGTCTGCTTCTGACTCTTTATATGAGGGAATAAGTAAACCCTCCATTGAGGAATGACTGAACAAGATGCAGTATATGATTGTGATGGAATACTGCTGTGCTACAAGAAATGACGTGCTTGTTGATTTCAGGAAAAACACGAAAAAACTTGGACAGAATAATGAAGAGTGAGGAGGAGCAAGAGATGAAGAGAACATTGGACACAGTAATAGCAATATTGTTTTAAGAATGACTTTGAGTGAATGAGTTACTTGTCTATTATAAATACCCAAATTAACTATAAAGGACATATAAAGAAAGATGCTATCTGTATCCTGAGAAAGAACTGAACAAATAGAAGTGTGTATGTATAGAATTATTTTATATATATGTATATATATATATATATACACATATATGTATGTATATACATACATATTTGTGTCTAATGATAGCCCTCTGTGGGGGGAGGGGAAGGGAAGGAAAAATTATATAATTATCAAATATTTAAAAGGAATAGCAAGTTGTACAAAATAGATTTGCAGTTGTATGTGTAACCATCTTTTTTTTATTATACCATGTTATGGAAATGCTTAAAGTAAGCATTTCCATAAATTAAAAATTAAAAAAATTTTTAAAACCACTGGAGAAAGCAAACAACTTTCAGAAAATTCCAACATGGTTGGCTTAAAATGAAGAAAACAGAACTCATTTGTTCTCTGAATTTGATCTCTGGAAAATTGTTTGGGAGATTAAGGAGTTTCAGTTAACTTATTTTCTTATGCCTGACTATCATGGGATTAACTTTTTTTTTCAGCCTAGTTTCTGCAGTTCAGGTACCAAGACACACAGTAAGGAATGGGCCTATGATATGAGGGGCAAAGTGGAATCTGTACTATTGGGATTTTGACTCTTTGGACCCAAGTTTCAAGCTGGGAATTGCATTGCTGTGCCTGGCTTTTATGTTGGGAAGAGCAACTGTAATCCTGGGTATCATTACTAGTGGGATAAAAGACACCACAGAAACCACCATGACAGACTGCTGGGAGGTGTTAGGATCCAGAGAGAGAAAGCAATAGGTAAGGATCCATTTTATTAAATGAATAGATTAAAATGTTGGGAAATATTAGGACTAGCTCTCTTAGAGATACATAAGGTGTTAGTATTAGGATAGGGTGAAAATCGTGATGGGATTATTGAGTACAAGGGGAGAAGTCTTCATACCTGAAATAGTTAGAACAAAGATCAGAGAACAAGTAGATACCAGTTATCTGAGAACACTTTAGTGGAGCTTAATCATAAGGATCACTAAGATCTTTAGTACTCAGTGATTTGTGGGAAACTGAATTTTTGCCAAGGGAATTTGACCCTGTGAAGAAACTAGAGCTGGTCACGATGAAGTAGGACAAAGAGGATGAGGCAAGGAAAGGATGGGGGTAGATGGGCTGAAAGCCTAGAAAAATTTGCCAGCCACTAAAACATATATATGAAAGACCAGGAATGTAGCCAGACGGGGAAAGAACCTCAAACCTTACTCTCAGTTTAGTTTTGTTGCCAAGTCTTCTTCTTCTCATACTCTTCTCACTTCTCATACTCTTCTCACTTCTTTTACCCTCTTCTACTCATTTTCATTGGAGCTAGGTGGTAAAGTTCAGGGCCTGGAGTCAGGAAGATCTGAGTTCAAATCCAACCTCAGAAACTTACTAGTTGTGTGACCCTTAAACAAGTCACTTAATCCTGTATGCCTCAGTTTCCTCATCTGCAAAAATGAACTGGAAAAGAAAATGGCAAAACCATTCCAGTATCTTTGCCAAGAAAATCCCAAATGGAGTCATGAAGTGCTGGAAACAACTGAACAACAACAAAATAACTTTTGAACTGAGAAACGAGGTGATTCCAAACCCAAAATTTTTTGGAAGTTTGCCTCTAAATAGGTATTGAGTTTAGTATGTGAAATTAAATAGTACGTTGTGTGAAATTTCTGATCCAAAGTCCGGCAGAGATTCCTACAAGAGATGCTGTCCTTTGTGACAGGAAAAGACAAAGCAATAATGACTTTTCTGGTGTTAAATACTATACATTTCTAGAGGGTAAAACTAGTGACTTGTGACTTTACAGAGATAAAGAATACTAAAAAATCTGATAGTGGGAGTTACATATGGATTGAGGATTAGGTGGGTGGAAATTGTGGAAGGTCAGAGAGATCAGGTGGGTAGAGGATGACAAGGTGATGAATCTGAGATAGCTGCTAGCAAATCATTAAAGTGACTGACCTTGGGTTCAAGACTGGATAGAAAAGTAAGTAAAGATAAAAATGATAAACATAGACAGTGAGAATGAGAAATAAGAGGGAACACATGGTAAAATAACTGAGGTTTGTTCATGAGAGTGAGAGAAGTAGAAAGATTGGAGACTGTGGTCAGAAAGTAAAATTTCAGAGGTCAGTGCCTTCAAATGGTATGCTAATGAGAACAAAGGTCTAACTGGGCCAGCGCAAGGTTAAAATGCAGTGGATAGAAAAGTTATCAGAGATGAGAAGTAACAGTAAAATCGAGAAAACTTCAATATGAATAAGTAATCCCCAAAGATGATGCCAGAGAATGGGGTGGAAAATGAATCATATAATTTCAGAACCGGAAGAAAAATCATGGGTCATCAACTCCAATCTATAACTTAAGAGAAATTCTTTCTATAGCCTCTTTGGAAAGTGACTAGGCTCTACCTGGCAACCCTTAGTGATAGGGAACTTACTGCTTCTGAGACAGCCCATTATGCAAACACAGTAAGTTAGGTACTGAAGTCTGTGAAGAAAATAGAGAATAAATTGGGGGTGGGGAGATAACACAACATGAAATAACATAGTACAATTCAATTTCATTAACTTTGAAGGAGACAAGTCACAGAATCATCTGGGAAGCTTGGAATATGCCAAGCTCTCCTCTTGACCCTGTGAGTGACAGGGAAGGAAAGAACAAGTGACCTGCATTGAAAAGTGTTTTAAGAGCTATTATCCTTGAAGAAGAACTTTCAATTAAAGTAAAGGAAAAGGAGAATTTAAAAAATAAGTAATGTGGAAATATGTTTAATATGATTGCTTGTGTATAACATATCAAATTGTTTGCCATCTTGGGGAGGGGCGGGAGGAAGGAAGAAAATTTGGAACTTAAAATCAAATAGAAAAATAAATTATGAAAACTATCTTTACCTGTAATTGGAAAAAACTAAATGCTGTTCACATTTTTTTTAAAAGTGAAGTATGTTCAGAGCAGAGAGGTGCCAAATAGCATTGAAAAATAAGCCAGGTAACAGGTGACAAAAATGGAATCGATAGAGAGAGGAATGGGTTAATCTTAGCAGAGTTGAGAGTGATCTCATTCCATCATGAAAACCCCAGCAGATAATGGCCTCAACCATCCTCAGTATCTCATTAATTTGCATTCACTCCATGTCTATTGACATCCTCCCTGCTACCTACAAACATGTCCCTGAGCTCTCCATCTTCAAAACATCCTTCCTGGATCCATCTATACTCTCTAGCTAATGCCTTATATCTCTCCTCCCTCCTGTGGCTAAAGCTTTCTTATAAATGCGGTCTCCATTTCGTTTGCTTTCATTCTCTTCTTAACTCTCAGCAATCTGCCTTCTGACTTCATCATGGAACTGCATGTTCCCTCCAAAGTTACTGGCAATGTCTTAATGGCCAAGTTTAATGAACAACCAATTCTCATCCTTGATTTCTCTGTAGTCTTTGACACTGTCCATCACCCTCTTCTCCTTGACACTCTCTCTTCTCTAGGTTTCTGCAACACTGTTTCCTCTTCCTACTGCTTTCTACTTGTTTGACAGTTTTTTGTCTCCTTCGCTGGATCTTCATCCGCATGACACCTGCTAACTGTGGTTGTGTCCCAAGATTCTTTACTAGCCTCTTCTCTTCTCCCTCTCTATTTCACTTAGTGATCACATCAGTTCCCCTGTTTTCAACTGTCATTTCTTTGCAAATGACTCTTGTCTAGCCCTAACCTCACTCCCAACCTCCAGTTTCACATCTCTAACTGCCTATTAGACATCTTGAACCAGATATCCTATAGGCATTACAAACTCAACAAGTCTAAAACTGAATTCATTATCTTTCCCCTCAAACCTTCCTTTATTTCTAAATTTCCTGTTACTGTGGAGGGTGCCAACATTCTCCAGCTACCGAGGTTCACAACCTTGGTATAATCCTTGATCCCTGACTATTTCTCACCTCCCATATCCAATCAGCTGTCAAGTTCTATCATTTCTAACTTAGTAACATCTCTCATATAATCTTTCTCCTCTCCTCAGATACTTCAACCACTCGAGTGCAGACTCTTATCTGCTCACACCTAGACTACTGCAATAACCTGCAGGTGAATCTGCTTGCCACAAGTCTCTCCTCACTCCAGTCCTTCCTCCATTCAGTTATTAAAGAGATTTTCCTAAAATGCAGGTCCAGTTATGCCACCACATCTTTCACCCTTTCCTCCAACTCAACAAACACTGGTGGCTTCTTATTACTTTCATAATATAATATAAAATCCTCACTCTTAGTACATAGTAAGTCAAAGAGACATGCAAATAAGAAAGAAACTACAGAATTGCAACCAGGTGGTGCAGTGGATAAAATGTTAGACTAGGAGTCAGAAGTTCTGAGTTCAGATTTGCCTCAGATACTTACGGGCTTGTCTCAGACTGTTTCATGAGTAAAATGAGGACAACACTAGCATCTGTGTTCCAGGATTGTTGTGAGGACAAAATGAGATGGTATTTGTAAAGTCCTCTGCAAACCTTAAAGCACTATATAAATGCTAGCTATTGTCATTATTATCATTAATTCAACAGAAGCCTAGAAAAATTAGACTTAAGAGACGTTTGATGACTATTGAAAGGGTTTACAAGAACAGTTTTGTTTTTTATTTAAATACGGATGGAATATTTATAAACTTTATTTTCATTCCATGGTATAAAATACTTATAAATGAAGAAAACCAAAATTTAGAATATGATTTTTTGGACCATCATACAGTTAAAATAACAATCAAGAAAGGGAAATCAAAAGATGCAGCACTAAAACAAAATAAAAAACAACATGCTTCATATGACCGAGCCCAGAGGAAATTACAAAAATAGCATAAAAAATTATCAAGGACAGTGACAATAATGATACAAAATACCAACATTTGTAGGATACAATGAGACAATAGAGACAAACGTATTTCCCTGCTTGCTATGTAGCAATGGGGGAAAAAATTCTTGTGGCAGAGTCCCTAGCACCTGACCATGCGCTCCAGGAGGACAAAGGAACGGACTGACGCTTAGAGACTCAGAGCTGTTTCCCCTTGCCTACAGGCGGCTAAACATGCACCGGAACACAAAGATGAAAAAAGGGTTCTGGACGTGCCATTCAAGGAAGAGAAAAATGTGGTACAAATTGAATGCCGATGGAAGGCAAGTAGTTTCAGCAGATATAATCAGGTCTTGACTATTAATTCTACTAGGAGCAGTTAGTGGTGAAGTGGATAGTTCCAGGCCTGGAGTCAGGAAGACTCCAGTCCAAATCCAGCCTCAGATACCCTAGCTGTGTGACCTCAGGCAAGTCACTTAATCCCTGTTTGTCTCGGTTTCCTCATCTGTAAAATGAGCTGGAGGAGGAAATGGCAAACCCCTTCAGGATCCTTGCCAAAGAAACCCCAAATGAGGTCACAAAGAGTTTAAACCAATGAACAACCACAAATACATATATGTATGTAGCCATGTACAACACAGATATAAAAGAGATAGAAGGTATTTCTTAAGCAAAAGGCACTGACATCTAAGGGAATCAGAAAGCTTCATGGGGTATCTTTACCATGAAAATCCCACACTGGGTCACAAGACTCAGATCCAACTGAACCACGACAACAACAATTTTACTTTCTTCACCTCAACCCACCGTGACCTTTGGGGAAGTTACCATTCAAATGAAGAGTCTGAAGGAGAGGAGAGGTTGCAGGTGGTGGGGGCCCCGGCTCCATGAACTGTAGACACTCTGTGCGTTCAGTGGCCAAATGGGACAGTCTGAGACACCAAGAGAATGATGTCAAAGCCACCAGTCATTGCATTACCAAGTGGTTGAGTGCTCATTTGTCTTCCCCTCTTGTTGTAGAGAGAACAAATCTTAAATCCAAAGTTTTCCTGTCCTTTCAACTTGTTTCCATTTCTGTTTTATTAGCAATAATGGCTTAGATAAGGATTTAATTGATTACAGCTACTCTGACCTGTATGGAGGAAAAAAGGATTCCTCTTTTCCATACATCTATCTATTCTTTTGTATCAAGTTCTCCTTAACTCTATACTAATTCTTCTACCTTTAGACTCCATTTATACGTCCCATCTCTTGGTATTGAATTCTATATTCCTTCTTTTTTTTTTTTGACTAGACAATGGAGGGTTAAGTGTCTTGCTCAGTCACAAAGCTAGTAAATGTCAAATGTTTAAGGTCATATTTGATCTCAGATCCTCCTGACTCCAGGGCCAGTGCTCTACCCATTGCGCCACCAAACTGTCCCCTTGATTCCCATATTCCTGAGGACCTTTGATCTGTGTTGGCCTTGCCTTGAGTTTACCTTTTCAGCCTACGGTCATTTTTTTTCTTTGTTACTCCCTTTGGGATTTTCCTGGCAAAGATGATGGAGTAGTCTGCCATTTCTTTCTGCAGCTCACTTTACAGATGAGGAAACTAAGGCAAGTAGAGTTAAGTGACTTGCAGAGGGTTATATAGCCAAAAATATCTGAGGCCAGATTTGAACTCAGGAAGGTGAGTCTTCCTGATTCCAGGTCACTTCCCGACTTCCTGACTCACGGTGCCACCAAGTTGCCCAGTCTGGATCTATTTCAATCTCTTTAAAGATAAAGATAGATCTCAGATTGTTCTGTCTGAGACAAGACTGTTTGATCATTAACATTGCCTTGCCAATGACTCTGGTCATACAAGAATACCCCTAGAAGAGATCTCATGTAAATTAGCAGAATTCTCCAATAGGAACCTGACCTACAGGAAACACATTGCTGTAGTAAGTCATTGATCAAAGGCTTAGCAGCAAAGTCCTTGAGTTGGAGCCCCGAAACTTACCATGCTGAAGTATCATTCATTGCTGTAGTATAGTTGGCAGGGTTATGTGGGGAGGGCGAATGTTTTGTTTGGTGTTTTGAAATAAAATTTTATTGATGTCTTTTGTTTCTGGAAATACTTCCCTTCACCCTCAGAGACGAAACGTCCCTTATAACAAAGAAAAAGAGTCAAGCAAAAATACCCAATACGGTACCTAGTAAATGATGTAGACAACATCTGGCCTTCATGGTCCTCCACCACTTTGCTGAGAGGTAGGAAGAATGTTTCATCATTTGGTCTTCAGACCAAATACTCAAGAATACTCAGAGACCGAGTATTCTTGCTAGAAAATTACAAGCATGGTTCAGATTCAGAGACTGCATACGGAATAATTAATTTAAGCAATCCAACATTCATTTATTCAGCACTTATAGGGTGAAGAGAATTCTGCTAGGCAAGGGAAAAGATAACAAGTATAGAAAAGAATCAGGCCCTGCTCTATGAAGGTCTACAGATTAACATGATGCACAAACAACTACAAAAAATCCAAAATAATACAAAATACACAAGAAAAAGCAAAATGGTGAGTCTTTCTTTGCGGGGAGGAGGGAATTATTAGTATTTGGAAATAAAAAGCTTCCTGAAGGTAGCTTTTGTATTAGGATGGAAAAAAATGACCAGGATTTCAACCACAAAAAAGATAAAGATAGAAGAAGACCTTCTAGGGTTAGGGAAGAATGTATTTAAAGTCATGGATGTAGCAAAGTAAGGGACATATGGGGGAGATGGCAAATAGACCAGTTTGATTTGAGTAGTAAGCCTGGGGAGGGAGAATATTATGAGACAATCCTGTAAAGTCAAGGTGGCTCTGTATTCTAGGGTTCTAGGCCTTGAATGTCAAACTGAAAAGTCTTAATTTTTATTTGGGGCAATAGGAGGTTTAAAGAGATTGAAATAGATCCAGACTTGGCAACTTGGTGGCACCGTGAGTCAGGAAGTTGGGAAGTGACCTGGAATCAGGAAGACTCATCTTCCTGAGTTCAAATCTGGCCTCGGATATTTTTGGCTATATAACCCTCTGCAAGTCACTTAACTCTACTTGCCTTAGTTTCCTCATCTGTAAAGTGAGCTGCAGAAAGAAATGGCAGACTACTCCATCATCTTTGCCAGGAAAATCCCAAAGGGAGTAACAAAGAAAAAAAATGACCGTAGGCTAAAAAGGTAAACTCAAGGCAAGGAGATAATTGATATAACAAGATCTATGTAAGAGTTAGACAAATCTAACAGACCTCAAAGAATGGACTGTAGCCTCAGAAACTGGAAGAGCATAGGTGGGAAAGACTCATCAAGAGGCTACTGTAATACTGGTAGCAGGTGGTAATGAGCCCTATGTGTGTGTTCATCCTTTGTTGCTGAGGAAGACCATGCCATCAGAGAAATGATGACATGACTTGCACTTGACTTTGTTTTGAGTGAGGAAGGACTGTGCAGTTCACCAGCCTCACTTCTGAATCCAGTGACCTGATATTCATCAGGATGGCTGGAGATAACCCAGGATGAGATAATTGGGGTTAAGTGACTTGCCCAAGGTCACACAGTTAGTGAGTGTCAAGTGTCTGAGGTGAGATTTGAACTCAGGTCCTCCTGACTGGTGCTGTATCCACTGCATCACCTAGCTGCCCCCATTGAGCCCTATACTATGGTAGAGAAGGCATGGGAGTGGGTATATTTTCTAGTGCTAGTGACTAGCACAGTGCATTGCACATACTAATTTGTAATCTTTATATATTCCAGGTGTCCTTATCCTGACTCTCACTCTCTGTTAAAATATGTTGCTCTGGCTGAAGCATCTAAAGACAATCCAGCCTCAAAGAGATATGTGTTTGGATAAGGGAGGTGCACTTTAAAAGCCTTTTTGGATAACTGCAGATATTCTTCTTTGATTTACACAAAAACTAGAGAGATGGTACTCTTAAAATTGTTAGCTGCAATGAGGAATCTGAAACCATATCAATGAACTTTTTGTACTCTGTTAAATTAAAATCTCTATCTTGCATTTTGAATGGATTTTTTACACAGGCATGATTTTGTAATGCCATGTCTTTAGTCACTTGGAAAAGATTGGTTCACTGAGTTAGGCAGTTCCTCCAAATGTTGTCACATTTCATCATACAATGTAAAAAAATTACATTCATTAATATCACTACTGATCTCATCAGAGAAGTCATTAAATATTGGGAAGCTGTCAGGCTCACAGTGGTGGATAACAAGTTTTCCAAAATTCTAATTTCTGCTTGAAAGCTCAAATTTTAACCTTGAAATAACAGACTCATTTTATTCATTTTCAAGGAAAGGTCTGCCAAATATCCAAGTCTGAATTACTCGAGTTTATCTGTCAGTGTTTCTTTCAGGTAAAAATTAGATACATGAAAAAGGCAGCTAGTTTGGCTCACAGCTCGAACAAGTAAGTGCTTTTGTTCAACATGTTATACTTCAGCATGCAGATTATACTTTGGTAGGCAAAAATGCTTTATGTGTACTTCCCATTTTGTTGTACAGATTTTTTAAAGATATATATATATATATATATATGCATATTCATAAGTATACATGTATATATACAAGGGTCAAGCTTTTTAAAAATTAATAACTTTTATTGCCACATCAAGGACATTTTTCACTGAAACCTGCTATTTTCTTTCACTGCAAGCACATGGCAGTGAAGAACACAGGTACTTCTAGTATCATTGGTGCCTTGGTATCTTGATTCATGCTAAGGTGCCAGCAGTTTTACCCATCATTGCTTTTGCATTAGCAGCACAAATGTCAACACAGTTGCTCCAGGATAAACCATGAGATGAAAAAGTGTTATTCAATATTTTGGATATTTCAACACCATATGTGTTTGCTGCCAAACATTCACACAAAAGATCTTTTTCAATGATGAGTTGGTAGTGATTCCAGCCAAATATAAACAAAAACAGTCCAGTCATGTTCGTAGATTCATCCATTTTTAAGGTAAAGGGAAAATTCTGCAGATGAGATATTGACTTAGTTGTCATGTTTTTGGCTAAATCTTTCATTCTTAGGTCATGTAGCTTCCAGAAAACCACTGTACGCTTGTGAGAGAATGATACTGGAAAAGAAATAACATCTTTGTATTCTTATAAAAATCATTCTGATCTCTTGGATCACCCTTTGAAAACTGCTATTCTGCCCTGGACCACCTCAGTCCCTAGAAAAGTGGGTTCAAGCTTAAGGAAGTTGCTGCAGAGCATTCACCAACCAAGTTCACTTCCCAGTGAATGAATGAGTAGCTCCCTCTTGGTTGCCTTCAAGCCACTACTGGGTTGGGTCAAACAGGTTGCTGGGGACTTTGATTTTTATTGGGCTCAATTGCCCCCAAACTTAAACTTTATCCCCACTCTGTGGGGATAAAAATTGTCCAACCTACAATAAAAGGGACTGAGGCAAAGCTCTGAGCCAATGGCACTTTATTAAAGGGTCTGTAGTCTCCTCTAATGAAGTGGACCTTAGATCTTCCTCATGATCTGAGATAACCCCTCCTTCCAGGGACCTATTTTTATAGGGTTAGATATCTAAATATTCAAAAACAGATATACCAAATACAGAATAATTCCACTGGTTAACATACAATGCATAGGCTAAAATAAGCAAAACAATATATCAGCAGGGTTACAGCTTGGGCAAAGCAGGAAATATCTCCACTGACTA
Source organism: Bettongia penicillata ogilbyi (assembly GCA_023548195.1). Classification (NCBI taxonomy): domain Eukaryota; kingdom Metazoa; phylum Chordata; class Mammalia; order Diprotodontia; family Potoroidae; genus Bettongia; species Bettongia penicillata. The sequence continues at coordinate 1,495,449 of JAJHZJ010000589.1, forward strand.
GGTGGTAAAAAGACAGATGGGCTTCTCCTTAGGTTAGGCAGGAGCTATACATATGTACCAAGAGGATATCGGGGTGATTTTCCATACCATGTCACCACTCATGTTTGGTTTGGTCATGGGATTTGAACAAAACAAGATGGAGATATCTTTGTCAGCATTCCTATGGTTGTGCAAGTGAGCTCCACAGCTGGTAAACAAGTAATGAACATTACATTTGAAATGGACGGACCAAGAATAATTCACAGGCAAGAATCAATTAGGAATTTTGAGAGCGTCATTTATTAGCCAGGCTGGCGGCTGCCTCATGGGAAAACCCAGAGGAGACAGTCCGGAACTGAGGTGGGTGTGCGCATTTTAAGCATTTCGGTGCTACTCGATACAGCCTTGCGGTTTCCATAACAAACATAATTTTGACAGATCAGGGGAGGGGCTTGTTGTTAGGCAAGAGCCCCCAAACAGAAGGGGTTGTCAGGGTACTGTCAGGCAAAGGACCCCAACAGAAGAGAGGTGCCAGGAAAGGGACCCAATCAGAGAATGGTTGTCATTCAACAAAAAGTAGTTGTCAGGAAGGGGGGTTGCTCAGCAGAAAGTAGTTGCCTGGCAAAGGGGTCTAACATTAGGAGGGCACAGGTTGTTGCCATGCAAAGGGACTAAACAGAAAATGGCTGTTAACAATTATTTCACAACCCAAAGGGGGAATAACGTTTTGACAGGGGCCCAACAAAAGCCTGTTGCTAGGCAGGTTATCCAACCCTGCCCAGTAGCCTAACAGATATATCTCAACCTAGGGGCCCAGGGAGGAATAATGTCCATTTCACATTAAAGTTTGAGGCCTATTGTAGGGTCCTTCTATTAGAAACTATATTCTTATGTGACTTATAAAATACATTGCTTATTCTTGCCCAAATATGCAAAAAAAGGCATAACAAAATACAGAATCTCACTGATTGATAGACCTTGCTCTTGAGGGCCAAAAATGACATATTAGCACAGGGGTCACAGATTGGGTGAAGTATGGGATATCTCCACTGACTAAGTCGTCATAAGATGGTCATCTCCTCATGTTGGACAAGAGAGAATTGTTGGGAGGCACAAAAATAAATTGGGGGATTTTCCATGTAGTTAAGTCACCTCTGTCACACTAGGATTGCTCACCATGACATGGAAAAACAAGGCTGGAGAGCCTCTAGTTAACTTTCTATGATTAAGCAAGTGCACTTTCAATCTGTAGCTCACAGCTCTATGGACAAATATACAGAACTTATCATCACCTATAGAATCATATCAAATTAATTGATACTGATTGGAATAGGGGTCCTTAATGAATCAACTTTCTCAAATCCCTAGACCTCTGATGCTCTCCTCACCTTTCCAAGTTCACAAGGGCAAAGTCTCATCTATGCCATCTCTAATACACCTTCACATAAGGCAAGAAAAAAAGAAATACAACAGGGACAGATGCAACCAGGAAAAGTGCTCATGGCTTCATGTCCATCCAAGTCGGGAGAGTAGATCACTGGCACTGGCTCTCTCTCCCATATTGGAAGATTATGGCTTTCCCTGTCTCCTCCTATGAACACAGTCAGGAAGGAAAGAGAACAAGGCTTAGTAGTTTGGATCTTTTGCATGCATGTTATGCTCTGACTCAGAAGCCAATCAAAAAGATATTTCTTCACCATATGATTCTCCAACTAAAAATAATCAAAGTCAAGTCAACAAGCATTTATTAAGTACCTTCTGAGTACCAGATAATGGGCTTAGCATTGGGAATGCACAAAAGGAAACAACAATCCAAATGTTCACCTTCTAATGGGGGGGGGAGGTTTGACACCATAAGAAAAAAAAACTATGTGCCTACATATATATGCACATATATACGCATATGTGTATATACATATTATACACATCTACACACACATAACATCTATTTATTTATTGAAGGCAATTTGAGAGGGAAGGTGCTAGGATACCTGAACATGCTCTGAAGTAGATCACACACACCCACACACATACCCCCCCCACCCCCCACACACACACAATTGCCCACCAATTCCAGGTCATCAGGCTTCTGGAAGCAGACTCTGAGCAAGACTGAGCCTTCATTGACCAGTACTGAAAAACTGATGTCTTTATATATAATGTTTTCCATACCTTATTTCATTTGAACATTACAAACATTTTGTGAGGCAAGGATATAGGTGTGATGACTCCCAGTTTACAGATGAGAAACTTGAGATTCAGAGTTTAAGTTTCAATTAAGTCTAGAGGTCATTTCATTTGTTCATCTGCCTCTCACAGATTGGAGACTTAAGAGTTATGGATTGGACTTGAATGTGTCACACAACTGCACTGGGCTCCAATAATGGAGCCTTAGGTGAAGTTTCTACCTTATTTTTCTAACTTCAGTGCTTTTAGCCTACCAAGCCTGAGGGTGGCATTTTCCTCCCCATCCTTCTCTACCCTCTTTGTTTAGTAAAATCCTAGACTTACAGATAAAAACAGGTTTATAGTTCAGTCAGAAAGAGTCAAACCCATAGGCACTGATAGAGAAGATAAGATGTTCCTATTGTCTTAAGTTGTTTTCTAAACAAACAAAGATCTAGGAGAGGAGGCTTGTTCAGGCAAACTGCAATTATGGTTATGGCGCAATGATTAGGTACCTAAGGCTGTGAGCTCTGGGGATTATCTCCATTTATCAAATTCTCCATCTATCAAAGCTTTTTACTACCTAGCAGCTAGAAGCATCTCAGAGATCTCACAGTGAGGTAGTGATGAGGTTTGGGATTGCGGGAACACTGAAATGTCAGGCTACAGGGTGGCACCCACCTGGAATGAATTCAGACACTCAAATCTGACTTCCAGGCAAGTGGTAAAGTTTTTCCGAAGGCCAATAGAAGCAACTGGCATTCCTAGTGAACCAGTAACTTAACAGGGGTGAGACTAATGCTTGTATAAAAAAGGGACTCTGAAAGGAACTGGGGGATTAAGGAGTGGTAAATTGTCAAAGGTGTGCCAAGTGCAACAACTATATCAATTAAGCATGATCTAGGTGGGATTTAGAAGTGGTAGTATATACAAGTAATTTGGGGTGGCACCTAGTACCACAGTGAAAGGAATGTCAAGTCAACTAATCAGGTGATCTAGGTGGACTGGGGTGGGCCAAGTGCATCGTGTTGGGGGGAAGCGCCATCAATCTGGGCTGCTGAAATGTATGGGAAAATTCAGGGACTGGGTTGCTTTGAAGGACTCCTTTTCCTTTTTGGGATCCAGGTCTCATCGCTATATCAGTAGTAGGTGGAAAATAAACCTGAGCATGGCACGATAGTCATTATCTCAGAACTATACTTTTCTGGGACCCAAGAGTTGATCAACTCCAAGATTTCAAAGTCAGGGTTTTAAAACCTTACTGCATGGAGAGAAAATGTCAATCAGCTGTGAGGGAGGAAAACGAAATATTGAATAGGAAAATTAAGGAAATGTGGGAGCCTTGGGATAGATTCCCCCCTTCCCTTATTTTTTGCAGAGTGAAGAGGTGAAGGGGTGATATCAACTTTTCTTGAGTTTACAAGAAAAGAGGAGACAGTAGTTTGTAGGAGGGGAGACTTGAAGAGAATTTATGGGTCATTCAGCCCAATGGCCTCACTCACTTTACAGATGAAGGAGGGAAAGGGGAACACAGATTCAGAGGTCATTCCTCAATCACACAGGGAAGGGTAGAAGTTCAGGCTTTGAATGGAAGACACCCTGGCTAGCACCACAACATTTCCTTTGATTCCTGATGCTTGCATCCCTACAGAATGCTAAGTGTGGACAAATTCAGTGAGATGGTCCTTTCCTAAACTGTGCTGAATTTTTATCTCACTCAACTTCTTACCTTTTCAATGTTATTCTTTATTTCCCTCAACTAATTCTATGGCTCTGATATATGCTGGCCTACCCATTATTCCTTGAATATGATGCTCCATGTCCTGTCTCTAAGACTTTGTCCCTAACAAAGTCCTCTGACTTTGTCACTGACAGTCCTCCCTCCTCATCTCTGCTTCTTCAATTCCCTGGCTTACTTCAAGATTTGACTCAAATTCCACCATCTCTAAGAGGTCTTTCCTGGTTCCTCTGGTGGTTAAAACTTTCCTCTCTTAAGTTGGGTTACATCTAACTCTTGGTATTTTACTTTACTTAAATAGTAAACTTACGTTACTATTTATTTACATGTTGTCTTCCCTATGCCCTCTCTTGAGGGCAGGACCATTTTTTTGTATCCCATTGGTTAGTACAGTGCTGAGCACATAGTAGGGCCTTAATAAATACTTTTTGGTTGATTGGAAAAGTTCAGCATACTGTTTCATCACCAGCCATGCTTCTAGATTCTATCTTTGAATCCTTCTGCCCACTTCTTCCATCATCATTCATATCTTTACATACTCCATCTCCAAGCTGCCATATACCTTCTTTAGTCTTAAGTATGTGTCACCATCCTCATGACACTGTGGAGTCATGCCTGAATCTATCAGTTATCTAGTTGACAATCACTCCCAAAACACCAGAAACATCAGAGATCATACTCTGGTTAGCTACCAACTCTCTTTGACTCTGAGACCTGGCTGCCTCTCTATCCTTAACTGTATGGCTTTTGTGGGTGGCAAGCCCTTCAGCATGGATTTATTCATTTATCACAGCTCAGTCTCCATCTTGCCTAAACTCTCCTCTCCTCGCCCCATCCTGCCCCTGAAACATTTCAGTTGAGAGACTGCACACATGTATTAATGTATATAGCTCTTTAACAGCAATATTAAAAGTGAATTCTGAGAAATGCATTGATGCACCTAGGCTGTTCAGTCCTCCCTGAGTTGAGGCTAAAACTCACTTTTGGCAACTAACCTAAAAGCTCAGGACCTCAGTAACTCCCAAGGCACTCCCACAAGGAGGTTGTAAGGTTTACACCCTGAGGTTTTCCCATTCACAATAAAACATCCAGAAATGTTATTATCCATCCAATACAGACGACTTAAGAACTAAGGGCTTTTATGTTCTCTTTCTTGTTAATTGGGTTGGGCTCAACAATTTGGAAAAAAATTCATCCAGATGACCTGCCTTCATTCCTCGATCACACAGTTGTTTTCTCACATCCTCAACCTCACTTAAGTGCACATCTGTTCTCTTGCATGTCAAGAGGAAGGCAAGAATGTACAAGTTCACAACAGTCAAGCACTATTCCACAAACTCTCTCATGTCCAGCTGGGTGCCTCTTTTAACTCATTACCCCCTTCACTTTATCCTTCCTCACCTGGCTCCAAAGCTTTGTGGTTGGGTCCCTCAGGCTAACTTTCTGTCCAAGGACATGTGCTACTAAAAACTGGATATAGGCCAGCTGGATTCACTGCAAATTTATGTTGTTTCATCTCCAATGGACCCTTGATGCTTCATGACAATTGTTTCATTCATTATTGAGTCCTTCTCTACCATACTCCTCACAGTCACTAACCCTCTCTTGGACCCCTATACTACTACTTTCTCCACTTCCCTCAGGAGAAAATCACCCTGTCCAGGATGTGACACATGCTGTAAAAATAGAGGTGTGTGGCAGCTCTGGGAGGGAGAGTGGAAAGGAACTGGTGAATGGAACAAGTGGGAAAGGAATTTAAGGGTAGAGGACAGGGCATAGGTGATTGTAAGTTCAGGACTATGAAAGGACGAGGAAGAGGCCAGATAAAGGGTAACGGACTAGGAAGTTTTTATTTTTTATTCATCGCTCATATCATGATTAAAAAGCTACATATAGAGAACATTGAAGAAATCTGCCATGAACTCCCCATTTCGTACTATTCTACCCTTCAAGCAGGCACTAGCTGCGTGATCTTGAGCAAGTCACTTAACCTGTTTGCCTCAGTTTCTTATCTGGAAAATGAACTGCAGGTGGTAATTATAAACCAATCCAGTGTCTTTGCCAACAAAACCCCAGTGGGGTCATGAGAGTTGCACATGACTGAAACAACTGAACAGCAATAGCAGCCTTCAAGGTTGGTCTGTGTTTGGAGCATCAAGATAAAGTCCCCTATTTTCAAGTCCTTCGCTATGGCCTCTCAGGAAGAAGTGTCTTTTTCCCTTGCCAAGGCTAACCCCTTTTTGTGCCCTTGACCTCCTTCTTTGCCTCCTCTTTGAAAGCTTGGTCTTTCCATTTATTTTCTTTACGTCTTCTCTAGTTTCTCCTTATCTACTGGCTTACTCCCTTTTCCCTACAAACATATTTAGGTCTCCCTACGTCTTATAAAACAAACAAAAATACCTCATCGTTTGGCCCTAGCATTCCCTTAATCTATCATCCTATACTTCATCTTCTTTTCACAGACAATCTCCTACAAAAAAATAATTTATACTTGTTTCTATTTCTTACTTAGCATCATTTAGCAGTCCTTGCCATCTGGCTTCAAACTTGACTACTGAGGTGAAACTGCCCTCTCAAACTGCTCTCTCCAATCCCTCAGCTACTGGATTTGACAGTCCTTTCTCACTGTTAATCCTATCGGGTCTCTCTGAGCTTTGATGTTCTTGTCTGCCCCTTCTTCCTGTACACTGTCTTTCTGTCAACTACAATAATAATGCTTTCTTTTTGTCCTCTTCCTATCTGTCTGAGTACTCCTTTAAGGAAAAACTAGCCCAGCCTTCATGAAACAAACATTGCTCCAGTTAAAGAAGTCTACACTTGGATGACCCATGGGCTCTCATTTCTTCCCCTGAAATTGACCTTTCATCTAAACAGTCCCACTTCTGAAAATTGTTCCAAATCCTTTCAGTCCTTCACGTTCCCAATTTCAGAGTTGTTTTTGAATTTTCCCTCACATTTTGTGGAAGAGTCCAGGCTCACCTGCCTTCATTCTCTTCCCAGCCCTGTTCCTGATTTTTTGGATTTCCAAACCATGCATTCTTAAGTGCTGACTCATCTTAGAACATCAACAGTGCCTGGGGCCTCTTCACCCTGGAAGAATCCACCATCCTTGGTTTGATCTTTTCCCATTGGTGAATTCTTCCTGGAGTTCTCCATTTTGAGAAAGTCTAACCTGTCTTCATTCTCCTCTGGACCCTGTTCCTGACTCCCTGGACTGTAAAACCTCTCACCCACCCCCTACCTCCTTTTTCTGTGTTATCTTTTCCTTCTAACCATGGGATAGAACCAGGTTCTATCTGCGGGCCTCTTCCTCATCTATAATACTTCACTTGATGATAGTCATCAGCTCCCATGGACTTAATAATTTTCTCTATGCTAATGATTCTCAAACCTACCTATCCTGCCTCCACCTCCCTGCTGACCTCCAATCTCACATCTCCAATTGCCTTTTGACATCTTACACTGGATATCCAATAGACATCTTAAACTCACTATGTTCAAAATTGAACTCATTATCTTTCCTCCTAAACCATCCCCCCCTCTATCTTGCCTGTTACGGGCACAGGTTCTGAACATGGGCAATATCACTCTTGGGGGGCGGAGTGATGGAATGATGGGGCAGGCAGTAGTCAGCTTGGGTGCTATTGGCGAGCATTGAAGTAAGGGGGTGGTAGAAGCATAAGGACAGAAGAGAAGATAATAAAATTTTGAAAAAACATTCATACATATTTCATCTGTTATGTAATAGAGTTAACATTAGAGTGATTACATTATTTTCCAAATAAACACAAGGCAAGTTATGGCCTATCAGTGGTCGTCTGCCAACAGGTCTTAACAAGCAAGTGTTGGTAGATAAACCTGTCACACATTGTCTGGAAGTGCAGCATGTACTGGCAGGAATATGTATGTTTAATGACCTATTTATAATATGATACTATGTAGTTACATAGTATTTTCTGCATATTTCCATAGTAGTTCCTGCATCATCAAAATCTGAATGCAGGAAGAAAATCACAAATTTACAATAAATTATTAATTTTAAAATACACCATTAAAAATATTTTTAATATATTTTTGAAATGACACAAATTTTTTAAAAAATACATTAAAGGGTTAAGGAAAGTAGATTTGGGCAGGGTCGATTGAGTAATTTTTTTTTTAAAGAGGCCAAAGGGGTAGGCCAAATAAGTTTGGGAACCTCTTCATAGAGGGCAACAACATCCTGCCAGCCCCTGAGGTTCCCAGACTCAATGCCATTTTTTGCGTATTATCTCTTACCCCCCTATCCAATCTGTTGTGGAAGCCTAATCACTGGAATTTGTATGCCTCAATGCACAGGTTTAACCTTATTAGCCTTCCTCAAAACTTCCACTAGTTTCTAATGTCTTCAAAGATAAAATACAAGCTCCTTAACAAGCATCCTTCACCTCCTTGACCTTGACCCTGCTCCCCCTCCCCCTCCAACCTACCTCTTCAGCCTTATTGCACATTATTCTGTTTCATAAACTGTGTTCTCATTACCCTGGCTTATTAACTGCCCCTTGAAAAAAACATTCCATTCATTATCTCAGCAGCTTTGTAGAGGCTGTCTGCCATCCATGCCTGGAATGCACTCCTTCATCAAATCTACCTCTTAAAAACCTTAGTTTTTTTCAAGGCACAGATAAAGTGTCTTCTCCTAATCAAAGCTTGTATTGATCCCATCAGTGTGTGCTCTCTTCATCCTCAAATTATCTTGTATTTAACTGATCTGTATACACTGTATCCCTCCAAAAAAACCCAGCAAATTCCTTCAAGGCAGAAAATATTTTTTTTGTCTTTGTATCTCCAGAGTCTAGTACAGAGCTTTGCACAGAATAAATAATGTTTCTGAGTAATAAATGTTTACTGAATTGAATCCAAAAAGGACCCTTGAGCCCTTTATTTCAGAAGACTGTATGATCACTCTGTCCTGGTCTTGCCCATGTAATATCGAGTAATAGCTTTCACCTCCCAAACTTACTTATTTGTCTAAAAGAACCCAAGGCTTGCCTGTTGTAATAGATTGAGACTTCCAACAGATACTTTTCCCTCTTAAAAGTGCATAAAAAGTTATTGAAATGGGAGGCAAAATTTATTTGTTAGTTTCAGTTAATGGACTTTTAAAATTTTGTGTGGCTGGTTTAAAATCTAAATTCCTGTTTTGGGAAACATTCACATTTAGTGTATATAGAACTGCTGTTTTTTTAGGGAAAAATAACACCTATAAAAAAAAGATTACCAAATAAAGACTGGTTTCTGGATCTTGAGTACCGCCTGCTTCTTTTCCTCCTGAAAGTGACCTTGTAGGAAAGGTTCTCTTGGGAACAAATGAGAAAAGCAGCAGCCATTGAAAAAGTCACTATATTGGAATGGCCTTTCTATTCTAAGTGCACCCAGTGCCTTAAAATATAAGCGTAGCATCTTGTAGGTTGCCAACCCCAATGCCCCTACTCTAGAAACTACAGTAAATGCCCCAGGAAAAGGATTGGAGATGTAGGACTCATCTATACAGACAAGAAAACCAAAGCCCAGAGGTATTAAGTGTCATACCCAAGGTCACATAGGTTATGAATGTCAGAGGCAATAATGTGAACCTAAGTTCTATGACTCCCTAACAAGCTCTCTTCCCATTACATCTGTATGGAAGGAAGAGTGACTTCACACCTAAATTTGCCAAGAGTTCTGAAGTTTTGAACTATCCCTAGAGAAATGATGATCACTTTATGATAAAGGAACAAATGAGCACTTAATTAAGTACTTGCCCTGTTCTAGGCAGACACCCTGCTAAGTGCTGAGGATAAAAGGACAAAGAATCAGACATTTTCTTTCCCTAAGGAGCTTCCATTCTAGTAAGGGAAGATATCACATATAGGAAAATCGTGGCTAGAAAAGAATATTTCCATCTGGATAATCACAGAGTATGAATGGAGCCTTTGGGCAGTTGGATAAACATGCATTTTCCAGAAGCAGTAGAAATGTGAATTTGAATTCGTTCCCAATGTAAGAGGCAGAGATGAGGGGTGGGGGTAGAAGGTGTGACTTTCAGTGGGACAGAAAGATGCCTGGGAGAAGTATCATCTTGGGCCCAGGACCAAATATGGTGAGTTCTCATAATTAGAGCATCACTACTACAGGATAGAAATTCCAAAGCAAATGGTTAGCTCCCCCAAGACATGGCCTTTAGAGGGTATAGCAGCATCATGGTGGCATGGCAACACTGTGGTTCTTATATTGGGGGAGGGGAGACAAAGGAACTGAAGGGAAGCAAGTCTAACCAAGCAAAATGGTGTCAGCACATACAAAGATAAGTCAAGGAGAAAGGGAAAGAGGTGAGGTTTGATCTCAGGGTGAGGTGGTCCTCCTCCTTGCCAAGGCCATCTCCTCTACTTGGGACATTGGTCGCACACCCTCCCATTTTTTCTGTGAACTTACTCCAGGATTGCTCTCCCCCTCTCATCTCTAATCTTTCCCTAAGGATTGGCTCTTTCCTTGATCCCTACAAACATACTCTCATCCCTCCCGTGTCCTGAAAAGCCTTTGCTTGATCCTGCAGTCCCTTCAAGTGATCATCCTGCTTCCCTCTTGCCTCTCCCTGCTAAACTCCTAAAAAACTAAACCCTTTCCCTGCCTAAACTGTTAGAAAATCTTCTACATTTGTTGCTTCTACTTCCTCATCACCCTTTCCCTTCTTAACCTCTTAAAATCTGGTTTCTATCCCTACCACCTTATTGAAACTGTTTTAAAGGTCACCAGTAATAACTTCAATGTTAAATCTTCTGGACTTTTCTCAAGCCTTAGCTGCCTTCACCTTTCACTAGTTTTTCATATTGTCAGGCACCTCCTTCTAGAGGACATTTTCTCTTCCCTTGACTTCATGACACCAGCCTTTTCTCATGTCCTTTCAACCTATTTGACCACACCTTTTCAGTCACCTCTGCTGGATCATAATACATCTCTTGAGCCTGAAAAATGTGGGTGTCTCCTGTGGAGTCCAAAATTGTCCAACCTACAATAAAAGAAACTGAAACAGAGCTCCAAGTCATTAGCAGTTTATTAAAGGGTCTGTGGCTCCCTCTAATGAAGTGGTTCTCAGATCTCCCTCACCATCTAAGATGCCCTTTTCCCCTGGGGTCTTACTTTTAGAGTGTTTGATACCCTGATGATACAGAAGAAGCACTGAAAATACAGTCTTCTTGGTTGATAGATCTTGGCCTTGATCCTCCAGGGGCATCTACACAAAATACAGAATCCCATAGTTGGACAAATGAACTGATGAGCAGACCTTGACAGACCTATCTTAACATTTTAGGAGGTCCTACCATGCCCGCCAGACCCTTGGGCTGGGCTGATAAACAGATGTGCAAACATCTTCATGGGTCAATGGGCTAGTAGAAAGGCAGGCCACAGGCCAGCAAATAGGGTCACTTATTGGCCAAATGTTCATGGCCATCTCCACATATTGGGTGATAGAGGGACAATGAGGGATAGAGGGGCAACAAAATATCTAGGGAACTTTCAGTTTATTGAGTCACCTCTACTATTATGGACTTGGTCAGTGTAACAAGGAAAAACAAGGATGTAGGCCCTCTAGTTAGCTTCCTTTGATTTACTTATAATCTGCAGTTTATAGCTCTGGGGCCTAATATACAGAATTTATAATATATAGAAATTATAAACACCACTCCTATAGAATCAGTCAAATTGATTGATACTGACTGGAATAAAATAGGGGCTCAATTAATCATCTATCACAGTCCCAAGGTTCTGTCCTGGGGTATCTTCTCCTTCTACACTTGCTTTGATCTCATTAGCTCCCATTGGTTCAAATTTTATCTTTATTTGGATGACCAAAACTGTACATATAGCCCAAATATCACCCCAGAATTCCATCCTCTCATACAACTAATTCTACTCAGGCTCTTATATTTCTTGCCTAGATTAATTGGTCACCTAGTTCCAGTTTCTCCCCAATCTAATTCATCCTTCTTTCACCTGGTTGCCAAATCATATCCCCAACATACAGTTTTGATTATGTTACTTCCCTGCTCAAAAATATTCAATGGCTCCTATTGCCTGTAGGCCAAGAATTCTTAAGGTTTATTGCATTCTAGACCCCTTTGGCATTCTGGTCAAGTCTCTGAACTAATTTCTTCTCAGAATGTCTTTAAATGCAGAAAATAAAAAGCATAGCATTATGAAAGAAACCAAATATATTGAAATATAATTGCCAAAATTTTGAAAGTTCTAAGTCCATGGACCCCCTGAAATCTATCTATGAGTCCTAGTCCTGCAATAGATAAAAATAAAAATTCCTTGGGCCAATGTTTAAGATCTTCACAACCTCTGTCCAATATACCCCTTAGGACTTATTTTACGTTATTCACGTTCATGTATCTTGTGTTTCAGCCAAACTGACCTGCTAGCAGTTCCCCCAAAGCAACATTCTGTCTTCTGTTTCCATTCATACAAATGATCCATCTCCCATAGCTGGACTGCCTCCTCACTTTCACTTTTCAGAACCTTGTGTCTTCAATGCTCAACTCAGGTGACACCTGAAGTACTTGTTGAATTGAATTTTGAAATATGATCATTCATCAGTAATTCATTCTTTACTAGCCTGTAGTTGGTGGAAACAATAGTACTTAGCAAAAGCCAGCACTTGAAAGTTTTGTCCTTGCAATTGTTGCTCAGTCACATGTGATTCTTCATGGCCCCATCTGGGGTTTTCTTAGCAGAGTGGTTTGCCATTTCTTTCCCCAGCTCATTTAACATATGATGAAACTGAGGCAAACTGGGTTAAGTGACTTGCCCAGGGTCATCAAGCTAGAAAATGTCTGAGGCCAGATTTGAACTCACAAAGAAGAGTCTTCTTGACTCTAGGCCTGGCACTCTATACACTGTACCACCTAGATGCCTTGTCCTGCTACTACCCTAGTTAAATAGCCTCACTTTATTTTCTATTTCTTTCATTTTTTTCTTATTTGTCTTCATATTCCAAATGAAGAGTAGGTTGAACTTTACCAAAAGGTTGGTCATGTTTGTTCATTTGGGTAATATACTTACTAGTAATATATGCTAACAGATACTCAAATAACTCTACATGATAACGTTTTGTTTGTTTTTTCATTAGAGCAAAACAAAAAGACCTAAGATAGAAGTGTCCATTGTCAGTAGAAAGGCGGGCAGTCCACTCTCTAAAGGAATGATCCTGCTATGTCATTTTGGGTTCTTTTCCCCAGATGAAAGAATATTTTCTGTATGTAAGTAAGTAAGTAAGTATGGCAATTCCTTTGTCTCCTAAGCTCTTAAGAGGCAATATTGTAGAGTGGAAAAATTAATGGATTTGGAGGCCGAGGCCATGAGTTCAAAACCTGTTCTTGCATTCATTACCAGTAGCCAAGTCACATTCTCTGTAGGCCTTAGTTTCTTTTCTTCAAAATTAGAGATTTGGCCTAGATAAACTCTCCCAATTCTAAGTCAATAATCTTGATCCTAATTAGCTCTCATGCCTTTCTGAGTTGGTAAATTTTGTTGTTATTTTTTTCTACACATGGTATAGTATGTTTACTTACAGGATATAGGAATATTTAGCTTTGGTAGGATATTTATGTTTGATTAGTTCTACATAAGGTGGAAAGGATGGAGTAGGAGAATGGTATTTCCTTCTGTCTGTCTTTCTATCTCTCTCCCTCCCCTACTTCCCCTCTTTTACCCTTGATCCAAAACTCCTCCAAAAATATCACTATTAAAGTAGTAGAAAATGACATATATTCACCCAACTTCCCTGCTCACGGGCTGAACCAAAGCTATACAATCAAAATCAGATGACACAGTATGTAGAAAAAATACTGCACCTTTTCTGGTTTGACAAAAGAAGACCAAATTTGCAGAGTAAAATCATAGGATTTGCTACCTGACCTTTATAGATTGTGTTAACTGACCTTTCCACAATCGATTTTAAAATGTTGACTTTTCAGCTCGTAAATTTCCCTCTTCTTTGAGGACTATCTTAGCTTTTCCCCTAAAACCTTTATGACCCAAGCGAACACCATTTCTTTTTCCCATGGTCATATCAAATGCTCAGTTAGTGGGAGGCTTTCATCCTTGGAAATGACCATTTCTTTGTAATTTGATACAGCACAGTTTGATTCGGTTTCAGATGTAGGTACAGGTAGCTCTTGGCTACCAATTCATTCATCACTACAGCAGTCATTCAATAGGCTAGAATCTTATCTTTAGGCCAAAAGCATTAAGTTTATGTTTCACATAGTTGGCACATGCATTAAGGCTTCTGTATTGTCAATGATCGGAAGCTTATTCATTCCCTTCTGCCAGACTTTCAAGCTAATTTATTTAAGATTTCATGAAAGAGTATTTCTCAGTTGTGGAACAGCTAAGTGGCACAGTGGATAAACTTCCAGGTCTAGAGTCTAGATGACTCTTCCTGAGTTCAAATCTGGTCTCAGACACTTACTAGTTGCGTGACTCTGAACAAGTCACTTAACCCTCTTTGCCTCAGTTCCTCATCAGTAAAATGAACTGCAGAAGAAAATAGCAAACCACTCCCATATCTTTGCCAAGAAAACCCCAAATGGGGTCACAGAGAGTCACAACTTAAAAAATGGCTTAACCACAAAAATTTTTCAATCATTTCCTGTGAACTTTAATTGAAGTCTTATGGGTATTACTCTATAGATGAGTTATTATGCCTGATAAATTAGAGAAATTCCATAATAAGTCTTTTAAACAACCCTTCAAACTAGTATCCAGAGTGCATTAAGTAAAATAGCAAGGCAGAGGATTTGGTTCAATTTGGAATCTCTTGGCCATAGTACAGGGCAAGGCACTACTATCCTTGAACAGAAGCTTTTCAACAGGTTAAAACAACCATAAGATTATAGAATAGTAGATCTGGAATGAGCCTGAGAGATCATCTAGTGAAGTCTAATCCCATCATTTTATACATGAGGAAACTGAGGCCCCAAGAGGTAAAATTACTTGCAAAATATCACACAGGAAATAAAGTACAGTGCCAGGTAAATCCCTTCAATCTCTTTGTCATAGGATACACTCTTAGGACCCAAGTTTTCTAGAATGTAACCAACAGCTAATCACTTTCATCAGCCCAGCAACATGGCAGGCGTCTGCTGGTACCGAACTTAGTCTTTTGACTAACTGTGTTTCCTGTTGCGTTGCTCTTAGTGGATTCCCCAACTTGTACCCAAGGTTTAAAAATAACCCATGAACCCCTCTTTCCTTTTGAGATCAGGACTGGAATAGAAAAAGGAACTGGGTTTGGGCCATGAATGAAGTACAGTTTTGCCTCATAGAACAGTGGATACATACAGATGAAGGGTCATGAAGTTTATCAGCTAGGTTACTAAGGAGAGCCTTATAATGGGGTTCTTTTAGATTCTAGGAGTTTTAATCAGTGTAGAGATTATAGATAGAGAACTATACATGGTTCCCTACCTATAGATGTTTCCAGAAGATTTTTGTTTTTATAAACCTTAGCTTCTTGTAGGATGACCTAGAGATTAGTCTGGGTAATTTCTAGTTTCTTGAGATATTTATCTATAATCAGAACTACAAGCTAATGTATTAGAAGGGAAAAGCAGAATTTCATGTAAAACTGTTATTCAGGTGGGTAAAAGGGTGTTCTGATATGAGCAGTCAGTAATATTATAGTAAATTCAGTGGTGGATAATAAAATGACCCAATTATCATAGTGGCAAAAAGTATAATAATGAGGATAGAGTTCAAGGTTTGGACAGTGCATCCAGTCTGCTTATCTGACAATGAACAATGAAGAAATAAATCAAACCTGATTTATGGAATAGTAAAAAATATATTCCAACAATATGAGATGAACTAGGGTCCTGATTTGTATGGGAGTAAAATAGTATATTAAAAATACTGGATGAACTAGTATTCATGGTTAGAGATAAGTTGATAACAAGACGTAGTTAGAAGCCATCTGTAAAAATTAAGTGTATAATTTGTCAATAGTAGAGACTGAAGCAGGATATGAAGTATAGTATCTTCATGACACTCTCCACCATGAGCAGGATGCTATGATGTCTTTAGGAAAGGACAAGTCCCTAAGAAAATCAGCCAATCAACAAAGATTTATTAAGTGCCCACTGCATACCAGGCACTCTGCTAAGTGCTAGGGATGCAAATACAGAAGACTGAAATAATCTCTGTTCTTGAAGAGCTTAGAGTCTAGAGGAAACCGATGTCCATGGTCACCACGGTTATCAGTAGAGGTAGCAACAGGCCCACAGATTTTTCCAGTGTAACTGCTGACACAGTGAACAAAGCACTGGGACCAGAGTAGGGAAGACTTGAGTTCAAATCTAGCCTCAGATATTTACTGGCTATGTGAACAAATCACTTAAATTCTTTCTGCCTCACTTTCCTCAATTATAAAATAGGAATGATAATAGCATCTATTTTGTGAGGATCAGATGAGATAATTTTTGTAAAAAGTGCTTAGCAGAGTACCTGGCAAATAGTAGGTGCTCTATAAATGCTTTTTTCCTTCTTTCTTCTACCATGGCATCCTTGGACTGAATGCAGACCTTACATATACTCATACAACGGTCAATCGTGAGACTATCACCAAAGTCTTGGGTGACATTGTGCAAGATTTTAAAAGGCCTGTATAGTCAAGGCTTCACAAGATTATAGGATCAGAGATGTAGAACTGGAAGCAACCTCAAAGGCTGTCTAATCCAAACCTCTCATTTTACAGAGAAGAACACTGAAGTCCAGAGAGGTTAAGTGATTTGTCTTATATAAGAGGTGGGATTCAAACCTAGGACTTCTGACTCCAAAACTAGTGTACTTTCCATTACAATACTCAAGTCTATCAGTAGAATGCCATAGCACAAAGGAGTTTTATGTAAAGAGCTTTTCAGTAAAGGCCTAAGAAAGCTCATCACATAGGTGGGTACAGAGCACCTTAGGAGAGGAGAGGACAAGCATTTTGAGTCCCTTCTTGATCCTACCCCCATCAGCAGGTCTAATAATTAGGTTCTTTATTTATACTTCCACTGGTCTCACTTAAAGACCTGGAGAAAATTAGTTAGCTTTGGCTCAGATCTAGAATTTTGCCAAGGTAGAGAGTAGAAGGGCCCTCAATGTTCAATATGAAATGATATAGGACAGCTATTTATTTCCTCCCACAAAAGAAATGCTAAACACAAAAGGCTCTTACAAGAATTCATTGAAAGAGACTAAAATAGGATATGGTAGTTTACAACTACTGTTATACTTTCCCAAGCATTTGAGATTTAAAATTATCAGAACAAAGCTGATGGATTGCTAGACATTTTACATCTTACCTCAGTTCTGCACTAACCAAACATTTCTTTCCAGGTTCATGAATTCTAGAAAACCACAGGTAGAGTTCAGTTCCTTCCCCCTGGAAGTAGACATCATTTTAGATGAAGAAACTCCCTCTGCCACCAGTTAGGTCCAGTCAAAGTACCCAGGATTTCTGGATTTTTCAAACTCGCAAAGTTGCCTTCAGGGATAAAATAGTCCCTTAGGCTCTTCATTTGGTTATCTATACTCCAGAAGAGAAGCACAAAGCAGAAAAGGTAGCTAAAGATCTCAGGGTTGAGACTTTCAGCTAGTCTAGCTCTAGCTGCCATCAGCAATCAACAAGCTAGCAGGTAACCAACCCATCATGCACAGGGATTCATCTTTTGCTTTTTTTTTTTTTTGCAATCTCAGAAATTAGTACAGTTTCTGGCACATATTAGGCACTTGATACATGTTTATTGACTGAATGATTGACCACCCAGGGACAGAGTACTCTTTAACCATGTTCCAGAGTTGGAAGGGGAGAGATCAAGCCAGAAGATACCTTTCCTTTTAAACTGATGCTTCTCCTTTCCTTCCATAATTATAATTTTAAGGAACCAGTAAAAGCATGGCTTCATCATTCAAAAGTTCCTGAATACTTCAGGGTTGAGCCTGCACAAATAGATAGCCAAAAGAAGTCAGGGCAGCTCTGCATATACTCCACTGGGTACAATCCTTTCTATAAATGTAAATTGAAAGCTCATTAAAAGGAAGTTGAAATCTGAATATTGGAAAAAAGCAATGAAGGTCTTGGAAAAGATAATAAAATATACCTCCTCCTTTATATAGCAGAGAAGCAGGTAACAATGCAGAATGCTGGACACATTATCAGCTGTCTTTGCATAATGATGTAAACCAACTTGGGGCCTCCTTCCCCCTAAACCATCTTGATCTCCCCCTCACCTAAGAAAGGCCTAAAACCTGGATTGGCCAATCAGGAGGAAGACATTTTTGACCCACTCTGAGTTTAATCTACCATAATGTTTTGCATGCTGTCTGAGTCAACCCAAAATGCCCCTTTCTGTGTCAGCAGCTAATGAGGCTCACTCTCTGTTTATAACTGATAAGGACCAGGCACCTTGAACTAGACACTATCTTGAATAATGGTATTCCTCTTATCCTGTTATTTTATGGAGACTGTTATGTCTTGTTATGACATTCATGTTTTATGCACATATTTATGGCTGGCATATATGGAGACTAGAATTTTGGCTGACACAGGCATTGGAATTTCTCTGAGGATACAAAGTTCTCTTCAACTATCCTTTCTTTGAGCTCATTTTCCCAGTGAACTCCTATGCATATCTCTATATGTATGTTCACAGGCCTTGAGAGAAATAAACATGCGCATACAGTCTAATTTTATCTTTCTTAGGATGAACTCTGTGAGGTTAACAATGATTATTCTTTATTATTACAAGGGAAGGTTCGGTCTGGAGGAAAAAAAGGGGCTTTTTTTGTTTTTTACAGAAATGACTGTGGTGCAAAGACAAAAGACTCAATGAAACAAACTAAAAAATAATAATAATACAGAGTTAGTGGCCAGTAGCTTTGATCTAAGCCAAGGCTACATAAGCAATTACTCCATGAAGGTTGTGTCAATGAGAGATCAGGTAAAAATATTCATAGGGAAACATTAAATTTGAAAGAATGAGTAAAAATGGAAATCAGATACAAACCAAACTGTTCAGAAAGAAATACTCAGGGTAGAGTCCAAATTTTTCTTGGGGCAAACATCGTTTGGGGGTGGGGCACCTTGATGGTGCAGAGGATGGGGGGATGGTAATCCAAGGAGCATCCAACAGGTGAACAAGACAGCACAGAAAAGAATTCAACAGGATGGGGATGTGGTGGCACAGAACATAGTCTTGCCGTGCATATATGTGGGGCACCCTACGTATACTGTAGGCTACTCAGAGTTCCACAGGGGCAGTGACAAGAAATTCATTTTTTCCCCGGTGGAGTTGCATGAGAGGAAAATAGATTTTTGTTTTTATTTTAATGAGGGGGATGGGGCAGTTTTGTACATGTGGAATCATGATGTATGCATTTTCAGATAAGGTCACTGTAATATTAATTTTATTTAACTGTTTTATTTTGTTATGAGACCTCTCACAAAATGGGAATAATATATAAATGCCTGTAATGTAAAAACAATGCACAATAAAACTCTTTTTTTAAAGAAAAGATATAGGGGCAACTAGGAGGCACAGTACACAGTGTGCTGGCCATGGAATCAGGAGGACCTTAGTTCAAATTCAGCCTCAGATACTTGACATTTATTAACTATATGACCCTGGGCACGTCACTTAGCCCTAATTGCCAGGAAGGAAGGAAGGAAGGAAGGAAGGAAGGAAGGAAGGAAGGAAGGAAGGAAGGAAGGAAGGAAGGAAGGAAGGAAGGAAGGAAGGAAGGAAGAAAGAAAGAAAGAAAGAAAGAAAGAAAGAAAGAAAGAAAGAAAGAAAGAAAGAAAGAAAGAAAGAAAGAAAGAAAGAAAGAAAGAAAGAAAGAAGAAAGAAAGACAATATATAGAAATGTCAGTTGCCTTAGAAATGGTAATTGTCATGTGCAGGAAATGTGGAAGTATACACCCTCTGTGGCCCACATTCTTTCTTCCCACCATATGTGACCCTGTGACAAAGCCTCACTTGTTCTGTGTTAGTTTCAGCTCTGACTGAGGGAAATAGACCAAGCCAAACATGACAGATTAAAAAAGAAAGCTGGAATGGAAGAGCCAGGGTCTTCATGGAGAAGTCATAAACATTTACAAGAAGTTAGGTCATTATGGAAAAAAGTCATAGAGTGATAATTGTTCAATAGTGTCCTTCTGAAACAGTGCTGGAGTATGAAGAAATCATCATTGTTGCTGATTGCTTCTAAAATGGCAAAATTTAAATTGTAGTATAAAAATATGGGCTCTCTCTAACATGTTTACTTATCCTATGGCGTAGTACAGTGGTCTCAAATCTTAAAAGTATATTTTAAAAAATTATCTCTAGTTGCACTATTAGCACTATCCCTATTTACCATGCAAAGCTGTAAGGAAAAGTGCTTTGTAAACTGTAAAACATAATTTAAATATAAATTACCATTATTAATAGCAAAGCAGTGGTGCAATGGAAAGAACAATGAATTTGAGGGCAGAGTCCCTGCTTTGATACTAACTATGTGACTAGGGGCAAATCACAATCTCTCTGAACTGAAATTTCCTAGTCTATAAAAAGAGGATAACAGTTTTTTCACTCCACGTCTCACTGAATTGTTATAGGGAACTATGTAAATGTAAGTTATTTTTATTGCTAGTAAGCACTTAATAGATGCCTTGTCTCTATAGCTTTCTGTCCCTCTTCTATTATCTATTTAATATTTGTTCCTCTCCAGAAAGACTCGTTAACTTAGCTGCATATTCATATGAATAAAGAGACAAAAGCTGTTGTCTGAGGCCAGAATTCAATTTGGGAAGATGAGTCTTCCTGACTCCCAGGTCCAGCACTCTATCCGCAGCATCACCTAGCTGCCAATAATACAGGGTGGACGATTGCAAACCACTCTGAGTAACCCACAGAGTTGAAATCCAGGATCTAGACCACATTTTCCCAGTATGTTGATGAGTCGAATGAGATGTGAAAATGTGGTAGATGAAAAGGCTGCTTGCTCCCAAAGATGCAAATTTAAAACCTGAGTGTGTAAAAGCCCCATCTGCCTGAGCAAATGAGCCATGAAAATAGAATGATTAACATTCATGGACAGGTTTTTACAGGCAACCCAGCAGAAATCAAGACCCTCCAGTTGCACTCTTAACTGGACATGACCCCTAGGGTACAGGTAGTGATATAAGCAGCAACCAAGAAAAGAGTATTGAGAATTTAGAGAGGATCACAACTGCAATAGGGTAATGAGCTAGCTTGCTAGTCTTGGCCAGATATCATTTTGTAAGAGAGTGAGTGACATAATGTACACAGCAAAAGGAAAATATGTGGAAACATAAGGAAGCAACTAAAAGACTAAGCATGGTGCAATGGGGGAAACACCAAATTAAGAGTCTAAGGAGGTTGTTTCTTAGTCATTTTTATGGCAAGTTACATGGTGCCAAAGTTCATAGAGCACCAAGCCTGGGATCAGGAAGACTTATCTTTCCAATTCAAATCCAGCCTCAGACACTTACTAGATGTGTGACCCTGGGCAAGTCACTTAACCATGCTTGACCCAGTTCCTCATCTGTAAAATGAGCTGGAGAAGGAAATGGCAAACCACTCCAGTATTTTTGCCAAGAAAGCTCCTAATGAGGTCACAAAGAGTCAAACACAACTAAAAACAACATTTATTGATGTGGTTCAGTCATGTCCTACTTTTTATGACCCATTTTGAAGTTTTCTTGACAAAGATTTGCAGTGGTTTGCCATTTCCCTTTCCAGCTCATCTTACAGATAAAGAAACTGAAGCAAACACACACAGCTAGTAAGTGTCTGAGACGAGTTTTGAACTTGGGTCTCTCTGACTCTGGGTCCAGAGAACTCTAGCTGCCCAGGTGTCCTAGGGCCTGGGTTCAAACCCCAAGTCTGTCACTAGCTAGCTATGTGTCTTTCGGTAAGTCATTCAACCTCTCTGTAAAATTAGGAGATTGCTTTGGAGGTCCTCTAAAGTCCTTTCTAGCTCTAAATCTATGATCATATGGTAGTAATTATTGTAATGAGATAGCTTCCTATTCATGGGTGGTACTAAAGAGTGAGAAGAAGAGTAAGAAATGATAGCATAGGCCATTTAGGAAACTGCAAATCTTTTAAAATGATAAAAATATGTTCTTGTATGTATATGAGTCATGAAAAAAAGGAGGCTTTCTATTGAATATTAAAGAACTTTGGAAAGCAAAAAACACCATATATAAGTGGGATATTAACAATTATTATCTATTTCACATACTTATGAAATCACCTTCATTCTTATAATTCAATTGACCCCTTAGTTATTCATTCATTCAACAAATCTTTGAGTGCCTACTATATGCTAGGTGCTAGGGGTGGCAATAAAGATAAATAATAATAAGTAGTATTTCTGAAGTACATTAAGATTTGCAAACACCTTAAATACGTCCTCATTTGGTCCTTACAACAGTCTTGGGAGGTAGGTGATATTACTATCCTCAATTTCTATATGGGGATATCTTGAAGTGGAGGTTGACAAGTTAAGTGACTTGCTCAGGATCACATAGCCAGAAAATGGTCCAGCCCTCTGTATACTACACTCTGAGCTACCTCTAAAGAAAGGATGAATTGTAGGCCCACAAGGAATTTACTACAATAGCTGTGATCATTTGTTATATCTATACAGAGTGTTCCAAAAGTTTAAATAACTTAAAACTTCAACAGGATTTTTGGACCACCTTGTATATAGCATTTTTACATAGCACTTCCCTGGTAACACCCTTTTAAGGTAGGTAGTATGAGCATTGAATATTAGTATTTATATGTTTCATGAAGAAACTGGAACTCTTTAATATAAAAGATAAGACACTGAAACAAAATGTATATATAGTTCAAAATAGAATGAGAAAAACGCATCAAAGAAATGCAAAAAAAAAAAATACTGTTAGAGTTCTAGGGATGAAGAAATCACTGGAAAGAATAGGAAAGGTCTCCTCAAGGAGAAGCCATTGTATTAAACTATAAGCACCTTGAGGTCAGGGACTGTCTTTTGCCTTTCTCTGTTTTCCCAGGGCCAGCTAGGAGGTGAAAGTAGATAAAGAGCTGCACCTAGAGTCAGGAAGATGACCTCAGGCACTTCCTAGATGTGTGACCCTGGGCAGGTCATTTAACCCTGTTTGGCCAGTTACCTTATCTATACAATGAGCTAGAGAAGGAAAGGTGAACGACTGCAGTATCTTTGCCAAGAACACCCCAAGCAGGGCCATGAAGAGTTGGAAATGAAAGAACCGCAACATTTCCCCAGTATACAGCACAATTTGGGACACATTGTAAGCACATAGTACATGCTTATTAACTGACATGAAACAACCTTGACTGATATGAGTATGGTTTCAATGAAACAACCTTGAAACAACCTTGACTGATACGAGTATGGTTTCAGTGAACTAAGATGGTGGGGGAGAGCATTCTAAGATTAAGAGAATCATATGGTCAAAAGCCCCTGACGTGTTTGGAGAACACAAAAGAGAATGGCATGAGATGAAATGGACAGGTTGTTTGTGGAGGGCCTTAAGTTTCAGGATAAGATGTTTGGTCTTCAAGTGGCATCCAAATAAAACCTCAAGAGCAGGGGAACTGACATGGTCAGAATTGTTCCTTAGGAAGACTGATCTTCAGGAGGCATGGGCTGAAAGAGCAAGACTTTCAGTCTTGTTATTTGTCAAGTTTTGTCAGATTATGGAAAGGATGGTATTAAAAGAAAGGCTGGGGCATCCCAGTGCTTTAGCTTGATATATAAGCCAATCAACGAACAGAGGCACCCAATAAGAGGTGTAGGAAATGACTACATAAGAGACTTTTAGTTGGAAAATGAAGTGAAGCTTATTCTAAGGTTATATGAGAATAGGCCTCACTGAGAAGACCTTTTATGCTAGTGAAGGTAGCCAAAGTAGAGCTGGATTCAGCAGCCCAATCATCCCTGCAGCACTCAAGGCCTAAGCTGCCCAATTACTGCTAGCTTGGAAGACAGGTAGTAATAATAATGACAGACAAGCCAAGTCAACAATCATTTATTAAACATCTATTCTGCCGGACACAGTGTTTAAGTAGTAGGAATACAAAGCAAGGCAAAAACAGTTTCATCTCTCAAGGAACTCACAGTTTAATGGGAGAGACAACATGTGAAAAAGACTTTGTACAAACAGGATATCTAAAGGATAAATAAGAGGTAATCTCAGAGGGAAGGCACCAAGGTTAGGGAGGACTGGAGAAGGTTTCTTGTGGAAGGTGAAGTGAGACTTGAAGGAATCCAGGGAAGTCAGGACCAGAGAAGAGGAGGGGGACAGTTAAGGAAAATGCAGAGTTGGGAGATGGAAGTGCTAACAACTAGGAGGACAGAACCACTGGATCATGCAGTATATCTAAGGGAATAAGAAATAAGGAGACTGGGAAGATAGGAACAGGTCAGGTATTAAAGGATTCATGATAGCATTACTATAACACTTTAAGGTTTGCAAAGTGCATTACATTTATTACCCAGGTGAGGTAGGGGCTATTATCTTCATTTTACAGTTGAGGAAACTAAGGCTGAGAGAAGTTAAATGACTTTCCTAGGGTCACAAAGCTAGAAAGTATCTGTGGCAGGATTTGAATTCAGGTCTTCCTGGCTTCAGGTCCAGAATTCTATTGTGTGTGTGTGTGAGAGAGAGACAGAGACAGAGACAAAAAAAGAGAGAGGAAAGAGACAGACAGAAAGAGGCAGAGAAAGACAACAGGAGAGACTGAGAGGAGCAAGATATCTTTGATAGTGGGCTGTGGGAATTAAGAAAAGCTGAGTAACAGTAACTTAAGCAGAAAAGCAACAACTCAGAGCATGTACTTTTACCAATCAAAAGGTAGTTACGAAGTTAGCTCAATAATATCATCTTCCACACACCTAGTAGTCAAAGGCAAAATCAGTTCCTGGAATGCATATGGCATCACCCTCCATTAAGGGCCCTTCAAAGAGCAAGAATCTTTTATTTATTTTACTACAACATAGGAAGACATTCTTTTGTGGGTTTTGCTGGTAGCTTTTGAAGAAGTTATCCAAGATAAACACCAATTGTTTGTGGATATAATATTGACTTGTAGAAACTTAAATTTGCATTTCATGAAGGAATATTTTAGAAAGTGTGCCAAAGAAACTGTTTGCAAAGAAGCCTTTGCTTTTTTCGCTGAAAGGGAAGTTTTGTATGTGACTATGCATGCTAGCTGGGGGTAAAGTTGCTGAGTTTCTCAGCTGACACAGAAAAGCATTTCAATCAACAGGGTAACAAGAGGAAAAGGGGAGAAGGGAAAAAGAAAGAGTAATTTAGGAAGGGAAGCAAAACAAACTCTAACTGAAGATGTATAACAATATTCATAGCTGTTCTTGCAGTGGCATATAATTGGAAACATCAATACCTTCCATCAAGAGGGAAATGGCTAAACAAGTTATGGCACATGAATGTGGTGGAACATTATTATGCTTTAAGAAATGATGAAGGGAATTGTAAGTAAGAGGGATTTTTATTATTTGTTTTGGCTTAGTTCCCAGGATTCATAGTCATAACAATCTCTTATTCTCAGGTATTAGATATGAGTTCTCATGGTTGTAGTTCAAAACATCTCCACCACACTTGCCCAATGTTATATAATTATAAATAACATCAACATTTGTGCTTAAATTGTAAATATCCACTGTGACTACACAGTGAGATACAGGGATGAGGTACTATAAACTTGCAAGGCTGTTGCTGGCAAGATGTCTTCTTTGTTGCCCTATAAAGCAGTTGGGCATGGTCAGAGAGTGGGGAACACTTAGGTTTGAGTATACAAGCTGGAATGCTGTGTGTGCCTTGATTGGCCCCCATCAAGGCTTGAGGCGTTTGCCTCAACTGACCCCCAGTGAGGCTTGGGGGGACTTAGGGGATCACACAAGTTGTGCCCAATGAGACGTAGGTGTAGTTGTCCCCTCCATCTCACCGGCCCCTGCCAGAAAGGTGATTAGGGCATGCTATAGGAGTTGGTGCTCCCATTATCAGCAGCTCCCATTGAGAAGACTAGACTAGAATAAAATAAGATTATTAACCCCTCTGAGGCTGTTCAAGAGCGAACCTGTGCTAGCAGCCTTCCTGTGCATCAGTATTAGCTGTCTTACAGGAATGGTAACAATTTGGGAAGACTTGCATGAACTGACGCAAAGGAAACTGAACAGAATCACAAGAATAGTTTAAACTACAACATAAAATCAAACGAACAATTCTGAAAGACTTAGGAACGGTGATCAAGGCAATGATTCCTGGAGTCAGGGAAATCTGAATTTAAATACAGCCTCAGATAACTTACTAGCTTTGCAACCCTGGGCAAGTCATTTAATCTGTTTGCCTAAATTTCCTCAATGTAAATCGAGGATTGTTGTGCTTGTCTTTCGTTCTTGAAGAGGACCATGGCATCAAGATGATGACATGACTGGAAGCTGACTTTGATGTGAGTGAGCAAGGACTGTGCAAAGTCACCAATCTCATTTTCTTCTCCTGAGCCATCTGGATCCAGTGGCCTGATATTCATCAGGATGGCTGGAGATGGCCCAGGATACAAGGTGAGACCTGGCTCTTTCAGGCTAAGGTCTTACCATATTCTCACTTTGAGTGAGATACCCCAACTGCCAGGGTTGTAGTAGGGATCAAATTAGATATCTGCAAGTGCTTAGCACAGTGCCTGGCACATGATAGGTGTGATACAAACGCTAGCTATTATTTTGATTTGTTTTGCTTAACATTACATGTTTGTAACAGGTGTTTTGCTTTTCTTTCTTTCTCAATGCTGGGGGAGAAGAAATAGAAGAAGGGGAAGGAGGAGGAAGAGAGAGAGGGAAAGAGAGGTAAAGAGAGGAAGAGAGAGGGAGAGGGGAAGATGGGAGAGGGGGAGAAAGGATAAATTAGAACATTTTAATTTAAAAACCTAAAGATAAAATATACACTGCTAATATGTATGAAGAAACATAACTTTCTACAAATTTCTTTGTGAAAAATGTAGAAAGATGCTTCCTTGCGTGGTGAACGATTTAACGAAGACAAAGAAAGATCTTTTTCTTTAATATAGAGAAACATGAATGTAAAGAAACAACTTCATAGACCCCAAAGAGATGCATGACCATATTAAAAACTTCGGACCTACAAAACATTATGGTATGTCATTTAATTTGCATAAGTGTGTTCTATGACTAAAGACTATGTATACAAAAAAATAAGAAATCACATAAACATTTGAAGATTGAGGTATGTTTTTAAAAGGACTATAAATTTGATTTACTTTACTTTAAGTAATTTTAAGTAATTACTTAAATTAATTTACTTTAAGTAAAATCTTAATTACTGAAAGAACTGGAAACATATGAGGCAGAGCATGAAATTGAAAAAGCTATTGTGCTAGAGTGTGGCTATACAAAGCAGTCAACTGATAGAAAGCTTCGGCTAAGTGATTCCTAATTGGTCAAAAAGAGAGAATTTATTTTGTTGGAGCTCTTGATAGGTGTTTCATTTCAGTGTCATCTAAGCTCAATTCTGATTGGACACAACAGCATCCAGATGAATGAACTGGTTCCATGGAAATAGTAAGTTTGATGATCATTGCAGTTCTATAGCTTATTTCTCTTTACAGATAACTTTCCAAATGCCCACTGAAGGATGACAGTTACTTGAAAGAGCCTACAAATACCACAGGAAGGAGAAAAGAATTTCTTTAACTGAAGAATAATGAGGATCAATAGTCAAGAAGTGAACAGAGAAGCCATTTCATGGAGAGCAGGTGTTCTTGAATGGACCATGACATCAGTCTCCAGGCCAGACTTGTGAGTTACTCCAAGCACTTGAGTTTCCTGCCCTTCTCTGCTTCCCCATGATGTTGCTATGGCTGTATGCCCACTCTTCACCTTTTTAAGTGCATTGGTGATAGAGGGGGTCATCCAGGTTTACATGTGAATTGTGATGTTTTACATTATTTGTGCATTTGCTTTAATATATTAGTATTTATAATATTATTTCTTTTGCTTTATTGTTAAGTACATATTTGAGATATAAAAACGTCATTATTGTTTGTATAAATATTACTCACTTTGTGGATGTGATAATATATTTGTGAATACCTTGTTTTGTAGATAGAAAATGCATTGGATGGTGGGTAGGGGAAGAAATGCGTTTTTCCTCAACATGGTTACCAGAACCCTAAGAGAGTAGAAATGAAATGTATGGTAGTGAGCTCCCCCTGAGAACTTAAACCTGCTGGTGTGAAAACAGGTTGGAATGAGCAAGACAAGCCGAGATAAATAGTGGGGCATTGAGTCCCACTATGATGACCAGATTTGCCATGTTATACTGAGAAGGCTAAGGGGAAAATCAAGAGAAGAGCTTCCAAAAACCACCTGGGGTCATCTCTCTAAGTCAGAAAGAAAAGGAGTCAAAGTGCTAGAAGGTAGATGGTCATCCAGGCTTCTCACCAACTGCAAAGTTTTCACAGAAACCACTAGTCCAGTTGAGCTCCCATTCTGTCCTCCATTGATGCTAGGGTCTCTGGTGTCAACTCCTTTAGTCACTGGTTTGGGTCACAGACAATGCCACCTAGAATATGTCAAAATTTGATGTGAAGTACCAGGAATAACTTGGGTCCAGTTAGGAGTGATGCACAATACATGGTATTTGTTGTAAAGGCTGGTATAAGTGCCTAGGGCCAGTGCTGCGCAAGCAAGACTGATGGAGCTGCCTGCCAGAGGCTGTCCCCCAGGAGCTGTCCATCACCTCTTTATGGCTACCAGATCATAGCTCCTCTTGGGCAGAGTCAGGTAGGCTCCCCCATCCCACTAGCAAGCCAGTCTGACTAAAGCTGGCTGACCAGTGGACAAAACCATGGGTTTTTATACAGTTTTGAGAAGGGTGTAGTTATTGGTAAAGGGAGGGGTTGGAGCTTTATTTCAGGTGGATATAGCTCACATAGTGCCTCAGGACTTTTTAAGCTTATCTAGATGTAACATGCCTAGAAGGTGTAACCAGTGAGGGTAATTATGAGTATGTTAACTTAAATGTTTCTTTTTGGATTTTAAAAGGAGTTATTTTGTTAAAGGTGATGGGTGGGAGCAAATACCTTACACTTACATTGACATAATATGGGGGCGTTAGGAATTTAATTAAGGCAATATCCTTTGCTGTACCCATTGCTCAGCTTTGTGTTTCCATAGTCCAGGCTTTTTGTGGGGGGGGGGGGGGGGGTCGAAGGTTTAACAAGTACTACGGCAGCACCTGCCACATGGCCAAGCTGTACTCTACGTGGCCCCAAACTCAAAGACTGGTAAGGAAGAAGATGGGCATAAATCTCAAAAGCAGACAGAAAAAGACTTCGGGCAAGGTGGAACCTCACTCCGGAAGCAACCGATTACATGGTTGGATAGTTTTCATTGTTAATATAGCACCTGCCTAGAGATCACCAATGGGGAGATGAGAGTCACAAAATAAAAGCTATCAGAGTTCACCAGCTCCACATCTCTGAATTTGAATTTTGGGGACTGATTTTTGGAAGTTTCTTGGAGGACTCTGATCATACATCTTACTTGTTCAAGGTGAAGAGGGGAGAAAGGGTGTAGGCAGGGGAGGATTGAGGGGTTTCTGGATGCCACCGTTTCCCTAATCCCTTCCTCTGTGATGATTTCGTTCCTGTTACAGATCCTGGGCATTGGAAACTGAGCAACAACTCTACTCGCCTGCACCCCTCACAACTGAGATGGCATTTGGTGAGAGCAAATGGAGAGGGCTTTGCCTCACCCCCCACTTTTTCCTTTTAAAGGGGAACTAACTCACACCTTGTTTCTCCATTAACCTCATGACCTTATGGGTGTTTTTTCCCCCTTGATCACTCCTTTCCACAGGAAAAGGTAGAGCTCAGGGAAGAAGCTGATGCTATTTTCTGTCCAAGGCAGCTCAGAAAGATTGTTTCCTTACAGAGGAATTGTTCCTCAATTGCTTTCTACTATTGTTTTTAATAATATTTTTCATGGCCTTCTTTTGTTTTTTTATATCACCAGAATTTCTTCCAATACCTCTCCTCCTTCTTGTTCCTAGAGAACCAGCTAAGGTAACAAATAATTTTAAAGAGATTTTAAAGGCAAAAAATTTAGCAAACTGAGCAATACGTCAAAAGTCTGAAAGCATGTGCAATGTACTACACTTGTACACCTTCCACTTCTGCAAAGAACTAGGAGGAGAGTGCTTTATTCTACCTCTTCCTTATTTGGAGCCACACTTACTCATTCTAATTTTGCAACATTCCATCCTGATTGTTTTGGGCTTATTCTTTCTATTTACGTTATTGTAATCACTGTGTATATTGTTTTTCTTAATTCTGCTTATTTCACTTTCTGTCAGTTCATTTAGATCTTTCCATACTTCTCTGTGTTCACATTTGTCATTTCTTACAGCACAGTAATATTCTATTACATTCCTGTGCTACAATTTCTTTAGCCATTCAAGCAATGGGCATCTACTTTGTTTCTAATTCTTTGCGGTCAGAAAAAGTCCTGCTAGAACTACTTTAGTTTATATGGAGCTTATTATTATTAAGTTACAAGTTGGAGCCCCCTTCTCAGAGAAAAAAATTACACAGCTGCTAAATCCCTGCCTGGGGTGATTAATCATTGGCCAAATAAAGACAAAACCAGTACACTTCTTGACTTTCGCTGCCTCTCTTAGCTTGTTTCTCTACCAGTATCCTGCAGCAAACCATATTCTTTCAAGGATCATGCAATCTTCTCAACCTTACAGCTGTCGTCCATTGACTTCCTTAAGTATTTTGTCTTTTTCAATGACGTTAGCATCAGTTTCACAAGCTTCTTCTCCAGGTCATCATCAGGGACCTCAGCATTCATGTTGACAACTTCTCTGACAATCTGACTCCTCATCTCCTCACCCTTCTTCATTTCACTTAACTACACACCAGGAGAATAATGAGGTAACTCTTGGAATTGCACACCTTCTAAAATGGTACATTTGATTTTACACTCTCTGACCATAAACTTCTAACCTACTAACTTATTCTAAACCTACTCTTTATCTTTACTCTAACCTTCACCCTTATCATGACTTCTAGTCCCTTTGACCCATACTTAGTGTAATATGTATGCTTTCCATGTAGGTTATATGTATATCCATATAGATCTGTCCAAATATAGCTTGCAGGGAGGAATCTATCAATATTACTGGAATCTCATCTACCCCTCTCCAAGAGAGATTTTGATTTCAGTCAAAAGAAGGACACAAAGCTGGAACAGCAAGTCTGATTTGCATTGCTTTTTTCATAGAAGAGATGCCAGACTAGAATGTTACCTATCTGGTCCCCTAAACACTGTTAGTCTTGGTGAAATAATTTTTAAGGTGAAGCCACTTTTCCTGGTCACTCTCTCTTAATCAGAAAGAAATACCCCAAGCTATCCAAGCACTTGACTCTCCATCCACCAAAGGTCAGTTACACAAAAACCATCACAGATATTAAATAACAAGTCATTTATCAAATTGCACACAGAAATCAGAGATGAAAATATACCAGAAAAATACAAAGTAAATAAATTCTTCCACTAGAAGTGAGAAAGCTCAGTTTCTTCCTGGAGTCTTTCCAGAACAGAACCTGGAATTGCATGTGATACTTCTTAAAAGTTGGAAACTAGAAGCAGGAGAACTCCCAGGATCTCACCAAATCTACGCTTCACATGAGTGAAGGGCATTGAGCAATCCTTCTCTCGTTGATGAGAACAGTCTTATGCAAATGCTTAGGTTTGAGCCCCAGGTTACACTGCTCCAAATTGTCTTCCTCTCACTCTGTCTTCCCTTGCCTTCATATCTATTTCTTAACACCACGTACTGCCTCTTATCCTAGAAGCATCCTCCAGAGACCTTTCACTCTTCCAGCCATCCTAATCCTTATTTCCAAAAAACTATCAGCAACCAATTTTCCTAAGTCTATTTTCTTATTAGAAAAATAACAAAATCATGCTGATTTCACCCACTACAAATGTACATATTGTGAGCTAGTCTCTCATTAATACTTGACAGTTGTTCTACTTTACATTTGCTGTCTATGTAAGTGCTGCCACTTTCAAAACTTTCCTTCACTCCTATTACCCTCCACGAAAACCCCAGATCCAGAATTGTAGTAGCTGATATAACTTCCTAAATACATTCTCCCCAGTGTTTTTTAAAGCTCATTTCTATAGATTATCCTGGGGTATTTTTTTCTTGATGATTTTTAAAAAGTACATCATCTTTCATTCTAAAAAAAGAATGCTTGGATTTATTTAAAATCTGATTCTGAGCTTGATTTTTCTCCCCTTCTCAGTTAAGGATTTGATCTCACAATTCAGTAAAAATTTAAGGCCATCTCCTGAGAGCTTCTTCTTTTCCACCTTCCTCATCTCACATCACTCAAACATTGTCCCCCCACTATCTCCCTCACCATTGTTCCCCTCACATGAAGAGGCAGGCTTTTTCCTTGCCAAGGCAAAAAATTGTTCCATTTCCCCTTCTCCTCCAGCAGAAGGTCCCCACTATCATCTCCACTCAATTCTTAATCTTCATTCTCTCTCTAGCTATCGGCTTAAAAACTCATACCTTGATACAACTCTATCTACTAGTCATCTTTCTATGTTTCTCTTCTCATTCTTAGCTAAACTCCTTGAGAAAGCTGTCTTCATTCAGAGTCCCCATTTCTTCTCCTTCATTCTCTTCTAAACCTTTTTCAGTCTGACTTCCAATCACATCACATGACTGAAACGAACCTATCCAAAGTTACCAGTGATGTATGAATTGCTAAATCTAATGGTCTTCTCTCGCTCCTTAATCCTTCTTAATCTCTTTACCAGTTTTGACCCAGTTTATCACCTCACCCTTCTGGATTTTCTTTCCTTTCGGAGGTGTGTGTGTGTGTGTGTGTGTGTGTGTGTGTGTATGTATGTATGTGTTTCAACAAGAACCCTCACACATTCAGATAGCTTGCTAGCACAGGCTCTTAGATCTGCTTTTCTAAAAGGAAAACAATCTTCTTTAATTACATTCACCAACAGAAAAATATAAGCAGAGAAATAAAGACCAACAGATGGAGCTTCTAATTGTCTGACCATAAGCCATACATATATCAGAGATCGACAGACAGATTCAACTGTTTGACCATTACATACATACATAGTTACCAAATTTTGACATAATTTTTCATAAGCCCTCAAGACTAACAGTGTCAAAGGCCTTGGTCAGATCCACCAACATTGTGTACAGACCTCTGTTCTGCTCCTGGCATTTCTCTTGGAGTTATTGGGCACCAAACACCATATCTACTGTTCTTTGGCCCTTTCTGAAGCCACACTGGCTCTCAGGTATATGCCTATCTTCCAGGTGAAGGATCAACCTATTAAGGAGGGCTCTACCAAGAATTTTGCCAGCAATGACTAAGAGAGAGATCCCCCTCAAAATTTGGTTACCTGGAGAAGTTCATCAATATTGTTTGACAATTTCATGATGGCATGTTTGCCCAGGTTCTGAATAATGGACAAAGCTCTCGTGCCTTCCCAGTCACTGGTGGAGTGAAACAGGGCTGTGTGCTTACTCCCATGCTTTTTAGCATGATGTTTTCAGTGATGTTGACAAATGCTTTCAATGAGGATGAACACGGCATCAAGGTCAACTACCAGACTGATGGTAAGTTCTTCAATTTGAAAAGGTTACAAGCCAAGACCAAAGTGGAGGGAGTGTTGGTGCATGATTCCGTTTGCAGATGATTGTGCACTCAATGCAGCCTCTGA
The DNA here is from genome assembly GCA_023548195.1 of Bettongia penicillata ogilbyi. NCBI lineage: Eukaryota > Metazoa > Chordata > Mammalia > Diprotodontia > Potoroidae > Bettongia > Bettongia penicillata. Next base: position 1,529,221 of record JAJHZJ010000589.1, read on the forward strand.
AGCTGAGATGCAACAAAGTATGGATCAATTCTCTGCTGCCTGTGCTAATTCTGACCTAATAATTAACACCAAAAAAACACAGGTGCTCCATCAGCCACAACCACACCATCCATATATAGAACCATTAGTTACAACAAATGGAGAAGTTTTGAATGCTGTGGATAAGTTCACTTACCTTGGTAGTGTACTTTCCAGGGATGTACATATTGACAATGAGATTGATGCTTGCATTGCCAGAGCTAGCTCAGTTTTGGGAGGCTCCAAAGAAAGGTTTGGGAGAAAAAAGGTATTAGACTGACTACCAAACTGAAGGTCTACTGTTGTGCTGACCTCATTGTTATATGCTTGTGAAACATGGACAGTCTACCAGTGCCATGCCAGGAAACTGAATCACTTCCATTTGAGCTGTCTTAGGAAGATTCTGAAGATCACCTGGCAGAATAAGTTACCAGACACTGAAGTCCTTGCTGGCCCTGAATTGCCAAGTATTCAAACTATGCTTCAGAGAGTGCAACTCTGATGGGCTGGCCACGTTGTTGGAATGCAAAATGTATGCTTGCCAAAAGGACTATTTTATGGAGAACTTACATGTGGCAGGCAATCACATGTTGGCCAGAAGAACAATACAAGGACACTCTCAAGAACTTTGGATTTGACTGTGCGGCATAGGAGACATGGCACAGGACTGCGCAGCATGGCATGCCCACATAAAAAAAGGTGCTGTACTCTTTGAGCAAAGCAGAAGTGAGACAGCACAAAGTAAATGCAGTATGTGCAAATTTGGGATATTCTCCCCAAATATTCATATCAACTATCTGTGCCCAACCTGTGGTAAAGCATTCTGAGCTCGTATTGGTCTGATCAGCCACAGTTAGACACACTGAAATTTCACTTTACAATGGTGATGTCATTTTGGTCCTCTTTGAAGATGAAGGACAATAACCAACATAGTTACCAGAGAGAGAAGCACCAGCATCTGGGGTTTCAAAGTGGGGGGTGAGGGAGGGGGTCTCCTTAATGACTACCCAGAGTTTCATCTGGCACATGAATCTTCTTCCAAAGAGTAAGCCCCCAAAGGAAAACTTCACCTCAGGGTACATATACACTTTTCTGAGCAGGAGGGCATCAAGACCCTCTTGACCTAGTGCGTAAACAATTAATACAAGGTGTGGGCCTTCCTACAAAACAAGCTTCCCCTAATCAAACCTTCCTTAATGGGTTCCACTTGAAGCCTCTTAATGAGTGGGGAAGCTCTTTAACTCTCATTAACATAAACATAACATTAACATAAACTTTCATTAACATCACAAAGTTGACACTGGGTGAGGAAAAAATGAGGAGTTTTGAGATACAGAGTAGGAGAAAAGAGAGAGCTTGGGGCAAATCACTTCTATTTTCTCAGTAAAGTATGAAACAAGGTCTTCTGTTGAGAGGGCAAAGGGAGGGCAAGACCTTTCCTTAGGTGTTATGTTTTTTATTATTCCTTTTCTATGCTTCTCACATCAAATTAGCTACCAAGTCCTACCAATTCTACAACTACAAACTCCCTCTGACCTATTTCTTCCTCTCTAATCCAACTGATAGTACATGCCTTCCTATTTTCACTGTCTTCACTCCAATTCATCCCTGAGATCACTGCCAGACCTATTTTGGTTGTGCTTTGGTCTGGTTATATCTCTCTGCTTAAAGACCTTTCCTAGCAGGTTATTGTCTGTCAAATACAGTTCAATATTCTTTGTCTGGAATTCAGTTCAGACCTAAATGATGGAATACAAAGGGGACTGGGGGAATTAAAGGGAGATCAGAATAAAAAGGTTGGAGGGTAAGAGCAGAAATACTGGAATAAGAGAAATCAAGGTCCTGTGGCAAAGGTCTTCATACCTTTCCATAAGGACATTAGCTAACATATCCTCCACAATCTGTAGCCACCCACCCTACCTTTTCAGATTTATTTCATACTACTCCCTTCCAAATAAATACTGCTGAACTACTTGTTATCCCTCATACATGCTCAGCACTTTTCTCCTTCTTTCCTTTTGATCATGCTAGTCTGTTCATTTCATCTAGAATGTTCTACCTCTCTTCACCTGCTGAAATCTTACCTATCTTTCAAAGTGCAACTCAGACATCTGCTACCTCCTTGATTAAGCCTTTCTTGATCTCTGCCACAGGTAATGTGTAGACTGAAAAGAAATTACAGTTCAGGTTTTCTTTATAAATCAAGAGACCTCAACTTTCCCCTTTCAGAACTAGATAAATCTAATGAAAAAATAAACAAAAAAGAAGTTAAATGAATGAATAAAATTTTAGAAAAGTTTAGAAAGATATGATATACCTCTGTATAGGGAATAGAAAGGAATATTTTTTTTAACAGCACATGGCACCTACACAAAAATGAACCATGTATTTGGACATAAAACCCTCACACCTAAATGAAGAAAAGTAAAATATTAAATACATCCTTTTCAGGTTATAATACAATAAAATTATATTCAATGAAGGGCTGTGAAAAGAGACATTAAAAATTAATTTGAAACAAATCTAACTCTAAAGATTGAGTGGGCCAAAGAATGAATCATAGAAACAATCAATTTCATTGAAGAGAATGACAAGACGACATACCAAAATTTACGGAATGCTGTAGCACCAATACAACATTCAGAGTGTCCAGAGTAGCCATGAATATCCCCGTGCAATTCTGAATCATGAAATACAACAGACTCTCCACATGGAAGACAGAATCAAAACATTTATTCAGACACCAGAAACTCAATCACAATCTATATATAATAACATTGTGGAGAAAATATTTCCAAGCCTTCCTTCTACCAGGCTTCCCACAAACCAGCTCCATTAAAGAAATCACAAGCAGGTTCCCTTCAACAAAATCACAAACAAGTTCTTTCACTCATGCCAGCCAGCTGCCTGCTTGGCTGTATCCTTCTCAGCTCTGACTAGACTCTGACCAATTTCTTCTCAGTTCTACTAGCTCTGCCTCTTCCTATTCCACTCTTCCTGTTTCACCCATTCAACAAACTCCTCCCACCACAGGCTCCATGTGACTCAGACTTCCAAGTGACCCAGGCAGGTCACATGGGCCTATTAGTGAATGGGAAAGATCCTCCTATTTATAGAAATAGGCAAAGCAGTATTTAGGGAGATGTTTATATTTCTAAACACTAATCAATAAAATAGAGAAAGAGCAGATGAATAAATGGGGTTATGCAACCAAAAAAACTAGAAAAGGACAAATTAAAAATCCCCTATTAAATACCAAATAGGAAATCTTGAAAATCAAAGGAGAGATTAATAAATTTGAAATTAAGAAAACCATTGAACTAATAAATAAAACTACAATCTGGTTTTAGGGCGGGAAATAATAAAATAGATAAACCATTACTTAATTTGATTTTTAAAAGGAAGAAGAAAACCAAAATACCAATATCAAAAATGAAAAGGGTGAATTCATTACAAATGAAGAGGAAATTAAAGCAATTATTATGAGCTATTTTGCCTAATTATATCCTAATAAATCTGACAATTTAAGTGAAATGGATGAATATTTATAAAAATATAAATTTCCCAGATAAACAAAAGAAGAAATAGAATATTTAGATAATCCCATCTTAGAAAATGAAATTGAGCAAGTCATCAATAAACTCCCTAAGAAAAAAATCCCCAGGGCCAGATGAATTTACAAGTGAATTCTACCAAATATTTAAAAAACAATTCCAATACCACATAAACTATTTGGAAAATAGACAAAAAGTCCTAAAAAATATGATGCTGATTCCTGAAGCATGAAAACAGAGAAAGAAAATTACAGACTAATTTCCCTAAGAAATATCAATGAAAAAATTTAAATTAATACTAGCAAGGAGATCGCAAGGATAATATACTCTGATCAGATGGGATTTATTTCAGGAAAGCAGGGCTGGTTCAATATTAGGAGAACTATCATTATATTGACCATATCAATAAAAAAACAGCAAAAATCATAAGATTATATCAACAGATACAGAAAAAGCTTTTGACAAATATAACACCCACTCCTATTAAAAACAGTAGAGAGCATAGGAATAAAGAGAGTTTTCCTTAAAATGATTAGTAGCATCTATCTAAAACCATCAGCAAGAATTATCTGTAATGGCGATAAGCTAGATGCCTTTCCAGTAAGATTAAGAATGAAGCAAGTATAACCATTTTCACCACTGTCATTCAATATTGTACCAGAAATGCTAGCTATGCAATAAAAGAGGAAAGAGAATTTAGAGAAATTAGAATAGGCAATGAGGAAACAAAACTATCATTCTTTACAGGTGATATTTTGATATACTTGTGTGTTCATCCCTCATTGCTGAAGAAGACCATGCCATCAGAGGAATAATGACATGACTTGCATTTGACTTTGTTTTGAGTGACGGAGGGCTGTGCAGGTCACCAGCCTCACTTCTCCTCTAGAGCCATCTGAATCCAGTGACCAGATGGTCCAGGATGACTGAAGATGACCCAGGATGAGGCAATTGGGGTTAAATGACTTGCCCAAGGTCACAAAGCTAGTAAGTGTCAAGTGTCTGAGGTGAGACTTGAACTCAGGTCCTCCTGACTCCTGCACTGGTGCTCTATCCAAAACTTAGAGGATCCTAGAAAATCAACTAAAAACCAATTGAAATATTAACAATTTTTAGCAAAGTTGCACTATATAGAATAAACACATAAATCATCAGCATTTCTATATACTACCAAGGGACAGAAAAGAGAAATTCCTTTTCAAGTAACAATAGACAATCTAAAATACTTGGAATGGTTTGCTAAGAGAAACCTAGGAAGTATATGAATACAATCACAAAACACTTTTCATACAAATAATGTCAAATCCAAATCTTGGAAAAATATTAATTGTTCATGGGTAGGCTGAGCCAATACAACTAAAAAGACAATTCTACCTAAATTAATTTATTCAGTGCCATGCCAATAAAACTGTCAAAAATATTTTATAGAACTAGAAAAAAATAACAAAATTCATCTGGAAGAACAAATAGTCAAGAATATTAAGGGAATTAATGAAAAATGACCCAGCCATATCAGATCTCAAACTGTATTATAATATGGTAATCATCAAAACAATTTGATACGAAGAAATAGAATGGTGGATCAGTAGAATAAATTAGGTAGATAATACATAATGGTAAAGGGCAACTAGTAGATAGAAGATTGTGCACACTAACAGCAATATTGTATGATGATCAATTGTGAAAAACTTAGCTATTCTCAGCAATACAATGATCCAACACAATTCCAAAGGACTCATGATGAAAGATGCTATCTACTTTCAGAGGAAGAACTGATGCAATCTGAATGGAGATCAAAGCATACTATTTTTTCACTTTATTATTTTTTTCTTGTGGGCTTTTTTTGGTTTGTTTTTTTCACAATATTTCTAATATGGGAATGTTTTGCATGACTGAAATGTAGAACCTATATCAAATCGTTTACAGTCTTGAGAAGGAGGGTGGAGAGGGAAGAGAAAGAATGTAGAACTCAACATTTATTTTTAAAAAAAGATTAACTGTTTTTACATGCAATTGAGAAAAAATAAAATTTTATCTTAAAAAAGACCACATAAATGAATACTTTGGTTCAATGATTAAGCTGTGTGGATTGTGTATTCTTGAGTTTTGGCTTCATTTCACCTCCTATTCTATTGAGTGACCTGTTTCTTTAAATTTGTGAAGGGTTAGGAGAAATCAGGATCTCATAGAAAAACATGCACTTGATGCCCATTTTCAAAAATGTTTCCCATTACTTGCCCAGAAGGAAATGAAAACACAATTAAATTACTAATTCATTTGAACAACCTAGAACAGAGCAGTTCAGAGAAAGGGCAATACCCTAGTTGGATGTTTGAAATTGAAAGCATCCTATTATTTGCTAGAAGAAAATGCCTAGTCAATCTTGGTTGCCATGGATACAAGATAAACAGATCCACTTGGCAGGTTCATTCACCGGTTAATAAGGCTTTCTATCATAATATAGCCACTCAGCTAAAATGATCACTAAGTGGATTTTCTGAATCATTACTATGAGAAGATCCAGCAAAATATCCTAAAAGGTATTGACCTAAGGGACTTGAGAGCTGTGGAGTATAAAATGGGGAGACGGGAGGAGATATGGAATTAAGGGAAAACAGAATTAAGCATGTTGAAAGGTGAGAATGGAAGTACTGGAACAGGAGAATCAAGGCTTGTGGTAAAGATCTTCATACCCTTTCATAATGAAATTGGCTAATTTCAACCACCTGGACTTAACACACACAAAGCTGACGATATAGCGTCTCTACCAGGACAGAGAAGCAATCTTAGCAAACACTGAAGTAAGAAATTAACCAAAAGTGTGCCAACATGGCCTAAAACATGTCACCTTTAGAATCTAGAAAACTGATTACAGTTGAAGAAGCAAAATCCAAGAGTTCCCAGAGGTGGGATTAGGAGCCCAGGAAGTACATCCTATGCCTTTAGGAACTAACTGTTTCTCAGTCACTGAAAAGGAGTTTTTCTTTTCCTAAGGTCTCGAAAGGATAAAAATTTGAAGGGATTATCTCCTCGCCATTCCTATGTATATTGTGGTCTTTTGATTGTTGTGTTACAATAACCAAACCACATCTTCCCGAAAGTTACAGAAGGCCTCCATGAGTCAGATTCCCATACCCTAAAAGGCATTTGTAATGAAGCCATAGAAGGGAAGTGTTAACATAATTTGATAAAGTCCCTTGTAAGGAATATGTGAACCAGAATATGAATATAAGAAACTGAACATCCTTTTGTGTACATAATCGTCATATACAAAGATTTCAATACCTTAGAAAATCTCTTCAGGGTAGTGTGCATGCCCCAAAATGTTTATTGTTTTCATGTGGATAAAAAAGTCCCAACTAAATTTAAAGATGCCTTGAGGAGACTGGTGGGCTACTTTCCCAAGGCTTTGATTATCTCCAAGATGGAGCCAGTTGTTATGGATGGAATATCCAGACTCCAAGCTGACTTGAACTGCATGAAAGATCTTGTACCCCTGAAGCCTAACTGGAAGTATATTATTGATAACCAGTGGATTTCCCACTGAAAACCAACAAAGAAATAGTTAACTATTGGAAACAATTCAAAGGAAAAAATATTATCCCAAGATCTTGGGATCATAATGAGATGTGAAAATAGGTCCACAAAGAATATAACAGTGAACAAGGCTCTTTTGTGAAGAGAACCCTCATTTTTAAAGTCTTTTCGTTCTCAAAAGCCAGCAATCTACTTTGGTTCTGCCTATGTTGCCCTCATAAGGAAGTTTGTTGATTTTATTCTGAAGACAGACCTAGCCACAGATTTGCTCCACTGGTCTAAAGATGCTTACAATCTGGATGAATATTTTTGGATGACATTAAATAAGATACGAGGTATGCGACTTCTTTTTCTCATTTCTGTCCATAGATCAAGTTGATGTTGGTGGTGTCCACTCTGAACATCTGATAAAGAGACAAATTTGTCCCCTTACTTTGGAGCTAGAAGAGACCTTCAATTTTTAAAATATTATTTATTATAAAATATATTATTAGATTAATAACATGATATAACAATATCTTATGTATTATACATAATGTATGCTATAATGTATTATATAATAAAATATAAAGTTACAAAATAAAATTATTAAAATATTATTTATTATAAAATGAATGAAAAATCATGTCTGATTCTCTGTGATGCCATTGGAGATTTTCTTGGCAGAGATACTGGAGTGGTTTACTATTTCCTTCTCCAGCTCATTTTACAGATGAGGAAACTGAGGCAAACTGGGTTAAGTGACTCGCTGAGGGTCACACAGCTAGTAAATGTCTGAGGTCAGATTTCAACTCAAAAAGATGATTCTACCTGATTTCAGACCCAGTATTCTATCTACAATGCCACCCAGCTGCCCATAAAATGAATGACCAATTACAAATATAAATATATAAGAGAAAGAATTTTTAAAACTCTCAATGAAACTGTGACCTTTTGTAATGTACGGTTTACTCTTAAATAAGCATATTAACTTTATTTTTAAACATTTTATTGATATATTATTATTATTATTATGCCAGAAATCAAGGCATAGTACCCTCATAGGGGTGGAAAATCTGCAGCCTTGGAGCCACATGTGGTCTTCTAGGTCCTCAAGTGCAGCCCTTTGAATCCAAACTTCACAGAATAAATCCTTCTATTAAAGGAATTTACATCAATTTGTTCTGTGAAGTTTGGATTCAGTCAAAGGGCCAGACTTGAGGACTTAGAGGGTCACACATGGCCTTGAGGCCACAGGTTTCCCACCCCTACTCTAGAAAATCTTCCCTTATAAATGTCTGTTAATTTTAAGATGATAACTAAATTGTCATTTGTTTCTAGGTCCATTTCTGAACTTTGTCTTCTGTATATTTTTCTAGATTCTGTTTACATAATTGTAATCAAGAGGATTATTAGCATTTTTGCTTTCCCTGTATTTCTTTGTATTCTTCATGTTTGTCTATCTTTTATAATGTAATAACACATGCAGATACCAGAGTTCATTTAACCAGTCTCCATTCACTGGATACACAAGTTTTGTTTAGTTTTTTGTTATTAAGAATAATGTTTGTCAGAATGTTTTTGTACGAGTAGATTAAAAAAAACACTTTCCAACAATATTCTTGGGGTATAGTCCGATTAATGAGAGCACTAGGTCACAGGGTATAAGTAGGTTTATAGTTCTCTCTATATAATGTCTTACTGCTTTTCAAAAAGATTACATCAATTCACAATCCCATCAGCAATAAAATTCAGGGTCACTTGTTGACATTTCTTCACAACCCAACCAGCATTGAAGTTTATTGTTCTTACTTATCTTTTCCAAATTAGTAGATGGAAGGTAGCACCCAAGAGTTGTTTTAGTTTATATTTCTCTAATTATCAGAGAATTCAAACAATTTTCTAGTGTTTATTGATAATTTGTATTGCTTTTCAAAACTGTCAACTTGCATGCTTTGACCATCTATCTACTAAGAAATTACAACTTAGAAAATTGTGTCAGTTCTTTATAGATTTTTTGATGTTAAAACTTCTATTATAAATGCTTGTAACAAAGGTTTTTTCTCCCCAGTTTGTTTCTTTCCCTTTTACTTTGTATATATTGCTTTGTTTGTGCATAAGATCATTATTTTGCTATAACCAAATTCATCTATTTGGGGTCTAATAATTTCATCTGTACTCTGTTCTGATGCCTCATGATGGTAGGAACATGACCTTGGACTCTCAAAAATTACGACAGTAGAGATAAAGTTCTCATTCTCCATGCTGGAAAGGCTTGAGGTACAGATTGTATTTACTGTAAGAAATAATGGCCTGGTTAATTATGAACAGGCTCACCACCAGTAATAGATTGGTGATTAATTTGCTGCCTATGGCAACCCATGAAATGACGAAAAATATAAAATAGTCTTCAGGTCATTGTGACTCTCTCCTGCAGTGAAGGTGGCAGAGTAGTTGAAAAGGGCAGGGAGTGCCAAGAATAAGAATTTTTAGATTGTCTTTAAACATTAATTTAACTATGGTTTTTCAAATGTGAGATCCCTCTCCAATCACCCAACAGTTGACTTATTGCTGGAGGAATCGTATTACAGCAAGAGTGCCATTCTTGTTTTAAATTAATCTAGAAGCAAAAAGGAAGTTTATAGTTATTCATTGGGCTAATAGAGGAGTTGGTTTTATAATTTATCCAAAGGTTACAATGGGACATCATCTCACAGGAAACTTGGCCATGATAAAAATGAGCAAAAAAATCAACCTTTTGATTCAACTGAATTCAACAAACATTCATTAAGTATTTAGGCCAAGCATTATGTGTAAAAGGCAGCTAGGTGATGCAGTGGATAGAGTACTGGCTCTGGAGTCAGGAAGATCTGAGTTCAAATCTGGTCTCAGACACTTACTAGCTGTGTGACATGGTGCAAGTGACTTAACCTCTATTTGCCTCAGCTCTTCTTCTGTAAAATAGGGCCACACTGAAGAAGGAAATGGCAAACCAATTCAACAAAATTTACCAATAAAACCTCATGGACCATAGGGTCACATAAAGTTGGATGCAACCAAACAATAATAATTTATATGTAAGATATTGTACTGGGGGTTGCCAAATCAAGGATAAAAAACAAAATAGGCCTTGCTCTCAAGATGCTTACCATTTACTGAGGGAATAAAATTAACAAGAAATACAAAGAATCTCAAGAGGGAGAGTGTGCTAACATGTGGGGAACAGATTGTAGCATTTGAGCTCTCCTTTAAGAGAATCTAGAGATTCCAAAAGGTCAAAGTTAGGGTGATGACCTGTGCAAAATCACAGAGGCTGAAGATGGCATGTTGGATATTGGTAGGTCAGTTCAACTTAATGGAGAATGTCTAAATTGGAGTAATCTGAAATAAGGCTTAAAAGTTAGGTAGGAGTCAGATTCTGGGTTATGCCAAGCTGATTAATTTATATTTTATTGTAAAGATAATAAAGTCATTAAAACTGTTGAGTGTGTGTGGGGAATGGGTGACATGGTCAGATCTGTGTTTTAGAAATATCTTCTTGGCAGCTCTATGGAAAACATATTGGAGAACTGGAAACTGAAAGGAGGAAAAGCAGTTTGGAGCTTTTTACGATAGTATGGGGAAAGGATAATAAGAACTAGAAATACTATAGAAACTTATTTGAGAGAAGATGATGGATTGGAAAGACATGGAGTTAGGATCAATAAGACTTGGCAACTGTTTGTATGTAGTGGTGAATGAACATATAAAATCAGAGATAACTCTAGGGTTGCAAACCTGGGTGACTGGAAGGATGGTGATGCTATTAATATAGGGAAATTTAGAGGACATATGGGATTGGGGGAAAATTTAAGAAGGTCCATTTTGGACGCGTGGAATTTATTATGCTCTCAGAATACTCAGTGGAAATGTCTAGGTATTGTAGAGCTGAACTTCAGGAGAGATTGTATATAACAGCCCCTGAAGTTCAGGGGTTTGTATATACACTTTGGAGTTACTGCTTTAATCAATGATCACTGATCATTGTACCCATAGAAGCCAATGAGATCCCCAAGGAAAAGAGTGTAGAGAGAGAAAAGGCCAAGGAGAGAGCATTAGGGGACACCCAAACTTAGTGGGTGACAGGAGAATGATGACCTAGCAAAGGAGAATGAATAAGAAGGGCCAGAAACATAGTAAGAACAAAAAAGAAGCAATATGGCAGTAGCTATGGAAGGAAAAGGTATACAAGAAGAGTGATCGACAGCATCAAAGACTTCAGAAAAATCTAGGAGAATGAGAACTTGGAAAAGGCTAATGGATTTAATAGTATGGAGGTCAGTCTCCTTTCAGATGAGTGGTGAGGTTGAAAGTCAAATTGCAAGAGATGTGAGAATTGAGGAGATGGAGGGAAATAAGTATAGCTAACTCTAGTAGTCTGAAAGGGAGAAGATAAAGAATGATAACATAGTATCTTGGACACTCCTTTCTCAGATGTAAGCCTTCTAGAAGCAGCTATTCCAGATTCAAAGTATTCTTTGCGTCCACATCTACTCAGAATGAATAGTTCAAGAGTCCTCACTGATGTGTTTACTTTTTCTCTATTCAAGGAACACAATTCGTTCAAAGCAAAGGCATTTAATAAAATAGCATAATGAGAAAAATCACATTAGGACATCCTTCCCCACAAACCTAGGGCACACTCTCCTACAAATATACCACCGTTTGAGGGAGACATGTATAGGGATCGTGCATGAAGAGCCTACATAAAGAGAACATGTAGCCAGGGCATTCATGTGTGGGTATAACTCATACCTCCCACTCTGTAAGACCATTGATGTCTTCTGGTGATGCTATCATGCAGCTATCTCACTGTTCTGCTTTCTAACTAGGTGTTACATCTTAATGATGTGTGCTGTTCTAATGCTCCACACTGAAATTGTGCTGACTGCTGATTAATTCTGGGTGTACAGTATCTTCTGGGTATTACTCTGCTGGTCTTATGATAGCTGCTGGGCATGGTAGTCTCTGCTAGTCCTTGCTGTACTGGTCTCTGAAGGTATCATGCTATGTCTTCAGGGCTACCTGTTAGCTATGTTCAGCTACAGTTGGTAAGACTGAAGGTGATTAGAACCTTAGCTAACAAAAAAATGGGCAGAATTTCCCCAGATTGAGATGAAGTTGTTTTTTTTTTTTTTAAATCTCTATGTATGGGTAGAGATTACAGCTCTCTATTCCAATAAAAAAATAACGTATGATTAGACATACACAAGATTCTCTGTGGTTTAATGTGCATATGAATTTGGAAAAGTTCAACAAAATTACCAAGCTTATGTAGACTTTGGACTCAGTTTTCCCGGTCCCCAATCTCACTATCAAGCTGGGTCTACACGGGGTGGTTTACTACACCCCTCAGAGCTCTAGGGTTAACCCTCCTAAGGCAAGTGATTGTCTAATTTTATACCATATATAGTATCTCACGGGCAGCTAGGGGGTGAAGTGGATAAAGCTCCAGGACTGGAGTCAGGAAGACCTGAGTATAAATCTGGTCTCAGATACTAGCTGTGTGACCCTGGACAAGTCACTTAACCTTGTTTGCCCCAGTTTCTTTATCTGTAAAGTCAGTTGGAGAAGGAAATGGCTCTTTGCCAAGAAAACTCCCAAAGGATCATGAAGAGCTGGACATGATTGAATTGACTGAACAACAGTTAAAAAAACCATATCCCACAAGCCCCCAGCAGTGTGCTTTCCCTCCACGATTATCCATAGATATCACTTAGTTAGATTTAATTGGCATAGAGAAAGGAGTGTTTTACTATTGTGGTATGGTTAGTAATCTGCACAGCCCTCCCTCACTCAAAACAAAGTCAAGTGCAAGCCATGTCATCATCTCTCTGATTGCAAGGTCTTCTTCGGCAATGAAGGACGAACACAATGGTTGGTACGGTTGAAATAAAAGATTCCCAAAAGTCTGTGACGTTCTCTTATTAATATAAAGTCCAGAGAAAAGTTGGTTTAAGTTTATTGCGTATACCATGTGGTATAGGAGCAACACACTTCCTGAAAGTCCTTTTGCAGGAGCATCAATAAAAACAAAAACAGCAATAATAATAGCTAGCATTTATGTGGCACCTACTATGCGCCAGGCACAGTGCTAAGTGCTTGACAAATGTCTTAATCTATCAGCAATGGTCCTTAAGACTTTAATACCTTGCTGGGCTCCTTGGTGAAGCTTAAATGTACATACCCAGTCCCTCCCTGATGCACACTGAAGTCAGCAGTTCCACTGCTAAGATGCCAAGAAGATGTTAAGTTAAAAATTCTCTGGACCCTTGGAAACTTACAAGGCTTTCCTTCACCCAAAGGGGTAGGGAGAAGACCTTGGCACTCTTCTCTTTCCCCTCACCATCCCCTGAAAGCTCTTCTTTCTGAATCAAGGGTGTAACTGGCATATTCCCTCCTCTCCTTGGTCAGTTTCACCAACCTCTTGGGCCCTGAGCGACTTGATATTTTGTAAACTAATCACAGGAAGTGACAAACTATCCTCTGCCAATCTAAACACAGGCTCTGTGCAAGGCTATTCTAGCCAATCAAGGACTTTTTCTCCGAGTCTTAAACCTATGATTAATTCTCACCTAGTTTAGCTATTAAGGCTTAGTTTCTTGACACATTTTAAATAGGGTGGGATAATTTGATTTTACTAAATCTATGCTCACCCTTACACTTAGGTAACAAAAGGTAAGCTGAAGAGTTAAAGTCATTGTTCTCCACGCCCCTAACCCACACATATGACTTCAGTATTTGCATCTGTCAACTGCAAAATACTTTACTTTTGTATAGCATTTTGGCCAGCAAAAATCTTGCTATCTACAATAGCAGAGTCAGGTAAAGGTTTTTAAGACTCAAGAAAATTATAACTTATTTACTAACATCTGCTTCAGAGAATAACATAATTAAGAGAGGATTAAGCTAATTGAGAGCAGAATTGAAAGCAGCAACAAGAAGCAAGAAGGCTGCCTACTTTTCCATCTGGCTTAGGGTGGTAGGGGAGGGGGAGTACGAGAGAAGGAGCACCAAGTACTAGAATATGTGGCTAGGATTTCAGTATCCTCTGGAAGGCGTCAAATTTCCATGACTCAAGTAGATGTGAGATGAAGTATCTAACATGAAGGGGAGCTCGTTATCAATCAAGAGGCAATTCCAGAGAGCAGACTGGAATCAGAGGCAGAGGAGGTTGTGGAGCATGGAAGAGTACAGAAGGGCAAAGGTGGACAGAGATGAAAGCATGGGAAGAGATACCAGAGGGAAAAATCATATGCATCAAAGCAAGCAGCAACTCTGAATTACAGGGACAGGGAAACAGAAGGTAGGACTTTGCCAGGCTCACTTTACAGATGAGGAAACTGAGGCCAAAAAGGTTAAGTGACTTTCCCAGGGTCACATAGTAATTGTCTGAGGCCAGTTTTGTACTCAGGTCTACCTGAGAAGAAGCCTATGCCCCCTAGCTGACCCTGAGATATGATATATGATAAAGGATACTTGTCCTTGGGAGAATAGGGCTTCTAGTATATGTAGAAACCTAAGGCTCAAGATCTTCTCTGAAAGATTTGTGTCCTTTTCAGCATAGGCCCTCTTTCTTCCCCTTGAAAATGTGTGTACACACATACCTATATACATAAACTACATGTATGGACACATATGTATATAGGGACATGTTATATATACACAAATATATTTTTACATATATGTTTTACATATGTGTGTTTATATAGCTATGTGTGCATGCACACACATACGTGTATATATATCCACACATATATACATATATTGTTACTTCATATAACTCTATAAAATATTAAGTTGTAAATTAATTTAGGTAGTATTACCATCTTTATCACACTGGCTTAAAATAGTTATTTGTGTTTAGACTTGTCCAAAAGTGGAATGGGCAGCTTTAGGAGACAGTGTTTTTCCTTACTGCTGGAGCCCTTCAGACAAATTCTAGAGAACCAATTATCAAGGATGTTGCAGAGGAGATTTTGATTCAAGAGCAGATTGGATTAAAACAGCCCTTGAAAACTCTTCAAATTCTGAGCTTCTATAATTCTTTGAGTTCTGCTCTATCACTTTATTTGTTAGGTGATCTTGAGAATTCTACTTTACCTCTTTAGACCTCAATATTTTCATTTGTAAAATGACTCTAATAATACTATTACTACCCACTTGAAAGGATCATGGAAAAGATAGCTGTTCATAAAATGCAAATGCCGAGATGCAACATGGGTTAGTGGATAGGGAGCTGACCCTTGAGTCAAAGAAGACCTGGGATCAGGAATGGTTTCCATCACAGACGGGCTGTTTGGCCCTGAGCAAGCCATAGAATCATCACTCCAAAGCTGAAAGGGACCCTGAGATGACCAAGCCATTTACAATGAGGAACTTAAACCCAGGAAGTCAAGTGACTTGTCACAGGTAACACAGGCAGTTAACATAAAGAGACGGGATTTGAACACTCATTCTCAGACTCATGTTAATATTCTTAACACTAAAACCATATTATTTCCCCAAGTCACATAATCTTTTAAGGTCCCAGATAGTTCTTTAAAAATATAAATTAGATGGAATGTACTGCTCATTACTTGACTGAGGAAATTCTTCATAAGAAATTTTTAGAACTATGAAATCAAAGGTCTGGACCAAAGAAAAATGAATTGGGCTAGATGGTTATTCCTTTTAATTCTTTAAAATAATTGCTATATAAGTGCCTGACAATCAGGGAATAATTAAGAAAAAAGAAGGGATCATCATATGATAATTAATATATAAGTATTACAAATGTGACTTTTTAATTAAAAGTTATATGTACATATAATAATTCAAAGTAAAACTCATCAGTTTTATACATATATAGTGCATCTATGTAAAAATGTATAATGGATGGACATGAATTAGGATCAGAACATTGTAGCGTTTCAAATCATTAAACTTCCATTATTGTCTATGACATTAGGTTGAAAATGAGTGGATAGAATGCTGGAGTTGGTATTAGGAAGACCCAGGTTAAAATCCAAACTCAGACGCTTACTAGCTATGTGACCCTGGACAAGTCATCTAACCTCCTGTTTCATAAATAACACACAGGAGGCACTGGAGTTTTTGGACTCCAGCCATCAACAGGTCTGCTCTTGATCTAGTCAGACAGGAATGACAGGAGGACAGCTTCAGAGGGGTTAATAATCTTACTTTTTTCTAGTCTATTCTTCTCCAAGGGAGTTGCTGATAATGGGAGCACCAACTCCTACAGCATTCCTCAATCACCCTTCTTGAAGGGGCCAAAAAGAAGATAGGGCAACTACGCCTATGTCTAAATGGGGTCAATCAAGATAGGCACACCATTCCAGTTTATGCACTCCCCTAAATCCCCTCAAGCCTCCATGGGGGCTGTTTGAGGTGGGTACATGCTTTCCTCTACATGCTTTCCTCTATGCATTATTCAAATCCCAAATGGCTTCCGCACTCACTGACTCAGTGCCCACTGGCTTTATAGGGCAACAGACAAAAAAGGGACATCGCCAGCAATAGCCTCACAGGCTAATTTTAGCAATATTGTTATTCAGCACAAGTGTATTAAATATGTCACCACTCATCTCACTGTGCAACCATGGTAAAGATGTTTACAAGTCATAGACCTGAGAAATATTATCTAATACCTTGAGTCTAGAGATTGGCATGGCCATGGATCCTGGGAAACTAAACTCCAAGAAAAAATAACAAAATCTTCCTTACTTACACCTCCCTGTCTCAGTTTCCTCATTTGGAAAATGGGGAAAATAACAGGGTTGTAAAGCTCAAATGAGATGATGTATGTAAAATTGTAAATCTTAAAATGTTATATAAATGCTAGCTTATCATCATCACAGATCTTTCACAGACCTGGGAACAACAGATTGCTGGTCTATGGTAAAACACACACCAAACCCAGAAATCTAAAATAGCACAGGCAGTTGCCATAGCAGAAGACATACAACAGGATGTAAACAGGAAGTGAAAGCCATCCTAAAAGATCAAATATATACTGGAACAGAGAAAGTGTGAGCATGCAGGTGGACTTCAGAAGATAAGTAACAGCTGCAGAGATGCAGGAGTCTGTAGGCAAATCAATTTGCCACTAAAAGACTAATAAAACGACTACACCCTTTGACTTCATATCCCCAAGGGAGGTCAATGACATGTCTATGAAAATATTAACAGCAACATGAAAGCAACAAACTGAAAACAAAGTGAAACTGTCCATTGAGAAGAGAACCTTTTTTCCCTGCTACCACTCCACATACAAATATCTCTAGCTACTTCTCCATCCTCCCATCATCTATTAGCCTCTGCTTTCCTGGCCCTTGTCATAAAGGCCCCACAACTGTCCAGGTTATTTTTATTTTGCTTTCAAAAGTTTTATTGATGCCTTTTGTTTTTACACCCCACTTCCATTTTTGAATATTCCCTCCTCTCTCTTTGCCCAGGACACCTATCCTTATAACAAAGATTTTAAAAAATCAATAAAACTAAACGGCACATTGACTGTCTTTGGGTGTGGAATGTTTCATACCCAATGAAAGAAGAGAGGTATAATTTCCCATCTCTTTTCCAGGAGCATGCTTGGTCATTATAATTACACAGTATCCCATTCCGTTACATCTTTCAACTTTCATTGTTATAGTTTCTTTTCTTTATTGTTTTCCTGATTCTACCTACCTATTTGTTATCAGTTTGTATAGATCTTTTGTTATACATCAGTTCATACATATTTCTCTGAATTTCTCATATTTGTCATTTTTGGTGATAAAATACTATTCCATTATATTCTTGTACTTTAATTTGTTTAGATGTTCCACAGTTAATGAGTACTCACTGTATTTTCAGTTCTTTTCAATCACAAAATGGCTGTTATTGATATATTGATATATATGATATATATAATATATATGGAGAGAGAGAGAGAGAGAGAGAGAGAGAGAGAGAGAGAGAGAGAGAGAGAATTTTTTTCTTTCTGCCATTAACCTACAGGGGCATATGCCTAGGAGTGGGATCTATGAATCAAAACATGCATAACTCTAAATTTCTTACCATACTGGTTGAATTTCACACATTCTACTAAAGTTAACTTTTGCTTTTCTTCTGTTAAATTTTTTTCTACTTCTATATTTTTGTTTCCCAAACCTGCCAATCACTTTTTCAAAGCCTTTGTTGCATTGTAGTAATTATTTATCGTGTCTTCTAAGTTATTTAATTCTTTAATTTGTCTTTATTAATTTTTAAAATCTTTAATAGGGGTGTAGGGGTTGCTGAGCCCTTTTCAGGCTGCTTTCCACCTTTGGAGTCCATCTCTTCCACCCAACTCTCAGCTGTGCCTGCAAGAAGCTGCAGCATGTTCAATAGCCACACCCTGGTAAACCATTTCAGCAGATGGGCTAAATCAGATTGAGGGTAACCAAGGGGTCTCAAACTCATTGGTGAGTTGGGGGGTCTACCCCAAGCATGTGAAGACTTCCCTTGGTAGAATGGGAAGATGAGAAAAATTTGTTTCAGTGGCTATGATGGCAGCTGAAGCAGGTGTTGTGGAGGGCTTAGAGCTTGGTTAGACAAATATACCAAGGTCATCCACAGCCTCTTGAGCCATCACCAGTCATCTTGATTTTTGCCCTGACACTGGACTGCGAATACTCTAGAGGCTGACAATTTTGTGAAACTCTGCCTCCCTTAAATCCAATTTACACATGAATCAAAAGATAGGACTTTGCCCATCTCAAAGTCCTGTGGCGACAGGCAAGTTACGAAGCAATAAGTGTAGATACACTGGGGGCTGTAATCACAATCTTGCATACAGGCATCCCAGGCCATAGGGTCATTTCTCACTGGAAGCAGCAGTGGGATTCAGCAGTCCCCTAGGTGTCTGAGCAACCTTTTAAGGATTGCACTGCTCTCTTTCTGGTATGAGGAAGGGGCTAGAAAAGGTGCCCTAAAAGTTATCTGCTTATTCAACTTTGGCCTGATTATCTCAGCAGGTGATCCCACCCTGTGATTGAAACAAACAAAAAAAGTACAAAAACTTCTGTATAGGTAATTCTACTCATCATTGGCACATGGAACGCGTGCACACTTATGGACAACACAAAATCCAGTAGGCCTGAAATACTAGCTCTTGTTGCAAGAGAACTCAGCAAGTGTTATATCCAAATAACAGCCCTAAGTGAAATAAGGCTGGCAATTGAAGGTCTTTTTACTGAAGTTGGAGCTGGATACACATTTTTCTAGAGTGACCACAGTGAAGGGGAGAGCCATGAAGGTGGTATAGGTTTTACAATCAAAACTAATCTAGTCAACAAGCTTGTATACCTGCCAAAAGGAGTGAATGACAGGCTCATGACAATTCAATTGCCACTTGCAGGAAAGCACCATGCCTATGCTCCCATCATGATGAACTCTGATGAGGTCAAAGAAAAATTTTAAGAAGACATGGAGACCCTTATCATCAATGTGCCAAAGTATACAAACTTGCAATTCTGGGTGACTTTAATGCTAGGGTAGGCTCAGATTACCAGACCTAGCAGGGAGTCCTAGGGAGGAATGGAGGGGGAAATAACAAAAGTCTTCTACTGAAGACTTGTACATCTCATGACTTTGTCATCACCAACACTGACTTTCATTTACGTAAACACAATAAAACTTCATGGATGCACCCTTGCAGCAAACATTGGCATTTAATAGACTATGTGATTGTAAGAAGAGACAGGCAGTTTGTGAGAGTGACGATGTATGGTACAGAATGTTGGAATGATCATAGACTGATCCTCTCCAAGCTAAATATTCACATTCAACAAAAGTGGTGTCCCCAAGGCAAAATGGCTACTAGAAGAATTAAGGTCAACAAATTAGAACTCTTCTCTGAGCAGGAATAGTTTGTTGCTAACTTGGAGAGAAAGCTGAACCAACACATAGTTGGCAAAAGTGGAGTAGAAAAGGAGTGGGCAGCTTTCAGAAATTTGATACATGGCACTGCCTTTGCTCATCTGGGTCAGAACACTGCAAACATCAATACTGGTATGATGTAAATGATGTGGAAATTCAGAAACTGCTAAATGAAAACTGAGAACTCCACAGGGTTTATCAGTAGGACTGTTCATCCATTTCTAAGAAGGCAGTATTTAATTCCAACAAAAGTAAAGTACAAGCAAAGCTTAGGATTCTTGGCTCAATAAAAAGGCAGATGAAATTCAGTTTTATACTGATAGTAATAATCCAAAGTACTTTTATGATGCCCTGAAGGCTATTTATGGACCAAAGACCTATGGTGCATCTCAACTACTCAGTGCTGATGGAGCCACATTGATGAATGATAAGGACATGATCCTAGAGAGATTGGATGAACATTTCCATAGAGTTTGCAACAGACCATCATCAATCAATACCGATGCCAGTGACTGTTTATCTCAGATAGAAGTCAATCCTTTTCTAGCTGAAGTTCCAACTGAAGAAGAGGTTTTGAGGGCCATTAGGCTCCTTTAATGTGGCAAAGCACCTGGTGCTGATTCTATTCCAGCTGACATTTACAAGGTAGGGGGACCATTACTCATACAAAAGCTGACCGAAATTTTCCAGATTATATGGCAGGAGGAGGTTATCCCCGAGGAGTTCAAGAATGCCTCCATCTTCCATCTCTATAAAAGCAAAGGAAATAGAGTGTCCTATGATAATCACAGGATAATCTCTTAGTCACTGCTGGCAAGATTCTTGCCAAGTTCTCCTTAATAGGGTGATCCTTTTCCTAGGAGATGGTCATCTACCTGAGAGCCAGTGTGGCTTCAGAAAAGGCAGAGGAATGGTTGATATGGTGTTTGCTGTCTGACAACTCCAGGAGAAATGCCAAGAGCAGAGCAGAGGTCTATCTATACACGTTTGTAGATCGATCAAGGCCTTTGACACTTTCAGTTGTGAGGGTTTATGGAAAATTATGTCAAAATTTGGTTGTTCTGAGAAGTTCATCAGCATGGTATGTCAATTTCACATCATGCTTGCTCTGGTTCTAGATAATGGACAATTCTTTCATGCCTTCCCAGTCACCAATAGAGTGAAATAAGGTTATGTGCTCGCTCCCATGCTTTTTAGCATGATGTTTTCGGCCATGTTGTCAAATACTTTGAATGAGTATGAACAGGATATCAAGGTCAGCTACTGCACTGATGGTAAATTCTTCAACTTGAAAAGACTACAAGCCAAGATCAAAGTGGAGGGAGTGTTGATGAATGGTTTTCTGTTTGCAGATGATTGTGCACTCAATGCAGCTTCTGAAGCTGAGGTGCAACAAAGTATGGACCAATTTTCTCCTGCTTCTGTTAATTTTGGCCTAACAATTAACACCAAGAAAACACAGGTGCTCCATCAGCTACCACCACACTATCCATATGTGGAACCATTAGTTACAGCCAATGGAGAAGTTTTGAATACTGTGGATAAGTTCACTTACCTTGATAGTGTCCTTTCAAGGGATGTATACATTGAGAATGAATTTGATGCATGCATTGTCAGAGCTAGCTCAGTGTTTGGGAGGCTCTGAAGGAAAGTATGGGAGAGAAGAGGTATTAGACTGACTCCCAAACTGAAGGCCTACAGAGTTGTTGTGCTGATCTCATTGTTACATGCTTGTGAAATATAGACAGTCTACCCGTGCCAGGAAACTGAATCACTTCCATTTGAATTGTCTTAGGAAGACTCTGAAGTGAGAACAAATCAGAAATCTGTCCTGGGTTAACTATATCTCTTAAGTGGACAAGTTAGGATTACTTTTGGTGGTAAACTCATCTAATTAAGTTTGTATCTGAGAGGGTCTTTCTGAGGCTCCCTCTTCTCCATTTCCAGAGAACACCATCCAAAGAAGTCCGACGTACCATAACATTTAGGTCTTTTGGTGGTTATTGTTATTTGGGGAGGGTGGAGAATGCTTTATGTAGTTGCCTAACTTTGTAATTTAAAAAAAAGCCCAGATGAAATGGCAGGGAGGGGAAGCAAATACTTCATATGATGATGTCCCTGTCCACCTGTTACATTGCTGGTCTTAGAAAAGGAGCAAAAGAAAGTGACCAAGGTAGGAAAGAAAAGCAAAATGTGCTAGTTGATGGGGCATATGGTTTCACAGGCAATGAGCTATCAGTTATTAAGTTAGAAGAGACTAAGAACTGCTCAGTGATTCTCAGGAAAAGCATACCATAAATATATCTCCCTATCAGTTGAAAATATACTTTTCTCTGCTTCTGTCAGAAAGGGATTTATCAATTTTGTTTCCAAAGATCAGGGAATTGACTCTCCTGTTACTTTATAACCTTACCTGTATTTTTAGCTTCCAAAAGAAATGTATTAATATTTTCAAAAAAAAGATGCACTTGAAACTTGGATACATCGCCATCTTGTAGTAATAGTGATGAGGGCTGGAAGCGGAGGGGCGTGGTGAGACCCCACAAAGACTGGAGTACCAGGGGCAGGTCACCTGCAATGAATTTGCAGACTCAAGCATTCTTGAGGTCAAGGTAAAGATTTATGATGCTTTTCAGCGGGCAAGAATTCTTAGGAAACCTGCGATTTGAATGTGGTACAGTTAAATTTTATATAGGACATTCTATAGTAAAGCATATGCCAAGTGTGACGACTAGGTGATTCAGGGTGGGATTAAGGAGTGGTTAGTTCTTAAAGGAACATGCATATTTGCGCAGGTATTTTACCTAGAGTTCATCAGGAAATAGCCCAAGTTGGGGCTACATGGAAGTGTAGTTTTAAGCCTGTCAACTTAGTCAATTAACAGTCAGGACTGACTAAGTCATACCAGGCTGCTCTCATCAATGTCTTATTAGACAAGATAAATGTAAGGGAGTATGCATATGTCTAAGTCTAGGATACATATGATTGGTCAGTGAGTAGTAAACATCATTATGAGCTAGTACCCAGTCAGTTTAGCCAGCACACAGCTGGTTCAAACTAATCAATTCTATAGGTGCAGCTGGCTACTGTAGCAGGAAAAGAGATAAAAGTTTTGCTAGGGCAGGCTGTATCCTTGGGCTGGGGAGAGACTGTCTGAGACAGTGTTTTGAGGCTAGGGAGAGAAATATGATTTTAGGATTGGGGTCTATGCACATGCACCCAAGTACCCCATCATTAGTGTGCCACAACTTGGCAACCCAAATAGTGTCCTAAATTCTAGAATGTTTGTAAGGCACATTTTCTTCTTTTTATGAAATTTACCCTCTACAGAAGCCCTTCTCTAATACCTTATCTGGGCATGGAGGTGACATGAAGGACCAGCTTTGGTAGATTTTGCAAAAGAGATGGTGAGCACTGAATATCACAACAAAAAATGAAACTGACTCTTAGTAGACAGAAAATTTCCAGTTACTAACATAGGAATCATTTCAGAATTGGGTATCTCTATGTAGTTAGATCATCAACTGTTTAGTGCAGATGGCAAAATAAATACCATATTAGAAGAAGGGAGAAACAAGAGAAAAGATTAATGCTCTTATAGCACTCTCAACTGCCATGAAAACCAATGCTGACACTGGAAAGTGGTAAATGGCTTATCATTTCCTAGAAAAGTTTAACTGATACTAAATAGTTGTCACAATGAGTAAGCAAAAAGAGTCAGGAACTGCCTTAGCCATCATCCAGTTTATGTCCTTCCTTAGCAATGAAGTATAGTGGCCAAGAGAAACACTAGTTTAGAGTAAAAAACATTTGCAAAACATTTCAAAGAAGGATGACTGAAAACTGCATGCGATATCATCTCACAAATCAGCAAGAAGCAGTTGGGGGTAAACAAGCCTGTGGTGAGCTTGTTAAGATTTCCTGCTAAGCCAGAGTATTCTGAATTCATTTTCCTTTTCAGCAGGAATTGTGTTGTTTTGGGGATTTTTTGTCTTTGCATCCTTAGTACAGTGGTTGTCAAAGTGCCATAGTACGCTAGTGTTCCTCAAGTTTCACAAGGTGTGCTACAAAATTTTGGATATTATATTATTGCTGGTAGAAGAAAATTTATAGAAAATTTGGTTTAGTATAAAATAAACACATAATAATGACCCGTCCTGCAGGCCAAACAGACGTGGGTGACCGAAACCGGAAAGCGCCGGGGGAGCAAGGCTCGAGGGAGGTCTAAGAGACCTGGGGACAAGATCACAAAGAGGAAGGAGACCGAGGCATTGTTGGTGGCAGGCAGTCTCGCTTTATTGCACCAGGGGAGGGTTTATATAAGCAATCACTACAAAGTCATATCCTGGGGGTGGAGTTTTTCATCTCATTGGTGTGAGCCCCTCCAGACCAAACCAAAAAAGGGCACGATTCCCTATCCCAGGTCGTATTCCCTTCTGGTTGGTTGGTGGCTGCTTAGTCTCAGACCAGGAAGTCTTTCTAGCGCTGGGCTGGCAGAGCCACGTGGGCAGGTCAGGACTTCCTAGTACTCTCTTCCCCCCAGGAAGGGCTTTGGTCCATTGTGCCCTTAACAACTAAGAAGAGGGGAAGATAGTAACCGACAATTCAGTCTCCAGTCTCCGGCATGTCCCCCGTTTTTATTTAAAAAGGGTAGGTGGCTGGCCTGTCTTAGGCTATGTGGCCTGACTCCATGCCTGGTACCGAAAGTGGGCAGGGCCCCTGTCTTAGGCTATGTGGGTGGCCCCCACCTCCAGCATTTCTGGTAGGTGGACCCACAATAATCCCGTCATTGGGTACCTCTGCAGCCAATGGTATGATTATCCAGGTCATGGGGCCACAATATTCCCGTCATTGGCGCAGTCCACAGCTTCCCTGTCGGGAACATAGTGGAGGAGATTCATAGAAATCAGAGTAAGGGTAAAGTATCAATATCACACACAAGGAATAATGGGAGCTAAGATGCTCAAGGATGGGGAGAACAGGGAAGGGGTTGGTGGGCTGTTCAGCAAGGGGAGCAGAGTCTCTTCTTCCACCGCCGGTACCAAGGTTCTTTAAGGAGATCTTCGGTAAACTGAAGCCGGTTATCTGGGGGCTCAGGGACGTCATGTTCCTGTAGCCTGCTGTAAAATATATGTCTCTTCCGGTCAATAGCTGAATCTATCTGAGATTTAACAAGGGTGGTTAGTTTGTTAAAGGCCCAAGGGCCGAAAGAAATGAGTAGGAGAAGGCCCAAGAGTGGTCCAAGAAGGCTAGGAAGGAGTGTAGAAAGCCACGGGGAGGCGGAGAACCAGTTCTTATACCAGGATTCTTGTTGTTCCCTCTCCTTTTTCCTTCTTTCTAAGCTCTCTCTGACCTTACTCAAGCTGTTTTCCACAAGTCCTAGCCTATCTGAGTAAAAGCAGCACTCTTCTTTCAGGGCTGCGCACAGACCTCCTTGTTGTAGGAAGAGGAGGTCCAAACCTCTTCTGTTTTGTAACACAACTTCCGCCAGAGATGCTACTGAGTCTTTGAGGTGCTGTAATCCTGTCTGTAATTCCTCTAGATCTTTGTCTATAGCTGCACTAAGCTGTGATATCTGTCTATCATTTTGAACGAGGGAGGCAATACCGGTACCCGTCCCTACAGCTCCTAGACCCAAAAGGACGGTTAACGTTAATGCAGTTAGTGGTTCTCTTTTTACCTTTTGGGAGCTTTCTCTCCCTTGTTGCCAGATATTTAGGAAGTCATCATCTGGGTAAAAGGTGACATGAGGGAATAAAACTACCAATACACAGTAATCACGGGAGCTGATGAACTTGGAGATAACTAGAAAGGTGGTAAGGCCGGAGGAACAGGCAAAATAGTGGCCAGTAGGCGCAGAAGCATAAGTATGGTTATCAGAGACGATTACAGTCTGATTGCATATAGCTTCGAGCTGAAGAGGAGGGAGCGTATCGGGGCCCAGAATGCAGGTGCCAATGCCAGTAATTAAGCTAAGTGTCAGGCCTTGTTTTTTGTCGGTACCCCACCTAAGTTGTGAGATCTCTGATGTATAGTTGGGTGCACCGAACTGAGCCATGCCTTCATAAAAAGGGGGGGGCGGAGGAGTAGCAGACCCAGCATCCTTCAATGAATGATACGTTTAGAGTGTGTAGGGTTTGTATGGAGGCATTAACTAGACTTAGAATCATGGAGGCAGGCGGTGATGGTCCGTGGAGTATAGTGGGGCGAAAAAGAGTGGTGTTAGAGAGAGGGGGGATTGCTGTGTATGCCAGATTGCCCCCACAAACAAAAACTTGCCCTAGTGGGGGGTACAGGGGGTCAGAGGTATTCGTCCAGGAAGAGCAATTGGGGGGCAGGGAGGACCCAACATTGAGGGTAATAGAGTTATGGGCGGTAATTCCGGCGTAGCAAGGGGAGGGGAGAGCAAAGGGAATGCCAGGCTGAACCTTGAAGTATTTAAAACCAAACCCATTCCAATTCCCAGGAATACCCTTCTATAGACAAGGTGGGAAACCTGTGACTAGTCCTGAAAAGTTAGTGTCTCTGAAAAAGAGTCCCATTATTATCATAGTATAGTCCATCATCTTTAAACATGTGAGAAATATTGCCTTGGATGATAAATTTGGTTATTGTCTCACTCCATGACATCACCCTTAACCATGGTGGATTCCTGACGAATGCCCATCTCTGTTGTTCCTTCGGTGCTGGGTCGATGGACGCAGTGTTCTTGAGTGTCATGATAAGTACGAGAAAAATGAAAGGAGTCATCGTGACCTAGTTGATTAAGCTTCTCCAGAAGTTTTTTCATCTGCCACCGATAGCACCTCCTCACTTCCTGTGACCGCTTCACCTTGGCAGTTGTCCTCTATCACTCTTATTCTTTTCACTGGAACCCAAACTTCTTTATTATCATCTGTTAAAACACAAACATACCCTTTTCCCCACGTTAACACTGTATGAGGACCAAATCAATTTTTATTCTCATCGTGCCTCATTACTGGCTGCTTTCAGGGCACTTGTTATTGCTGATTCATTCTTTGCAGACTCCTTATTAGGAAATGTTAAGAATTTCATAGCAGCCAATAAGCCATCATTATCAAATTTTAAATAATTTAGAATATAAACAGCCAAACAGCCAATTGTAATTTGTCATCAATTTAGAGTATAAACAGCCAATTGCGAATTTGTCATCAACTCCTGGCCCAACTACTCCTTTTTGTTTGTGCAAGTAGGTGTCCAGGGAGCGATTTGCTCGTTCCACTATAGCTTACTCTCTTCACTGCCTTATGTATGATTTGGGCTACCAGCACAGCATAAGGCACACAAGCTCTGTTCTTTATCTGAGCCAAATGTACCCACTCAATAATCCCTTGTTTTTGATGTAAAACTCCAGTGGGTATTTTTTCAGTGAATAAAATTGTTACTTTCAAGTCCTGTGATTCTAATATCCTGCTAGTAATACACTCCATAATCTTTTTCTGCACTAATTTCAAACATTCCAGTGCTTCATCTGTCCATTCTCTGCATGAGTTTAATTGAGAAGGACCTTTCAATAAATCATATAATGGTTTCATTTGATCAGTTGTAATTCCCAACTGTGGCCTACACCACTGAATTTCTCCTATCAATTTCTGAAAGTCATTTAAAGTTGTAACCTTTGTAGAATCTATGATAGGTGACTTCAAACTTAAGCCTTACCACCTTACATCATTGTTTCTCCTTCTCTGATTACATTTACTCTGAAAAAGAAAACCTTTTAGAAATTAAGTTGTTAATAAGTTCAAATACTAAATTTAACTTTTGCTTAAGCCAAGGAATGACTACAAGTTCAGATTAAAAGAGCAAGATCTTTTCTGCTTCATAGACCATTACATATTAATTTACCAATACATTGTCTTGAAAATGAAAATTTAAAACCGTTTAAAATTTCTCCTGTTGTTAACAGTCACTAGACTTTTACAAAAAATTTAGTTGAAAACCTTCAAAATAATAGTTCTCTTCTCTTGATCTAATCTGGAATGATAAAAGTTACAATTCACTGTAGACCCAGCTGAATGATAGTTGGGACTGCAGGGCAAAAATCTTAATGGTTCCATCCTTTACTCAAGTAAATTTTACTTCTGTGTCCACTCCTTAAGAACTTCTTTGAATGAGAGAGTTTTTGAATTCCTCAGCTGAAGGGAGGGAGACTTCTGGACAACTGCCCAGTGGCGCCAAGTCTGTTCCATTCTGCTGGAGAGTTTCAAAAGCTTTATCTCTGCTGAGGTGTCCCTTTAAGATTTATGCATATTTCCAATTTGCCTAGTGCCAAATAATATAACAAATCCTGATCTGTTTTAAACATCCAATTAGGAGTGACACGTTTCACTTAAAATGTGACCAGAATAACTACCTTTTGGTTACTTCTCATTATACAAAATACTTTTCTTTTAGGTGAGATTTAGGTGAAAATGCTGATCATCCTGCACCAGATCTCATCTCGTCTCTCTCCACCCTCACAATTTGGCCAGAATTGGAGGGAAGAGAGTAAAGCGAGAGAGAGTTTAACCAAAACTTTCAAATAATACCCAAAACTTTTATGCTTTCCTTAAACTTCATATCCATGTTGTTTTCCTAATGGGCTTTGATTAAAGCCCCCTTTAAAACTGCACAGACACTATGTCCCTGCATTTCCCATCCAAGACTACACCTTGCAATCACATAAACTAAATAATATAAGATTAGTTCCTCTCTTTCTCTCTCCCATACTTCTCCCCGATGCTGCAGTCATCAGAGAGAAGGGAGGAGGGGGAGGGAAAGAGATAACATTCCAAGGTCCAGCCACCCTGGAGCTGACCGTAATAACTCACAAACACACGCACACAGAACATGTAAAGACAGAACACATATACAGACAATAAAAGAATCCAAAATACTGAGAAAAAATTGTCAGAAATCCTCTGTACACATTATAACTCTGGCTTAATTTCTATCACTGTGTAACTAAGCCTTGCATAAGATTCCCTGTCTAGACTTTCTCCCATACAAGACTGCTCTTTTAGACTTATTCCTGCAACTTTTTACTACACCACAGATATGTGCTGAGTGCCAGAAAAATCATAGAAGTCTTTCTTCTTAACCCTTATTCCTCTCTCTCCAAGGAGTCGTTTCAAATTCTGAACGAAAAGTTGCTCCTTAGAGAGTTGTGATCCCATGGTTGCGATAGACGTGAACACTTACACTTACCTTAACGGGGTCCGGACGAACTGGGACGTCTATCGCGGCAGCAGACCAGCTTTTGGGGTCGCCCCACGTTTGGGCGCCAATTGACCCGTCCTGCAGGCCAAACAGACGTGGGTGACCGAAACCGGAAAGCGCCGGGGGAGCAAGGCTCGAGGGAGGTCTAAGAGACCTGGGGACAAGATCACAAAGAGGAAGGAGACCGAGGCATAGTTGGTAGCAGGCAGTCTCTCTTTATTGCACCAGGGGAGGGTTTATATAAGCAATCACTACAAAGTCATATCCTGGGGGTGGAGTTTTTCATCTCATTGGTGTGAGCCCCTCCAGACCAAACCAAAAAAGGGCACGATTCCCTATCCCAGGTCGTATTCCCTTCTGGTTGGTTGGTGGCTGCTTAGTCTCAGACCAGGAAGTCTTTCTAGCGCTGGGCTGGCAGAGCCACGTGGGCAGGTCAGGACTTCCTAGTACTCTCTTCCCCCCAGGAAGGGCTTTGGTCCATTGTGCCCTTAACAACTAAGAAGAGGGGAAGATAGTAACCGACAATTCAGTCTCCAGTCTCCGGCATAATAAGATAAGGTCATGAACTGGCAAAGAACAAAATGAAAGCTTTTCTTATTGAAGGGAAACTGCAGTTATCCTCCTCTCCCCTAGTGTTGCCAATGTAAATGATCAGCATGCTGGGATTCCTCATAGCAAAGTCTAAAACTCTGTTACAGTAACCAGTTCTTTTTAAGCCTGTTGGAAATACAATGGCCTCTCAGGTCCATGGCTCTCTCCTCTTAAGCTTTAAGGAATTTATTTTCAACAAAAAGTTATTGGTTTCATCATAATTGATAATTTTTAGGCAGAGGTTTATATATTTACATTTGTATCTCTCCGTAGCCAACCCCTGGCCTCTTTGTGGTAGAAGAAAAGTTTCAACCTAGTGGACACATTTGATAAACAAAACAGGAGTTTATATTATTTAGTATCTGTGTATCCAAAGATGCACAGGAGAAATTGGGAAAAGAGCACTTGTTTAGCCTAGATTTTCTGCTGCAAGATGCCTATGGAGTCATTGACCCTCTTCTTCTGTCACAGCTTACTCCTGCATGTGGGGGAACACTCTCTTCCACATGCCTTGCCACTTGATAGAATTCCCTGATTCCAACTTAATATTTCGTGTCTCTCTCTCCCTATCTCTATCTTTATCTCTCTGTCTCTGCCTCTGTCTCTGTCTCTCTGTCTCTCTTCCTCTCTCCCTCCCTACTTCCCCAGTGGTACCTCCCTTCTTCCCTAGTAGTATCAAACTCAAATAGAAATAGTTCCTCATGGAGACATATTGACTTAGAAAACTGCAAATTAACATTATCTGCTGTATTTTTTTAAATTGTTAAACAATTTCCCAATTGCATTTCTTAAGTTTTAATGTTTTATTTTTCCCATTTACATTTAAAAAACAATTTGATCTTTATACTTTTGAGTTCTCAAATTATCTCTCTCTAACTGTCCCCTACCCACTCCTCATTGAGAAGGTAAGCAATTTGATAAAGGTTATACATGTTTAATCATGCAAAACATTTCATATTAGTCATGTTGTGAAAGAAAACTGACAAAAAACTCTAAGAAAAATGATGAGGTTTTTTTTTTTTTAAGTATGCTTTGATCTGTGTTCAGATTCCATCAGTTCTTTCTCTGAAGGTGGATAGAGTATTTTTCAACACAGGACCTTCAAAACTGTCTTGGATCTTTGTATTGCTGAAATAGTTAATCATTCACAGCTGATCTTTGTACAATATTGCTGTTACTGTGTATAATGTTCTTGTGGTTCTTCTCACTTTATTTTTTATCAGTTAATATAATTCTTCCCAGATTTTTCAGAAATTATCCTGCTCATTATTTCTTATAGCACAATAGTACTTCATCGTAAGCATATACAATAATTTGTTCAACCATTCCCCAAATGATGGGCATCCCCTCAATTTCCAATTCTTTGCCACCACAAAAGAACAA
Source organism: Bettongia penicillata ogilbyi (assembly GCA_023548195.1). Lineage (NCBI taxonomy): Eukaryota > Metazoa > Chordata > Mammalia > Diprotodontia > Potoroidae > Bettongia > Bettongia penicillata. Next base: position 1,560,444 of record JAJHZJ010000589.1, read on the forward strand.
TTATAAATGCTTTTGTACATATAAATCCTTTCCCTTTTTAAAAAAATCTCTTTGGGTTACAGACCTAGTACAGATATTGCTGGTTCAAAAGGTATGCACACTTTTTTATAGCTCTTTAGACATAGTTCCAAATTGCGCTATAATAGTTGGATCTATCCACAGCTACATCAACAATATGTCCCCATTTTCCCACTTCTCCTCCAACATTTGCCATTTTCCTTTTCTGTCATATCAGCCAATCTGATAGGTATGAGGCATACCTCATAATTTTTAAATTTGAATTTCTCTATCATGATTTAAAGCAGTGTTTCTTAAACTAGTCACAAGTGGAAAAAAGTTTGAGAAGCCCTAATTTAGAGCATTTTTCATATGACTATAGATAGCTTTGGTTTATTCATCTGTTCATTGACCATTTATCAACTGCAGAATGACTCATATGCTTATAAATTTGATTCAATTCTCTATACATTTGAGAGACGAGTCCTTTACAAGAGAAATGTGCTGTAAAATTCCCCCCCCCACCCAGTTTTCTGCCTTCCTTCTACTCTTGACTGCATTGGTTTTGCTTAATCAAAGTTATTCATTATACACTGTAATGCTCTCTATCTCGTTTGGTATCTCAGTTTTAATCTAGGTGGGCACTCAAAGCTTTGCCACATTTGTAGGCCCTCAATAGCGATTCTAAAACTTCATGATCTCAGCAACATGAAATTTGTTGATAATTCAGAGGGCAATGGAAAGACACATAGTTAAAAGGCTACAGCATTCAACCAAAAAGGGCAGCTAGGTATTATAGTGGATAGAGCACTAGGCTTTGAATAAGGAAGACTTATCCTCAGAAGTTCAAATCTGGCCTCAGACATTTACTAGCTGTGTGACTCTGGGCAAATCACCTAACCTTATTTGCCTCAGTTATCTCAACTATAAAATGAGATGGAGAAATAAATGGCAAACCAATCTAGTGTCTTGGCCAAGAAAACCTCAAATGGGGTCACCAGAGCTAGACATGACTGGAATGACTCAAGAAAAACATCATTCAACCAATAATGACTTGCACACAAGAAATGACAGTAAATAAATTAAACATTGGACATGTGTGAGTAGAAGAGATGGCCCAGTCACATACTATGAGTAACTGAACATCTCAGGTATTGCACTGGTCCAGAGTGAAATGAACATCTCAGGAATTACATGGGTCCAGATCTGTGATTTCATTGGTAGGGAGCTTTTGGTGAGGAAGTTCCCTCTACCAACGTAGCCCAGTAACAGTTCTGTAATTTATAGTCTTAGAGAATTGCCAGAGGTACCAAGGGTCACAAAGTGTGGATGCACCAAAAACAGAATTTAAACTCAGAATATTTTGACTACAAAATTGGCTCTGTATCTACTATACCAAGCTGCTCTGGGAACCACAGAATTTTAAAGGGATTTTAGGAGGTCTCCTAGGGTATTAGATAAATCCTTTATGAAGGATTTATAAAAGGATGTGGACAAGAATCATATGAATGAGAAGGTATGGAATCATGATCTGCCCTGGTAGAGAGACTATCCTCATCAATAAAATCACAGATCTACTGAAGGATTGAAGAAATAAAATGGCATACAGATTTCATACTTCAAAAGAGTGGTGATTTTATCTTTTTGGGTCCTCCCTCTACCAATGCAGATCAAAAGTTGTTTACAACTTAGTAGGCAGTTCAATAAGTTGCTGTGGTCCAAAGTTTATAAAGGACAGAGATATTCTGATAAGGAGAATTTAGCAAAGCTGATCCCCAGACTCCAGTCCCAAAGTCAATACATTATAAGTCTGCACCCAAAGTCTTTTTCAGCTTGGCTTGTTGAATACCATCTTTGAGAACCAGATGCCCTGACCCACTGAATACACATATACATATAGCTGTGTGTACATATGTGTGTAATATGTGTGTATATGTGTATATGCATACATACATTATGTGTATATATATCTCTAAATCTATATGGATACAGATATGTATACACATAATTTTATAATAGCTTTTTATTGTCAAGCAGTTATGAACAGAATTAACTGTAACAGAATCATTAAATCACAAAATTTCAGACCTTGAAGTTGTAGAAATAGAATCTTGTACAATTAAGCTTCAAACAATTTAAAAAGGGGATGGAGGAAGGCAGATCTTTCAAAATGTGGTACTTCCCATAGGCCCATCATTAGAGCTAATTGCTTCCTTTGAATCTCTCTCTGGCTGTCTGCCCTAACACATCCTTCCTGAATGTAGTGACAATCTCCAAAGTCAGCTACTCTGTCTTTCCTTCAACTGTATTCTAATTGCAAGGAGAATGGGGCAGCTAGGTGGTGCAGTGGATAGAGAGCACCAGTGAAAGAATCAGGAGGACCCCTGAGTTCAAATCTCACCTTAGACACTTGACTCTCACTAGCTGTGTGACCTTGGCCAAATCACAACCCTAATTGCCTCATCCTGGGTCATCTCCAGTCATTCTGATGAATAGCTGGTCGCTGGATTCAGATGGTTCTGGAGGAGAAGTGAGGCTGGTGACGTGCACAGCCCTCTATCACTCAAAACAAAGTCCAGCGCAAGTCATGTCATCATTTCTCTGATGGCATGGTCTTCTTCAGCAACGAAGGATGGAACACACACAATTGCAAGGAGAAAGGACACCTTAGAAAGAAAGGCTTAGTTTTTCTTGCTACCTCAAATTTCAAAATTGAGGGGAGAATAAAAAAAGAAAAAGACAATCTCATAGAAATTAATTCCCAGAGCCTGAGGCCAGGCCTTGTCATAAGCAAACTCCTTCTTTTGATATAGCTCAGGACTTCTCAGCTCCTGGAATGCTGAAAACTGTTACTAGTTCACAAAGCTTTTTACTTAAAATGACCCTTACTTCTCGAGATCTGCAGACTTTAAAATTTAAGCCTTCTTTCTTTTCCATGTTCTCAGCAACTGAACCTCAGCAGATAAGATTCTTTATTTGTTTTGGTCCTACACACACACACACACACACACACACACACACACACATATAGACAAATAGATATAGATATAGATATGTATAGAGAGATAGATAGACAGAGAGACAGATAGATAGATACACACACATATATATGAGAATGTGCTGGAGCCAGATTTAATTGGCTTGAGGAGCCAACTGTTAAATTTTCAGTGTGAGCATTTACACCCAAGAAGTCCACAATCACTACAAATCAAAGCTTGATTTATTGTTCTGTTGAATAAACTTTCTAAAATATTAATAATGCAATTTAAAATTAAAAGCATACATTTTCCATCTCTAATCCATTAATAAAATAAATAATATATTAGACATTTAGCATCACAAGCCTGTATTGTTCTATAAACTTTGCTTGAGCTTAGCAGAAGTGTATTAAAAGCCCAGAGAATGAACTCATCACTGGACTGCAGACTGGTTGGTCAGTCATTTCAGGAGTGTTCGAGTTTTTGTGACCTCATTTAGGGTTTTCTTGGCAGAGACACTGGAGTGGTTTGCCATTTCCTTCTGCTCATTTTAAAGATGAGGAAACGAGGCAAACAGGGTTTAGAGACTTGCCCAGGGTCACACAGCTAGTAAGGGTCAGGGGTCAGATTTGAACTCAAGTATTCCTGACTCTAGTGCCAGTGCTCTATCCACTCACTGTACAGCCTACCTGCCCAAAACTCTAGGCGAATAATGATAATAATAGTCAGTGGTATTTATGCAGCACTTTAAGGTGCGCTAGGTACTTTATGAGCTGTGTCTCACAACTGCCCTGGATGTACAACTCTTGAACTTCTGGCTCAGCCACACTGATGTTGGAACCCCCTCCTTCATCACAGCTTGTGGACCCTTTGCTCTGTCCCGAAGATCCCTAAAATTTCTCTTCTCTTTCTCCTCCTTTAATAATCGTGGCTAATCTGTCCTTGCTAGTAATCTAGGGAGCACTGTCATTTACTCCTGCCTTTGAACGTCGTCCTCTTGGATCCACACCACCTCTGCGTTTTCTCTTCCGCTCCTATTTCAAAGACTGGCTTTGTTTGCTTTTTCTATTATTGCCTACACTTTTTTTTTTTTGCATAGGACACACTTCTAAGTTTAACCTGTGTTACTGACATTTTGCATCAAATTCTTAAGTCTAGGCAAACGACAAAACAATAAGTCAAGCCCCAATTTGTGACGACTGAGACACGCTTTCTGAAATCTTAACAATTTGCTCGGGAGCCTGTTAAAACTGGCTCCAACCTAGTCCTAGAGAGAATCCTCTTCGACTTTCCTTTGGGCACCAGAAAGGGCATTTTCAATCCAATTCCATTCTGAAAACATTATCTACTATGTACCAGTACTGTGCTAGGTGTTGAAAACAAAGATGAAAACAAAATACTCCTTGCCTTTATGAGCTTACATTTTATTAGGCACTTTCTTTCAAAACCAAAAAGCAAGAGGTATTTTTCATGTCATCTGTTAGTCTTAGAGAGGGGTTCTAGCCTATTGGCGAGGCTTTAAATAGTGGTATAGGAACAAGTATCCCCAGTACACATTGGTTTTGTTTTTTTAAAAAATAGTCATTTTACATATATTTTTATAAAAATTTGCATATTTGTTCAACTGGTGCCTAGAAGGTTGGGACTTTAGGAGTGGAAAGGTCAACCTCAAGAATTGAAAGTTGTTAGTTATCAATTTTTCAATTGTATTGAGGCAGGGAGGGTCTTCCTGGCTACTACAGCTTTCTATGTATACATCATTCTGGCAATCTCTTATCCCATTATAGTCCTGATACCTACTTCCCCACTTGGTTGACACCATTTTCACATTTCTGCTGTATCCCTACACATGGGTATCACTAATCTCAAAGATGCTGATGCAGCGCCTTTTTTTTCCCTTCCTTTTCCTGTCCTAAATTCCCTTTTCTCCTTAATGAAGTATTCCTCAATTACTCCTATCAGAAACTATTTTTCCCCTAAAATTTTACACATATCACTTCAATATTACATATTATAATTATCTGTGTGTCTATGAGACCTTCATTTTAGAGCTCTTTGTACTTTAGGAAGCTCTACAAAAAACTCACACTGATATAGAAATATTTTATAATCAATCAAAACAATAGAGATGGTAGAGTGAATAAGGGGTGAACCTTGGAGTGAAGAAGGTTCAAGTTCAAGTCTTGCCTCTGACACATAGTAGCTGTGTAACCACGGACAATCATTCTTAGTACCCCCAAACAATTCTAAAATCACATAGATTATTATCACATATAGTATAAATCACATATATTATCAGAGGGAGTTTCCAAAACTCAAATTCCCCACAGGGATGAATTACAGGTCCACACACACAGATCCCATGTGAAAAATGCTCACTATGAAGTTTGCAGCTACGTTTCTCACAGAGAGCAATTGTTAATGGATTATCTTTAGATCCAAATAAGTTTTTTTAAAGCAGTTCCCTCTTTTCCTCCTTTTCAGAACTTTTTCCATTTGTGCTTTTGGATTTTCTTCCTCGAAAGCTTCCTATTCCTTTTGGGATATGCTTTCCCTTATAGGCTACACTTTCCTACCTGTCCTTTTTCTGTAATTCTTTTTTTATTGTTATCATTTATTTTTAACACAGTTTATAACAGATAAAGCAATTCCAACTCTTGGTCAGGTGATAACTTCTTTTTACAGCATTTACAATATGGACCACAAAAGAAATTTTTTTTTAAACATTAACCGAGACACAAATAATATTTATGTTGCTAACTTCACAAGCTCTTGACCTAATTGTCTCCACACTGTTACTAAGAATTAAAGGACCCTAACTTATTGTTGTTGGCCTAAAGTCCTATGCCTAATATTAATTTTAGACAACCTCGCATGTTCCCCTCCCCTACCCTATAATTGAATAGATCTGGTATTAAGCTTACAAATCTTTTGACCATAAGAAACTGCCACCAATAGTAAGGACATTGCAGGGAAACAATATCTCCCCAACTTCATGTCAATTCCAGGCAGGATTAGATTATCCACTTGCATTCAGTCAGGCTTCAAGTCTGCCAGGTGTCAGTGGGGAAATTGAGTCAGGAGAATCCCACCTCAGCCCATGCTGAACAGCCACTCTCCCACACTTCCCTTGAGATCACCTATGCAGTTCATACCAATATCTCATCAGCTTACTGTATTGCCTGCTTTCTATAATATCAGGACCCCTAAGTAAATATGACTCATGACCATTACTTGTCCCTCCCTGATCTTTTTCCTTTTTGAGGAGCTTTTTGTGCTTTGTCCCCCTTCTCCACACCTGGCCCAAGGGCATCCAGATCCCTTTCCCTTGACAGTATCTTCATCATTGCTATATATACCCACTTGCCTTTTCAAATAATGCCCATATGATTTTAGCATATGAAAACACCAGCTCCTCAAATCCACTTTAAGAAAGTGAACATTCTTCTTGCAGGATCATTTGGGGATGTAAGTTTTTACTGCAAGTGAATTTTTTTCTACGGCCATGACTTAATAGCTAAGCACTAACCTGATTTATCAAAGGCATCAAATTAATAAGAAAGAGAACCATAAATTGTCATTTGCCCATCTTGCTAAGTAATTATTCACTTGATAGGAAACATTCTTCTTTGCACTTATTTAAAGAGCAGGATGTGATTGGTGAAAACAAAAAAAATACTAGATTTCTACGTAGGAAAGCTGAAAGGAATATCAGTAAAGATTATCTAGTCTAAGGCCCTCATTTTATAGAAGTAGAAACTAGAGTTCACAGAGGTCAAATGGTTTTGTGTAAGGTCACATAGAAAGAAATATCAAGAGGCAGGATTCAAACTAATGTCGAGTGATCAAGTCTCACGGTACCATATTATCTTCCGAAAAATTGAAATGCTTAGTGTCTTATCTATAAATTACAAATACCCTGAGAAGTGTAGCAGAAGTCCACAACTTAAGCATTTCCAATTCTGGGGCTATAGCTTGAACAAAACAACATGATTTCAGAATGTTTTCTTTCCCTATTCAAGCCCTTCCCAAACATTAGGCCTTGAAAGGGTCATTCTTTAAATTATGAAGAAACTGAACTAAGAAAACTAAAGAAAAAGTCCCAGAGCTCACCCAGGTCTTCCTCAGTCTATCATCTTTGTTTAAAGATAAAGGAAAATTAGAATAAACAGGTTAAATAAATAATGAATATCCTCAGGGTAAGAATCTTATAAAACCTTGAAACTCATCTTGTACCTCATCTTTGTTTTGGGAATTTTTTGTTTTTCGATGAGTTCTTATTTCTGCTTTTCTCCTTTATCAACATTGCAGATGTCCCTGGGCTCATGCCAGAAGAAGCATGGAAAGGCAGCCTCCCAGCTATAAAGTGGAATTTCCAGGAAAACTAAGAGGAAGGCTGCAATGGTAGTACATGACTGTATCATCCATCCCTTTTGACTGTTGGTATTCTCCTAATTGAATGGAAGTCATGCATGGTAGGGGATTTCAGGTTGCAATGCAACACAGGTTCATTTCTGTACGTGATGTTCTTGGGGGCTGACAGAATAAAGTGCCAGCTCAGTAGCCAGGAGGGCTGGGTACATTCCCTTCTTTTTGCAGAAGTCACTTCATCTCATATAATTTTAGATCTGGAAGTGGCATCAGCAAGTGTTATCTAATCCAAATCTCTCATTTTAGATACAAGAAAATTAAAGTTCCGCAAATTTTGCCTGAAGGCACACAGGTAGTAATTAACAAAGCAAGGATTGGAACTCAGGTCCCATTGACTCCAAGTCCAGTACTCTTCCCACTGCACCACAAAGTCTCTCTAAAAATCCAGGCAATTCAGTGAGAGCTACTTTGTTTTTTCATGTTTCTTATTTTTCATATTTCTTTCTAATATTTTTATTAAATTTTCAATTTATGGAATAAAGCAAATATTTCCAGAACATAGTAAAATAAAAAAGATGATTATATGTGAAACTGCAAATCTACATACACAACTTGCTACTTCTGTTAAATATACAAAAAGTTACGTAAATTTCTTTTTTTCCTTATTTTTTCCTTCCCCTAACCTAGAGATAGTTACCATTAGACACAAATATGTATAGCTACATATATAAATGTGTATATGTATACATACATATGAAATCATTCTATCCATACTTACATTTATTAATTCTTTCTTTGGATGCAGACAATGTCTTCCTTTATATGTCCTTTGTAGGTAATTTGGGTATTTATAATAGTCAAAATGATTTATTTGCTCCAAGTGCTCCTTAAAACAATATTGCTGTTACTGTATACAACATTTTTCTGGTTCTTCTCAATTTGCTCTTCATTAATTTGTGCAAGTCTTTTCATGTTTTCCTAAGATCACTGAGCTCATCTTTTCTTATAGCACAGTAATAATCTATCAATCATATACCACACCTTGTTCAGCCATTGCCCAATTGATAGGCATCTCTGCAATTTACCTGATATTTCTTGTCACATTTCAATAATACGCCAATGGCCTAAAAATACTCCTTACAGGGACAATCATTCACCATCTAGAGGAGGGGTGTAGACATCAGAAATAGGATGGGGAAGAAAATGGTGGCCAACCATAGTCAAATCAGGAGACTCAGTACTGTGAAAGGGGTCAGCAGTAGCAGAACACAGACACCAAGACCAGATGGATACCCTAGGACAGCAGTCCTCAAAGTGTTTAGGAACCACTAGGAGTCCCTAAGACTCTTTCAGGTGGTCCATGATATCAAATTATTTTTTATAATAATATTACATTTTAATTTCTAATATGGTAAATATGAATAGGTATAACCAACATAAACCAAGAGAGTCAAGGAGATGAGAGCTAGGTATCCTCTATTGGGTTAAATTGGTCAGTATTATTGAAGACTTCATATAATTTTTGAGAGTATAAAGGGGTCCTGAGAGCAATAATTTTGAGAACCATTTTGCTAGAATAACCAAAAAAGAATAGAAATAGAATGAACCTACCAATTCAAAGATGAGCCAAGGGCAATTTTAAGAGCTTGGGCACAAGGCTCAAGACTGTCAATGAAATGGATTTGCTACAGTCAGTCTCTGACAAACCACAACATTCTTTTAACAATGAGCTGACCACATACCCTTAAGGTCTTTAAGGCTCAGGCCTTTCAGAAGCCACAATTCCTGCACTTCCTTCATTTTCAACTCAAAGTACCTTCCACCTTCCCCTTCATTTTCTGAAGCTCTTTCTCTTTGTTTTTGCCAACAAAGAGGCAAAACTGAGAGGACAGATATTTATTTCTTGAATTCTTCCTTCTTTCCAAAACTTATACTTCCATGTATATTACTGGATTCCCAGCCCTTTATACTATTTTAGTCATTTCTTTTCTCAACAATATCTTCACTATTTATCTTCCTACTGATTTCTTCCCCTCAGTTTATAAAGTGCACATGTCTTTCCTTCTTCAGCTCTCAAAGGATCTAATTTCATTTGTGCTATCTTCACTTTACTCACACAAATTACAGCCTCTCCACATTTAAGGAGCATCTTCATGAGTTGAGCCAATTAATAGAAGAGAAAGTGGTGTACAATGATCATATGTAGTAGGAGAAAATCTGCCTAGAATTAAAATCATCTACACCACAAAATGGCTAATTCTTCATGAGCTGCTATGGGCCCCCAAGAACCATTACCTAATGTCCTACCTTTTGGTAACGATCTTCTCCAAATTTAATTAGATTCGTTCTCAGAGGACAACAGTCAACAAACATTTAGTAAACAAAATTAGTGAGAAAACTTCTATTAAATGCTCAGTATGTGCTATATATGAAGTCCCTGGGAGACATGATGACAAAAATGAAAAAAATATCCTTTTCCTTGAGAAGCTTACATTCTATCTGGGGAAATCATATGTATATCAATAAATAAATAAAGTATTTACAAAACAAATACAAGAGAAATTTACAAATGAGAGCACCAGCTTCTGGGGAGATCAGGAAAGACTTTATGTAGAAACACAAAGTCCATTACCAGGTCTTTCCTTAAAACTCTCTGTTTGGTTGGACAGCTCAAAGCATGACAGTTTTATATTCTTGGAAATCCAGCGTCACCTCCTCATTGTAACAAAACATCAAATTAGAATGTTAATTAATTGTCCTCTTGCATTGATATTTGGATATATGATTCCACCAATCATTTATTAAGTCTACTATGTGCCCGGTGCTTTCCTTAGGTGCTACAGATACAATAAATTAAATAGTCCCTATTTGAAAGAAGCATCCATTCTAATAGGGAAAGCAACAAGCATAGATAGATAGATAGATAGACAGATAGATAGGATATAGATAGATAGATATTTTGTAAGTGCATCTGCATCTATATTTACACACACACATCCATATACATATAGGTATTAACACACACTGTCCCAAATGTCTTAGTGTGGTTTTAAACTAAAGTTCACAACTGTTAAAACTGCACTAAGGTTTTTGGGATACCTTGTATAGAATCAATACAAAGATAATAAATTCAAATGAAGCAATCCTCTGGAGCTCACTCTCCCAACTTGGACAAGCACACTGGGACCATTTATTGTACAGGCATAGATAATGAGGCTCAGAGGTGTGACTTACTCAAGTTTTGGGTACTTGATAAGCAAGGCCAGACTTTAAAACCACATCATCTGATTCCATATCATGTACTTTCTGCTACTCTCTACTGGTTCCATTTTGGAGAACATCTATATCTATTTTGCTCTTGGGAGGGCTACATCTCTCCTCATTTATAGAACAAATTCTTTGTTGACCTTCTTACCATCTTTCTCTTGCAGGTCACTACGTCCAAGGCATTTGTGTCTATGCAGCAGATGTCTTAAAGCAGCTAGCTGAGCCCCCAAATATGTTTGCCAATAAATTTGAGCATGAAACATACCCACTTCTTTTGGAATGCCTGCAACTGTGACTTCTAGAGAAGAGCCCTGAACCAAAGGAAAATTCCAGTCCAGTTGAGCTGGTATCTTTGATCTTCAGTAACTCCAAATTCAAAAGAAATAATGAAAGAAAGAGAAATTAAGAATAAACAATGGTACTTCCTTGTAATATTTGCTTTTTATAGGCCATAAATTGCATTGCCTGATCACTCATCCTGTACTGAAAGTACCCACATTATAGTACAAAACATATGCCAAAAGTGAAGCTGATATGAGAACGTAAGTCAAGTGGATGGTCTGATAATGATAAATGTTTTGCCCTCTCCCTTCCCTGGGCAATAGGGCCTATTCTAGCCCCTGGTAGTTTCTATTGATTCACAGAAGCAGCTAGTGGCACATCGTAGTGCTGGGCCTGGAGTCAAGAAGACCTAAGTTCAAGCCTGAGATGTTTATCTCAGGGCAAGTCATTTAACCACTCTCTGCCTCTGTTTCTTCATGTGTAAAATGGGGATAATGATAGCATCTACCTCCCAGGGTTGCTATGAGGATTAAGTTAAATAATATTTGTAGAATACTTTGCACAGTGCCTGGCCCATAGTCGGTGCTATATAAATGCTTATTCCCTTAGCCATATCATAGATACAATATACCTCCAATAAATGAAATACACAACAAAAGCTGATTGGCTTAGGAAAGCTGAGTATTGGAAATTCATGTGATGTGATGGAATGATCTCCTGAGCTCTGGGAAATATACAGATAAATTTGTTTTTCCCCATAGTCCAATCAAGGCTATGTGAGCAGATCCAATAAATCTGCCAACTTAGCCATGGGGTATTAGACTCTCTCTCCCCATTTCTCTTCTCCTTGCTCTTCCTTTTAAGAAATGACAATGCTCAAAATTGCAGTACTCATTGCCCTAGAAACTCTGTAAAGGCAAGAAAACTGATGAAACATCACTGACCTAAAGAGTGGGAACCAGTTTTGGTGTTGCCATTATCCCATGCCATTTAAGGTCCTGTAACTCCTACGAGTTGATTAGAAAATGCAGGTCCTACACTGACCAAGTAGCTGGTAGAGACACAACTGAAGACAGAGACCGGAAAAACCATGTCACTCCATCTCCAGTTCTATGGAGGTTTCTACTTAGCTTTACAGAAAACATTTTTCTCTGAACCTTATATGGGAGATGTGAGTATACATAGGCTACTTTCCTCTGTAGTGTTTCTGTTAGCCTAGTACATCCCTCATTGGGAGAATATTTGTTGCTAAATGACAGGGAGATGAAATTGGGCAAGAGAATTTGCTAACTTTCCTTTTTGGTTTTGTTTTTTTTTTCCAGTGACCACAGTGAATTCAGAATAATGCTACTTCATCTTCCCATGATGCTTATCTCCAGCTTGATCTTATTGTGGTATGTAGGTTACACATCACTATTACATTAACTGGATGGTCATAAAGGAAAGAAGAAATCTTGTTCAGTTTTGCCCTGATTAATAAGACAAACTCAGCATGAGAAAGTTATATGGATTTTATTCAGTTTACCAAGCCAGTAAGTAGGGTGGGCTGGGTGTTTTGGGCTGTGTGCTGCTTTCTACAGACAGGAGTAAGCAACCTTCACATAATGGCAAACATATTTTGATGGAGCACATAATCATGAGGAGATGGGATGAGCGCTACTTCAGCTTTCTCTCACAGCCACACATTGCTCTGGAAAAACCATAGCTTTGACTATATTAACCTCTGTCAGCAATGACAGTTCTTGGCACATAGTAAGCACTATTTAGATGATAGTTACTGTTATTTTTATTTCCTACTCTGGTGTTTGTAATTTTAAAATTCTGCTTGGAGAGCTCTGATTTCTGATAAAAATTTAATTTTAATTCTTTCTTTGGAGAGTTTCATTTCTTTCTTGAAGCATTCTAGACATCTTTGCTATTGTTCTACGATTCTGGGGATTCCATGGAAGTTTCTTTTTCATAAGATAATACTGGGTAATTTTCCATCCCATAATACTTACTTAAAATATTTTGGGTTCCTTTTGAGGTTTTACGCATTCTTCAACAGTTTTTATTGTCTCTTCTGGTGTATCTACTTGTGAACTACACTTTAATTTTGACTTTTTCCTCTTAATATTTTCATTTTTCAACTTTTTCTTGTTTTCCCTTTGGAATCTTTCTCACCCTCTGGTTCCTCCTCTTTCCAATGCTACACAGACTCTGGGGTGCTTAGTAGCCTCAGGCTTCTTACATTAGCGTATCTGAGAGTTGGCCAGGTCTGGATCCCTGCTTTTAGCTTTTTTAACTTGTAAGAGTAGAGGACTTCATCCATCTGAATTTCCCTCAGGGCCAACACTGGAATATTTTCCCCTTAAATCTATGGTCTTGAGCACCATACCCAGGGATTTTACCCTACTGAAGTCTTTTTTTTTACATATATATTAATTTTATTTATTTTTAGTGTTCTACAATCACTACCATAAAATTTAGAGTTTTTTCCCCCCCACCTGCCCCCAACCACTCCCCTCCCTCCCCAAGATGGCATACAATTCTATATAGGATCTACACATACATTCCTATTGAATACATTTTCACTATAGTCATGCTGTGTAGAAGAATTAAAATAAATGGGAGAAATCATATAACAAACCAAAACATTAAACACACACACACACACACACACACTAAAATGATCTACTACATTCTGCGATTGAATTCCATAGTTTTTTCTCTGGATGTGGAAGGCATTTTGCCTTAGAAGATCATTGGGATTTTTTTTTTAAGTCCTTGCATTGCTATGAAGATCCAAGTCTATCAGAAAAAACTCTCGCACACTGCGGTCATTGCTGTGCACAAAGTTCTCCTGGTTCTGCTCCTTTCACTCAGCATCAGATCATACAAGTCTTTCCAGGCCTCTCTGAAATCTTGTTCATCATTTCTTATAGTGTAATAGTATTCCATTACATTCATATACCATAATTTATTCAGCCATTACCAAATTGATGGGCATCCCCTTGATTTCCAGTTCTTGGCCACTACAAAGAGTGCTGTGAAAAATATTTTTGTACATGTGGGATCCTTTCCCATTTTTATGATCTCTTGGGGATACAGTCCTAGTAGCAATATTGCTGGGCCAAAGGGTATGCACATTTTTGTATCTCTTTGGTCATAGCTCCAAATCACTCTCCAGAACGGTTGGATGAGCTCACAGCTCCACCAACAATGAATTAGTATTCCAACTCTCCCCATCCTCTCCAACATTTATCATTTTCCTATTCTGTCATGTTTGCCAATCTGATAGGTGCGATGTGGTATCTCAGAGCTGTTTTGAGTTGCATCTCTCTAATCAAAAGTGATTTAGAGCATTTTTTCTTATGATTATAGATATCTTTAATTTCTTCCTCTGAAAATTGCCTGTTCATATCCTTTGACCATTTATCAATTGGGGAATGACTTGTATTGTTGTACATTTAACTCAGTTCTCTATATATTTTAGAAATGAGACCTTTACCCCTGAGATTAGCTGTAAAAATTCTTTCCCAATATACTACATCCCTCCAAATTTTGGTTGCATTGCGTTTGGTTGTGCAAAAACTTTTCAGTTTAATGTAATCAAAATTATCCATCTTGCACTTCATAATGCTTTCTGTCTTTTATTTAGTCAAAAATTCTTCCCTTCTTCATAAATCTGATAAATACACTATTCCTTGTTCCTCCAGTTTGTCCATGGTATCAATCTTTATACCTAAATCATGTACCTATTTGGACTTTATTCTTGTGTATGGTGTCAGGCATTGGTCTGTGCCTAGTTTCCACCACACTGTTATCCAGTTTTTCCAGCAATTTTTGTCGAACAGTGAGTTCTTATCCCAGAAGCTGGGGTCCTTGGATTTATCAAACAGGAGACTGCTATATTCATTGCCTACTTGAAGTCTTCTGTAATGACTAGAGTTATTGTGCCAAATCAGTATTTGCCATCTAGTGTGGTATGAATGGTGTGATGAATGAGTGTTCTGGCCAAGCAGCTGCTATGGGGGCTTTATGGTGAATTCAGCTAGTGACTGTAGTGGATAGAGTACTGGGCCTGGAGTCAGGAAGATTGAATTTGAATTTGACCTCAGATGTTTATTAGTTGTGTGACTCCAGGCAAGTCACTTAACTACTGTTTGCCTCAGTTTCCTCAACTGTAAAATAGAAGTAAAAATAGCACCTACTTCTTGTGGTAATTGTGAGGGTCAAATGAAATATTTGTAAAGCACTTAACACAGTGTCTGGAACATAGTAGACACTATATAAATGCTTAGCCTGTCCCCTTTACAGTCAAACCCTGAGTAATAAGCCTATCAGCTGTTTATAGTCAATATAATTAGGCAAACATGGATTCATTTAGAGGTAGGGGGGCCCCTGAATGGGAGCTTGTGCTAGTTTAGTAACAACATAGACATCACCTTGTACTGTGGCTAGTAGAGTTTTAACATAGGTCAGAAAAACTACATCAGGGAAGGAGTTGTGCTAAATATTCAGTCACAAGAATAGAGCTGCATGGTGTCCTTCCTTGTATTTCTTGCTTTCACAGCACTGCATCAAAACAAGGGAAACTTGAAACAGCACAGCACAGCAAGAAAATTCAAATTCCAGGAAATCTAATCTAATGATTACAGTACCAAAAATTGTATCCTCCCATGCATCAATGTTTTAAGACAGGCGTTTTGGATTATTAAATTCTGATATACTGCATGAAGACTCAAGTTTGGTAACCAGCTTGAAAGAAAGGATTGTGTGGACCATGAGAAAAATAGTCACTGATCTTGAAAGAAACTAGGAGAGCTAATCTGAATACTTGAGTATGCAACAAATTAGAATGTTAAATTGTTCAAAAAGTATTTGTTAATTCTAGCATACTTTAACGTGTTATGTATGAAACAGTTTTGGAAAAGTTTCCGGCAGTATGCAGCCAGTGTAACGTATAATAGAAGAACCCTTGAGAAAGTATTGAGTTTTGCAAAAAGTTGGGGAAATGGAAAGGGGTTAAAATAACGAAGATCGGAAGAACCTAATACTTTCATCTTGTGTTGAGCTCTTTGAGTAACAAATAATTGTGGGGCCCTGCAAGGTGAAGACATTATCAAGTTCTTTCCTTTCAGTTTCATGAGAGAAAGTGTAGAATAGGTTTGACACCTGATGCTATCGCAAGAAGTCATCCCTTAGATAATAGTAAGTCCCCAGTAAAATGAAAGCAAGTCAGTGGTTCTTAGCGTGGGTGGGTTCCTGAGAATGAATATTTATTGGGTCCCCCAAAGTGACTAAAAACAGATCTTTCAAAGTTTTGGGGTCAGATAAAGATACTCGCATAAATTCTGCTTTAAAACGCCTTTGGGGAAAATAATTTGTCCAATTAGAGTTCAAGTTCTCCAAGAGAACATATGTTCTTTGATGACAGGGACTGTTTTTTCTTTTGGCTTTGCATTCCTGGGCCTTCCACAGAATAAACATTTAATTCATGCTTGTTGCATTGGAATGGATTGGATAGAGTGTTTAGAAATTTGGATCCTAGGTGCATTCTTTTATTTAATTCTTGTGCCAAATTACATTTTTTTTTTCTTTTTGCATTTCAGAAACAAGTTAGCTAAGATTTATGGTACTTGGTTAAAGTAAATATTTTTATTTTAAAGATCACAGGGGAAGCAATATTGAATGTTTATTTCAGTAATTTGTACCTGAAGAGAATTTTGATCCTAGGATAGCAGGTCTTATTTGTCAGATAAGAAAAGTAGTCATGGCACTTCCTTCAGAATAAAAACAAATGACCAGGTCCAGAGAGGGTTCTAAGGACTGTACCTGGCAATTCAAGTAAATAAACATTCAATGACAATCTATGTACCCCATATGACACATTGAGTTACAAATGTGTAGCCTGAGTTGGGACCTTCCCAGGTAAGTGGAATTCATAAGTAACTGTAACAGAGCATGAGAGAGCCCTCTAGTGCCATATCTGTTTCTACTATGTTGCATTTAGACTGAGGAGTCAGAAGATGGTTGTTCTAAGCTAAAGACCAACCACCTCAATCAAAATTTAAAATCCAAAATGGTAATCCATAAACTCACTAAGTTACTAAATATTTCTTTTTTTCTGAGAAAAAAACTTACTATTGTAGCAATGTTGGATTTAAGTAAAAAAGTCCACTTTTCTTCTATAATCTTATTTGACAAATGTTACACACATTATTTTATGAGAGAAACTTTGCCAAAAGAAAAAGCATGAATTTAATTGTCACTGAAAAGAAAGAAAAAAGAAATGAGGCTGGGAGGATTTAAATCAAACCTTAACAGTGGCATAGAGCATAACATCTAGAAATCTTTTGAATGACTAAGCTTTGAAAGGAATATTTTCCACTGGACTTAAGATGGTTTTGAGAAAAATATTTCAGGAATGGAAGATGTTTTCTTCTCAGCTTCATCCTTTCCTTCCGAGAGTCTTGCATACCCTAATAAAGGGCTGTAGTACAAGTATTCTAACTATTAAACATCTTTTTTTTTGTTTAATGAATGATGTTCAGTATGATTCTTTATGGTGCTATAAAAACATATACAGGTCGATACAGAGTTGCTGGAGCTGAGATTAGTTCCAACCATTCTGGAAAGCAATTTGGATTTTTTTTAAAAAGTACTAAAATATTCATATCCATTGACTCATGGATTCCACTATGACCTTACCTCAAAATGGTAACAGACATGGAAGAGGATGAAGAGGAGAAGCAGAAGGTACTATTTTTAAGTTAGAAACAAAAAGTGTTATCTATTTTAAAGTTCGAAACGGGAATTTTTTTATGGTCAATGGTCCAAAATGCTAAATATAGTTAAGTATGCCACATAATCTATATACAGTTTCCATTTTTTTAAGGATATACTTGTACTTACATGACTTTTTCCAGTTCATCACACTGGACAAGAACAAAAGCTCTATCTATGACACTAAGAAAAGACCCCTTGAAGAAATTTATGCCACCATTCTCTTTAGCAATCTTCCTTCAGTAGTCCCAGTGGACATGAAATCAGCTCCTTTGCACCCAGACTGCATTATCATTTAGCACCCTACTATACCTAGTAGTAGCAAAGGACAGTAGAATTAGTATTACTAACAGTAATACTAGTAATGCTGTAAAAAAATAGTTCATGCTTGCTATAGCAGCCACCAATTATGTAATCATCCAACCTATCACAATTTAAGTGTCCTTAGGATCTGGGAGCACACCTTTCAAGGTATCATAGATTTCAAAGTTGTCAAAAAATAATGTCCTATACTAAAACATTGAAACATCAATACAATAATGCAATACAATAAATTCCATCAGACTAGGTTATTTTATCAGGTAGTCTCCCAGACCTTTGTACTCTCCTTCTGTGCCGGACTTCCCAATGCCGGATGCCAAGCAAGTTCTTGCAAAATCCAAGAGGTAGATAAAGCTGAGAGAAGTTGCTCCAGCTGCATCACCAGAGGCAAGATTTCTAGCAAAATACCTCCCAATCTGTGAGTGCTTGGCTACTCATTTCCAAAATACCTGCCTATACTTACCTTTAAAAGAAGAGTTTAGGGGCCTGGCTAGGGAAATATCTGATGACCTTTCCAAATTACCTTGCCAGAAGGAAAGCACCTTGGAATTTGGATTCTACAATCCATTATGTGTTTGTACTTATTAGCATTAATTTACCTGAATGCAGACACCTGCAGAAGTAGTTTGACTCAATCTCTTAGTGGGATTGGGGCTGGGGATTGGGGGCAGCACTACTGTGTCAAAGACAGCAGCAGAAGTGCCAGAAAGTTCTTGGTGAAGGAGATGGCCTATTCCATCATGGTTGCAGAGTAGGCAGGTGGTGGAGTTGGAGGCAGAGGACAGGAGTAAGAGGGCCTAAAATCAGAAACCCATTACTGTTTTGCTGCCTGCAGGGCCCCTCGCCACAACTCTGACCAAAATGCTTTATTTTTTTTAACAGTTAAAAGAGAAAAGGAGAAACAAGACACCCAGACTGATCATGTCAAGCAGCACAGAGAGTATGGGGAATTGTGCAGTCACTTACATCAACAGTGCAATATGGCGGTTATCTTCCTCTTGAAAGAAAAAGTGAAGTGACTTTAAGGAATGCACCTCCTCACTCCAAGCTGGTAGGGTGGTGCATTGTTCCTAAAGGAAACAGGAGCGAGCTGTCAATAAGATTACAAATGAGCCGAGGTGAGGACAGAAACCTTCTTAGGAGGTTGGAAAGTTGAAGAATGTTCCACATAGAAAAAAGAGTAGCAAACACAGAGTTCAAAAACAGATCTGAGGCTTTTCTAAAGAAGAGGAGAAAAGTGGGCAATTGGTTAAGGAAGCAGGTGCTTGTTGGCTAAAGAAGGATATCATAGAAGCTATCAGTTGAGAGATCGTTCAGTGGGGGTCTGAAAAAGATGCTGAGACTAGTAATATAGTCCCTGATGATTTTCTGCTCAGAGGTCTTGAGGTAGCTATTTGATGACGTGAGAAACACAACAGAGATCTGTTGTCTTCCTGGGGCAAGTATCCAAGATATCACAGACACCTTGCTGTGACTGATGAAAATGGATAACAACTACCCACTTCCAGTGATTCATAAGGTAACAAATGGTACAGCCAAAAGGAACTTAAAGAATATTGCCGGAAATGATGAAGCCTTGAGCAAGAAATGGAAGATCCTAAAGGCACTCACTCTCACGCATTCAAGACAAGGGATACACAGGATAAAATTTGATTTTGAACATGAAAAACTGGTTAGAAATACAATATCTGAGAATGGGATTTGAACTTTCAGACCACAATTTAAAATATAGACATGACAGACTCCTGGCGAAAAACAGAGTACATCTAACAAAGGTTAGTAAAAACGGAATTGTCTGAAATCTTAATAATATAATGAAAAGAGCTTTAAACTAAAGAAGATGGGGATGGAGAAGACTGCACCTATATACACATATATGTATGTCTACGTACATACACATACACACACACACACATATATATATACATATATGAATAGTAATAATGAAGCAAGGATAGCAACTGAGATACGTAGTAGCTCATAGGAAATAAGAAAGGAGACAGTTGTAAAACCCTAATTTCAAACCTCTGTATAAAAATGCCCCAAATTTAGGTGTCAAAAAAGCAACTAGATATCTTAAAAGAAGGAAATATTGACCTTCAAGTTTCTGAGACTTGATGGGATGAAACCTATAACTAGAATATGGCTTTTTTAAATTGCTAAATATGGAAATATGGGCAAATAACTGAGAAGGAATATGATGAGCATGACGGAAATCTTGTAAAAATCGTAGCAGGGAGGAGGAGGGAGAGAAGAAGGGGTGGGAGGAAGGAGGGAGGGGAAGAGAGAGGAGGAAGAGAGAGAGAGAGAGAGAGAGACAGAGAGAAAGAGAGAGACAGAGAGACAGAGAGAGACAGAGACAGTCAAAGAAGGTTCAAGACCATCACTTGGAGGGGACAGAGAGGTGTGCTGATCAATATTTAACCAGCCCTTGGGTGGGGGGAGAGGGGAATGGAAGAATGATAAACTTTTAAGTTTAGTCTGCATCATTAATGTTCTATCCACCACTTTCCTAACTCTAGGTGATCAGTAAAACAATGAACCAAGAGCTGCTTTATAGCATTTGCTGCTTTCCAATGTGTAAATGCATACACTGAAAGATTAACAATTACGTTGGCAGTGATCTGTCTCTAGTACACCTGTGGGTAGAAGGGACAATGGTATCACAACAGAAGAAAGGTAGTGATGTCCAGTTCTTATTTTACTTCTCTTTTCTCCACCAGTGAGAATGACCTTTTACTGGAAATGACAGAACACAAATGGCTAGGGAAGTTGATACCAAGTAAGATGATGGTAAGAGAATACCTAGCTGCCCTGAGTGAATTCAAATCATCTGGTCCAGATCAATTACGCATTTGGGTACTGGAAAAACTGGCAGCTATAGCTGCCAAGTTCTTGTCAGTGGTATTTGAAAGATTATGGAAAATGAGAGGTACCACAAGATTGGAACAGGGCAAATGTCCCAATTTTGAAAAAAGAAGGAAAAGATCGGTAAGGTGGTTGCAATTCCTGGGGAAATTCTAGAGCAGGAGTGGGGAACCTGAGGCCTCAAGGCCACATGTGGCCCTCTAGGTCCTTGGATGTGGCCTTTTGACTGAATCCAAGTTTTACAGAACAAATCTTTTTATTAAGGGAATTTGTTCTGTGAAGTGTGGATTCAAAGGGCTGCATTTGAGGACCTAGAGTGAGCAGGTTCCCCACCCCTGTTCCAGAGTGAATCATAAGAGAAATGGCTAGTTAACATCTAGAAAAGGGGATGATTACAAAGACCCAGCATGGATTCATCACGAACAGTTCATGCTAACTTTATTTCCATGTTTGGATAAATGAAGTTCCTCTTCATATCATGCCTCTGTGATAGGCTTGTTGATCTGTTTCTCAGACTTATTTATTTACTTTCTGTCCATGTGGTCTATGGTATATTCCAGTGACAAAATCATATCTATTTCTCCCTCTATAGGTTTTCTCCATCATGCTTCCTTCCTTTAGTTCCTGAATTTTTTCATATGAATATACTTTCTTAATAGAAATTGCTACCCTGCCTTTTTATCCATTTCACTTTCCATTTTTTTTGACAGGGTTACTAAAATAGTACATGAGGACATCACTACAGATTTAATTTAGTTTCTTATACTCTTCTCATAGATAAGCTAAAGAGCTGGACTAGGTAAGTAGATTTAGAAGTAGTAAAAATAGATGAACTTGAAGAGTAGTCATCAATTTTGTTGTTAAGTCAACTTTGTAGCCATGTTCAACTCTCAATGACTCCATCGGAGGTTTTCTTGGCAGTCACTGGAGTGGTTTGACATTTCTTTCTCCAGCTTATTTTACAGATGAGAACTGAGGCAAGTCTGGTTAAGTGACATGCCCAAGATTACCCAGCTAGTAAGTGTCTGAGGCCAGATTTGAACTTACTAATTCCAAGCCCAGTGTTGTATCCACTGTGCCAACTACCTGCCCCTGTAGTCATCAGTGGATTGACATAAAACTGGAAGGAAGTCTCCAGGAATCCATATTTGGCCTCCTGTTATGTAACATTTTTATCAATGACTTGGATAAAAGTATAGATGACAGGTTCATTAAATTTGCATGACATATAGGATGGCAGAGTCAGAATTCAATATGATCTTGTGGCTAGAACATTGGGTAAAATATGATGAAAATCATTAGGGATAAACTGTGAAGTCCTATAGTTGGATACAAAAAAATCAACCTCACAAGTACTACATAGATGAGGCACACTTAGCAGCTCTGAAAAAGATATGGGGGGTTTGGAGGACGGCAAAATCAAAAAGTAAGTGGTGTGATTTGGTCACCTAAAGAGCAAATATGATCTTAGGCTGCATTGAGAAAGGTATAATTTAAGGAACAGGAGACACCCTGCCCTAGTCAGACCACACCAAAAGCATTATTTTAGATATCACAGTTTAAGAAAGATGTTGATAAGTTCAAGAGCATCCAGAGAAGGGCATCCAGAAAGGAGGACTTTGAGTTTTCATTTCATGAACATTAGCTGGAAGGAACTGGGAGTGCTTAATCTAGAGAAGAAAAGTTTTGGGAAGGACACAATATTTACTTTTAAACATTTTAAGTTGTTGAAAAAAGATTAAGAACAAAAAATGGTCTGTTAAGAGCTGACATAAACAACTCCATTTTGTTCTGTATTTGCCTCCCTCCCTTTTTTTTTTTTTTGCTTAGCACATAGTTCAGGGAAAGCATAAAGCAAAATGTTACTCTCCTTCAATATCTCCTCTTAATTATTTTATAAAAGAAGATTTCAATAGCTCAAGAGAGTTGTCCCCTTCTCTTTATTTTGTCTGATAAAGTATGTAGCCCACCCTTTATGAAAGTTTATTGAGTAAGAAAGTACTGTTTTCTTTGGTCTAGTGTAAATGGCTATGCTAACATGGATATGTTCTTTCCTTTCTAAAAATTTAAGTATCACCTTTCTGTTGTATCTTTTCCTGTTTAAGTGCTGTACCTGCTCTGCCAAATGACTTTGTAAGAAGCATATCTTATTTTTTGTTACCCTCTCTGACTCACATAGATTTGGAGAGGAGAATGTATATATATATATATATATATGTATATATATGTATGTATATGTATATATGTATGTATACACACATATATACATGTACATATATGTATTATATATATGCACATTTGTATAAGTATTTAGATATATCAGGAAATGAAAGCTACAATAACTGCAAAAGAACTGGTCTCTTTAGACACAGGGTGATGGAGTTACTTGATCACAGATAGACCAAGGTGAACTGAAAGACAGAAGTTACAGAAGAAGACAAAATATGAAAACAATTCTGAAAAGACTAAACTTTCAAATCTCATATATACACACCTACCTCTACATGTAGGACAGAACCAGTACTATTGGACAGACAGCTCAGAGACTTTTTTAAGTTAATTTCTTTTTTCAAATGAAGATGTGTCTTCTCTTCCTCCAACTTATTTTATATGCCCTGCATTGAGAACATATAGCCACCTACACATTTTTACAAACATGCATAGTACAGAAAAACATATTTCCACAATGGGTATGTCCCAAAACAATGTCTCAATATGCATTCAATCCATCAGCCATCAGGAATTGGTAGCATAAATGCACACATATAAATCCATACACATGCATGTGTGTGGACACGTGTGTGTGTGTGTGTATATGTATATATATATATATATATATATATATATATATATATATATATATATAAAATCTCCCAAATTAACGCATACATCCATCACCTCTTGAAAGTGTGTGTCAAACTGTGAATGTCAAACTGTGCATTTTACCTATCTGCCTGTACCATGTCTTGGTATATTTGGGCAACAGCTAGTAAGGACCCTGAAAATTCTTGTAACCAATAGCTTTGTGGAGAAGGGATCAGAATTGCTCTGTGTCACTCTAAAGCGCAAAACAAGAAATAATTGATACATGTCCCGAAGAGTAAAATTTTTTAAGGTAATTTTTTTTCAGATGAAGATCTGCTTTCTCTTCCTCCAAGATCCCTGCCTCCCTCCCTTAAGAAAACAAAACAAAACAAATCCCCTGTTATAAACACATATACAGCAAAACACATTTCTGCATTGGTCGTATCCAAAAAGTGTCTGACTCTGCCTTCTGAATCCATCAGTTCTCTCTCAGGGATTGGTAAAATTATTCAGCATGGCTCCCCTGGAGTTACGACTGGTTATTGTGATCAGAGTTCCTAAATCTTTCAAAGAAAGCACAGAAGCAGTAAGTGTACAGTAGTATATAAAAGCCACATAACCATATGTAAGCAAGGAATGAAAATAAAATTATTAATATTTTCAAGGCTAGCTTGTATAGGAAATGCACCAGAACATACTAAAAGCATACCCTCCAATGCCCCAGGGATGGATCACTGGATCATATTTCAACCTGGAAGAAATTTTAGAGGTCCTCTATCCATCCCCCTCATTTTATAGATGAGAAAACTAAGGCAGGGAGAGATCCAGCAAATTGCCCAGAGTCACTTAGCTAGTAAGTGTCCAACAGGGGATTTGAGCTTAGATACTCTCCTCTCCAAGTTCAGTGTCCCATTTAAAACACGCAGTGGTGTGGAACTCAAATAGAAATGGGGCCTCTGAACAGTGTATCTGCAGCCATGAAGGTGTGTATTGACTTAGAAAACCACACATTAACATGATCTGTGTTTCATTTTACTTTTATTTTGCTAAATGTTTCCCAATTACATTTTAATCTCGTTTGGCTGCACTCAGGAAGATTGCAATCTCTTGTGGTGTTTCTCTCACTCTTTTTAAAAGAAAAACAGTATGTAACGTATATGGGTAAGTTTCGAGAAAAATTTTTAAAGGGGACACAATGGATATACTTTGAAAAGTATTATAATAAACACGTAATATAAGATCAACATGAAAGCGCCTCCAGCCTCAGAATAAAAGGCATGCATTTTTTTGATCATTCACTCTACTGTAGTAATGATAATACTAAAGGAAAGACTGAGACCTCTCCAGAGTTAAAGGCAAAATTGGTTTCTGCCATTCATTCATGTGTAGTGGCTCTTTATTTTTAAGGACTCTTCACAGAGCAAAATGTTTCTGTTCCTGCTGGGAAAAGCTGGGAATATGTTCTTATCTTTGTTTAGCTTGCAGCTATTGAAAGCACCATCAAAGATAAACAGTGTTTATTTGGGAGTTGTACAATATGGTTATGTAGCTTAAATTAGCACTTCAAGGGGAGAATGTTTTTGAAGTGCAGTCCCAAAGGAACAACCTGTCTTTTTTTACGACTGACTGCAAAAGAGAATTTTAAAAACTTCAAAATAAAATCTGACTTTGTTAGAATGATAATAATAAGTAGGAAATTTTATTTTTACTTCTGGTGCCAAAATTATCAAATGTTAGATGCAAGTGCGTGTAAGGGGCACATAAATCACACATTGATGTAATTACCGAGAACAGATCGTGGTATCATTAAAAATTAAGTTACTTCTATGATGGTGCTCTTTGCAGCCTAGTATCAAGGAATGTCATAGCTGCAAGGGGCCATATCAATCAGTTGGTATAAACTACTTATTTCACAGATAAAGAAACTAAGGTCCTGAAAGTTTAAGTGACTTTTTCCTAGGTCACATGAGTAGCAGGTAGAAAAGATGGAGGTCAAACCCCAGTCCTGCCACTCTAATAAGCTAAAGCATACAACAAAACCTTTTCCTCTTTCTAAAAAAACCTTTCCTCATGAATGACCACTCCCACAGGCTGATTCTTGCTTGGATAGTGTGAAATTGGTAATTGATGATTAACAGTAACAAGCTTCAGTAACTACTGCAACCAATTTCTAGGGCTTAGATTTGCATTTATTTTGTATGGGCCTTGGTAGAGGATTTTGTAAGAGACTTCATAGAAGACTGTGCACACAACTGAGACTAGACCTGCCTTGTGGGAGAAAAAGACTGATGGAAAATGATTCAACCTGGTCAGCAGATACTTTTTCCTAGTAATTGGGTGTCTTTGGTGAAGCAGGTATTTGACTGGGGACTTTCCAGAGAAGGGTCAACTCTGCATTTTCCTTGTCACTATAGATTCTGCACGACTCACCCCTCTTTTTGCTAGTCAGCATAACTATGGACAATTAGTTTAATTTGCATAACAGGACTCATGTAACTAGCAAACTGTATAAAAAGTTGCTCTGATCATAAAGTATATCTTTATGAGGGGTAACTGATCTCTATTACTGGCAATTGGAGCCTTGTTAAATAGATTATGCTTGGACTTTTGTGCCTCAGTTTCTCTTCACTGCCGATTTTTATTGAGACACTATATATTTCTTTCTACTTAAGAATTCTCAGCGACAATTCACGATAGTGGCTTAATTTAAGACATTCTCTGCCCCCCCCAAACTAATACTAAAATGCATAAAAACTTTTTGAAAATTTTTGTTTTTACAAACTTAATTTTCCCAATATATCCTTTCCTCTAGAGAGCCATCCCTTATAACAGAAGGGGAAAAAAATCAACATTAACCAACATAGCCCCAAATCTGACATTATATTCATGGTTTACACTTTCCTCCCTTAAAGGGGCAGCTAGGTGGTGCAGTGGGTAGAGCACCAGTGCAGCAACCAGGAGGACCTGAGTTCAAACCTCACCTCAGATGCTTGACACTCACTAGCTGTGTGACCTTGGGCAAGACACTTAACCCCAAAGGCTTCATCCTGGGTCATCTTCAGCCATCCTGATGAATATCTGGTCACTGGATTCAGATGGCTCTGGAGGAGAAGTGAAGCTGGTGACCTGCACAGCCCTCCCTCACTCAAAACAAAGTCAAGTGCAAGTCATGTCATCAACTCTCTGATGGTATGCATAGTCTTCTTTGGCAACAAAGGATGAACACACTCCCTTATATCATAAATTCAGCTACACTGACTTGTCATTCTTCACAAATGACACTTTATTTCCTCTCTTTATGCCTTTGCACTGGCTAAGCCCTGTGCCTGAAATGTTCTCCTGCGTCATCAACCCTGACTCCTGGATTCCTGGGCTTCTTTTCAAGAGTTAGCTAAAAACACATTTTCTGCAGGTGATCTTTCAGGGTACCCATCCCTCCCTCATACCCCATTATTTTCTTCTGAGATTACACAGTATATATCTTGTATTTATGTAAGTGTATATTTGTGTTAATGTTTAGAAATCACATACAGCTAGAGAGTATTCTGGAAATGAAAGAATTCCTTCTGCATCATTAGTGCAGTTGGCATTATCGGCAACATTTGTACAAACAAGCTAGACAAGACAATCACAAAATAAAGCCTAAGTAGGCAAAATTTTCACTGTATATCCCCTTCTCTCCCTATACCCTCCACATCACAGACTGTTCACATCTTATTTCAGATGCCTAGTTTTCTCCTCCCTTACCCCTGCAAATTCACCTTAGGAGAGGCTCTGATCTCAGGCATTATGCTTAAAGTCTCACTAAAGTTGATCTACAGCCAAAATAGTTCAGTTGGGAGAGTGTTAGCTGAAGTTCAATTCTGGTTTTTGGCAGGAATTTGGGACAGTCTAGGTAGCACATTGGATAGAGTATGGGGCCTGGAGTTAGGAAGACCCAAGGAGTTCAAATATGACCTCCAACATTTAGCAAAATTTACTACTCCAACAAATATGACCTGCATGACTCTGGGTAAATCACTTAACTCTTTTTGCTTCATTTTCCTTCTCTGTAAAATGAGCTAGAAAAGGAAACAGAAAACCATTCCAGTATCTTTTCCAAGAAAACCCCAAATGGGATAATGAAGAGTCACTGAAAAACAAAAGCTGATCTATTACCTCTCCTAGGAGTATATGAACTGTCACACTATTAATTGTAGAAAGCAAGGCTAAGGGTATTTTCCCTATTAATGAATGAACAAAGCATTAAGGGCTTACTAGGAGCAAAGCACAGCATTAAACACTAAGAATACAAACAGAAAAGCAAGATAGTCTCTACTCTCAAGAAGCTTATATTTTAATGGAGAAAACAACACACATGGAAGATTTCAGCTTCAAGTCATATAGAAAAGTCTCACAGTCCTTAGGATGCAAAGCAGATGGCAATACCTCTTTAATTTCTTTCCCCTGGTAAAATGTCAGTTTCTAATGTTGAACCATGTGACCAAGGACTCTGGGGACAAAAATTCTCTTTTCTGGTTTTTTTTTTTTGTTGGAGGGGGGGAAGGTAAGGCAATTGGGATTGTGACTTGCCCAAGGTCACACAGCTAGCAAGTGTTAAGTGTCTGAGGTCAGATTTAAACTCAGATCCTCCTGGAGCACCAGGGCCGGTGCTCTATTGACTGCACCTCCTAGCTGCCTTTTTTCTGGTCTTTAATAGATGTGGCTGTAGCACCTGCTAGAGCAATTGTCAACCTGCATCTGAACATGAGCTGCTTTCTAGCCTACTTAGCTCAATTCCCTCCTGTCTCTCAAGTTACCTGCTTTAGCTAAGGTAGTTTGCCTAGCCTATGAGTAGCATAGGGATGGCAGGTTCTGATTCCCTAAATGATGCCCGTGAAGGCTGGGTTCAAGACCAGTGGTCTGTGGGGTGTTGCCACTCCCATGGCTCTTGTGCTCATCCTTTTCTACCATAGTTTCTCTTCTCACTGAGGGCTGTAGGAGCTGGATTGAAGTAGGTTTGGTGACTTGAGGGAATTCTTCCCTTTTCAAGGCCGTTGGGTTCAGGATCTTAAACGGTCTCCATAAAGAGACAAGGAAATGATAGAAAGATAATGTTTGATTTGTCTGGTATGTGCCAACTCCCATATCCCCTTAAGAGAATTAAAAAAAAACCAACAAATTTCTGATACCAGCCTATTGAGAGGGAAAGAATATTTTTCATTGAGTGGGAGCTGTTCATGTTGAATATTTTAAACCAAGCTGGCTTGTTGCAATCTGAGGGAGATGCTGCAATGCAGCTTTGAAGAGTACAGCTTATCCCTTTTTCTGGTGATGTTAGAACAAGCTTTCAGGTAACTTTCATATTCCAATTCTTCATCCAGCTCTTCAGCTCTTGTCCAGTCAAGCCAATCCTTTTGAGGGAAAATAAAACTAAGTTTCCTACCTAACCTTAAAAAAGCAAACAGATTCAAACACACTGTATGTCCTTTGGTTATTGTAGTGACCCTACATTTTACAGCAACTAAAATGGACAATTAGTACTTTAGTAACAAGCTATATCATACATGCATATGCTCTCCTTTATGTAAGCAAATATACTTCAGCAAGAAGACAACATGGTCACCCTGCTTTTGTTCAAGTCCTACCCTCGACCCTTTGAGTCAGTTCCCCACAAGAAAGTTAGAAGGATGGCTGGGGTTGTTTAAACAAACCAAACTAGTGATAAAGCTCATATTTTTTTAAAAAAAAATAAATATTGTACAAGTTACTGTTAATGCCAACTGTTTCTCTCCACAAAATAACAGTCAAAATATTAAATGCTTAATAAATGCTTTAACTTAAGGACAAGTAATCCAAAGGTCAGTAAAATGTAGCTTATAATGGCTAATCAACCTAAGTCTACCTCCTACAAAAATATAAATATATTATAAAAATACACTTATGCCACTTAGTTACACTACAGCCATTTTATGTCCTTCATGAGTGCTAGTTCTATGGATTGGCTGTACAACCTAGGATGCAAGTGGAGAAGGAGATAAACCAAATATATATTATCTTTAGAAATTCTCAGATTCCTAACCAAAAAAAATGCTCTCTATGGCACATAAGGCAGTTATTTCAAACTTCAGTTATATTAAAAGCTTAAAGTCTCCACTGCACATAAACATGAGGCACAACAGAGAATTCTATATATCATCATATAATGAATGATATGCTCCTCCATTTCTAAACTGAAGTCAATGAGTCTTTTAAAGAGGTAAAGCTGTGTACTGCTTTCACGGAGAGGAGAAAAAGAAGAGAGCACAATTATCTTTCATTATATTTTGAAAAATGTAAATAATTTTATTTTTTTAATTAGATGTAAAGACAATTTTCAACATTCATTTTTTTAAAGATTTTTAAGTTCCAATTTTTTCTCCCTCCTTAGGTTATAACATGGAATTTTTCAATGTTGCTTGGGGTACACTACCCTGAATCCTAAATAATGAGTAAAATGAATTTACTGGTTAAGTATCTTTATTTTTATTGAGGTCATTCTTCATGACCTCCCTATGCTTGAATCCTCCCAACAATTATATTCAAACAAATGCCTAAGTAACGAAACAAAGTGTGACTTCTGATCTACTCCAGAAAGTACCAACATAGCCTCTGTATTTGCAGATTTACTCCTGGATGTCATTTGGGATTCTAGAAATAACAGAATCCAGAGGCTGCCAGTGACAGTTCATTAGGGAGTCATAGAGCTCTTCACTTCCCACCATAAATTCCTTGTTCAGGTTCTCAATATCCAAGGGAATCTGTGGATCTGCAAAAGCCAATAGTGTATGAAAGACTGGCTAGTTTCACCAAGCAGTTAAACAGCTGATATTTTCAATGACTGTCCCACAATAATTTTAAATGAGCATTTTGTAGTCTTTAAAAAGGTTTTTTTCTTTTAAAGTGTAATGTAGTCAAATAGGAAAATTGAAGTTTAAATACTTTTTAAAATTAATTTTTTTTTCCATTTTTGGAGAGTCCTCACATTTATTTTAATAAAGTCATGTAGATTTACAATAAATACTCCCTCTTTTGTCCAAAACTCAAAGTGATACATTTCTTAAATATATTATTTTCAGATATTAAACTTCTACTTTCATGTTCAAATAACAGCTAAAGAATGAGAACTTTTGAGATATGAGTAAGATGATTATTTCTTTAACTCAACAAGGCC
The DNA here is from genome assembly GCA_023548195.1 of Bettongia penicillata ogilbyi. NCBI lineage: Eukaryota > Metazoa > Chordata > Mammalia > Diprotodontia > Potoroidae > Bettongia > Bettongia penicillata. The sequence goes on from JAJHZJ010000589.1 coordinate 1,591,293, forward strand.
GAATATTTTAATTTGTCACTGGCTACTAAGAGTCCCCTACACATTTCAGCAGAAAGAGCTTTAAATCTTCCCCCCTATTTTCACAACCCACCTTAAGGAGCTCTCCCATCATTAGGAAGACAAAAAGAACATGTTTTCCCTTCTCATTATCATCATTGTCCCCACCTGAGCTCCCACACCCACACACTTTGAAATAGCAGTAAGTACTCACTGAAAAAAGCTATCTTTGCCAAGTCAAACAGAAATATGGTATCATTGCCAAATCCTGAGCCGGTAGGATGAAGGAGGGGAAGGAAACACCTCCCCCCTCCCCAGTCCCCTCCCCCACGAATTTAGCACCATATATCAGTATATCAGTAGGATTGGGAGGGATTTTAGAAAGCATCTTATTCAACCCTATCATCTTGGGGTTGAATTAACTATGGGATAAACAGGCAAAGTGACTTCACCGAAGTCACGCAGCCAGTTGTATAGCAGACTCAGGATTGAAACCCCAGTCCTGACTCCTAGTAATCTGGTATTCTTTCTATAGCTTTATCTTAAATACTAAACCCATGGCTCCATAACAACGGCTATACAACTTGACTACATCCCATTCAGTCAATACTTAGTAAACTGCATTGTGGATTACACAGAGCTTTAGTTTTCAGCCTAACATTTGAGCCTGCTTTCCAGTTAGTGTCACACACAACAAGGATCACTGTAATACACGTTTTCAATCAAAGAAGCAAATAGATTGTATTTCCATTACCTTCAGTTTGCTCCTCATCATGACTTGCAGTCCAAGCCTAAAATTAAGCATCAAGATCTTAAAAGAAAGGCTCCTACCATAAGTCTAATTACATAATAATCATTTGTTTCTCTAGAAAATTGTGCTACTTGAGGGAGTGGGGAACCCATAAAGGGTTCTGAGGTTTGAACCCATGAAGAGTTACAACATAGGTAAATTATAGCCAAGAAAAGGGAAAAAAAATCCCTGACCACACACCAACTTTTCTTTCCATCTGTCCAACGGGGAGGGACAAGATATGACTGTTAAAGTCCCAACTCAGTTTAAAAATTCTTACATCTTCTAAAAAAGGCCACTTATCCTTAAATACACTTTCCTCACAAATAAGTTGTAATTAAAAAAATGTTTCAAGTTATACAACACTGTGAAAGGTAGAATGACTTTTTCAAAAGCCATGAAAATGAAAATCTGAGTGAACAAAATCCAAAATACTAATTTAATTGTTAACTGTTTAAGCTCAGGAGAAATTTACCATAAAATTATCTTTTGCATAAAGGTAATTGTATTTTCAACTCATTTATCAACGAAATGCTTTTAGTAACTAACACCACTCTTTTGTCTTAAAATAGAAAAGTATATTGGAATGTGAAATTTTGTGTTTATGGAATAAAGTAAATATTTAAGGGAAATATTCAAGGGAATATAAAATACAGCAAATTCACTTAAATAATTACCTCTGACACAGCTGGAATTTCAGCTAGATCTTTTGGATTCTGTTTTGCAGAACAGACATTCTGAATATTCTCATAAAATAAAAAGTTATAGTTATATTCAAAACATGGTTCAAAATCAGACTGCAGATAGCAGGTTTGGTGCTGTTGGTAATAGGTACCACAGTTGTCAAGTTGTAACTCAGACTTCATCCTAATAGAGAACAAAATCATGAGAAATGGTAATGTGGCACATTGGAAAAACTTCTGGCTTAGGAGTGAGAAGGTCTTGGTTTGTACACCACCTTTGCCACCTCTGTGACCATGGGCAAGCTGGGACTCAATCAATTCCTTCTTCGATAAGATGAGGAGTCAGATGAAAATTTCTAAAGTCCTTTCCACTTTCAAGTTTAGTCCCCTAGACTAAATTACAAATAACTGCACCCCTCCCCCTGCCTAAGAGTTTCATTTCTAATTTAAAAAAAAATCATCAGTCCAAGACTATTTAAGTTTCATTTGTTTCAAGAGACATTTTTAAAACATTTAAGTGGCCAGAAGTTACAAGACCCAAATCACTGATATCTTTCCTTTCTCTTTAAAGGTAAAAAAAAGAGGAAAAGGAATCTCACCTTTGCCAGTACCAGAAATAATTGTTTTGTTGGGTTAAATCAAAATCTAGAGAAGTCGAACTCCCAGCCATTGCTATTGAAGGACGAGTTTTAAATAACAGTAACAAAGCCAAGAATAGAATTTGCTTTGAACAAACCTTCCTGGCTTTCTGAATAAATACTGCAACCAATTCTTGACAAACACCTGCTTCAGAGTTAATGAACTCAGCTGTTTCACTCCAATTAATTACAAAATTCTCACTCTATACAACTTTCACACAGTAATAGGTAAAAAGTCACATCACAGTAATAAGCAAAAATTTAAGTCTGATTTCACAATCTGATGTTTATCTACTTTCAAGTCTTCTGAAAGGAAATTAAACAGGAAATAACAGTACCTCTCTAGGGCACTTTCTCTGTGTGGTTCTGCTTAGTTTTTTCCTCTGGCTGTAATCATTATGCCATCAAATTGCTGTAATATTTGACAGATGAAGAGAGTATGCAATTGATGAGTACAAACTGTTTTCTGGCCATGTCTTGCAGAAAATGGTAAAGGAATAAAAAGAATCAACAGCTTTGGTGCTATTAATAATAGGGCGCTCCAGTGGCTGCAACTCAGATTTAAGAGAGAGAGAAAAGAGGAAGAACAAACTTATGAGAAGATAAAGGATGCCCTGTGTAGGGTCTGGGGTCCTGGGCTCACGTGTTGACCCTGTTCCTTGCAATCTGCTTTCTTGGATCAATCACTTAATCTTTCTGGACCTCAGGGTTTTTGGTTCATAAAAAAAAGGGATTAATTCATCAATCCTTTAATCAAAAGGGGTTATTCATCAACTGACAAGCATACTGAATGCCAGGCACTGTGCTAGTTGGTGTATAAGATCCTTTCCAAAAATAAGTCTATGATCCCATAAAAAGAATTAAATTTATGGAACCAATATTTTTTTTTATTACAAAAATCCATACAGTGCTTCAATAGAAAAAAAGACTATCTACAAATTGTATTTGGCTGTTAAGGGCTCCTTAATTGTCTTCCAAGACAAACACGAATTATTTTAACGAAAATGTCCAACTGTAAAATGTTTATTACACTTAAATGTAAATTACAAAAGTAACAAATGCATTCAATTAGAATTCAGGACTTTTTTACACCTTGAAGAGGCATACTACAGATTTGTTTAAAACCAAATTCCTAAGAATAAAAGGAAATACTTTTGTATAATTCTCCATCAGAAATTTGAGGTGGTTGTTTTTATTTTTGTGACTGATATTTTTGTGATCTGATAAATACATACATTTATAGCAGTGATAATGCATATGAAATAGTGACCTGAATAGGCCCTTTGCAAAAATAGACAAGGTTTCAAAGTATTGTTTTATTACTATAATACTCAATAAGCAGTACTTACTCTTGCCTAAATAGAAATACGAAAACAGAAACCAGGTCACATTATCGAAGAGTAATCTCAGTTTTAACAAAGTAAATGGAACAGAGACCAAGGTCATTCTCCATTAACATTCTAAGCCTTATTAAGTAAAGTGAAAGTAGAAAGAGCCCTGGTTCTAGACTCAGAAGTTCAGGGTTCAAATTCTAAATAACACAGGCTCCTTTAGCATGAGTATCTCTGAACCTTGCTTTCCTCCTATGCAAAATAGGCACAGCACTTCCACAATAACTCATGGGATTGTTGTGAGAAAAATAACACATTGTTAACCTCAAAGGGCTGTAAAAATTTCAATTATTATTATTTCATGGTCAGAATTACACTAGTTCAAAAATCTAAAAAATTTCCAAAGTCTTTCACATTTCATGTCAACTAAAGCCATATTTCATAGAATTTCAAAAGCGCCTTGGTCTAAGAACCTTGAGAAGGCATGTGACCTGCCCCTACCCCATCAATTTTTCAACAAATGAAACCTGAAGTCAAATAGGTCCTGAATATCATAAGACCTTTTCTGATTATTCAAAGAAAATCGTCAATTATTTAACTCCACAGTTTCTAATCATGAACTTTCCACTCCTTGTGTTTGTTGTTAAGTAGTATCCAACTCTTCATGACCTCATTTGTGGTTTCCTTGGCAGAGATACTGGAGTGGTTTCATTCTCCAACTCATTTTTACAGATAAGGAAACTGTGGCAAACAGGGTTCAGTGACTTACTCAGGGTCACACAGCTAGTATGTGTCTGAGGTCAAATTTGAACTCAGAAAGATGTCTTCTTGACTCCAAATCCAGGTGCCACCTAGTGCCTATACAAGGTATAACCTCCAGTAAAATATAAGCTTCTTGTGAACAGGAGCTTCTATAAAATGAGAGCTTAATGATAATTGAATTTTAATTTTGCTAACTAAATCTTTAAAATCCCACTCATTTCAGTAAGTGGAAATGTATAAAACCATTGAATTAACATTCTTGAAATAAAAAAATTGAATACGTACTGTCACAAGCCAGCGATGAGCTTTTTCCTCCCAAAATGCTGTATTTATTCAAAAGAACAATTTTTATACTAATGATAACTAAGTGGTTCTTAGAATCTACAGTGAAGTTATACAAAGCTTTAAAGAAATGTGCTTTGAACAAATCTAGCTGAATAGGCACACTGATAGGTATTTGTGCATTTGTGCTTTGTTCTTTCTGATGATGGAAAGCTGGTTCTTAACATAGTTATAAAATTGCTCTTGCTAACTAATGAAGTGAGGGCAGGTAGGTAGCACAGTATAGAAAGAATAACAGACTTGCAATCAGGAAAACTCATCTTGAGTTCAAATCCAGACTCAGACACTTATTAGCTGTGTGACTGTGCAAATCACTTAATCCTATTCACCTCAGCTTGTCATGTGTAAAATGAGCTACAGGAGGAAATGGCAAACCACTCTAGTATAAAGACAAGAAAAAAAAGCAAGAAAACCTCAAATGCAGACATGAAGAGCTGGACATGACTGGAAAATGATTCAAAGACAACAAACTAATGAAGCAAAATGCTTTTTATTTTTTTTTTAAACAGAATTTTCAGTATCAAGAAAAAGTCAGGAAAGAAGTTATAGGTATGGAAGAAAATAAAACAAAACCTTGTAGTATTTCTTGGCAAGTTTTTTCTTGACTCTTTAGCTACATTAATTTCACAGGAATTGGATACATCAGATTGGAGGATAAAGGATGGAAGGAAAGCTAAGAAAAATGTGGAGCTACCTTTTAGAAAGTCCCCAAAGCCAGAATCAACAAACATCTAAATGTCTATGAGAAACACTATACTGGATACTGTGCTGTAACGCTACACCAGGAGCAACCTCTATACCTTAATAGTAAAGTCCAGCTAACCTTTTAATCTGGTCTTTCTATGTACCTACCCTCCAAAGAAAGGTCCCCTGTTCTTCAGGCTTGGTTTCCAGTTCCTCCCTAGTTTGAGCCTTGCTTCAAGCATTTTATCTTAAAATGTAGGTTGAAAAATTACCTGCCTCAGGCCTAAGTTGCAAAGGGCCCAACGCTGGGCATATTGGGGCATAGACTATGTATTTTTAAAATATCTGTTGAAGGGCAGATGGGATTTGGAATCTGTAGTCAGTTAAACTACTCTGGGATTGTGTCCTTATTTATAAAAATAAGATGTGGTATGAATGAGAGGACTGAAACGACTGAACATCAACAGTATGAATGAGAGCTGAAGTCAGATGAAATGCTGCAGGCTAGTACGGCTCCCACAGGACACTAACATTTATGTAACACTTTAAAGTATACAGTGTGCTTTGCATAAACTAACCTTATTTGTCCTTCATAATAACCATGTGAGTTTGGTGCAGTTACGATTCCATTTAACAGATGAGAAAACTGAGGTCAAGATTGTTGACTCTGACTTGCTGCAATCACTTAGCTACTAAGTATCTAAGTCAGGGCTGAACTCATTTCTTCCAGAATCCAACTCTACCCACTTGGTTGGGACATGGAGTTTCCATTAAGGCAGAAGGCTGCAGAAAGTCTGTCAACTTCTGATAATATGTAATGCTCCTTGGGATGGGGATGATTTCATTTTTGTCTTTGTCACTCTAGTGCCTGGTACTAGCACTAGCCTGGCACACAGTAAGTACTTATAAAATTATTGTTAATAGACTCTGCTGTATCAATCAATGTTTTGGTTAACTACTTTTCTTTATTACCATGGAAAATTTAATTGGCTGGGGAGAGAAGTACTGGGTTTTGCTCGTTTGCTTAGGAATAGATATGATTTAACTGATATAGGGAACTATGGTAAGCAAACTTATTGATCTGCCTAGCTAAGTGACTTCCACAGGGTCACAAAGCCAGTGTTAAAGTAGAGTCAAAGGGCCTGGATTCAAATTCTGTTGAGGAGACTGCGTGAATTCGGCCCAATAATTACCTCCCGGAGCTTTTTTCGTCTCCTATAAAATGCTCTTGTGTGGAGATGGTGCAGTAGAGCCTCTGGAGCTCCTCTGGTGATCCATGATCTCAAACGAGTCTGACTCCGAGGCTGGCGCAGTGTCCACTTCCTATCGGAAATGACTGGCAATTAAAAGAAGGGTACCAATGAAAAGATCTCGGTAAATAAATAAAAGGGCGAGTTTGTACTACATGATCTCAAAGCTCCCTACCAGCTCTAGGGATAGATAGCAAAGTCATACAGCCCTTGGAACCCCAATTCCCCACATTTTAGGCGATTTGGGGCATAAAAATCTATATTTACAATATATTTTAAAAGTTAAATTCCTGCAAATTCATAATTAAAATGACTCCTAAAAGTAAAAAAAATCCCTAAAACCGCAAAGGAAACTGACCAAGAACTGTGAATTTAAAACCCTGGATTCAGCATGCTCCGCCCCTACAAGCCCCAGTCCCGCCTCCGCTCCTCCTGTCCCCGCCCCTATCCCCGCCTCCAGTCCAGGTCCTCGCCCCGCCCCTTCGCCTTCAATCAGGCCCCGCCCCCCACTCTCCGTCCATCTGTTTCCTGTCTTCTCCCCATCCCTCCCCTCCACCAGCGGTGAGGTCCCGCCCCCGCCCTTTCGTCATGACGTAGCGGAAGTTTCGATTCAGAACTAGCATCGCCAGTCCAACTTTTAAGAGACTCCTATCTCCACTCCCACGCTTCCCAGGAAGTCTTTCCATTCCCCTCAATTTTCATTTTTTGAATTGCTTTACTTTGCCTTAGGAAAATCGATGGAACTGCCGTATGTGACGAATAGTGTTCACTGAAACACAGGCGCGTAGGTGGGCAGCCCGGCCTTCCCGTGACGTCAACCGGGAGCGCCGGCGGAGGAAGGACCCTTACATTCTGAGCATTAGGGTCCTCGTAGACTCGCGGGCTGGCCCCGCCCCCGGGCTCCGCATTCCGGAAGGAAGAAGGAAAGGAGACACGTGCGCGTGCGCGGCAGTATGGAGCTAGTCTGTGGCTGCTATGAGCAGGTTCTCTTCGGGTTCTCGGTGCACAGGGAGCCCGGCTCGAGCGGCCAGAGCGAGGTGAGAGCGGGGCGGCGGACTCGAAGCCGTTGCCCTCGGGGGCTGGACGTCGGGGTTCGAGACTCGCTGTGTCTCCTCCGCTTGACAGCCTTTAGTCGGAGGGCACGTGGACCGAGGGCTGGGGAGGGGCGGGAGACTCAAGCTCTTGAGTCTGGTAGAAAAGCTTCAGCAGGAAGGAGGGGTCCGCGGTTCGCTCATATGGGGCGAATCCATCCCCTCAGTAATACTGGGAACTCACGTTTTTGTAAGCATCTTCACATTTGCACTGCCAGCCTTGCCATTAGATCCCCTTGGGCACAGTGTGTGGCTCTGAAGGCTTCTCTGACTCCTGCGGTCCGTCCTCAGCTTCCAGCCCCGCCTCTCCTGCGGTCTACTTTGATTTTTTTCTATTTTAACTTGCATATTGCTTTTTATCCGTATACAGCCGTATCCTGTACTCTTACGTTGCCTTATATTAGTTTGTTTTTATTTTCTTTTTTTTGGTGCTACATTTCTCTCCCTGTTTTAAACGTCTTGCGCTCCTCCTGGCAGGGAGGGTCAGACTAAGAGTTACAACCACTCTCGGCCACACCGAGGAATGACAGTACCCTTAGTTTGTCATCAATAGTTGTGTTCCTCCTTTAGGATCCGAAGTTCCACTTTTAGGCCATGCCCTTTAATTCTTTCATTTTCCTTTCCTCACAGCTTAAAATTATTTCTTAGTATAACTTGTACAAATCATTTAACATTTCTCAGCCTCCATTTCGACATTTGCAAAGTAGTGATGATATTACTTGAAGTAGCTGTCTCATGATGGTTTTGTAGGGTACTGTATTAGAAACTTTAAGGTCCTTTATAATTCAGTTGTTAGTTTATCAGGTTTGGGAATTGTCCATGGTTAGTATTCTGTTATGCACTGTTTAGGAATGCTGGCTCAAGTCTCCCATCTAGAAAAAAACGTGTTCCTTATTTGAAAAAGAGTATTCCCTTTACCTGATCTGCTTTCAGTTAAGTTTTCAGTTTACCTTACAGAAATTTTGGATTTTCTTACAAGAGAAGCTAAGTGACTAGATCATGACATTTGAGTCAGAAGATGTGCTTTTGGGTCCTGACTGCTCCTTAATAGCCATGTAACCATAGTGCTTGATCTTGTTTTGTAGAGTGGTTGGGGGAGTCAAATAAAGTGATGTTTTAAAAAGTGTTTTTATAAATATTGAAGTGCTTTTTAGTGTAAATCATCCTCTGACAGTCTTAATGTGGAAAAAATTATCTGACAGTGAACATTGTCTCAGTACTGACAGAGGTTAGCTTCTAGGCATCATCATTGATGTCAAGCCATTTGTTATTTGATAGGTCTCATAATTCACTTAGAAAATATGTAGTAAATATAATTGTAACTGCTAGATGGACATATTCACAAACCTTAATGGTATTTGGGAATGGTACCTAGATAAGTAAATAGTTAGAACATATATTAAGCATACTATATTCCAAGTTCTGTGCTGAGATCTTCGGATATAAATGCAAGAAATCAAGATAATCCTTGCAGTCAAGGAGCTTAAGAAGGAAAGATAATATATCAAGGGCAGCTGGAAGGGAATAGTATGTATGAGATGACATAGTGGAAATGATTTGGAAGCCTAGACCTATGCAAGATATGGCTAGAGCTCACCTATCAAAGCCTGGGGACATATGGGTGGAGTCCAAGATGGGGGGGCAAGAGATGTGTATGATGGCTAGAGTAGTCAGCATGATGAAGAGATAGCATTAGTGCCATACTTTGTCTGCCAGCTTTTCAGATGACATGCTGGCCTTCCTTATTTGGTTCTTAGTTTTTGCTTGTCCAGTGATTGATTAATTGATTTTTAATTTTTTTTTTTGCTGCCTCTGTAGCAGGACTTGTTTATAGCTTCCATTGATCATTACAAAGAGGCTGTTTCCTTGTCAGAGTTAATCAATATGACCATTAATATGTGCTGTGGCAATGGCTTTAGAGTGTCTTATTCACTTACAGAAATGGACTCCTGTGGCTGACTTCACCCACCATGGCCATGCTGCCTCCTTGTCAGCAGTGGCTGTAAATAACCGGTTTGTGGTCACTGGAAGCAGAGATGAAACAATTCACATCTATGATATGAAAAAAAAGGTAGAACATGGAGCATTGATGCATCATAATGGTAATGAAATTCCATCTTTTACAATAACTATATTGGCATTTTTGTGTTGTATTCACATACATATCAGTACCTCTACATTAAAATATTTAAAAGAACTATAAATTTACCCAACATGAAGTATTCAGAAAGGCAGCACCATCAATATGGAACATTCCAACATCCTTTGGAATCATAATTTTAGAACCAGAAGTGACCCAACAGTTAATGTAGTATATCTAACCTTTTGTGTACTCATTACCACCTAAATCACACTATTTGTGGCAGTGTAGTTCACCTGGAATAGTAATGGTTAGCACCGAGTTTCTGTATACTTTACTTCTGTTATCTCACTTAATCCTCATGCTGTCCCTGGGAGGGAAGTTCTATTATTATTTCCTTTTTAGAGTTGAAGAAACTTAGACTTAGCAAGGTCATGTAACTTGCCCAGGATCACACAGTTAATGTTTGAATCAGGATTTTAGCTCAGATCTTTCTGACTCCAGGTCCAGCACTCTGTTCATTTTACTACCAAGTTGCTTTAATTTGGAGGATGTTGCTTATAAGGCCACAGCACTTATAATATAAAAACTGAATTTGCCATTCATTTCAGGTGTTAAGTTAGGTAACACAGGAAACAAAAGTTTTCTAGTCATAAATTTCTTCACTTTCTCTTAACCAGTCATTTATTCTCAGAACAATACATATCCACTACCACATTGGGAGAAACCAGTAATAGGGTCCTATATCTGGAGCTGGAAGGGAACTTAGAGGTTCACCTATGCCAGTCCTTCATTTTTACAGGATGGGGAAACTGACATCCAGAGAGGTGACATGACTTACCAGAGACAAACGGATAACTGAGTAGAAGAGCAGGGATTTAAACTTGAGTCCTTTGACTGAATCTAATGAACTTTCTACTATAATATACTGACTGTTTAAATTTAAACTGACTCACTGTTTAAATTTAAAAATGTCAGATCAGCACATTTGAATGAAAACGTACTGTAGATGAAATATTTAATTGTCTAATACTTTCCATTTTAACAGTGCTAAACTGTCAGCATCTCATATGTACATAAAGTGAAACTTTCAACTGAAAAGTATAGTAATAATGTAATCACAGCAACCTGGACTTTCTTTTTGTTGACAGGCACAATAAATTGCCTGAAATTCTTTGGTAATGGGCACTTAATCAGCGGAGGAGAAGATGGACTAATCTGTGTTTGGGATGCGAAGAGATGGGACTGCTTGAAGACTATTAAAGCGCATAAGTGAGTCTGAGCCGCCTCCTCTCCATTGGAATTCTTAACTTTGGTGACTAAAGTTGAATGCTGAACTATTGTCTTTTTTTTTAGGGGACATGTGACATCTCTTTCAGTTCATCCATCTGGCAAATTAGCACTCTCAGTGGGAACAGACAAGACGTTGCGGTAAGCAACAGTTAAACACATTTTTAGTTAGCAGTAGTAGTAGTTCTTGTTCTCCAAGCAAAACAACATATTTTGCTGGCTTAGAGGGTGCTTTTCTTCTTTATGTCTTTTGTGTCATAGCTATTAGCCATTTAACACTATGCTGATGTGAAGAAAAGTGTTATAGTAGTAATTAGACTCTTACAATGGGAACATCACTCTTGAATCAAACACATAGTAACATGTTTGTTATTGTGAATATAAAATGGAAATAATGATGGACACTGCACCCACCATATTAAAAATTTCCCCTGGATATCGAAGCAAGACAATCTTGAACTATAATATTATGGGGTAATAAATTCTTCAAATATTGTTAGAGTAAATCAGCAAGTTGGAATGCTTTTAACAAGATAATATATTGTTTTCCCTGTGTCTGTTTTGATTAATACTTCATTGATTTAGCGCCTGTTAGCGCCATTCAAATACTGAGTTTCTGTTAAGCCTTAGCTGGTGATCATACTGATGATAGTGCCAAAAAAACTTGTTTTACAGGACATGGAACCTTATTGAAGGAAGATCGGCATTCATAAAAAATATAAAACAAAGTGAGTATTCTGTTGGCACAGTGTGTTTTTTAAACTTTGTGTTGCCTTTTGTTTTTATAGCAGTCATTTCTGCTTAATAGCAACCCTTGGCCACTTCCCCCAGTTGAACTTTTCCTTGAAACAAAGGAAAGCATTTAGGTAAAAACAGACATATCAAGCAATATCACCGTGTGTGTCACATTTCATATCCATAAAGTCTCCCCACCTCCATCAAAAACAGAGGTATGTTTCAGCATCAGCTCTTTTGAACTGAGATTAAATATTGCAGTTAATCAGATTTGTATGCCTTTTGTTTACCATGTTACATTACTAAGTTTGTTCTTCTGGTTCTTAACTTTGCATTTCATTATTTCATGCAAGTTTTCCTCTAAATCTCTGAATTTTTTGTATTAGTTTCTTAATAGTGCAGAAGGACCACACATCCAAAGTTGGAAAAAACTATTCTTATATCACAATTTATTCAGATATTCTCTTGTTGATAGGCTTCCACTTTTTTCCAGGTGTTTTCTACTATTAAAAAAAAAAAACCTCTTTTGGATATTTTAACTAGTTAATCTATTGGGGAATGGCTTTTGATTTACATTGGTCGATTGTATTTGGGCATAGGTAAAGTAGTTCTCTACAGACTGGCAGTTTTACCTGAAAAAGTATTTATGAAGGTAAGAGGGAGCCATGTGCTGCAGTGTAGAGTTCTGGATTTGGAATCGAGGACCTGGGTTTCAGTTCCGTCCCTCTCACCTGATACCGTAGTGACTGCGGGCAAATCCGTTTTACTTCTCAGCTTCATTTTCCTCATCTTTAAGATGAGGGTAATAGGAAGTTACTCTGGTCCTCTGTTTTCCTTTTATGGTAAAATTTATGGTAAAATAAGTTATTTTATTTATTTTTGTGATTTTTATTTATTAGACAAATATTTCTTCAATTACTTTTAAAACTATAGATGCTCACATAGTTGAATGGTCCCCTAGTGGAGAGAAGTATATAGTTGTGACAGTAAACAAGATAGACATTTACCAGCTTGAAACTGCATCTGTTACTGGTACCATCACCACTGGAAAGAGAATCTCTTCTGTTACATTTATTTCAGTAAGTATATGAAACTGGCAGTGGGATTCTAGAGCGTGTGTGTGTGTTTGTGCTTTCAGCATTTAGGCACGTTGTCCTGTTTTTGATTCTTCTAGGATTCCATACTTGCTGTGGCTGGAGACGAAGAAGTTGTAAGATTGTTTGACTGTGATTCACTACAATGTCGTTGTGAATTTAAGGCTCATGAAAACAGGTATTTGCTTCTTAACACTTAAGCTTATTTCTTTTTTTCTTTCATGTGGAATGTCTGTGTTTACACTTAGATGTGTATGTATTCATATGTCCAGACACGTTCATCTCCCTTATGGCAGCTACGTGGCACAGTGCGCGGTGCTGGGCCTGGAGTCAGAAAGACTCTTCATCCTGAGTTCAAATCTGACCTCATACACTTACTAGCTGTGTGACCCTGGGAAAGTCACTTCACCCTGTTTACCTCAGTTCCCTCATCTATAAAATGAGCTGGAGAAGGAAATGGTAAAACCACTCCAGTATCTTTGCCAATAAAACCCCAGATGGGGTCACAAAGAGTTGAACACAACTAAAAACTGACTGAACAAGTACATGCTCCATATCTTTTGAGATCAGAGATTTTAGAAATACGTTATGGAGTACTTTGTGGCAGTAGCTGCTCTGGAATTTTAAAATGTGTATGCATATAAAATGTATGTTACAATGACTGAAATTATCTTGATTAGTAACTTTAACATGACATCAGTATAAGTGACAGTTCCTATGACAGGAGGGAAAGAAACAAGCATTTATTAAGTGCCTACTTTGCTCACTTCAGTTGTTGTGTTAGCCCTTCGTTCTCCATAGAGGCCCATGGCATCAAGATGATGCCATGCCTTGCACTTGACTTGGATTTGAGTGAGGGAGGGCTGTGCAAGGTCACCAGCCTCACTTTCTCCTCCTGAGCCATCTGAGTCCAATGACCTGATATTCATCAGAATGATTGGAGGTAGCGCAGGATGCAGTGTGGGACCCTGGCCCTTTCAGGCCATTGAGTGAGATACACCCATTCAATGAATAGGCTTCTTTAAGTAGTTACTCAAGGGATGGCCCCTTTAATAAAAAAATAAAAAAAAAAATCAAACTGGGAGGGAAAGACCCTCAGGGTTCCTGGGTAAAAGAGAAACAATTATTATTTAGCAAAGTGCCTGCTATATGCCAGGTGCTGTGATAAGAGGTTTATAGCTTTTATTTCATTTGCTCCTCAGAACAACTAGGGAGGGAGAAGGGGGTTGGTGCTGTATTATCCTCATTTTACAGTTGAGGGAACTCAGACAGACAGTTTAAATGACTTGCAAAGGATCACACAGCTAGTGAGAATCTGAAACTAGCTTTGAACTCAGGTCTTTTGACTCCCAACTATATCTAAAGTACCACCATTAATTAAGAGTACCTCAGTGGATCCATGATCTCACCAGTGTGGGTATTGCCTCCCTCCACCTGTGCAGATAACAGTCTTTCCATTAAAAAAAGTTATTTTTTACTTATGAAGCGTTCCTACCACCCTTTTCCCAGAAAATCATTACTTGTATCAGAGTTAGAAAGGTGGGGGGAGGGTGAATGGGTTGGGGAGGGAAAGAGTTTAGCAAAATTGACACGTGAAAAAGTCTAATGTTTCCATAGCTATAATTTACTACTCTGCCAAGAAGGAAGCGATTAGCCCAAGCCTGATCACGATAACTTCATAACATTTAGCATTGATTTTGCTGTTGTCCTTCCCATTTACATAGTTATGATTTTCTGTTTATTTCACCTTTTTTAATGATATGACTGTTCATACTCAGATCATACATCCATTTCGCATTTATTGTGGCTATGGTGTAAGTATTGGTCTCAGTCTAATTTCTGCCAGACTGCTGTCCAATTTCCCCAGAAATCTTTGTCAGACAGTGACTTCTTTCAGTATGACCAAGTTGGATTTTTACCAGGGATGGATGCAAAGGTGGTTCGGAATTAAGAGAAATGTTAACATAATCATATTAAAAACAAAAACATCTGAAAACTACATGATTATCTTTAATAGACAGAATACAATACTCATTTATGCAGAAAACCTTACAAAGCAGTATATGTCTTTATCAAATCCCAAATAAGCATTACATGCAATGGGAAAATACTACCTTTCTCAGTAAATATGAGTAAAACCATGATATCCCCTTTCCCTCACTTTTTTTCCTTAGAAATTCTAGCTGTAGCAGTAATACAAGAGAAAAAAAGACAGACACAAGAGAAGACAATCCCCCATTTACTGATGACATGATGATTTATTTAGAAAATCCTATCAACAAAAAAAATTTATTTCAACAGCTTCATTAGGATTTCAGGATTCAAAATAAACCCATAAAAATCAACAGCATTTCTTTATAGCAGTTTTTAAAAATATGAAAATAATAGAGAAGTCCCATTCAAAAAAACTACAACATGCATATTTAGGAGCCAATTTGACAAGGCACCTATATATATTTTTCAAAAATTATGTTTTTAAAAATTTATGTTTTTATATTTCATTTTTGCAAATTATTCCCACTTTATTAGAGATCTCTTGTAACAAAATATATCTAATAATCCAGTGACCTCATCTGAAAGTGCTCCTGACATTTCCCATCTGTAGCCCCTTTCTATTTTTAGAAAATTAATAGAAATCTATTTTCTCTCCCTCCTACTCCCCACTTGTGGGGGAGGGGAGGTGGGCATTCTTGTAACAAATATATGCAGTCAGTTTCCTCAAGAGCTATATACAAAATAAGTGTCTCATTTTTTACGTTGAATCTGTCATGTCTAATGAGGAGCACTTTTCATCATCAGCCCTCAGATCATGAATGCTCATGGTATTGATTGTAGTTCCTACAGCTTTGAAAATTGCTTGTTTTTACAGTATTATGTTTACAAAACGTTCCTCAGAGACATAAAAAGTGATTTAAATCACTAGAGAGATATTTATTGTTCGTGGCTGAGCTATGTTGATATAACAAAAATGCTAGTACTACCAAAAATAATGTACAGATGTATTTTTATACCAAATTTCGCAGAGCAAATATATAACAGAATTGCTTGGAGGAACAAGAAAAAAATCAAGAGACTCAGAGAAAAGAATGAAATGAAAACAGCCCTTCTAGACATGCCTATTTATTAAAACTAATGTGATTCTGATTGGAAAATAGATCAGTGGTATAGACCAGGCAAGGAGGTAAATTCTGAAAATCCTCCAGAGAAATTCTGCTTGCTGGAGCCCATCTTCTGATCTTCATTAATATTTCAAGGGTACTAGTGCAGAACTAGGACTCTTCTGCTCTTATTCCTTACTTTTGCTTCATGATTGCTCCTCACCACCACCATTTTTCTGGTCATATGTACTTTCCTTGATGCTAGTTTTTCAGTGTTGACAGTATGTTACTGCCGTGCAGCCTGTGTTACTGGGGAGGCTGAGGCCTGTGGATCGATTGAGTTTGGGAGTTCTGAGGTACACTGGGCTAAAGCTAATTGGATGTCCTTATTAAGTCCAGCTCCTGTATGGTAAGCCTCCAGGAGAGGGGGCCATCAAGCTGCCTAAGGAAGGGAAAGCTGGCCTAAGTTGAAAATTGAGCAGGCTTATGCTAGTCAGTAGTGGATAAGGCCTATACGTTGGATATGGTTCCTGTACAACCTGAGATAAGTGGGGATCCTTGCTCAAAAAAATTCTCTGCTTTCATTTACCATGTGCCTTTCCTGTGTCCTTGGATCACTTTGTTTTGATCATCTGAGATTAATGTACCGTGATTTACAGGCCTGTAGCGTGATAGAAAGAATTGGGCTTTTGTGGCAGGGAGCAGCTTGGGAATAACTAAGAACGGAACAGTTTCCTCAAAGTTAGCTAGATCATACTCTTCTGTTCAGTTCTAGGTTCAGTACATGGTACCTCTTGAATTGCGTGTCATAATCTGCAATATATCTACTTCAACCACTTAGTTTTTCCATTGTATTTTATTAGGTTAGTCTTTTGAGTGATATGGATTTCTTTAAGCATGCCTTTTTGCTGCATTACAGCTGAAAGCAATTACCACATTTTCTGTAAATAGGAGCATTCAGAGAGCCTAGTGATTTATAGGAAATCCCTCCTCCATTCACACAAGGTATTTTCCATGATTCTGACAAAAACCTTTTGGCAACCTAATGTCTCCTTGTTTGAATCTTCATGTCTTGTTGATACTGAGAATGTTGGTAATAATAAAGTAATTCTGGTTGCATCTAGTCTGAACTCCTGAAATATGCATAAGGAGTTGACACCT
The DNA here is from genome assembly GCA_023548195.1 of Bettongia penicillata ogilbyi. Classification (NCBI taxonomy): domain Eukaryota; kingdom Metazoa; phylum Chordata; class Mammalia; order Diprotodontia; family Potoroidae; genus Bettongia; species Bettongia penicillata. Next base: position 1,608,319 of record JAJHZJ010000589.1, read on the forward strand.
TGAAGATGGACTCTGTTCTGCCAACACATATGGTTTTTGGAATTAGCAGACAGTGGGATCTTAGCCTCTTAATTTCAGTCAAGTCTGATTGTAGAAATGTGATCTGCTATAGGAAATAGCCTGTGAAAACCTCTGGTACCTTTCATGCAGTTACATTTAGGGTCACTTTGGTCTGTAAAGTCTGAAAGATTTTATAGAGAAGAAAAGGTAGGCACGTGGTTGATAGGTGATTTTGGAAAGCATAACACCTAATGTGATGCTTTCTTATTTGTTTAGAATTGTCTTCTTCCCTGGCGCTTTTCAAATGATTACTTTCAGCACAGATTTGTCTTGTGTTTATTTCGTCAGATACGTAACATCTTCCAGTTTTCATTTTCACATTCTTGCAATAGTACACATTTGATATATATAGAAGACAGAATCTGAGGGTGCGAGTTTTGTCACCAGTGGTAAAAGTAGTGTTTTAGAAGCTGTAAGAGGTTTGTCGTCTCAGTTTCTTGTCTAAATTCTTTCAGCATAGTCTGATGTGACTTAATTGAATATCAAGCTAACTTTCTCTTGTCCGGTTTTATCTTGTGTTTTCACTGTTTCATGAAATGATAGTGCTTGTAATTTTCCACCAACCTTCTCTGGAGTATTTTGCAAAAAGCTTGAACTCTTAGTCCAGCATTTTCCTTGTCTGCCATGTCTCTCCTGACAAAGTGTTTATTGAGGTGGTTTCTGGTCTCATGGACTCTGGTTTGCTTTTGGTCACTACTTTACATCTGTTAAATGTCTCCCAAGAGATCATGATAAATAGTCAGTATTGTTAGTTTTATTCATTTTCTGTTTTCATAGTCTATTGTCAGGTTGGAGCTATTGTTACCATTTGCAAGGTCTTCTCATCTTTATCCTTTTAACATGGCGTTGATTTGACTTTGCTTTAACCAGTTGGGGATCTGCCTGTATACATGGACTCATTAAATGGCTTATGTGTCAATAAATAATGATTTGCTGTCACAGTATAGGTGACCTGTTTGTTTCATTTATTCATCTGTCTATTTATTTGATGGATACAGACAGCTTCATTTTTCATGGTGATGTTTAACATGTCTAGCACCTTCTGACTCTCTTCTTGAAGAAAATATCCGTGATAAACAAGTTCTGAATAGTAACCTGTGATTTTTTTCATCTTGGAGTCCTGAACTATATTTCCAAACATAATTTGGGAAATTGAATGCTTTTTAAGAAAATCTTGGGTAAACTCCTTAGTGGGGATAGGGAATGGACCCATGTTAGTGCTATAGGGAACTTTCTGGTGAGGAAACTCCCTCTACCTATTGGAGTCATCAGCTTCTGCAGTTTAAAATCTTGAAAGAGTTGGCAAGAGCCCTGAGGAGTTCGGTGACTTGCCTAGGGTCACACTGTTAGTTTGTGTTCTCATTTGAAGTGTGAATTCAGTTCTCCCTGGCTGTCAAAGCTTACACTCCTCCTCCTCCCCTAAGCTCTGCATACCTAGGAGAAATCATGTTGATGAGTTTTGTAATCTCTTCTTTAAGCTTTCCCAGGGTCTACCTCTTGACCTTTTCAATCCCCCGTGACTGATTTTAACCTCAGGAATGTTTGGAGTATCCTCACACATAATGAAAGTGCAGCACGGGGGCTAAAAATTAGTTTGTTACAGTCAAGTCATCTGCACTTTTTATGCCACTCAAATACATTTTTGTGTGCACATTTCTTCCTGAATGATGTTTTTAATGATGGTAAGATTCCATATGTATGCAGAGGCAACATATTAATTGGAGGCAATTCCTGCTGCTTGTCATTTGTGCATTCCTGGAAATACTCATAGCAGAGACAAAAAGAGTGCTGAATTTGACATCGGAAGGTCTGGATTCACTTTCTAGCTTTATCATTCATTATGTGTTTGACCATCACTTAATTTTTCTGGATCTCAATATCCCTATCTGTAAAGAGAGATTGGACTACACAACCTTTAGGTAGTCTTTCCAGCTCTTAATCTCTGGTCCTTTTGACATTGAAAAAATGTATGGTAGGTAGTCCTGCTTTTTCCCACTAGGTGGCAAGAAATCACTTATTGCTGCTAATTGTAAAGTAAGTTTGCCTTTGGCAGACAGGTAGATAAATTCTTTCTTGTGTATACTGAAAGGGCATCTTTCTAGTCCATCATACTAAGAAACATATGAATAGATCATTATAGGAGCAAATAGCAAGCCTGCCTGATGAAATTCACTTTGTAATTTTGAGGCATGTGATACACAGATGACTTTTATGTTTTTTTAAATCTAAGAGGTGGAAAAAATGCATGTGAGAAATCCAGAGTACAGAGACTTAACGATTGGAGAGACCATGTCAAGTTTTATGAAAGAGATAAGAATTTGAATCTGGCATTTTAAATTGTGTAGGAATTCAACAGGTGAAGAAAAATGGAAAGCATTATAGGCACAGGACTTGACATAAGCAAACGTGTTGAGTTGGGAAAATGAAAGTTATATCTAGATTACCTCAAGTAGTTCCATCTGAATGCCAGCCAGAAACCAATGGTTTTGCATTGGGATGTGCCATGACCTGATCAGAACGCATGAGGGAAAACACCTATTAGGTATTATACTAATCCTGGCAGGTGATATTAAGGGCTTGTACCAAGGTGGTGACAGTGGTGTTAGAGAAGATGACAGTGTTTGTGTGTAAAATTGCAGCAGCATCTGATTGGGTAACATCAGACATCGGAACCAAGGAGGCTGTGGAATGTTTGATACCACTGGTATAATTGTGATGGTGAGAAATAGGGAAATCAGGAGGGAAAGACAAGTTTGGTTGGACTGTGTTGTCCTATCACTAACACCCTCCAAGTGCACTGATTGTAGAGGGGAGGCTGGGACTGCTTTGCTCTTTTTGCTGCTCTCAGACCCTCCTTTTTTTGCCCTCCTTTAGCAACCTCTCCTCTGAGGTTAATTGAATGCAGATGTACCGGCCAGTTTCGATTCTGGTTGCTATTATGTCAGGTGCCAGCTCCTGAGACATTCTTTTTCCTTTCTTAATAAGATCAGCGCCTATCAGCCTTACTCTGCACCCCAATTCCTTCCCTCATTCTGAGGACTTCACCATATACAGTGTTTCCTCAGATACCCTGACTTCCCACCTCCTCAGTCTACTCATTTCCCATGACCTACTTCACTCCACCTCAGCTACACACAAGGATGGTCATACCTTTGATTTTGCTATTATTTCATATTCAGGAACTCTAAACTTTATTTGATGATCTTTTATCTCTTAAACCTACTATTTTTCTTCACCTTGACCTCCAGTCCTTTCATTCTTCAGTGCTTCCTAGGCCATCACTCCTGCTCTGTTACATTCTTCTTCCTTTCTAGTATTGACCCCAGTTCAAGTGTACATTGTCCTTTACGCCTGACTTCCTTGTTCCCTTACATGTGTGATTGCTAACCATGGCTTACCCCATCTCTGACTCCTTTGCTTCTGATCACATGCCAGCTAATGAAATTACAACACTGTGCTGATGGAGTCTACTACAAACTTGTATTTGCCATTCTAACTTGAACCCTCACAGTAGCACCTACTACTCTGCTCTACTTGATTCCTTATTCCACCCAGCACAGCACCTGTCTCTGACCTTTTCTTTTCTATCCAAGCCTTTCATGGTACTCTTCGCTGAAGACCTTGCCTATGTATCACCAAAAATATTTAGACTCCTGGACCACTGTTCCTGCTTCTCTCTTTCTCCTCATCTCACATATCTCAGATTTTATCCCCTACTAACTTCACTGTAATCTCTGATGATGACAATGTGGCCCTTCTTTTTGCCAAGACTCTTGCCTTTGCATGTATCCTTGAACCCATACTCCTGTATTCTCCGTCACCATCATCTTCCCCATTCTTTCTCTAATTGTTATTCTTTCCCCATCTATTAGTTCCTTTCCCCATCCTTAAAAAAACTATTGTCTGACCATCAGACCCTCCTACTCAGGAAAATCCAGGGACTCTTTGTTACCATCAGGACCAAATACAAGGGCTTTTACCATTTAAAGCTCTTTACAACCTTGCCTTAATGCTGTACTCCCTCCTCAGCATTCTGCAATGTAACCAAACTGGGCTTCTTCCTGTCTCAACACTCCCATCTCCCAACTGATATGCTGCCAGCAAGTCTCTCTCCTGACCCCCAGCTCATAGACCCTAGCTTCTTTTAGCTCAAGCACCACTTGCAGGAGACATTTCTCAGTTCTCCCAGGGTCTCCTGCCCACACCCTTTAAAACATCTATGCTCTATTGCTGTAGTACCTTCTGGTTAAATGTGTCTTGATGCCTCCTCCCACCTAAAATGTAGCTCCTGAGGAGCTCTTTGTCATCAGATTCATTTTCTCTTCTAGAGTAAAAGACATTTGCAGCTTTGAAGTCCCAGAGCATCATGTTATTGTTACAGCATCGAGTGATGGCTTCATCAAAATGTGGAGGCATAATCCAAATAAGGTCAGTATGCTTGCATAATACAAATGTAAGTCAGTGTGATAGGGCTCCTTCTCCTTATCTTGTCAAAGACCTGAGTTTGAATCATGACTCTTAGTAACCCTATGACCTTGGACAGCCACAGTACCTATTAAAATCTTAGTTTTCTCATCTGGAAAATAGGGAATGACAGAGTCAGGTGTCCTGACAAATGCTTTTATTGACAATCTTTTATGATATATTTTGATCTTTTATGATGATCTTTTATGATCTTTTAAATGTCAGAAAACTTAACTTTAGTGGTGTGTGGGGGTTTTTGTTTTATGAATGTGTGTGTATATGAGTTATGTGTTTATTTATGTAGAGGGCTTAAAAGCCCACCTAAGACACAGGGGACGCAGTTTTCAAATCTTAGGTCATATTTGACCTAAGTTCTTGGGATGAACATGTTTTTTCCCATTCTAAATGCCTGTCTCACCTGTCAGTTTGATCATGAGGCTCAAATGGGTTAGGAAAGCACTGTAATAAAGTGTTAAGCCAATATAAAATACTAGAGTTAATATCTAAAACAACTATGAATCTTACTGTTGGAAAGTGAAACTGACTTCCATCTGAATTGTTCTGTCATTTTTACATTGCAGATATGTTTAGCCTTTGGGAAGTTTTCACAGTTAATTACTGATGCCCATTAACACTAGAATTTCAGAGCTAAATGAGTAAATTCAGTGGCCCAAATGTGAAATGAAATAAACTTGATTCCTTTTTAAAATTCAGAGAGGAAACTAATAAACTTATCATGAAATAAACTTTCATTGTCGTTACATTAGCCAGAGGCATAGAAAGAGAAAGATTTTAAGTATGCGGACCTGCATTCAAATCTTGCTTCTGCTGCTCTGTGTGATCTGGGCAAGTCACTTCCCCTGTTATGGGCCTTAGTTTGCTCATCTCTAAAATGGGGGTTAGGTGATTTTCAAGCCCCCTTGTCCTTCTAAGTTCTGGTCTGCACTTTTACAAAACCACAGTGATTTGGAATCAGACTTTCCTGAGGGTCACATCTGGGCGTATGAAATGAGTTGGGGACTTAATTTTTTAATTATCTTAAGGATTTTTTCAAGCTTATTTATTTTTTTTTGCTTACCTTAGCAACTCTAGTTGTGATCCTCTAAAAAAATTCCATCTCATCTTTTATCATTGAACCAGATTTTAAATTCCGTAACTTTGAGGCAAAAAGATAAAGATCACAGCAGGTCACTGGCATTTATTAAGTGCCTGCTTTGTGCCAAGTACTGCGCTATTTACAAATATTATTTCATTTGATCCTCACAATGAACCTTGTGCGTAAGGCACTATTATTCACAGTTGAGGAAACTGAGGCAAATGGAGGTCACAGCTAGGTAATGTCTTAAGTGGATTTGAACTCAGGTCTTCCTGACTCCACTTCATCCGCTGCACCATCTAGCACGAGACCGAGGGAGAGAAGGTAAATGATATATAGTGTGTAGTCAGGGTCACAGTCTTTAAAATCCTGAGACGGTAGGTTTTGCTTGTAAAGTGTTTTCAGGTAATGTGTATAATTTCTAGTAATTCTGTGTGTCATGTCAGATCAGTTTACAAAGAAGTGCAATGACTGATCCAAAGCCTTTTGTTGTGATGGGGTTGTTCCCTTAACCTACTCCATGAAGTGAATTGGTTTGTCACTTAATAGTCAAGGTTTGGAAATGATAATTTGTCGTACTTTATTATTAGATTGTTGTATTTTATGATTTTTATCCATGTCCTATTACTTTATTTATGAGGCTTTACCTTTCTTAGTTATGCTAATTCTAATACTGAAATAAAAACCAGAGGAAATTATTTTAAAGTTAGTTCTGCTTATGCCATGAAATCTTAAAGTCATACTTTTTTGTTAATGGATGAAATGAAAAAATCTAATTGCACTAAAATAATTCAACACTAACCTATTTTCAATTTTATTTTCCTCCCACTTCAGAAGACTCCCCCGTCTTTACTATGTCAAGTGAACACTAAAGCCAGACTCACCTGCCTTGGAGTATGGCTAGATAGAGTCATAGACACCAAAGATGAACTTCCTACAGCTGCAGCCCCTTCTGGTAACTGATGCTGATCACTTCTGTTACATTTAAAATTTTGAATTATCTTTTACAGTTGTTCTCAAAAGGTACACTGCAGGGCCTAGAGTTTTACTAGATGTGCCTGCATCCTCCCAGTGTCTAGAGTTGCAGCTTGCTGTCTGCTCTTCACAGATTGTTAGGAAGGTCACAGTAGAGATTCCAACTTCAGAGGTACAAAGCCACTGAATCTTGGTAAAGAAGAGATCAAGCCTGATTGCTCAGAGTCCCTTCTCTTTTGCTGACTTAAATATTCAGTGTTTCAAAATACCTTGTGTGCAGGGAGCAAATAAATTTTGAGTTCCATCAGCCCTTTAATGCAAATCTTGTGCTTTAGATGAGAAATTGACATGTCTGTTCTGCATTTCATTATTTAGATGATCTGTCTTGGTTTGAAAAAAACACCTTATTTTTTTCTTCACTGTCACTTTTGTTGTGTTTCAGTAAACAAAGAAGAACAAGAGTTAAAAACCAGCCCCCCAAAATCTGATGATTCAGCAGGAAAACAGCAACAATCCAAGAAATTTGGTCGGACTAAGGATAACAAAAAACCAACAAAAGCAGAAAATGTAGTGTCAGTCAAGAAAAGAAAATTGGAAGGTATACTAGAAAAGAAGAGAAAAAAGAAAATAGAAATCACTGAATAAATCTTTGAAAATTCAAGAAATTCTTTGTAACGGACTCATTATTTTCCAATTTTGCCTAGTCCTGTTTTTAAGGAATATAAGGAATGTCTACATATGAGAAATTCATATGGCACATATATGAAAGCTACTTGTATTCTAGAGATCTCAGTATAAAGTGTATATAATATAGTAACAAAATATGTAATATTTTTGTTAAATAAAGTAAATAATGTTTGAATTTACAATCTTTTCAAAAGTTCTTTTCAAGATCAAACGTAGAAGAAATAAAGATCGAGATTATCAGCGTAGTAGGAAATCAACCCTCAGTGAAAAAGTATATTTTAGAAAGTTGTAAAATTGTTAAAAAAAAAAAAAGAAGAGTTGAAAAACTTTGTAAATGATAACATTTAAAATGTTGTTTTAATCCCTTCTGCCAAGAGTGGAAACAAATCTTAACTGACTCAGTATTCTTAACAAAGATGAAGAGACACAGTATGCCATCTGTTCATTGCAGTGGAGTTGTCTTCTGACCAGTTTTCTGACTGTTTTGAAATAGCAAAGTAAGAGGTGAGTGCTTAATGCAGGTGCATAGAGAATTAATACTTAAAGCCTATAAAGATGAAAAGGGAAGCAGTAAGGAAAAGTAGATTCTATTTTTAGTCTGATAGAATAAAGTAAAAATTTTCTTAATTGTGAGTTAGAACTTTTTTTCCCTTTGTAAGGCAAGGTTTAAGTAATGGGATGATTATGTAAAGAAAACTGATGGGTAGAGTATATTATGTGAATGAAATGAAAACCAGATACTTAGATTGTAAGTACTAGATTAAATGGAAAAAGGCTAAAGATGACAAAGTCTGGAAAAGCTGATAACCTATTATGTTATGCCTCCCTTGAATTCAGGGCTATAATCAAAGGACTACTCCAAAATTGGGAAGTTATATATACAGGATTCAGTGTTAATAAGAGTCCATAGGGGATTAAGGACTGAAAGTTTAGCATGAGAATGAGGTTTATGCAAGTGTTCACTGACTAGGTACACAGAAGAAATTTAGCCAAACAATACAGAGTCTGTGTTTGGATTCCATGTTGTGGAATTATCAAGCAGGCCTCTGGTTATTTAAGTAGGTAAATTCAGCAAGATGGCCTTCCTTTATATAGAATAATGGTTTATAGTGAAAATTGATGAGGCAAGTTTCAGTCCACTTCTAACATCCGCCATTTATTTTGCTTAGCTTTCAAAGGTTCTTGATTAATACAAAGGCTTAAGTTGTGTCTATTTATACTTCTTGGTTTTTGTTTTCCAAATTTGTTTATATTTGAGACTATTAATGCAGAAAGTGTATTTATATAGTAAGTATCCATGGTGACTACTGAATGGCTTAGATAAGCACCATCAGAGCATTTGCCTCAATGTGATCTAAAGAATTTTCTTGGTGGAGGGGCATGTTTCATTTTTCTCATCTCTAAAACTACATAGGTCTAAAATCTTACAATGTTTAAAAAAATAATCCACTACTCCCTCATTATATAGCCTTTATGTTCTGTAGCATGAAAAAGTTCTTGCCACCAAAATCCTTGGTGTTATGGTGTTTAAATGTCAAAACCAGATTTAGTTTTATCAATGAAAATGCCCCTATATAGGATTTATTGTACTGGATGTTCCTTTGTCTATGGGTGTCTCCCTCTGTTAGATGTGAGAGCATGAGAAGAGGGACATTCTTTTTTCTATTTGTATCCCCAACACTTAGAACTGTGCTTTTGTACTTAGCACTTGATAAATGCTTTTTCTTACATTCAGGACATGGTTTGCTTATGAAAATACAGTATGACCTGCCGTATCTGAAACGAAAGTATTTCCTTAGGGTATGAGCAAGCTGAAAGTTTTCAAAACAGTCTGAGAAAAGTAGCCATGGTTCAGTCTCTGGTTCTGCCACATCCTATGAGATTATGAACAGCTCACTTAAGCTTTCTGTAGAAGGGGAATAATATTTGCATTGTCTGCTTTGTTGAAGTGTGACTAAAGTGTGTTGTCAGTTGGCTACTGTAAAAAAGCAAGCTATTTTCCCTGTATGTGGTACTTTAAAGTTACAGTCATTTATTTTAAAAATAATCCTATTAATCCTATTAAGTGAACATTACAGAACTTCCAACATAGGAATCCCTTTTATATATCACTGACATGGTAACTTAATTTTTGCATAAAATACTATTTTGTAAGGCAGCCCATTGCATTGTGTTTTACATCTCTATTCCAAAGCTCTGTTGATGAAAGAATACTCATAATCTTTCCTTTTGCACCTAGTTCTGTTTTCTAAAGCAGAAGACCCTTGGAATATATTGAAAACTATGATGTCCCTCTGTTTTGAGAATTTATTATGGTTCGGATTCGCTCCTGTAAATGACACTCGGACACAGCAGTTAAAAATAAAAGTAAAATTTAATTATGTACAATTATATAATACTAAGAAAATGGAAAGATAGAGAAATGAACAACATCTGTATCAGGGGAAAAAGTAAAAATCATCACCCTGCCAGAGTAAAAAGGAAAATACAAAGGTTAGAAGAATGCGGGAGAAGGCGGGGCTCCAACTGCCGGATCACCATCCCACAAACTGCACCTTTATCAGTACCGATACAATCATTTAAGGTGTGAGTTACATTTTTTATACAAGGAATAAGTTGCTTACAAAAACACCAAATACCACAAGTAACAAGAAGTATGCACAATTTAAGAAGAATAATAGAAATAGGTAAAGAAAACATCACGGATTCGGGGGAGCACCAACTCTAACAGTCACGGCTGGGGAATCCCGGTTCACAGCCTTTGAGTCCCGAACGGGAAGGTCCCAGGCAGATCGTCATCTCCATGGGTGAGATTCCAAAGAGGCTCTGAGATTTGCTAGCTAATATAGGTCTTTAAACAAAGAAGGCACTTAGCCAACTAGTCTTAGCAATAGGATTCTGCATACATGACTTAAAGTGGGAAATAAGTCAATTAATCAACTATTTGAGTGGAGTGTTATGGCTAGGTGCAAGAAACAGACTGCTCTTTGATGTTTTGACAAGATTATGCAGGAGGGGAGTAGCCAGATCCCCTTGCATAAACAATTCCAGGAGGGGCTAGTTCCTAGAATCACTATCTAGGTCTGTTAGCTTGAACCAAGTCATAAAGTTCACAGAGCAGTTAAATTCTCAGGGGCCTGCATTTCAGTTTCTAGTCCTCATATCAATTAGAGTGAACTTATTTGATATAAGAATTTCAATTCTTTATTCACCCTCCCTACAAATACTCACATTACCAGCTTTAGAATTAAAACTAAAAGTGACCTTAGAGCTCTTCTTGTCCAATCCTGTCCTTTTACAGATAAGGAAACTGTACTAGCCAGAAAGTTTAAGTTACTAGTGTCACGTGGACAGCAAATAGCCACAGTGTTAGTTTGGATCAGGGTCTTTGGACTGCAAAACTGGTGTTCTGTCCTCTATATTGCAAAGTCTCATCATTTGTAACTTCCATTTCAATAAGATGAGGCTGTGTCTTTGTCTTGGTAGAGAAGATACAGACATTAATGTGGATATGCATTAATTAAACGCTGACTATATGCCATATCCTGTAATAGGTGCCAGCGATGAGGCAATAGAAACTTGACCTGTGATTAGTTTAAGGAACTCCTCGGCATCTCCATGTTATACCACTTGTATCCCTCATCTTCATCTCCCTCTCCCCTGCACCTTGGATTTTGCCCCTGAGACCGGGCTCTGGTAGATGAGCATTCACTTTATTAGGACTAGGCCTCAGTGGTACTTCTTGAACATCTCCACATTCTTACTGTTACCCCTTCCCTTTCACCTCCCCTTTATGTATAATCTTCCTCCGTTAGACTGTAACTGAGGGAAAAAACTACCTTGCTTGTAGTTGGATCCCCAGCACATATAGTGATGCATAGTAAGCACTTAATGCTCCTCTATCCCTGGGTGAGGGTACTCTTTACCGGTTCAGGCTGGTACCTTCTCTGAAACTTACAGCTTTAGTTTCCTAGAACACAAGGATATTTAAGTGACTTGCTCAAAGTCAGAGGTGGAATTTGAACCTTGGTCTTCCTACATTGAGTTTAAATTTCTACCCACTACATGATCATAGCTACAAATACAAAGGAAACCAAAATGGAAACAGTCTTTAATGTGAAGGGGCTTAGATTCTATTACAGAGAAATCACATGTACATAGAAAATTAAATAGAAAATATATACCAAGTGACATCTGATGGAGTCATAGGGAAGTACGTTGTCATGCCCTCAGTGGTGATGATAGTGTTTAAAATTTTTTTTATTAATTTTTTTCCAGTTAACTTTCCCCCCCAAGTAGTAAGAAAAAAAATTCTTGTAACATAATGTGCACAGTCAAGCAAAACAATTCCCATGTTGGTTATGTCCAAAAGATGTTTCATTGTGCACCCAGAATTCATGTGTCAGGTCAGTCCAAATGTTTTCTCATTAGTCCTCAGGAATCATGATTGGTCAAGCAATTCTTGGGTAAGCCCTTGCCTGCTTTGTTTAGATATGAAATCTAATAGTTGCACATTTTTCTGTTATAGGTGTTTTTAAAATCTTTTTGTACTTTTTTTATGTAATCATTATATTTGAATATCTGCAGTTTTTTACATAAAAATTTACTGTTTCTCTTTATGAAATTTTTGTGATTTAAGGTATTTGTAAAGTGTTTTTGGTAAAAATTATTTTGGGAAGTTGAAAGCTGGTTAGTGGATTTCCCATCTTTATATAATGAGAGTTTGACATAATGCCTGAGGTGGTTTTACCACATAGAGAGGCTGGGAGCTTTCAGGAGTCATAATGGATGTGTAAAGAATAGTATAATTTGAAGATCTTCCCTGCCCCTTAATAGACCTATGTGACCTGCTTTAAGTTTTTTCCCAGCCCATTAGCTTGGGTCACATGGAGCCCTTGGTGGGAGGAGAAGGAAGGGTGGAATAGGAAGAGAGAGTGAGGCAGAGCTAAGAGAGAGCAAGGCAGAGCTGAGACAGAGCAGCTAGCATGAGAGGGAGGAATTTTGCCTAGGGAAGCTTGTTTGTAGGGAGACCTAAAGGAGGGAAGACTTGGGGATGTTGGTGCTTCCTGGATTGGTGAGGTGTTTAAACTTCTTTGTTACCATGGTGCAATTGACTTTCTGGTATCTGAATAAATATTTTGGTTTAACCGTTGAGGAAGAGAGGTACTTATATTTTGCGAATTTACCTGGAGATATGTATGCCTACTCATAGAGACTGCTATGGGTATTGCCTTGGCATTACAGATAGAGAGACTGGAGCATGTGTAGATATTTTGTACCTGGCTGTGGGTGGCTTACCACATGGAGAATGGGAAGCGCTTTGAGTGACTGAAAGCATCAAAGAGACCTGGACAGCTTCCACCATCCCTCTCATTTCAGCTGCTCCATTTCTGGTAGTATTACTGACACCTTTGCTTGTGGCATACATACTTCAAGGAGTAAGGCTATGAGGTCATTTTCCTTCTGAGGTCCTATGGCCAAGAGAAAGAACCTCAGTTCTTGTCCTCTGTATTTTTTTTTTTTGTTTTTCACTTTTTAGTTGATGAACTTCTGACCTTGTTGGGTTCAAAAGGTGAGGAGGGCACATTGGCATCTGGGCATTCTAGAGTCTTAGCTTTAGAGCCAACGTAGCTGTCTGGAGGGACAAGGAGTGGCTTCACTATCTACTTCGTGTTATGACATCAAAATGTAAGCTCCTTAAAAGGAAGAATTATTTGATTGTTTGAGTTAGTATCAGCAAGATGTCTGGCTAACATAAGTGCTTAGAATGCTTTTTGGTCAGATATCAAAAGCAGAGTTTCTTAACTTTCATGTTTTTCATGAACCCCTTTGGCAATCTGGTGAAGCCTGTGATCCTTTTCTCAGAATATTTCTACATGCATCAATTATATTATATTGAAGTACTGATACCAAAATATTTTTTAAAAATAAGTTTCATGGACCCCTGGTAAAGAACCTCAGATCTAAAGTAGCTGTCTTGTACCTCTTCTCTACCTGGAACAGTAGTAGGCATTTAATAAATAACCATTGTTCTCTGGTCCTACTCCTAGACTCTCAAACTCCTCTGGAGAAAATTATGAAAGTAGGGCGATGCTTGAAAATTCTTTTAATTTGTCTATCAAATTCTTCCCATTAGATTATAAATATTATAAATTTTCCAGCAGATTGGTTAGGGCTGGCTGTATAAATCCATGGGACCTGATGAGATCACCAAGCAAAACAGTGTGGAAGAAGAAGAGGTGAGCAGCCAGGACAGAGGCTGGAGGAATACCTGTAGTTAGTGGGCATGACCTGGATGATGATCCAGCAAAGGCGATAGAAGAGTGATCCTACAGGTACTAGGAGAATTATGAGAGAGCAGGGTCATGAAAACCTAGAGAGAAGAGATTATGAATGCAAAGATGAGCCTCAGTGCAGAAAACCTTGGAAAGTCAAAAAGGATAAGGATTGAGAAAAGGCCATTGGATTCTGCAATTAAGAGATCGTTAGTAGCTTTGGGGAGAGCAGTTTCAGTTGAATGATGAATTCAGAAGCCAGATTATAGAGAGTTAAGAGAGTGAGAGGTAGAGGTGCTGATTGCAGGTAAGCCTTCTCAAGGAGCTGAGTCACAAAAAGGAGAGAGGGCAAAAGCTAAGGGGATGGAATGATCAAGGAAAGATTTCTTAAAGACATGGAGACAGATAATTTTGTATATAGTGGGGGAGCAGCCAGTAGAGGGGGAGAGATTGAGGATTAGTGAGAGTGGAAGCGATGGGGGCAGACTGCTGGAGAAGAACTGGATGGATTGTGAATGTAGAGGGGTTTTCCTTGGCAAGGAGTTCAGTCACTCATTACCTCTTACCTGGGCTACAGAAATAAGATATGAAGATTCTGGCCCTAAGTAAGGCATTTTACATAAAAATTACATTATTTGATACTCAAAATTCACCTTGTGAAGTAGGTACTCCAAATTCTTATCTTCCCCAAATTACAGGTGAAATGGAGGTTCAGTGATTTGGGACTTGCCCACAAGGTCAAATATCTAAGACATGCTGAGAGGAGGCAAGATTTGAAGCCAGATGTCTTCTTACTTCCAGTCCAGCACTCTGATCTACACCGAACTGCCTCCTACCTAAACGTCTGACTGGTCAGTCTATGGACCTTACCTGACCCAATTTAATTTTCCTAGAGCTTTTTTCTAAGTACTTCATCTGTCTGCTAAAAAAACCTTCAATGACTTCTCATTGAGTCCTTGGTTTGGTCCTTAAGCCTTCTACAATTTGACCACAATCTCTGTTGACAACATTTGAACTTTGTCTTTCCTGCTTCCTGTGCTTCCAGCCAAAGTCCCTAAATGTACCCTATATACTTTCAGTTCTGGGCCTTCCTTTACTCATATTCTCTCGTTGAGTTCCCTCAACTGTACCCATTTTAGTTTTTAAAAAACCTTTCCAGAAGTATCTTGTTATTTTTCCATGATCTCTTAGGATTCTCCAGGTTTCTGTTATTAGATAATATTGATTCATTTACAGTGGAAAGAGTGCTGAACCTGGAGACAAGAAGATTAATTTCAAAACTGACCTCAGATATTTAAGACACACGACCCTGGGCAAGTCACTTAACTTCTGTCTGCTTTGGTTTCCTCATCTCCAAAATGAGGATGATAATAATAGCTCCTACCTCCTGTTGTAAGGATAATATATTTGCAAAACACTTTGCAAACCTTAAAGCACTATATAAATATTATTATAGTAGTTATTCAATATATACTGGTTTCATTTTGAAGTGTAATTCCATTTTTTTCATGACCCTCTTTGTTGGTTTCTCTGCTTATGAGATGGATATTTATTCAGTGTGTCTCTTCAGCACACTTTAGCTATGTGATTATGGGTGATCCATGTGATCATTCAGTCTTTCTGCATCTCTTTTCGATTCTCCATCACTCACTTTGGGGAATCCTCTTCACGTCCTGGGCCCTCGCTCTTCCACTGCTGTGCAGACACCCTAAGACGGATTGCTGGGTGGCCTCAGTATCCTCTTGTTTGGGGATCATCTGGGACAAGGTTCCCTGTCCTGAGTAACCTCTGCGGTACCAGGGCTGGCCCCAGGTAGATTTTCAGTCCCGTTTCCCTCAGGTTCTACATTCATTGCCCACTAACCTACCGCTATGGGCAGTGTGCTTTTTCCATTCTACCTGCCTTCCTAACCCTCCCCCTTCTGTTCTCTGTCTCTTTTCTCTGAAAGGCTAGGCAGAATTGGTTCTGCTGCTTCTTTCAGTTTAAAGAGGAATTTGGGGAGAGTCATTGGTGGGAGCATGAGATTAGTTGGGAAGCAGGGAGATTGAATGAGCAGTCTTTTAAGTGTTAAAGTTCCTTGCTTTAACTCATGAGGTTTTCATCTTCTTTGAAGCTTTTAACAGATGTGGCTATTTGTCTCTTACAGATAATTCCATTCTTTTGAAGTTTTGAGGTTGGAGGAATTTGGAAAAAAAAAACAACAGCTAGCTATTTCATCATCTTTTCAATTATGGGATTTACACATTTCACCTAATCCCTCTTTATCTTGCAAGGCTCAGATCCAGTCCATTTCCTTCATGCTTCCCTTGATTTGATTCAACACAGAATGCTTTCTCTCAACTCCCAGAGAACTTTGTCCATCTCATTGTATTTTCATGTTCTACCTTGAATTACAGTTTCTACGTACTAGGCTGTAACCTCCTAGAGAACAAAGGTTGAGTCTTATTCTCCTTTGTTTCTACATTCTATACCTAACCTCATACCTAGTATATAATAGGGACTCAATAAATATTTGCACCTAGATGGCACAGTGGATAGAGGGCTGGGCCTGAAGTCAGGAAGACTCATTTTCCTGCGTTCAAATCCAGCCTCAGATACCACTTGTATGACTCTGGGCAAGTCACTTAACACTGTTTGCCTCAATTTCCTCATCTGTAAAATGAACTGGAGAAGGAAATGGCAAACCACTCCAGTATCTCTGCCAAGAAAACCCCAAATGGGATCATGAAGAGTTGGATACAACTGAAAACAACTAACGACAATAAATATTTATTGAATGTCTGCCTTCCCATTTGGGAATTAATGTGGTTTATAAATTGCATGATTTGTATTATCAATTGCTCTTAGTCTTGCTGCAGCCTGATGTTTGGTTTTGTCTCTATACTTAAAGAAATTAGACAAATCAAAGATGTAGTAGTGGAAAGGCATTAAACAAACTGCATGATACCTTATCCACTTAGTGTTTTAACTCTGGTTAGTTTTTCATCACTAGGTAGCTTCTCCCTAATACGTAACATACTCTTTTCATGACCCTCACCTTTTCCCCCACCAGAATGTGCTTAATAGGGCATAAAGGAGCTTTAAGGAAAAGTACATTAGAAAAGATAAATCTTAAGCAAAACCTTAAAATTAATTTCAAAATCAAATAAAAATAATTTTAGTATTATTTATGCTGCAGCTTCCCTCGATTTCTATGGATAATTGAGAGCACAACACACAGAACAACCTTTTCAAATAGGCACAAACAGGAATATATTAAAAATTGGACATCAAATACCACATGTCATCCGGATGTTTATGTAATACTTGACATAAAAATTACAGAATTTCAGAGCTGGAAAGGACCTCAAGCCATTTAGTTCAAGCCCTATCTGAACAAGAATTTCTTTTATAACATCTATGACTAGTGATTGTCCAGCCTTTACATAAATCCCTCAGATTCGTTTTGACAGCCTATTCGCTCTGTTAGGAAAATTTTCCTTAAATTAAGGCAAAAGCTGCTTCTGCACAATGTCTATCTACTGCTCCTAATTCTGTCTTCTGCCCCGGGGCCAACCAGAGAAAGTCTAATTCTTTTTCCACTTGACCATAGATCCTAAGTTGCATGATGTGTATTACGAGTTGCTCTTAAAACTCTTGCCACAGCCTGATTTTTGGTTTTGCCTCTGGGTTTACAGAAAACAAACAAAAGAATGTTCAAAAGGAAAAAAAACCCCTCAGATTTATGGGCAGAGGATCTGGGTTAATATCTCAGTCCTATTATTTACTGCACATATGACCTTGGGCAAGGCATTTAATCTATATGGACTTGGATTTTCTTATTTGTAAAATGTAGAGGCTAGCGTACATAATTTCTTTTTTAAAAAATTATTTACTTTTAGTTTACAACATTCAGTTCCACAAACTTTTGAGTTTTAAATTTTCTTCTCCTCCCTCCCCCTCCTCTCCCCAAGATGCATACAATCTGGTATAGGCTCTACATATACATTCATTCCCATTAAACATTGTCACAATAGTCATATTGCAAAGAAGAATTATAAGCAATAGAATGAAGCACAAGAAGAAACAAAACAAAACAAAAAAGAGAAAGCATATAGTATGCTTCCATCTGCATTCAGACTCCATATTTCTCTCTGCATGTGGACAGCATTTTCCATCATGAGCCTTTTGGAGTTGTCTTAGAACCTTGCATCGTTAGAAGTGCCAAGTCTATCAAAGTTTGTCACTGCACAAAGTGGCTTGCAACTGTGTACAGTGTGCTCCTGGTTCTGCTCCCCTCACTATCAGTTCATATACATCTTTCCAGGTTTTTCTGAAGTCTGCCTGCTCATTATTTCTTATAGCACAATAGTATTCCATTACATTCACGTACCACAACTTGTTAAGCCATTCCCCAATTGATGGGCATCCGTCCACTCAATTTCCAGTTCTTTGCCACCACAAAGGGAGCTGCTATAAAGATTTTTGTGCATGTGGGAGACGATTTCTAAGGTTCCCATGAGCTCTCTAAATTCTATAATCCTGATGCCCAAATTGTAAAATATGGGAGACCTCAGGTTACACTTTTTCAAGATGAGGTTTCATAGGATGTCTCATATCCAGGCTAACTCTCACATTTTATGATTGAAAAGAGTTCTTATGTTGGAAAACATCATAATTAGCCAAGTAAAATTCTGCTGCTGCCCCCCTCCCCCCGGCCCAGCCCCCCTTTTAGCAAGTAGTATTATCTTCTTTCAGCAGTCTTAAAAAAAAACAATAGCTTCCCTTGAAACCTTTGTGGTATCACCCTTGAGCTGTAACTGTGAAGAAAAGTGATGAGATAGTGACTGAAAATCAGCAGACTCCAGATCCAACAGCCTCTTGTACAGTCTTGGTCACGCCTAACACATATTTAGAGGTTCAGCTAAATAATTCACAGCTGGAGGGCCAGCAAGCTAGATAGTCTACGGGTGTTAATGGATCTAAAAGACCCAAGAAAAGTGAGCACTTGGGGTAATTTTCTTTTGGATCAACTGAAAGGAAGTAGAAAAGTTTTTATTTGGAGCTGTATGTGGAGAAGGGGCATAAAAATGGTTTTAAAAGTTATTTTGAAACTTTTAAGAACAGAGTAGTCATAGCTACTATATATATGTTTTGCATATTCTTTTGCCCACATTTTCTCATTTTATCCCTTCGACAACCTAACAAGTAGTTAGTGTTGATATTATTATTCCGAGTTTACAAAGATGGAGTCTGAAACCCAGAAAATATTAGTGACCAGTCCAAATCCAAGGTCCTACAAGCTATCAGAAGTGACAAGCACAGGATTAAATCTACAATTGCTGCCTCCCCTTACGTTGCAGAATATAGCCAGCACAAGGTGCTAGTGTCATTTAAAAATTATTTATTGAATTTTTTTATAGCTATTAAAAAATCAAATCCATTGGTAGTATTCAACAGCATATTAAAGTCATACTTATCATACCACAGACTCGAGTCTTTACATACTACATTTTGCAATCAGAGGATCTCTATTGGAATGGCCTCTCTTATCTTTCTACTATGTATTTTCCCTCCCTGGACCTAAAATGGGGGGAGTCTGAGTAGGCACTAACTACATCGTGTCCCATTCATCATCTGTGGAGTTCAGTACTATTATGTAGTAATTAACTCATTAATCCTCATAACCCGCATAGAGAAGGAGACAGCAAACACCGGATCACGGAGGAGCCGGACACGACTAAACTTGCCCCGACTCTTCTCCATCACTGATCTCACTTAACCTCCTTAATACAATTTTTTAAAATTCAGTTTTATTTTCACTTCCTCATTTTCTCCTTCACCCAACTTGGAAAGCACGAAAAACAAAACCCGTCCTAAGGGTACAGACAGTGAGGCAAAACAATTGGAGCTCGGGGCTGGACAGCGCCCACTGAAATTTACTAAACAGTGAAATTTACTCCCAGTGGGGGAGGGCAGGGCGCCAACACTTCTCAGCACGTGGCTCCCCCGGCCCCCGCTCCCTTCCCACAGCAGGGGCCTGCGGGCCCCGGCGGGATGGCTAGCTCTTCTTCCTCCTTTCCACGTCTCCGGGCTTCCGGAGGGTTGGAGACCTCGCTGACTCGGCCTGGGCAGCGTCTTGGGACCGGACAGCTCTCCAGCTCCGCAGGCCAGGCTCGGGGGCGGGGATTGGCCGGGTTGGGCAGCGTCTTGGGACCGGACAGCTCTCCAGCTCCGCAGGCCAGGCTCGGCGGCGGGGATTGGCCGGGTTTTTTTGGTTTTTGTTTTTTTTACAAGGAAGGCTCTTTCGGTAACGCCCACTCGCTCTTGCCCGGAAGTGTTTTCTCACGGTGGAACGTCGAGCGTCCGAACGTTCTGACCGAGAACCTCCGGCTGCGCCAGCGTCTCCCGTCCCAGCGCCCGGCTCAGGTGGGTTCCCGGGCTCAGTGTCTGCTTCCCAGCCCGTTCTTTTAAAGTGCGTTCTACCGAGTTGCGAGCGGCGCGGGATGTTGCGGGTTTGTTTTCCTTGCGTCTCTTAAAGCAGGCTGTGAATCCTTCTGGAGACCCTAAGGCAGGACTGCCGCGCCACACTGGCCTTCCTAGCCCTGGCGCACTCGGGAGTTTCCAGCGTCACAAGCGCGTAGTGCTCTCATTTCTTAAAAAAATGAGCCGGTAATGCTATGTCCAGATAACCTTCCCGGGCGTGTTGGTGCGCTTGTGTGTACGCACACGTCACTGTCTGAAGGTCTGCGGCGCTCCATCAGCCCCTGGACCGGCCTCGTTAGCCGCCGCGGCGGGTCCTGGCCCCGTTAGCTAAGGTATAAAAACGATCGCTGGCAGCTACCGCGGGAGGCTGTGCAGAGCTGGAACAGAAGTTGCTTTTCCCTTTAAGGCTTCATGACGTCTTCCTCAGAGTGTAATTTAAAAATAAAAATAAAAATAAAAAGGAGCCACGTGGCTAACCTCTAGTTATGTTCAGCAGCTGTGTCCTAAGCAGGAGCACCTACGGTGCGTTAGGTAGGATTCCTCCCGGGCGTCGTCGCCGTAGGACAGGGACAGATTTTCCAGACAGAGCACGAGCTCAGTCCTAGTAAACCGGAATGCTTCGGGTCTGGGGGCTGGATGAGCCAAGGAGCTTGGCCTCCAAGGGATTCTTTTTTTTTTAAACCTTAGCAGCCTAGTTAATCATCTTTTTAGGGATGTAGGGGTTGTGATCTTTGGACGGAGGGAGTGTCCAGCACATGCAATCAAGGACACTTAGAAGTATTATTGGTCTATGTGTTCAATGCCTGGTGCTAGGTGCTAAGAGATACAAAGAAAAATAAGGCAGGATCCTTGCCTTTGAAAGTTTTACTGTATCTTAAAAACGGAAATAAATGTATCTTACCTTCACTATGAAAAGAAAAAAAAAGAGACCCCAGAAGTCCAAACCCAGGAACAATGACCAGGCAGGTTGAGGACTTTTTAAAGTCAAGGGCAAAGGAGCCTGGAGGCTTTTCTTTCAGATTTTGGGTTTTGGCTTAAGTTAACAGAAGGTGAAGTCTATTAGCCCAGGTTTCAATAGGCAACGGTGTGGGCAAAACATTAGTATATCTATCCAACACCGTAGGGGTAGGCTATAGCAGAAAATCCAGTTAGAGTTATGCTAGGAAGGAAGCTAGTGCAGCTTCCTGGGCTCTGTCTCCCAGACCAGGTATTAAATAGAAGGCTCTAGGTTTCTTTAGGATCTACTAGAGGTCTTCTAATCCAACTCCTTCATTTTACAAATATCAAGAGTCCCCAAGATGTTGGGACTTCCCTTGAGTCACCTAGAGGCATATATTGACAGACCCTGAAGTTACAGCCATAGTACTTTTCAGAGCAGTGAAGGATATTTAAGCTGCCTTCACACTTCAAGGCCAGGACTGTTTCATTTTTGTCTTTGTATCACTAGTGCCTATCGAAGCTCCTGGGACATAAGTAAGTACTTGTCAGTTAACAACCATTTTTATTAAGGAAGAGTTATTCATTATTGTCAGTGAATTCCTGTTTTTCTGTTTTTAGGATGGCTCTGGACTGGATTGGCTTTAGCTATGCAGCATTGGTTGCTTCCGGTGGAATAATTGGCTATGCAAAAGCAGGTACATTCTGATTCTTACAGATCTGATCTGGTTTTTCTAACTGTGGTAACTGACGACTTTATTTTTAACATTAATTTATTTTGTCATGTTGAGTTCCAAATTCCCTCTCTAGCCCCTCCCCTACCTCTTGAGAAGGCAAGCAATAAAATATCAGTTGTACATGTGAGGTCATGTAAAACCTATTTCCATAAATACCCATGTTGCAAAAAAAAAAAGAGAAAAAAGTACTTCAGTCTGTATTCAGAGTTCATCAGTTCTCTTTCTTCCTAGTTCTAGTCTCTTCATTTCTTCCCCTTCCTCTCTTCCCTTTCTTCTTCTTCTTCCTCAGTAACTGTTTGGACCACAGTTTTATGTTTTTTTTTTTTAATATTTCTCATTGTAATGAATGTTATTTTGGCAAGGCCTGGCCACCTGTGACCCACAATGTGAAACAACTCACTCAGATCAGATTTTTTCTAGGGATTTTTCATTATGTCTCCATTGGAATTGTCTTGGATCATTTTATTGATTAGAGTAGCTAAATTTTTCATAGTCAGTTGTCATTAGTGACCGGTCATTTTGAAGGACCAGTGAGTGAGGAATTATATAAAGGGATGGTTTTGTTTGGTTATAGTTTCACTTAAACCACTTGGGTGGCTTGAGAGAGTAGGGGCTGATTGTAGACCTGTGGCCCAGGATCAGAAGTAGAGCTGGAAGGCAACTTAGATATCATTTAGTCCATTCATTTTACAGATGGGGAAACTGAGGCCCAGAGAGAACTAACTTACTGGAGTTCACAGAGGCAGTAGATAGCTAAGCCAGAATTTAAACCTGACTCCAAATCTGATGTTCTTTCCACTGTAGCAGTTATTCAGATACAGCTCACTGTTTTGTTTTGTTTTTTAAAGGTTGTCTGGTATACCAATAAAATAGCTTCTGATTTTGTAATTTTCAGTGTCATCTCTACTTTATATAGATGACCAATACGCAGGCCAAGACATGTGATTGTCTTCCAGTGCCAAATAGTTAGCATCTCAGACTCGTAAAGCCAGAAGGAACCTTGCTAGGAGTCCCCAAGGAGTGGTGTTCTTCTAGGACCCTTGCACACTTTGGTAAAGTGAACTTTACAGCACACACTTCTCTCCATCTCCACATTTTCATCCTTGTAAACTTGTTTATCATAGGCTTATAAATTTAGCATTTGAAAGGGACCTGAAAGGTCATTGAGAAAGGTCATTTTACAGATGATGAAGAACACCATAGTTGTATGACTTACTCAAGGTCACATAACTGTAAGTGTATGAGGTGGGATTTGAACCATGGTCTTCCTGACTCCAAGACAAGCATTCCACCTACTATACCAGCTCCCAGTTGTTTTCCTGCTTCCTTGTATAAATGGTGCAGTTTAGACTTTGAGAGAGTCCGTTGGAGATTCTCAGTAATTATCTCTTGAGAGCTATTCTATATAGCCTTCCTTCCTCCCTCCTTCTGTCCCTCCCTCCTTCCTTGTCTCTTCATTTCTTCCCCTTTACCCTTTCTCCCCACCCATTCTCCCCTCCCTTTCTTCTCCTTCACCTTCCTCAGTAATTGGTTGGACCACAGTTCTCTTTTTGCTATTTCTCATTGTAATAAATGTAACTTTGTCAATGGCAGGCTGCCTGTGACCCATAGTGTGAAATAGCTCACATAGATCTAATTTGTTCTAGGAAGTGTCCCATCCCTGGCAGCTGGTCTTCTCTTTGGTGGTCTGGCAGGTCTGGGAGCTTATCAGATATCTCAGGATCCCAAGAACATTTGGGTTTCCCTAGGTAAGTATTTTTTATGATCTACTAACTAGGAAATAAGCAGTGTTAGCTTCAGGGTATTGATGGAGTGAGTTGATTGTATTTGTAGACTCTTTTCCTGTTTGAGAGGCAGCATGTTGTAGTGATAATCCAACTGACTTCTTGGATTCAAGTCCTTTCTCTGACTAACTTTGTGACTCAGGGCAACTCACTTAGCCTCTGTGTCCCTGGGCAGTTGATGATCTACAGCAGTGTAAAGCGTTTCCCTACTGGTTATTCACTGAAGTCACAGATCCAGAATGCAAAAAAATTCCAATTCTTTTCACCTCTGTTCATTTTCAGAAAGAAAATTAAATATAGAGTGTAATTTACTGTTATGTATATTTGCATGGTCACAATTTGGGTTTTCTTACTGAAATTAAGTGTAAAATCACTTAAGTACAATGGAGGACTCAGCCCTGTTAACTTCAGCATTGACAGTGGGGGGAAGCAAAACCAATTAAAGGTGTAGTAAATATATCACTAAGTATTGTGTGTGGTACAGATAAGTTCTCTGGGAATTCAGTGGTGGGAGGGGGCACTCATAGCTGCCTTGATCAGAGAAGGCTGTGAGTGAGGTGGGCCTTAAAGGACAAGTAGTATTTCAACCTCTTGTTTCACTCTCAGATATACATTGTTATTGTTTAATTATGTCCAACTCATTGTGACCCCATTTGGGATTTTCCTGGCAAAGATCCTGGAGTGGTTTGCCATTTCCTTCTCCTCATTTTACAAATGAGGAAACTGAGGCAAAAGGGTTAAGTGACTTGTGATGGTCACACAGGTAGTAGTGTCTTATGCTAGATTGAACTCAGGAAGATGAGCCTTCCTGACTCCAGGGGTCATACTCTATCCACTGTGCCATCTAGCTGCCACCCAAACGTGTACTGGGTAATTGATTTTGACCATTCTTCTCACACTTTCTGTCAGCTGCATCTGGAACTCTGGCTGGCATCATGGGAATGAGATTCTACAACTCCGGAAAATTCATGCCAGCAGGCTTAATAGCTGGTGCCAGGTATTGTCAAAAAAAATGCCTGTTTCATTTAGTTTAAGTCGTGATTATCTGTGGTGACTATTTTTTGCCTAAGATAATTTTTAAGTTTACTGATTCATTTATTTCAGTAGAGCAAAGAAAGATGTCGTGAACTAGTGTTAAATTCACATACCTGCACCTAATGACAAGCCCCCTCTAAAGCAGGTGCAGCTCTAGGTGGTAATTTAATGATACAGGTATAAACCTACCTTCTGTAATGAAAGGAAGAGCCTGAAGCAGAAGAGGAAGATTACATCAAACCTAAGTGGGCACCCCTGGTGACCAAGCAAACTTAGTTGAAATGGCTTGCCTCAGGGTCCCCGACCATTCCCTCCTCTCTCCTCTTCTTTGTCAAGGGCAGTTATTTGTTGGACCTCTGTAGGTCCTAATGATCATGTGATCAGCCAGCCTGAAATACACTAACGGGTTGGCTTCAGTTTTCGTTTGGAGACCCAATCAGAAACTAGCTTTGTTAACACTGGGTCAGCCAGGAGCCTCTTCAATGAATGGGGGCTCTGCGCTAGTAGATGTTTCCATGGCAGACCTGGGTAGAACGTTATTTGTTCTTGCAGTGACCTCAGGAGGCTAATGTCTTGACTTGCAAGGAATGGGATCTAAATGAGGCAGAACTGTGCAAAGTTTAGGAGCCTCACTTTCTCCTGCAGTCATTGGAGTCCAAGATACAGGTCAGAGAGACTGGCCATGGCCCTGGATCGGTGGGAGACCTTGGCCTCTTTAAGCTGAGGCCTTTAACAGGTCTGTTTGTCTGAGGCAAGGCCTATTCAATAATTAAAGGGTAGGTAAGAATTGAAGCACAGAATGGTCTAGTTTGCCTTCATAAAAGAATCAACCTCTGAGGGGAAGACCCTTAGTTTCTGGCCAGAGCAGTAACAGTTACTATGAATATGAAAGGACCCTTACTAATATACCTATATTCCTTATTTATACACCTGTCCCTGGTATTTTCTCTAAAGCAAATTTTAGTTAAATGACTTCCATTTTTTCCCATTGGCTTTCATTATAGAACTGTTGCATTACATTTTGAAGGAATTTTATCACACCCTTAGTTTGTAATTAAAAATGAACTTTAAAACTGTAGCAAACTTTTAAAAAATCACATATCAAGAAATATTAGCAGTACACAAAATATTAGGAGGCTAATATGATGTAACAAGTCACAAAATTTTAGAAAATGGGCAATGGATAGAAAGTATTTCCTCACCCCACCTTGCCCTTTCTTTCTACTCCAGTTTTAACAATCCCTAAAGTTTTAGAAATTTGATTTTTTTCCCTAGCCTGAATTTATTTCGAATTTTAAAATTGTAGGCTATTTTACCTTGTTTGAATTCCTCCTATCACGTAAGCTTAGTTGGCAGGGGCCCTTTCCACAGTCTCATGTTCGCAGAATTCTTTTCCTTAAAATGGATGTGATAAAAAAATTTCCTAGAATGTGAAATTTTGTTAAACCCTTATACTGAAATATTACCATGTTAAGCTTTGCTTGAAATTAGTGGGCAAAGAAGGTGTTTTTGTTGTGCAGAAATTTTCATTTTGACATATATATATGTATGTCAAATAATATATATATATTATTTGCAGAATATATTACTATAAGAAAGCCTGCTATGAGTCTGTAACTGTGAGGGGAGGGAGAGGTAGGGGTTTCAGGCCACATTTTACTATTTAGATTCCAAGTGTAAGACACCGACACCATCTATTATTACAAAACGTTGTTCTAAGGGTGGATTAAGAGCGCAGTTCACTACTGCCATCAGGAACAAGTTACCAAGTTCCACCAAATAGAAGAGGCGTGTCTGTTTAACTTTGTTGTTGTTGCTGTTGTGTGTTTCTTTTTAATAGTCTCCTGATGGTTGGAAGACTCGGGCTAAAGATGTTGGATCAGCCCCGGCAAGCATAACTATAAATCTGAGTCAAGATTGATTAGGAAGTTTGAACACTTCCAACACTTGAGTGTATTATGGGAAATGACCAGAGGACCTGAGCATTTGTACATATCCTGATATTTTTGGAGATTTTTTTTTAACCAGAGAAGCACTGAACTGTGACCCATCAATTACTGAATCTCTTTGTAGGCAGCAATCCCATAACACAGCAGAGTGCCACTATAACAGTTTGGTCCTTCAAGTTGTCTCCAGAGGTGTCAGAGATTGGGTTTTGTCATCTTGTTACAACTGAAATATTTTGTGCTAGTTGCAGGAGCTGTCTGCTATCTCACAAAAAGCCACATTGTGAAAGGAAGATAATGAAAAATTTGTATTTCCATCATGTTTGGTTATCCCCAGTTATACACGCTTGTCTCAGAACATCAATTAAAATGTTTTATGCAGTTGTGTTGTTCTGGTACCTCACATCTGCAGTTGAGTGATTTCTTTACTGGTCATCTGCCAAATAATTATTCCTTACAGTTTATTTTCAGGGACACTGTAATGGTGTGTTCTAAGCTACCTACTCAGCTAAGAAGCAAGCAGGGGAGCTTTCTCAGCGTTTGGAAGGGAGTGGAATTTCTTATTTGAATGTGTGCAGGAAGATTATGAAACCTGTATTGTAAATGGGGTCTAAGTTACATGGAGTCTTGAAAGAATGTGGGCTTGGGCATCTGTGTCACAGGTCTCTGTAGTAAGTGACTGCAACTTGGGAAATTTAACCCAACCAAACTTTGTCTGGAAACAAAGACAGCCCTACGTTAGCATCAGTTCTGTGCTTTAGCGGGCCATCTTATGGTAAGGGTTCTAGATGTTGTTTATCTTCGGAAGCCAACCCTGGGAACTACACAGTGCATAGCTGGTAGTTGATTTCAGGATTTGAAGTCTGTCCATCTGACCAGTGCAATCCAATCCAATGACCAGAAAGCTTCGGAAACTGACAAAAAAGGGCCTGAAGCAGAGCTGTCAGACACACCCTTGGTGGGCAAAGACCACCTGTATTTCTATTTTATATTCAAAACCTTGGAAAAATTTTAAGATGTTTACTTGGTTTCCCAGGATTTGTAACACACACACACATATATTTATTTTTGGAACTACAAGCAATGTGGTCCCCTGCCATGAAGGTAGGAAGTCTGATCTTGATATCCAGCCTTGTCACTGACTCTGTGGTACTTATTTAAGTTGTATTCACATCTTGTGGATATATTCCAGGTTAACCCATTTCACTTTAGTGAATATTTCCACTATGTTTAGGCTTTACATTTAGAAAGAGATTAAAATAACTCCAGTTGCTTCAAGTGGATTTGCATCTGGATTTGATTGCTCCACTTTGCCCAAGACCCTCGAGCATATTTGGAGTTGGGTATTTATTGCCTGTCATCTGTGTAGACAGAGCCTTTATGTCTCTGACCCTTAGTTTTACCTTCTTTACAATAAAAGTAAGACTTGCTACTTGTAAGTGCATGGCAAGAACAAATAAAGTATTTAGCTGATATTTGTAGGAGGAAATATGCTGTGTATAAATTCAGTGTTACCACTTAGATCTTTAGTAAGCATTTTTCTCTGTCCCCATTCCGTAGGAAGATTTCTTGCAAGGAAGAGAAGTTTGCAGGCCACATATTTTGTTGTGTGCTAAGGTAAATTCCATGAAGAAAGTTGGTTGGATGTTAATCATGTGGTGGTTGCTTTTTCTGTGTGAGACTATGTGAGTCTCTGTATTGTGTATACACATGTATATACATGTAAGTATATATGTCTTTGCCCATATGATTTCTGATATGAGCAGCAAAAGAAAAATCCCTTATTTATAAACATTACCCCTTATAATTCTGTGCCTTGGTTTGTACCCCCGGTGAGTCAGAGCTTCCTCTTTCTCTGAACACTAAGCCTTGGAAGCTTGCAAAATCTTAAGGCATACAGAAAATCAATTAGCCAGAACATTTTTTCTTCTGACGCTGCCTCTTGGGTTTTTACAGAAATATTTCTGGAAAAAGGGAGGGAACCAAATAGGGGCAGATTGGGGCTAAATTACTTGGTCTTTTGGTATTTTTCACTTCTACTCTTATTAACATCTCGTCATTTAATGAGAAAAACATATAATACTTTGAGCAACTGGAAAATCTTACATGCTTAATGGGATAGATTTTATTTTTTATATAGGTTTTCCCAGGGCACGCTACTTGAATAAGAGCAAATTTGGACTTCAGACAATCCCTGGTTTGCTGGAACCTGTTTAATACTCTCATATGTACAATAGCCTAAAAACTTATAATTTGGTTCTTCCCAAAGCCTGGAATTATAAATCCAAATGAAGTTTTGTATCTCAGCACTAGCCCCATACTTTTGTATTATCTTCAAATATGCCTCTAAAGGGACAGGGTAGAGACTCAGATCATTTACCTTTATAGAATATAGTTTGGATGGTATCTGAACGAGCATGTTATCATAGACTCCCATCTGATGACTAATTCTCCATGGCCCATCAGCTTTGTAGGTCCCTAACACAGGCACATTAGATTATGAAGGGGTTCAGAGAACCATCG
Source organism: Bettongia penicillata ogilbyi (assembly GCA_023548195.1). NCBI lineage: Eukaryota > Metazoa > Chordata > Mammalia > Diprotodontia > Potoroidae > Bettongia > Bettongia penicillata. The sequence continues at coordinate 1,637,302 of JAJHZJ010000589.1, forward strand.
TCATACCACATCTGCTCTCTAGCTGCCTTCTGGGTGGGTCAGTGCACCAGGGAAACACAGATACACCTTTCTCTCCAGGTCTTTTTCCTCTTCAAGAAGCCATCAGGGCTGTGGGCAGCCTTCTGGTCCTAAGTCAGTATTCTTTCCCTTTTTTTTTTTTTAATTAAATACATCTAAATGCTTCCTACACAAGCCAAATAAGACTCACTTCCCCAGTTCTCTTCTAGGTCTCTTATTTACTCTGCTAACATGACAGGTATTCTTTGTGCTACGTTGCCTGGTGACTAGTACTAAGTTCTAGTATAGTAGGAGGTTTTATAACGGTTCCATGCCCTCCTTGTGACACTGAGCCTTCTATGAAACAAGGCAGTTGGCATTTGTTGGCTGATCTTGGGTCAGCAGTATCTGTTTTAAATCCTGAATGCTCAAAGGCCCCAAATTTTCCCTCCCACTTCTTTCCCCCAGGATTTCCAAGGGTAAGAATTTGAATAAGGTTTGGTCTGTGTTTCAGCCTGCAGTCGAGCTGGGTCTGAAACCTGCATGAGTAAGTTGCGGATTACCCCAGGCAATTGATCATCACCTGAGCGTTTCCATAGAGATAGGAGAGAGATTAGAAGGGTGATTCCGATGAAACAAGAATTTCCTTTACCAGTCTGGTCAGCATCTTCTCTGCAGTTTGTATGTAAAGAGTTGTTTAGGGCACAGAAGTTCAGTGACTTTCCTGGGTCTTTCTGGCTCCATGGCCCACTCTATCGGTTAGGCCATGTACCAAAAAATGCTCTGTGAGCCATTTCCAGAGTAGGAGACCCAGGAACATGTTATCTTCCAACAGGGAGGCCCTCAATATAGCTACGACTATTTAATAACTAGAAAGTTAGGGTAGGAATTTTATGATTGTTGGTATTGTCTTAAAGAGATCTTTTTGTCTTTATGTGTCAGTAACAAGAAACAAGTATAAAAAGATCATTTTTTTTTTTCTCTGCAAAGGATGCAGAATGGATCCCACAGTGATGGCAAAGGGAAAGTTCCTTGGGTCTTCCCTTGGAACATTCAAAGCTTGGCAGTTGTCCCATTCTCTGGAAATAGGGCAATACAGGTAGTGCTCACATTAAATTTCAATGAACAAAATCAGAATGGAAAACCAAGATGGAGTCAAATAGAAAGAAATAAGATAATTTTGACATAGTTTTAAGTATATTCTTGTCCCCTATAAAGTAAGTTTGATATGAGCTTTGTGCTTGTTTCTGTTTATAAGCCCATGACACATAGCATTTGTTTGAGCTCTAGTAATTTATAAAAACCACTGAAAATCCTGTCAGTTAAGACAATGTAAAATTTTTATCCCACCTTTCTTAGCATAACTTTTAAATGATGAAATACTGTCATAGGAATGGATAACCTCATAAATAAATAGCAGGTATTTACCAAACTGTAAATGACCCTCAAGTCTCCCACATGAGTAGAATAAATAAAATCAATATTCTTTCTTGTTAACCTGTGTGGCAAATATCTGGCAAGACTTGCCCTAAAGTTATCTTCTCTTTAAAACAGACCTTGAGGAATAATGGTTACATTTTTATTTTAAAAATGGAAAACTCCCTAATCCAGTGGAAAGCACACTGGACTGGGAATCAGGATGCCAGGATCATAGTACCAACTCTGACAAATTAGCTGTGTGACCTTGGGCAAGTCACTTACCTTCAACTAAACCCTAGTTTCCATATTTACAAAGTCAGAGGATGGCACCTACATCATCTCTGAGAATCCTTCCATCTCTAACAATCCATGATTCTATTATTTAACTGTAATTGTTTCAATGGATACCAGTCAGAGTTAAGAGACTGTCGATGACATAAACAATTTATTAGATTGAAGGAGTGACCAAATCGTACAAAGAAACACAGAGCAATATGGTTGATTTAAAGTTGTGGCACATTACTAATCAGACAACTTATTCTTTAGTTGTTTTCCCAGAATTATACAGTTTTTCAACAATGTAAGGTGTGGCTATTGTAGCAAAAAATGCTTCATTTTTGCTAACATGCCATTGGATAGAGCTCACAAGTTACAGAACCACAAAATGATGGCAATAACAGCTACATTTTTTTTTTACAAAGTATTAAAATATATAAAAATATCAATTGATAACATTGTTGTATCTTAAAAGAATCAACAATCTTTCTAGTTAACAAAGTAGCAGGTTTAAATGGAGTAGTACCAACTTTAAGATGTCTACCTTAAATACAGATAATGAAGTAAAACTACATAATGTGTCTTTAGTGCCATCGTTGCCTCAGCAAATGAACGCGTTTGCTGTTAGGTCAAATGCCAGTGATCTACAACATCAACAATTTACTTCCAGGAACAAGATCACATATCTCATAGTTGTTTTCAGTAGAACATAGTGGTAACATTCTGTAAGGCTGGTAAACAAAAATTTAACATAACTTCAGGACTCTTGATGGTGTCATATTCTTAATTTGGAAGTCCTCAGACCAGTGACATTTACAGTCACCAGAACACATCATTTGTAGTTGGTTAAGACCAGACACAAAGTAAATAGAATCTTCCTCTACTGTATCCTCATAGCATAATTTTGATATACTCTGTATTAAGGACACCTTCCTTAGAAAAAAATATTTATTTGTGGAAGGGTAAAATGACCACTGTCTAGCATATATAAAATAGAAAACATAAAATGACAAGCTATCATCTCTTTTACTTTCCATTAGTCAATACAGTAGGAAAAGGCTTGCTCAAATAAGTTTCTCATCTCCAAGAGCCTACCATGGTCTGAAGGAGTTTTCAGATAAATACAGAAATTGGAGGCCAATCCCTCCAAAACAATGCAACAAAGAGAGAATGTTCATTGTATAAAAAAGGTCCAAGTTTCAAGATTTTTTAAGAACAAAAACGTTTCTTGTAGTATTTATTATCTGTTCATTTGTAGATCAAAATACTTGATACTTTGGCAAAGTTTATTCAATACTTTGTAAAATTCTACCCTTAATGTTATAGACAATAATGTTAAGAGATTTGTTTTTCATTTCTAAGGATGGAATAAAATACAAGATGATTTTTGCCTTTAAACTATCCACTGTTGCATATTTCTCCAGAAATCAGTGGAAATAAACATTTGTAGACATTTCCCCGAGTATAGCAATGGAACATACTGTACTAGACCAAGGAGGGCATTGTGAAACAACCCTTCTACCGATGGCCTCCATATTTGGCCACCCAGTCTGTTCTTCCATGTACTGAATGAACTGGATGTGCACGATTTAAAATATTTATATTTTTTGCTGTAGGATTGTAAGTAGGGCCTGAAAACTGGGTCCGACCAGTTTTTGTGTTCCAGGCATAATCTGAAAGAAACCAAAATTAGAAATGAGAACTATATTAATTGATTTGATTACAAACATTTCAAAGAAGGTCATTAATCCTGTCATTTTAGGGGGAAAAGTTTTGAAATTTCAATTAATTTTCAAAAGACTCATGAAGTGGTTTCTATGGAACACCTTCAATGGCTCTATTTTTATAGATTTGTAAACAGAAACAAAGACTAAGGCACTGTCCATGTAGAACTATAGTAGAATTTTTAGGGCTGTGCTGGCATAATTGGAATTTGCCACAGACAGAGAATCACATGTTCAAGTTCCCACACTGCTGGAAATTTCTGATTCATCCTAGCAAGGAGTGATGTGTATGCACATATGTATGTGTAAATATACACATACATATACATATATATACATATATATATATATATATATATATATATATACACACATATACACACACACATATATGTGGTTTTTAAAAAATAGGACCATAGGATTTAGAGCGGGAAGGGAACTTAGACCTCAGCTAGTCTGACCTCTTCATTTTACAAATAAGGAAATTGAGGTCCCTGAGAGGCTCAGTGATTGCTTAAGGTTCCATAGGTGATAAATTAGCGAGCTAGGACGCCAAATCCAGTGCTCTTGCCACTATGTAAAGCTCTGTGCAGACCTTAAAGTGCCATGCAGATGATGCTAGCTATGAATACTCTGATTGCACCACTGCTTTGAGTCAGGCTGGCTGGATCTACTTGGAATTTCTGGTCTTTACACAATCTAGGAACCCTTAAATAGACATAATTTTAGTGAATTGTTCAATGTTACAGTGCAGATGAGTGTAAATGAAGCAAGTACATGGTATCCAAATATTGCATAACTATAAAAAATTCAAACTGGCATCATGAATACTTCATATTGTGTAGTGTCTGCCATCCTTGCATTAAAGCCCAAATGTCAAGATGAAATGTAAAGGTCAAAATGGGACTTTTTGCACACTAAGGCCAATTATACCGTATTTGCTCGCATAATTTCCCACATTTCTCTCTGATACTTTTGTTCTAAAACAGGGTGTTTGGGGGGAATTATGCAAGCATCTGAGTCCTCGTCTTCTGCCACTTTTAGCTTAGAGTGAAAAAGACTTTTCAGTGTGGAACTGTCTACATTACATTGTACCCAGGTAGCATAAAGCTATGAACTATGATATATGATCAGTGGCTGAAAGGCAATGACTGCCAGAAAAATTTCTCTCTCACTTGCCTAACATGATGCTAATCTTTCTTTCTTATTTGGCTTGAAATTTCCAACCTTAAAATTACTGACAGGTTAGACAACAAGGGTTAAGGAGAGTATCCCCAGAAGACACTAGTTAGAACACACATACATTAATTTTCCACGAAGGTACCTTTCACATTATGGAGAGATCATAAGCTATGTGGACCTGAGTGGGTGAGATATATGATGGGTTCATTTAAATGGTGGAGTTGGAAGATATGACAGGTACATTTAAATGGTGGGGCTGGAAGAGACACAAAGCAAAAAAATCTGAGTACTGGAGAGTAAAAAGGGGAAAAAGCATCATGGGGCACCCAGACAGGTATGTGATGGGTCTGCTAAGCTTTCTGAGAAAGTGCTTCAGAGAGGAAATCACTCAGAAAACATTAAATGGCAGTGTTTACATCTAGGATTTTTTTCTTCTCTAGAAACTGTTGATGTGGCACATATGTACTATTAATCTGGGGGCGAGGAGCGATGAAATAACTACTAAATCCCAACATAACCGCCTCACTATCTCTAGGCAGGGCTGGAAATGCCCCGTATCATTGTCATATTTGCCAACAACTTCAAAGAGTACTGGGAGAGGCAGTGTTGCGTAGAGATAGAGAAATGAATGCTGACTCAATCTGCTCTCTTTCCCCAAACTCCACATAGCTACCGGCAAGCAGTCTTGTGATGCATGGGTATGTCTGGCCTTACTTTAAACATTTTTTTCTGCCTTCCCAAGGATATTCCACTTGAAATAAGAAGCTGCTAAAATTGATTGAAGTTCTTATAAGTCCAAGGACCTACTCCTGGCAGCCATGGTTGCCATTCCAAAGCAGAAAAAGACAAAAAAATATGTAAAATGTATGGGATCCTGGAGGGCAGTGGAGGATTTTTCTTGATTTCTTTTCAAAAATTGGGTGAAAGGGGAGGAAGAGAGCAAGAGAATACAGGAGGGGGAAAATATTTGAGTAAATACGGTAATGACCTGGTTTTATTTTCTTGTGGGAGATTCACAAAAGTGGGAGCACTGGAAGATACTTCTCTTACACACAATGTTTTCCTAAGGTTATCACTCGAGAGTAATTAACATTTACTTCTTTTTTTTACCTTTCCTCCTATCACCGTCTGTAGATTTATCTGATAGGCAGAGTAAATGAAGAGATGAAAAATTATAAGATAACATTTACTTTGGAAAAATGAAAACAGGAATAAGCATGATAACCTGACAGAACAAATAATATATGAATTATGACATTCATATTGTTTAAAAATGTAATCTTAACAAATACTGTTTTAAAAAAATAGCTGATTATTCCTACAGGAGGGACAGAGGCAAGGCAAGGTATCCAGGGGCTCTAGGCCAGGTTTGAAAATGACATTCTGTATTCCCCACCCAACACATCCGATTCACTGTAACATGTACTGTCTTTAATGCTGGAATTTTCTGGTGTTAAAAATATAAGCATTTATTTAAAAATAATATTAAAAACTTCCCTTAATACCCTACCATGTACTTCACCCTAGGCACCTGCCTACCTTACCTATATCTAGTCCCAACTCTGTACCCAGGCATTAAAATATATATAGTTAATTAAGAAAAAAGCATTATTGTCTGTTACAAATTGCTCTTCAGCAATGGTAAATGACTCCTTACGAGGAGGCTTTATTGCAGTATTTCTCATGGTAATCATTTCTATATATAAAACAGTTACTTATCTAGTCTCCTTCAGCAATTCTTTTCACAAATTAAGGTTAACTGAGCAGTCACTTTAAGTTCCCATCAAGCACTTCTCTTCTATGCAAAATACAAAAACCAAACGGAAGAGTCCAGGACATTTTATACTTTAAAGTCTCCAAGCCCTGGTTGTGGTGTATCGATCTTAGAGAATAAAGTGATGGCTTATGAAACCAGTTTATTCTGTTTAATTTTATTTAAATGTTTGGCTGCATTTTAAGAGATTTAGTCAGTTTAAATTTTCATAATGAGGAAAAAAATGGTGCCAGTTACTAGACTAACTTGGCTCTGGACCTAATGAACAAGCTTCCATTACATGAAAACATATTTAAAAACTCCCCCAGTCTGAAAAAAAAATAAAGGAAGGAGAGGCTCTTTAGTTTCTGAACCAAAGGGTAAAATGGCAGACAAGTATGCTAGTTGCCATCAAAGGGGGGCCCAGGGGTGCAGCATAGCTATATCTATTTCTCTTTTTCCTATTGTTTCACTGGACGTAGAAAAGACAGTAACTTAGGGTAGGAAGCCAGAGGACCTTTTTTTTTTTTTTTAAACAAATGTGGTTATCTAATATGTTAATAATTGTAGACATGAGAGGAATCTTCCTTATTATCTAGACTAATCCATTATTTAATAGGTGAAGAAACTGAACCCCAGAGAAGCTAAGTGATTTATCCAAGGTCTTTCCTTTGATAAGTTTTGAAACTTTCAAATCAGTGGTTTTGATAAAGACCATAAGCTGAAGGATTGATGTTTGGGAGGAACTAGAAGGTCAAACTGTACCAGGCACTAGAGTCAAGTGCAAACCCAAAGAAGGTTTTGACTCTTAATTAAGATAGAAGGATGAGTTAATAAGGTTAGGCATTCTGATCAGTCAATGTAGAATATTAGAACAGGATAAACAGTAACAATCAGACTTCCTACAGAAATAATGAATTGTGCTTTAGAGTAATTTTTTGAAAAGTGACAGGATTTCAGAGTTGGAAAGGACTTCTTAAAGACCATCCAGTTTGAACCATAAATGAACACAAATCACCCTTCTACAACATCTCTATTTGATATGGCATCAGGTGTTCTCCTCTTGACCTATTTTAGGGATGGGGAGCTCCCTACTTTTCTAGGCAGACCATCATCTGTCCTTCTATATTTGGGAAGTTCTTTCCTCACATCAAGCTAAAATATGCTTTATTTGCTTTAAAAGAACCATTTTAATGTTTGCTTAATTTTATCTGTAAAAGTGTAGAGAATTTGTGATGAAATTGAAGTTACCTCAGACACAGAGGATCTATTTTGAATCATAGATAAAGCTTATGCCCTGAAGCTGGGTGGCCAAGGTACGGTATTGCCACCTGGTAATAGCATACCAGGGGTAACTTTTTTTTGAGGGAACACAAGACCCTCTGGGGGCTAAATTTGAAAAAAAAAAGTCATCAGATCATTGGATTTCACAGCTTTTGTGCACTAAGTAATGGAGCTATAGAGAAAAGTCACTTACTGTGGGATCTTGGGCAAAGTCTACTCACCTCTTTGGGTTTCAGTTTCTTTACTGGTGAAATGAGGGGAAGGGGGTTCTTTCCAGTTTTAAATCCTATGATCTCAAGAAGCCTATTGTGAGACCCAGACCAGCCTACTATGGGTTGCCCAGAACATGCTAATGAACCAACAGAACTCTGTTAGCAAAGTAATTACTGGATCAATGTAAATAAACTTAAAATGAACAATGGGTTTTTGATTAAGTTTTTTAGCCTTCATAAAACAGCGATTACATAACCTGTAGCTTGAAATTTACATAGTAGGACACTTCTTACCTGAAGTTGTGGGACCAAGAGGTGCTAAGTGTATCCTTTGGCCAGCTGAGCCAACTTCTTTTTTGTGAAACGAAGGGATATATCCTGGCTGATTATAATTAGTATAACTTCCAAATTTTCCTATTAACATAGTATGAAGTTTTACAGTCAGATTATGGAAAAGCCAAAAACATTTTAGGATGACTTTGAATAGTAAGACAACAAACTAGACATAGATGTTCATAATTATCAAGCATTATTATTATCAAAAGTATAAAATTTACATTTGCACATTATTTACCTCATTGAAGTAACTTTTTAAATATGGTTATGTGTACTTAAGTAGAACTCTATTATCTATATTGGCAAAAATATAAGAGCTTTATAATATAAATATATAAATATAATTGAAAATAAATATAAATATAAAAATATAAATTTATAATAAATATTAAAAAAATAAAAATTATATATTTTTAGCTGAATTAGATTTCTTTGAACAGCCATCATTTAACATGGGAAAATAAACATGGGAAAAGAATATGTGGAAATATTTGTCAGTTACAGAATTACTGCCATTACATTTATGTATTTATTACTCAAGATTGTTCCTAGTTAAAGCGAACATTTTCTCCATCCTTTCTCTACCTCCCTCTGTGCCACATTTCCCTCTGTCTTCCAGTCCTATCTCTCAGAAGCAGATCCATCCTCTTCCCAGGTTATTATGGCCCTGGATGTCTTTCAGGAAAGGCAGGGAACAGATTATGGATGGGAAAGAAACTTGAAGGAGAAAAGAAAGAAGGACAGAAAGGAGATACTACACAGAACCAATGGAACTTTCTTCCTTCCTCCTGTTCAAGGATCCTGCAAGAGGGATTATTTCATTTTCCCCAGACTCTTCAGCAATCTCTCTACTGAGAAGATAAGTGAAGAAGAAACTTTTTAGTTTTGTTATTAAATGATACAGAAGGCCTCTAGTCATATCTCCTTATTCTTAAGCACTAAACAAAAAAAATTAACAATCTATTAATGGTTGAAATGTAAAGTCGGTGTAGCAGCAAGCCAGTTTTGAGTACAAAGCAAGCAGAAAAGAAAAATGAATAAATACAGCGAATAAAATACACCAGCCTCTAATAACCAAATATTACCTTTTGCTTCCTCTATTTTTTCAGGTAACATTTCTTTGCATGATAGCTTTTCAATTGGTTTAATTATGCTTTCTTCTATAGAGAAGGCAGATGAAAAGAAAGAATGAAAAGAATGAAAAAATGTCTTACAAAAACAAGAAATAACCAACTCTCCTGCATAACAGTTCACAACACCAACCAGCTGCTGGACATCTCCAAATAAATATCCAGTAGACATCTAAGAGTCAACATATTCCAAATGAAACTCATTACCTTCGTCCTCTAAACCTTGCCCTCCATTAAACTTTCTTATTTCTGTTGAGGACACCATCATTCTAGTGTTACAGGGTTACAACCTCAAAGTTATCTTTATTCACTCTCTCTCCCCTCTGTATTCAATCAGTTGTCAAATGTTGTAAATTCTGCATTCATGGTATCTCTCATATCTGGCCCCTCTTTCTATTTACATGGCTACCATCCTAGTCCAGGCCCTCATTAATTCTCAACTGGACTATTACAAGTCTCCTATATCAGTATATTCTTAACTGTAACCTCTCCTCTCTAATTCATCATTCATACAGTTCCCAAAATAATCCTCCTAATGCACATGTTACTCCTGTTTAAGAATCTTCAATGGCTTCCTATTGCCTCTAGAGTGAAATACAAACTCCTAAGTGGGCATTTTAAAGCCCTTCACAATTTGACTCCAATCTACCTTTCCACACTTGATTCATATTACTTCATTTCACAAACTGTACATTTTTTAACCAAACTGGTACACTCATTTTTCTGCAAATCTGGCATTCCATCTCCCATATCTTCATGGATGACCTACATGAACTCACCTTAACCTCATTCCTAGAATCCTTAAGTTTTCTTTAGTCTCAACTTAGGTGCCCCCCCCCTAAGGTGAAGGTTTTTAACACTTCGTCTTTCAGGAACCCTTTTGGCAGTCTGGTGAAGCCTATGGAACCTTTTCGGAGTAACATTTTTAAAGGTATAAAACACAGGATTACAAAGAATTTATTACATGGTATTATAAATTGTATTGTATTAAAATATAGCTATCAAAATATTTTCTTAACAATAATAAATTCATGGACACCAGGTTGGGAATCCCCAAGGCAAGAGAAGCATTTTGTGGTCCCGGGGTGATTAGTGCTCTCCGGCCTCAAATTATATATCATAGTCACTGAATATATTGTGTTCCCCAATGGGACATAAGCTTCCTAAGGAAGCGACTTCGTTCTTTTTGTCTTTGTCTATCCCAAGACAGCCCATTTCTTACTAGTAAGAGACATTTAATAAAGATTTATTGAATAAATGAAAATAAGCTTTGAAAAAGATAAAGAAAAATCAACCTTTGAAAATAAGTGATTGTCTGTTGGAACAAGTCTGATGTCAGTTCTCTATGCAGTAAATAACCATAGCAAATGTTATTTTCAATTATACTCTTGTTTACTAATGAAGTAAAGAGTATAGTTGATAATAACTTTGAAGATGAATTGCTTCATCTTGACCACTAATGGAAAACATATGATTAAATTATAATACTCTAATCTCTTCTTTATTTCTTTGGACAGATTTGAGTGCTTCAGTGTGGGGAATTCCCTTTCCTGATGCACACTGGCATCTCCTCTGTCACTTATAGTCTTAAGGAGTTGCTTGAAGCATTGAATGATCACATAACCTATGAATGGTCACAGTGACTAGTATGTGTCAGAGGTCAGGCTTAAACCCAGGCTTTCCTGACTCCTGGGCTGGCTCTTTATGCCATGTTGGCTCTAGGTTGACATCTAAGCAGTACAAAATGGTTGAGTAATCATTGCACAAATAAATCTTAAAGACAGAAGCTGGTGCTTTGACTTCATTCCAAAATATCTCTGTATATGGTCCATGTTCTAAAATCTTGTTAAAGGAAAAAAAATCCCAGAGAGAAAATGGAGGAAATATTTCTTTGACCTCCTGGTTTACCTGCATTAGACCTTTTGAAAGCAAGTCCTGCACCAATGGGCCCCAGTGGTTTGGAAAATATTGAATTATTCCAGGTATATGGATTTCCTTCTTTTCCATGGGTCAACAAAGACACATTCTTAGGATTGACACCTTAAAAAGGTAAGATAGTAATTTTAAAGGTTAGAAGGTAAACATAAAAGTTGAAGAAAGATAAAACAAGCACTCTCAAACCAAGAGTAGAAAGAATTTTAGGTTAAAATGTTTTCAGGTGTTGAAAATAGTATCCTCATTTTTTTTTCAAAGAATAAATGCTACCATGTTAAAATATTCACATAACACTTTATAATAATAAAATGTCTTAGGATGTTATTTGCGCTGGTCCTTAAGTAAAAATGTTAACCTTTGATAAAATTCCATGAAAAAATTCTGCTGCTGAAATTTTCTTTTAAAAATGACAATTTGAAATTACTTGTGGATTTAGTTAATTAAAAATATAGGCAATATTCTCTTATCTGCAGTCGTCAAAAAAGAATTGTTTTAACTCTTTCAGATTTGAAAAAAATGACCTTATTTTTATTTTTTTATGAATTTTCCCCAAATTGCATATAAAACAATTTTTAACATTCATTTTTTTTTTAAATTGAGTTCTAAGTTCTCTTCCTCCCTTTCTCCTTTCCTTCTCCCTGAGAAGCTAAGAATCTGATAGTTTATATTTATCTTGCTAATTCTTTTCAAAGCAGATGGTAGTACTGGTAAATTGATCATCAGAATCTGAGTTGGAGATAATTTCAGAGGTCATTTAGGTCAACCCACAGTTGAATAGGAATAATTGGAAAGTCGTTGTCTAGTCTTTGACTGAAGATTTCCAGGAAGGAGGAACTTAAAACTACCCAAGACAGCCCATTCCATTTTTTGCTAGCTCTAATAGTAAGGAAGTATTTCCTTAAATCAGACTAAATTTGAAGCTTCCACCAGTTGCTCTAGTTCTGCCCATAAGCAGAATAAATTTATTGCCTCTTCCACTTGACAGCCCTGCAGATAATTGAGATAACAATCATATCCCACCTAAATCTTTCCTCTTCCAGGCTAAACATCTGATGTTCCTTTGATTTTTGCATGGAAGAATCTCAAGGTGTTTTTCTATGCTTTAGGGCGCTTCCACTTACCCATCAATGTCCTTCTCAAATGAAGCATTCACTGTTAAACACAATACTCCAAATATGGTCTGGCCAGGTCCTAGTACAGCTGGATTGTTACCTCTGTGATTTTGGACATCATCCTTCTTTTAATGCAGACTAAGATCACATTAGTTTTTTTGGTTGCCATAACACACAGCTAAAAGCTTCAGTTCTTTTTGAGACAAAATTGTTTTCTAGTTGCATTTTCTTTATCTTGTACTTGTGAAGTTAATTTTTGGAACTTAAATGTAACACTTTATATTTATCCTTATTAAATTTCATCTTCATAGATTTGACTCAGTTTTTTAGGCTGTAGGAATTTATTTTGATTCTCTTTCATCTAATGTTAGGTGTCTCTTCTAGCACTGTATAACTACCAACTTGATAAGCATATCATCTACACTTCAATCATTGACAAAATCCAACCACTTTATCATTGAGAAAAATGTTTAAAAAAAATACAGTCAGGCACAAAATCCTGGGGCACTCCAGAGGAGATACATTCTTTCAAGTTTACATGGAACCATTAATAACTACTCTTTGGGTTTGGCCATTCAGCGAATTCCAAACCATCTAACTGGATCATTTAGTTCACCTCTCTGCATCTTTTCCTCAAGAATAGCATGAGAAGTTATGTAAAATACATTGCTAAAATAATCCAGGTAAATTACATTAACAGCACTTCCCTGATACACTAGAATAGTAAAATTGTAATAAAATATTTTTGGTCTGATATGACCCATTTTTAGAGAAACAACAGGGGCACTTTATGATCACTTCTTTTTTTCAAGATGTTAACTAACCATCTTTTAATAACATGTTAGAGAATTTGCCAGTCTCACTGAAAAACATTAGTTTGCAAACATTATTCTCCTTTCCTTTTTGAAAATTAGGACATTTGTCCTTTTCCAATCCTGCTGTTCTCCATAACCTTTCAAAGATCATGGATAGCTTCAAGCACTTGGTACAGATGGTTACCATTTACCCTACGTGGGGCAGGTAGCATGGTAAACAGTCACAATCCTGGAGTCAGGAGGACCTGAGTTCAAAATCTGACCTCTGGGTAAATCACTTCTCAGTTTCCTCATCTGTAAAATAAGCTGGAGTATGAAATGGCAAACCACTCTAGTATCTTTGCCCAGAAAACTCTGAATGAGGTCAGGACAAATAGAACGTAACTAGAAATGACGGAACAGCAAATTCCCCTGCTCCAGAAGTGCTGTCAGGTCCTTATGTCTGAGTTTTGGGTAGGTCTGTGTGTGAATACATCCAAACTACTCAACTCATTTGCCCTCACTCACTATTTCCTTTCTGCCCCTCTGAATTATGCTTCATTAAATGATCTCTATTGATACCATTACTTTATAAAAGCTTTAGTCAAAGAAGTAACATAAGGAAAAGCACATCAATGGCATTGTATTAGTCAAAAGAACCACAAAGTACAACTTTCATTCAATTCCTGCTCCAAACCCCCAAGCTAAAAATTCCATTTTCATGGCCATTTTCTTTGACCCCCCCCAATGGAGTGGCTCAGTCTTGGCTCTCATTAAAACAAGAACTGAACACATGTAGTTGACTCACAACTTGTCTAGCGATAGCGAGAGACACTTAAGGTTTCTTTCTAGTTTCTGTGTTGGCCAGTGAGTTCCTTATGCATCCATATCAGTCTCTTTATCAGAATTATTCTAGATTTCATTCTTGAGAGTTTTTGATCTCTCTTTCTCTGTATAAGGGCTCTTATTCCATGAAATTTTACCTATCGTTTTCTCTTAACTTTCGAAATCTGCATTTTCAAAATCTAGGAAAGTGTCAAACTAGTCATGACTCTCGTCCTCCACCATAAAATTTAAGATGGAGTAAGTGATCACTATCCCACAAGGTTCTCTTCATTTCTATTCTAGCAAGCACTTCCTCCTGGTTAATGAGGCAAATGTAGAATAGAAGTTCTTATCTTAGTTCTAGATTTAGAAGGATAAAACTATCAAGGTAAATAAATTTATTAGCTACTCTGATTGTGTGTGTGTGTGTGTGTGTGTGTGTGTGTGTGTGTGAGAGAGAGAGAGAGAGAGAGAGAGAGAGAGAGAGAGAGAGAGAGAGAGAGAGAGAGAGAGAGAGAGAGAGAGAGAGAGAGAGCCTAATCACAATATCACTTCTACCTTTATGTTCATCCAAGTACATTCCCTACTCAGGTTTCTAGATTTTCCTGTATGACTACATCTTAATACAATAATACAATATACAAGGAGAGGCACTGAATAAAGTTAGCTTTAAATCAAGAAGACTTGGGTTTCTGTTGTGCCAGTGACATATGCTATGTTATGATGGGTAAGTCACTTAACCTCTAAGTGTCCTTAGGCAATTTTCTTAAGACTATAAGTTGCAGAGAAAGTGCCAGTCTGCACTGATAGGAGGAAATTCCTTACTGAGAGATTCTCATGTTGATAAAATTGTATGTCTAGTCCAAAAAAAAAAAAATATGCAATACTAATTTGCCTCCCAACCCTATCCCTATCTAAAGGACCTATCTAGTCCTTTAGAATAAGGTTTACTTTACAGAGGCATAGTCTACTTATGGATCTCAATCCACCAAATCTCAGCAATATTATTTATGAGATCCAATTTGCTTTCTTGAATTAGAATCTTTAGGTCACCTTGCCTGCTACCTAGCCTTTGTGCACTTGTATACAGAAAGATGAAGCACTGGATTTTATTCCTGTCTCCTTTTTGGGATTCTGTCTGCTGTGAGCTTCTGGGTGTCTGCAGCTTTTCTTTATTCCACACTATAACCACTATCTAGAAGGGTTAGGGAGGCACTACTTTTTCCTTCCTTTTCCGTTCCAAGGTTTGTTGTTTTTTTTTAATTCTAAGATCTGCAAGACTCCTGGTAAGTGTACTTCAGTACTTTAAGAGAGTATGATTTTTACTAATTTGGGCATTCCCGTCAACGATGCTGATCATAACTCACTTACAACTTGAAACATTCAAACTGCAATTTTTATTCCTGGCCTCTCATAAATCCTCCAAAGAAAATCTACCCAATATCCTAGAGGCCTTCTGAAGCTCCTTTAACATTCCATGGGTACCAGTACAGTATGATCTGTTCTCTTGATATATATATCTCAATAACCCACCTCCTTTTTTCTGACCAGATATTTTCTTCACAATATTTGTTATATTGCTTCTTATGCTCAAGGTCTCGTTGATAATATCCTTCTGTAGCTTATTTATGGACACCAAATGTTTCTTTCTTACCCTTTAGAACCTGTTAAATTTTATTCTTTTATAGACTTGTGTCTCAAGATTCACAGAGAGACAAATGACTTGAGAAATACCAGTGCTGAAAAAAGATAGGTGTTTGTGCCAGGATATAGTTTGGGACTCCTGAAAAGAGATGAATTTCCAAATGCAATATATTCCAGAATCTTCTTCCTGTTTACTTCTGGGTCCAACTAGTGTTCCTATCCAAGACATTTATACAGGTAAACTAATGAAATGAGCACCCCATCCAATTACATATCATAATCTGGATAAGAACCATTCCTCAGCTATTTATTTTTTCCTGTACATATTGTTAGGCTGACCCCTTTTCAATCATTGTGAATATCACTGAAGAAGTTCTATTAAATATTTTAAATTATTTTATTATAAACAATAAACAAAAAAGAAGAGAATCTGTTAAAAAAGCCAAACCACAGGATTTACAACTAGGAATAACATAATTAATGAAGAATCAACAAGCAAAGAAAATGCTTTTACTCTGTGCATATCTCCTCACATCTTTCCAAGTCGGTTCCACTAATTTTGGCTTTCTTTTCTTTCCTTTATACAGTTACAGTCAATTTATATGCAGTTTTGGTTTATCTTGCTTTGTTTCACTTCATATAAGTCTTTATATATTACTGGCATTTGTTATTGTAATAGAACCTTAATATTCCATTGTACTAACAATCCATTATTTATTTGAAGCTCTGCAATTTTCTAGGTCTTGCTACAATCAGCATAATGTCATTGCAAAAGTCCCTCTTACATTTATTTGAATTCTTCACAAGCTATCTTTCAGGAAAGTGAGGAGCACTTTGCCAGTGAGCATATGTTGCCATTATAAGCCTTTTTCATATTAATAATCAGGGGACAGGAGAACAAAGTCATTTCCTTGGTTACAATGGCCAAGAAACTATTTGTCATCTTAACATATATATGGGGAAGCCCTTTGCTGGGGAAACTTAAGGACTGTATTTTACGCTGCCAATTCACATTTATTACAATCAATAAATAACAAATGCAATCTCTAAATCCATCAGTAACCTGTGGCTCTAATAGGGACTTAATGTACAAAAAATGTTTGCAAAAGTCACTTTGTTCACTTTTCAGCTATCTTAAAAAGATAATCTCACCATGTATGAAGATTGTTCTCATATTTTTTTTTTTAATGATGTCTAAGTAGACGTATGGACTAATGACCTCTGAATCACATAATTCTGTCCATGATTTTTCTAATTATTCTAGATCTTTCCTTCTTACAGACATCTTAAAAATTTATCTCAGTGGTTTCAAAATTGGGTCACCTCCAGATACCTTTATATTATTTTATATGATTCATCTATTCTTTGATTTCATCTTTAGGATTATGCTCTTAAGAGACCAAATATGATCATTCTACTGTTATCAATGATGAAAACCATAAACAAGAAAGTCTGTTTTGTGTCTGTTTGTAACGTTCCTTTTAGGTTCATCTATAAATGTTCTTGTGATGATCTGCCTTAGATTGACTTAATGCCAAGCTTTTTGCAGATGTTTTCCCCTCCATTACCTTTTGTTGTTTTGTGAACTAATAATGCTGAACCATCTTCCTCTGTAACATTTTGTAATTAAATTTATAATCTAAGCTGGTGCAATCTTTAGCTGCCATGTCTGTCCTCTCACCAAAATGTGTAAAATCCTTGCTGCCTGGAGTACTTCACTGGCTCTTCTCACTTTCATGTTATAGTAATTTCTTTACATTGGTTAAAATTCTGTAGATAAAGAATGACAGTAGATGCCAATGTCTTTTCCTCTATCTGTTTCCCATTTCCTGGCATCCAAAGATCATCTGAATAGGTAAGGCTGCATTTATTGTAACTGCATATAGTATTATTTTCTCATTTTCCTCTTATTCTAATTTGATGTTAATTTTGATCTTTGCTCTAATAAGTCAATGGAACTCTGACTTGCACATTGATAATCATTTCTTGTCTGTTTAGATATTGTCAATTATACTTTTGAAAAAATTATGGTTAGTGTTTGCCATTTCTAGTGCCATCCACTTCACAAAGAAAGTAAATGATTATAATGTATAGGCATGAGGCCACTGGGTAGACAATAAGTCTTTGACCTCTTATATTTCAGTCAAATAGCTGACATCTGATGGACTTCTGAGCTCTCTGCTAATGCCTACTTCTTCATTTTGGTTTTCATGATAGTTCTCTCTGTAGTAGTTCTATTGTTTTGACAGCTCTGTCTCCTTTGCTGGAGTATCATCAGTCTCTCCAAAGTCTCTATTTAGTGCTCTCTTCTCTTCTTTATGCTCTCTCCTTTGGTAAGCTTTTCAGTTCCAAAAAATATCTTTACTTAGGTAATGCTTAAATTTACCTATAGATCTGCTCTTTCTATCCTCTCTTCTGACCTTTAGTCCTATGTTATTGATTGTCTACTGGACATTTCCTCCTGGACGTTCCATAGGAATCGCAAACTCAACATGTCTAAAATAGAGCCAATTATCCTTTATTACACACCTAACAGTTTTATAAACTTTTTTTTCTGTGGGGGTACTGCCATCCCACTCACAAAGATTCATACCTTTAGGGTCACATTTGATTCTTCTCTCTCCCTCACCTCTTCCCCACATCCAACCAATGACTAATTCTATATCCATAACACCTCTTGCATCTGTCCACTTTTCTCTGGTCACATGGTTACTACTCTAATTTAGAGCCTTATCACCTATTGCTGTTGTGTATTCATCCTTCATTTTCAAAGACCAAAACATTAGGGAAATGATGACATGACTTGCACTTGACTTTGTTTTGAGTGAGGGAGGACTATGAAAAGCCACCAGCCTCACTTTCTCCTTCTGAGCACTGAGTCACTGGATCCAGTGCCCAGATATTTCTGGAGACAGCCCAGGATACAATGGGAGACATTGACTTATATGCCAACATAGTAAGAGCTTTCTAATTTATCCCACTGTCTTCAGCTTCATGGCTCTCCACTCTATCTAACTGCAAAAATAATATTTCCAACACACTTGTCTGATTATGTCAATTCCCTGCTCAAACATGTACAATGGTTCTTTGTTGCCTCTAGGTTTAAATAGAGAGTATTTAAAGATCTCTACAATTTGGTTCCAACCTAGAGATAACAATATATTTGCCTGGAGTTATGCAAACATAATGAAAAGGGCTGTAAATTGAAAAGGAAGGAAAAAGAGAAATTTGCCCAGCTACATTAGTTACTTAAATCAGTTGGACTGTAGCTCCAATATAAATAGAAGGATAGCAGAAGAAACCTTCAGAGGTTTTCAGGAGACAAAATTTAAGAAAGGAACCAGCAATGAAACCTATGCTTTACAATACTTATAAACAAATGCATAAAGAATAAGTGAACAAAGTGAACTAGAAATCTAAAGACAACAAGGAAAATTTGACCTCAGAAGTATTATGGAGACATGTTCCATGACTTATGACTTTGGAAGGGTTTAACTTACTCAAAGGGAACAGGATAGAAGAAGGGAACAAGTAGCATTGTATATTAAACAGGCACATTCATGAAGAGATCCAGAAATCCAGGAGACAATGGAGGCAGAAACAAATGTAAATACTCTCATGAGACTACAGAGCATCTGGACAGAAAGAGTGAAAGATGAAGTGGGGAGAAAAAAGCCTAGCACGGAGACAAGATAAAATAGTGAGAGGGGACTTCAATCGTCTAACGTTAGCTAGAAGTCTCTTGTGGAAAGAAGAGCAGCTAATTACTTCCTGGTTTGTCTTAATGAAAACTTTATCCTTCAAAAGATGAAAGAAGCAATGAGGGTAATTGTAATTCTATGCCTGATTTACACTAGTAAAGAGGAACTGGTTGCAAAATAAAAATGATGAGAATCTTAGGGAAGGAGTTCCACTTTAGAGTTTGTGGTAGAGTAAAGGAAAGCATATTTTAGGAAGGCAATTTTCAAAGGGTTCAGAGAAGTAAATGATAGGAATTTAACAAACTCAAATTCTTCCAAGGAAGGAAGCTTTGAATGATGAAATTCTTAAGACAATAAATAATTATGACAATGATTGAAGGGAACTTTCCAAAGAGATAGACAGGGAGGGGAAATGGAATAATGATGAGGATGTTATCTCAACCTTCAAAAAAAAGAAAGAGCACAGAGCTGGCAAGCTATTGATCCGATAGCTTATCTAGCTCTAACTCCTGGGAAAATTCTAGAATGGATCATTAAAGAGGTGATTGATGAACATCTAGAAAGGGCCATCATAGCTTCATCAACAAGACACTTTAGACTAACCTAATTTTTTTTTGACAGGATTACTAAACTAGAATTACTACACCAGTATGTGAATAGAATACTTGTAGATACAATTTGCCTGGGTTTTAGTGAAGCTTTTGATGAAGCTATTTTTTGTGGAGAAAATGGAGAGATAAAGATTAGATCAAGGAATCAAAACATGTGGGCCAATGCCCATAACATTCCCCAATGAAGTGAAGATTAAAATGTAATTGAGAAATACTTAACAAGATAAACAAAAACACAACAAGAAAATGTTAGTTTACGGTTTTCTAAGTCATATGTAGCCTACAAGCAATCTATTTCAATTTGAGTCTGACACCACTGCATCAGATGATAACACAGACAGATGGATTCATAATTGCCTGGACGCTCAGACTCAAAGAATAGCAGCTGTCAATGGTGCAACAGCAACTTGGCAGGAGGCCTGCTGTGAAATAATCCAGAGATCCTGATGCCGTGTTAATATCTTTATCAGTGACTTTGACAAAGGTGTAGATGATGTGCTCATCAAATCTGCAGATGACACAAAGCTGGAAGGAATAGCTAACAAACAGGTTGCCAGTCACATTACTTCCTCTTCATACATCCTGAGTTTTGCCGTCAAACTCAGCGACCCCCAAGCTGTTCATGCTCTTCCCTGCTAGAATTATATGGTATTTCCGTTGTGTATATTTTATGTTCACTTATTGAAGTGCATGATTTATCCTCAGTAGAATTTCCCTAGAGAGTAAGGGCTGTTTGATTTTTGTTTCTATATCCCCAGCACCTAGTATATTGCCAGGTAAATGCTTGAACTGAAATGAATTACATCGAATATTACTGGTGAATCACTGTCAATGTTCTCTGAATGAAACTGCTGTATAATTTTAATGACAGAACTTAACCCAGATGTATTTCATTCTCTTCCTTGAAGATATGGGGCTTTTTGGGAGTGAAATGCTCTATATATTGTCAGTCATTGTTAACACGTTTGTAGGTTTTGTTGAACTGCTTTCTTTTACTCTTTTTTGGGTAACCTGTATTACAAGTGATTGCTCCATGCATAGAGGAGTAGAGTAGAATATATTTGGAAATGAATGGGATATGACAAAAAGTATCATAATTTTAAAAAAGAAAAATAGTGGAGAACAGAAGGAAAGATGTTCTAATTAAAAAAAAGAAATGTAGGTCAATGAATGTAATGTCAACTCCTGACAGACAAATGGAAGTATTGATCACAAAAAGCTAGTCTGATTACATCAAAGGCATGCCAGGATAAACATATTTTCTTCTTGATTGAGTTTAAAATAGAGGATTGGGAATTCTATAGTTCAAGTTTACAGTACCTATATTTTAGCAAAACACTCAAATTCCTGCTGTTCTTGTTGATAAGATAGAGGAGAGGTAGACTAGGCAAGAGTATGGTTAGATGTAAAAGCAGTTGAGGCTGGATTCATTAATAATTCAGTGTCAGCTAGGAAGGCAGTCTTTGATAGATTGACCCAGGGATTTACTTTTCTTGTGCTACTTAACATTTTTATCAAAGGCATAGATGGTATGGATATTGAATTTCTAGATAACATAAATTTAGGATGGTTAATCAACCTATTTTGTGAGTCAGGATCCAGAGAGATCTTGAGAGTCTAAAATGTTGGGTCAAATCTAACATAGCATTCCTTTTCCCCACCTCCAAATCTTTGCACAGGCTGTCCGCCATGCCTTTAAAACTCTTCCTCTTACTCCCACATCTTAGAACCTCTGCTGCCCCAGGGTTCAGTTAAATGCCAACTTCTTGAGGTTTTTCTTGATTCCCCTCGTTGTTAGTGCTCCTACCCAAATCACTATATATTTATTTTGTATATATCCTTTGGTATATTTGAAATTATCTGTGAACATGCTATATGCCTCTAGTAGAATGTAAACTGTCTTTCTCTTGTATTTGCATTCCCCCGAACCTAGCATAGCACCTGACACTTAGTAGGTCCTCCCTAACATATGTGTTGATAAGATTAAATGTAATAGTGAAAAATGTAAAATTTTATACATGTACAAGAAGTCAACTTCACAAGTATAAGATGGGAGAGGCACGATTAAATGGCAGTTTGTCTAGGTCAGGGGTGAGGAACCTGCAGCCTTGTAGGTCCTTTTGACTGAGTCCAAATTTTACAGAAGAGACTTTTTTATTAAGAGGATTTGTTCTGTGAAGTTTGGATTCAGTCAAAGGGCCACGTTTGAGGACCTAGAGAACCACATGTGGCCTTTAGGCTGCACGTTCCCCAGTCTTGGTCTAGGTCCTAGATTCTAGGGGTTTCAGTGGGTTGAAAGTGTCATTGTGTACAGAATGTTGGCCTTCAAGCTAGGAAGACCTGAAGTTGAAACCTTCCTTACACATTTATGAGGTGTGACACTGTCAGTCACTCTCATCTATACAACTGGAATACCTCCTATGGTTGTTGTATTAAATGAAATAATTTATGCAAAATGATTAGCAAGTCTTAAAGCACTATGTACATGCTTATTATTATTTTTATTATTGCTCTTCTTATTTTATGTATCCAAGTGAGATATGGCAGACAAGAAGGCCTATTACTCTTTTAGGCTGCATTAAGAAGTATTGTGTCAAAAATGAAGTATTGGTAGTTCCTTTGTACTATACTATAGTTAGATCACATCTGGACTATTCCAGTCAGTTCTAGGTATCACAGTTTAGAAAGGGCACTGACAAACTACAAGGCATCCAAAGAAGGGCAATCAGGTTGGACATTGGGCCCTAGGCACTGTGCATTTGAGGATACTTGAAAAGAACTGGGGCAGAGGATGAAGCATAGGTATATGATAACTAATTTCAAGGACTGTCATGTGGAAATGAGTTAGATTTGTTTTGCTTGTACAGGGAGGCAGATTTAGGTTTCATGTAAGGACAGACTTTCTAACGATCAGAGCTATTCCCAAATGGAATGGATATTGGGTACCCCCTTGCTGAAGGTCTTCAAGCAGGATGACCATGGGTCAGGAAGGTTGTAGAGAAGGTTCTTGGTCAGGAACAGATCCTACTACATTGTCTTTGATGTCCCTTCCAACTCTAGATTCTGTGTGTGAGACAGAAAGAAGTTAGGTAGATGCAGCATTGTTAAGAGTAATAATGAGAACTCATAAGTAGTTCAAACCTCTCCCTTTTAGAATTCAAAACCAATGAGCATGTTACTTTCATTTCATTTATATATTATGATAGTGTTATATTACAGTGAAATTATTTTTTAAACTTTCTGGAACTCAGACTGAAGATACTGAGGTCCCAATCAAAATCTTAAAAGCTGAGCATCATTTTCTATAAACTAGTCTTAGGAAAAGGATATCTGTTCTCTTTTCCCGTGATCAAGTTAAGTTATCCAAGAGAATCATGGTTTGTAAAATGAAATATAATGAGCTTTTCATCTGCAGAATTGAAATGGTGCTCCTGATTTCTTTGTGTGTCTATAGGTGCCTTACACATGAAGCTAGCATTCTAAATCCAACAACAAAAATTTATTAAGCATCTACTATGTGCAAGGCATTGAAGATACAAAAATGTAAGTGAAATGAGTCCTGTTTTCAAGAAACTTCCACCCTAGCTCAGGGAGAAGAATTCATGTACTATGACTGGAGGATAGCAATGCCACTGGCATTTTTGATGTAGGAATCATACAGAATATAGAAGAACCTAAAGGGGATTTTCATTGGGTTTCACCCTTCAGAAGAGCTACTCTTGAATGGAAAGCATGAACTATTGGGCTACGTTTATAGCAGAGTAGGGTTACACTTCCTTGTATTACCTATTACCCGTCATCCCTTGCTAAAGCCCTGGGTTTCTTAGCATGACCACTACCTAAATAGAGTCTTCTATGTAAATGCAACTAATTTAGAACAACAGTATCAAAATTTTGTCTTATTTAACACAATGGCATCCATTAATTTATCAAGAGAAAAAGGGATAAGCATTTACTTTCACAAATATTATCTCATTTGATCCTTACAACAACCCTTAGAGGGAGGTATTATTATCCCCATTTTACATTTAGCGAAATGTAGGCAAACGGAGGTAAAGTGACTTGCCCAGGTCTAACAGTTATTGAATGTCTAGACTCAATTTGAAATCAGGTCTTTTGTACTCTAGGTTCAGTGTTGCATCCACTGTCTCACCAGTCAGGCACTGGTCATGCAAAACTCATTTTCAATTAGATAGAGAATGAGAAAAACTTTACAGAACTATTTATAGCTTTTATGATTCAAACAACATCATTGTTATAAATAACTTCTGCAGTGTTAAATTTATGGATTAAATGAATTCAAGGTGCACCTACTGTTATTATAAAGAAGAGCAAGTCAAACCAAAGCTGCATAGACTGTTACTCTAAATGATATTATCACTGTGATATTTTGACTCTCCTATAAAGTTGAATTAAAATGAGTTAGAGAAATCAAATTAGAATTTAAAAAATAGTACACAAAATAGAGATTTTTAAGATAAAATAAGATCTGCTGGAAAAATTTTTTTAAATGATTATCACCAATCTTCTCTGTAACACTGCAGTCTCAATTCCAAATTCAGAGAGAATAAATCTCCACATCCATGGTCCTTATTGTCGTCAGCAGAGTCCCCAAAGCTCTTCTCCAATGACCTAAAATGCTACTGTCAAGGGCACTGTATTCAGGATTGTTCTAGTTTATGTGTGCATTTCCCATAATTCTCTGGATATTGGGATAGTATAACAAGTACAAGGCTTTATCACCATTGAAATTTCACAAAACTTAATTGACATCTTTTTTAGAGACTTATTTCTACTTCTTTATTTTTATTTCTCTAACTTGCACCCTTTCCTATTCCTTATGCTCACAGTAGGGTCTAGGGAATTTACAGATTTAAAATCAAAAGAACTGGAAGAAGGGCCCTTATAAATCATTTAGCCTAACTTTTATCTAATAGATGAGGGAAATCAAGATTCAGAAAAGTGACTTGCCTAAGGTCACATAACTGGCAAAATTGATCTCATCCATTTCCTTACCTGAAGCATGAATACCTTCTATAATAGTATTGCTGAAAAATGGTAATCTAGTCTCTGTTGAACACTTTCAGTGTCAGTGAACTCATTACTTTCTGATACATCCTTTTCATACTGAGCTAAAATCTGTACCCTTGTAGCTTCTCCTGATTGGTCCCGCTTCTGTAAGGTTATATAGATTTAGATATGGAAGGGACCTTAGAGGCCATCTAGTTCAAGTCCCTCATATTACAGATTAAGAAACTGAGGCAAGAGAAGTGAAGTGAGTTGCTGAGGTAATACAGGCAGTAAGTGGCAAAAGCTGGCTTGAAGCTCTAGTCCTTTATTACCCAGCCTAGCAAGCTTTCCATTGCATAACAGGCCTTCTGGGACCAAGCAGAATAAGGCTAATCTTTCTTTTACAAAAGAACCTTTCAATTATCTGAATAAAAAGTTCATTTTCCCCCTAAGTCTTCTCTACGGTAACAACCCGCAATTCTTTTAACCAGTCCTATGAAGGATTCACAATTTTAATTGTCACCCACTTCTGGACAGAGCAATTTAGTTATTTCTGTCTTAAATGTGGTACCCAGAAACTAACTACAACAGTCTAAGACCCAAGGCTCCTGAGACCTAATGCAATGCTCTTTCCAGGATTTCCATTATTTCCAAAAACTCTTATGGGATTAGCCCTAAAAGCACAAGCATCTCTTGTCTTTCAGTTAGATATTTTATATTGCCCTCCTGCACTAAAAAAAGTCATTGAGGAAGGAGAAGGGAATGGTAACCATGTTAAAATATAGACCATGCAGGCTGTTCTTTTCTTTTTTGTTGAAATAATGATTGGGAAAGAAAAAGAAGATTAAGGTTAAAAAGTATGTAGGAAATATTTTAATATAGCAAAATAAGGAAAAGAAGAGGAAGTAGAAAAGGAATAAGATTTGGAATAAACATAATAGGTAGGAAAGAGACTGGGGACCAAGGGTAGAAGCCCTCCTTATTTCAGAACTGATCCTATTATACTGAAATGTAAAATTTAGCTAATAATATACAATGAGAGTTTAGTATATTCTTATTTTTTAAAAATAAAAGTATTATTTTGAGTCTTTAAAACATGTTGAAGATAAAGAATTAAAAAGTAGAATCATATTTGGAGAAATAAATTACAATTTGGAAAATGCTAGAAATTAAGGTAAATGATCTGGTTGAAAACACAATGAAGACTGAGAACAGACAATGTTTAGGAGAAGAGAAAAGAAGCCATACAACACTTTGCTTTGTTTCACAGAGAACTCACTTTATTTAATGTCTATGTCTATGATTTTGTGAGACTGTTGGTTCTTTGCAGAAGAAAAGTCATTTCTTTTCAAAATGTAGACAGATTTTGGCCATCTATGTACTCCAGGACCTCAAGGACTCAGGTAGCCAGCCAGCTATGGAGGAAGGTAAGCTTCAGAACTGCAAGGACATCAGTAAAACCCGCTGTCCTCAGTGGACCTTTGGAGAAAATCAGGGGTTCTTGGAAAGGGGGAGCTACTTCCAAAGGTCGAAAATTAATACAAATAAGTTTGAGTGAACTGTCCTAGGGAAGTTAATCCAGTTAATTTGGGGACAAGTTAATCACAAAAACTGACTGCAAATATATTCTGTGGATGTTATATTCAAACTTCATCTTTATGACAATTTGGCTAAGATTTCTTCTATTACCCTTGGTAATTCTCTACCTCTCTTTTTACCCAAAGAAAATTAAGTTTGGGTCTCATCACGTTACTTAGGATGCAGGAGGTAAGTCTTCCTCAGTCGAGCCCTAAAGCCTTCTACTGCTTTTAGAACATAGTGTAAGTCCCTGCCAAAAATGTCAATAACATAAAGGCAGAAGAAAAATCTCCTTAGATCAGACTTTAAAGATATATATATATATATCTGTGGACTCAAGGCAATTAAAAATGGCATTTTTTTAAACATAAAGGTAGTTTTTTTTCTTTACAAAAATTAAGTTTTGGTGAAGAAAGCAATATTTTACATAATAATATCTCTTTTGATAGCACTTATCAATAATAATTGGTGCATTTTCTATTTTCCCTTTGAACATGAATG
The DNA here is from genome assembly GCA_023548195.1 of Bettongia penicillata ogilbyi. Taxonomy (NCBI): domain Eukaryota; kingdom Metazoa; phylum Chordata; class Mammalia; order Diprotodontia; family Potoroidae; genus Bettongia; species Bettongia penicillata. The sequence goes on from JAJHZJ010000589.1 coordinate 1,664,326, forward strand.
AACAAACTACTAAAATAAAGTTATCTAATGTTACATTTGAGGCTTCACTAATTTGGACTAATTGAGTGGAAAGATCAACCTGAAATATAGTGAAGTATAAAGTGCAAAATATTTTCCAAACATATAACTGTAATAAAATTGTATTATTTTCAAGTAAACACAGTAACTCAGTAGGGTGTTGGCAAAGGGGGACTTCTTTAATAAATAGAAAAGCATAATCTTAGCATGTCCACTGATTATCTATATAAATATGTATATGTGTATATATATATATATATATATATACACACACACACACACACACACACACACATACAGGTACATATATGTATATTGGGGTTTACACTTAGCCTTTGATAATTTCCTCTTGCTGTGAAGGCCAAACCAATTGATATTCAAGTTTTTAATTATTTACTACTTTCTCAGAATGCCTTTGGGATTAGCCTCAATTCTCAGTTTGAAAATAAGAGTGTGATACTTTCATTGTGATGATCACTTTTCATGAGTGATGTCTGGAAAACAATTTTTATGGTTAGCTACTGGGGCAATGTGTGAAAAGCCCATTAAATGATATAAATATCCACTAAATCAAATTTACCAATATCTAACATCCATCTACTACTATGGAGCTTCAGTAGAAAAAAATTTTCTACCTGGCATGTGAAAGGGCAGAATTATATTTAAAGAATATTGCCTGATGAAAGCAGTAACAAAAGAACAATTAAAATAGAGAAGGATGTCGATGGTAGAGCTTCAGATGTTTTTGTAGCTCCTGTACTGGATTATCTTCACATCAAAAAGACCATCATGAAATCCATAGTTGATAGCAATAGTAACTGCTTCAAGTTTTCTTGCCCTAATTTGAAAATGTCTTATTTATTTAATTCTGCATTTAGTGGATTATATGTGTGCATGCTAATTCAAATTAGGGCTCAACTTTGAAACTTAAATGGCAAAATTAAAGCCATAACTAGAGTGGGGCAACTAGGGCTTTGTTCCAAGGCACTGAAAATTAGAGGGCACGAGATGTAACATATGCTCTCCTTTAGCAGAGTACAAATTACTATAGTAACTAATTCCCCTCTCCCATTCAACTAAATTTGTTTTCTTGCTTCTTTTATTATTTCACATCATGAGTTACAAAGTAGATTTGAGGGCAGACTCTTTTCTTTTCCCAGATACCAAAAGTGCTAATTACACACTTGGTAATATCTATATCTATAGCTAACATAAGTTGTAACTTATCTGTAATAATTATAATAAAATGTGGAATTTAGTAAATAGAACTGTTCCAGAAAGTATCATTTTAGGAAAATTTTCTTTCACCATAATCATAGTTATGGTTCAAAATTCTTGAGAGAGACTTCTCAAGAGACCTCTCTCAAGAGCTCTGGATTTGATTGTGGGACATGGGAGACACTGGCACAGGACCACTCAGCATAGCGTGCCCACATCAGAAAGGGTGCTGTGCTCTATGAGCAAAAGCAGAATTGAAATAGCACAAAGGAAATGTAGGACGCACAAATTTGGAGTAACCACCCCAAATGTTTCCATGGACTATCTGTGCCCAACCTGTGGCAGAGCGTTCTGCGCTCATGTTGGTCTGATCAGCCACAGTCGGACACACTCAAACTTCACTTTGTCACGGTGATGTCATTTTGGTCCTCTTCGACAATGAAGGACAACAACCAACCAAGGTATGGTTCAATTAATTGGAAGGAGCGGGCAATTAATGACTCATATTCACAAATAATATAAAAAGTATACATGTGGCCTTGGAATGTATTTAATTTCCCTGCTTAGCCTTGGGGGATAATAGCATGTAATCCTGCATCCCTTTATCATGATAACAATTCTGGATGCACTTTTGTGCCACTGAGAATAGGCTGTTTGTAATTCATTAGCCCTCTCCTTACGCTCACCTGCGCGCTCATTCTTGTCCTTGCCTCAACCCTTCTCCTTTGTTTCAGTTTCTGCCATCGTACCAGTCTTTAATGTTAATACCTTGGATATTATAACGTTCTTGGTTCTACATCAACTAACGGCAGGAGAAGAGGCCCAGAAGAACTGACAACTGAGTGAACTCAGGAAAATTAATTCACCTCTCTAGTCTCAACTGTAAAGGGAGCTATTCCAGATTTAAATGTCTAGGATTCTGTGATTCTAAATGTACTGAATGGCAGGGCAAATATTACATAGGATTCAAAATTTGTAACATAGAGAGATCAGGAGTTGAGTATATATATGTGTGTGTGTATGCACATATAGAGATTAGTCCAAATTAGAATTTTTAAATAAAATGGATTCAAACATTCTAGTATGAATACATACATAGGTAGATGATTCTTTTTTGCCTTTCATAAAAATTATCCAAATAATTTAATTCACTATAAGTCTTTTACTTACCTGGAAGGTATCTTGATTGTCTCAAGTAGTACTGTTTGGCAGCTGAACCGGACGAAAAGTCAGAGTCATTTTTTAAGACGGCAGCAGGCAAACTCCTATTTTCCCCTCCTGACTGATTGGAGTCTGAAGTTATGGGTTCTGGTACACTGGAAGTAAATTTATAAAATAGTATCAGAGTATACAAAATGAAAATGCTCTTCTCTTACTTATTCTTCATAAATCCTTTCAGAACAGTTAATGTGACACCTTAAATGATTCCCAAAAGCTTTCTTTAACAGAAATATTGGTTGGCACCATTATCAACTAGCTGTTAACCTTACTCTTCAGTTTACAGTATGGTGAACAGAAAATTATTTCATATTGTATTACATTGGGTGACATTAAGTAATTGGCTAAACAGACTGCTTAGTGAGTTATGTATAAATGGTTCTTTCAGAAAAGGGACATTTTCTTAATTTAATAGGTCCCAGGTTTATAATCAATCTAAAGATAATAGGAAAGTAGAGCAACCATGGCTACCTTAACTCAGGTGTGTTAGAATTAGCTCTGGTGTCAAGCTAATTGTTACATTTTTAGTGTGAACTGCAGACATCACACTCATTACACTTCTGATAACTGCAATGGCTACAAATCAGAGTTTGTTTGATTCTTTTTGTGTGTATACATTTTCCTCCCCAAGTCTGGTTGTCAACACCCTGTCAAACACTGTGTGAGCTCAGCAGGAGTGAGTTAGCTTAGGGAATGAAGTTATAATCAGATTGGAGGCCTGGAGATTGTTGGCAATAATAATCATTGGCATGACTGGTAAGGTACAAAAGAGTGTTTTGATTTATGGGAAGGGGAGGTTAAGGGAGGGATTGCTGTGGGGAGGGGTTGGTTAAGTCATAGAAGGGCACGGTAGCGGGTAGAAGAAAAGCAATAGGTCAGAGAGGCATATAAAAAGATGTTTAGATTTATGGATATGGGAGGATAAGGGAAGGATCGCTGGAGGTGGGGTACAGGTTAAGTAACAGGAGAACAAGGGAGCAGGTTAGGAGGGATAGCAAAGTTAGAGAAGTAGAGAAGTTAGGAGGGATAGGAAAAAAGAGATATGCACAAACATAAAAACAAAGATTAAGAGTTGAATCTCTTAGGGAAGGTATATGTTTATATTTGTATGTATGTGTTTGTGTATATATATGTATACATGTATGTAGATATATCAATATCTATATATAAATATATCTATGCTTAATTGTAGCCTGGGGAGAGGGTGGAAGGGGGGAGGAAGGGGAAAAAAAAATCAAAGTAAAAAGTGTACAGCAGAGAACAAAAGAAAACCTACAAGGAAACAAAGAAAAGATGGGAAAACTATCAACATAACATACATTATTTAACATATAGGCTTTCTTGAAATAGTCTGAATCCTCTTCTACATTTGGCTGTGCACATAACATGTTTTTTTTTCTTATTTTATATTTAAGTTTATGTTTCTTGTTCTTATTATGTATTTAAGTTTTTAGTATTTGTCTAAAATTTTTAAAAGATTTTAAAAATCATTGCTATTTACAGTGTTTTAAGATTTGTAAAGTGCTTTATAATTCATTATCTCGTTTGAATCTCACAACACTCCTGTCTTAATTTGTTGTAAAAATTTTATAAAGTTTCCTAATTAAAATAGTTTAGGATGTGGACTGAATAGGATTGGAGGATTTGTGCTCCAAAATATAATTTCCAGTTAGTGTACCAATATATGTTTGCATGGGGCAGCTAGGTAATACAGTGGATAGAGCACCAGTGCAGGAGTCAGGAGGACCTGAGTTCAATCTCACCTCAGACACTTGACACTCACTAGCTGTGTGACCTTGGACAAGTCACTTAACCCTAACTGCCTCATCCTGAGTCATCTCCAGTCATCCTGATGAATATCTGGTCACTGGATTCAGATGGCTCTGAAGGAGAAGTGAGGCTGGTGACCTGAACAGCCCTCACTCACTCAAAACAAGTCAAGTGCAAGTCATATCATTATTTCTCTGATGGCATGGTCTTCTTCGGCAATGGATGCACACACACACACATATGGTTGCACAAAGACTTAAATGTGTGTATGTATGAATGTGAATAATGTTATGGCCAATTAATTAAAAATGTCCATCCTTTTTTTTTAGAATCTTACAGCTGGATGGAGCCTCAAGAGTTTCAAAGTTCTACATGATGTCAACTCTGTAATGACTCTGAAAGATGTTCAACCAGTCTATTTAAAAACCCCTAGTAAGAGGGAACTATTTCATGAGGCATCTAGTTTCATTTTGTAACAGCTCTAATAGTTGTCAAGTTCATCATTATTGGGAGCTGAAATCTGTGCCCAGCAGAATGCCTAGAAAGCCGTATTCCTTCAAATATAACCCATAGGATCACAACACTTCAGAGTTTAATACATTAGACAGCCAAACCTATGCCTACAAAAGAATCGCACTACAATATAATAAGTGGTCATTTAACTTTTGCTAAAAGAATTCAAATGAGGGGAAACTTGCTAAATTAGCTAAGACAGTTTTAATTGTTAAGAACTCTTCTGTTCTGTTTCCAACATTGAGCTTATTATTGGCCTCTCTACAAGTTCTTCCAGATGGGTTCAAGCTGACCTACACCCTCTTCCACATGACAGCCCTTAAAATACTTGAAGACAACTATCATATTTCCCCACTCCCTCTCTCCACTGTCTTGTCTTCTCCAGGCTAACCATCCCCTGTTCCTTCAAATGATTCTCACATGGTATGACTTGAAGGCCATTTACCATCCCTGAACAGTTTTTCCCTTCTTTATCAATGCCCTTCATAAAATATGCATGGCATGCCCAACTAAACATACAATGGCAGAGGTGGGAGGCCCATTCACTGTCCTCAGTGCTGGAAGCTGTGCTACTCTTAATGAAGCCTAAGAGTCAATCAGTTTTCTTGCCTGTCCTGTCACACGATTGACCCAAGTGAAGCTTGTGCCACACTAACATCCCCAGATCTTTTTTTAGACAAACTACTATCTACCCCGACTTCTCCATCTTGTGTTTGTGAAGTTGATTTTTATAGTCCAAGAATAGGATTTTGACATTTCTTCCCATTCAGTTTTGTTTTACCAGCTTCAGCCTACTCTCGTATCTTTCTGACTCCTAATTTTGTCATACAGTGTTTTAGATCTTCCTCATAGATTTCTGTCATCTGCAGATTTGATAATCTTGTCCTCTACTCCTTATCCAATAATCTTGATGCACTCTACTGGAGTCTACCTTCGAAGTTATCTTTAAACTATTAATGACTACTCTTTCAGAATGAGTATTTAATTAGTTCTAAATTCACCTAACTGTGCTATTGTTTAGGCCATCTCTTTTTTGAAAATCAAGACCACTTTTATCCTTTCCTAATCTTTTTCTGTGATGTTTCTTATAGTACTGATGATGGCATGACAATCACAACTTTCAGTTTTTTAGTAACCTAGACTATAATTTACCTCAGCTAAGAGGCTTGAATTCATCAGAAGGAGCTAGGTATTCTCTTACTATTTGGGGTAATCGTACCCATTAATCAAGGGCCATATTAACTGCCACTTCCTTCAAGAAACTTTAACTGATCTCTCTCTATTCCTCAATCTCTCTCTCCTCTGAACTCTTTTAGCATTTTTATCCCTATTATGGTACCAATACATTATTTTAAAGTCATTTGATTTCATATATTTATCACTATTTGATTGAAAGATCCTTGAAAATAGGAACTATGTCTTTTTCATCTTTACATGACCTGTAGCACTCAGCACAGAGCTTTTCATTCAGTAGGTTCTTAATATATTTTTGTTGAATGAATTATTCTTATTATTATAAACTTTTTGATTATTTTGGGCCTTTATTACTGTCTAGTATCTTTTAATGAGAAAATTTATAGGGGATATTATAAGCAGGAAAAAAAAGTATACTAAATTGAATTAGAATCAGAAACCCTGGGATTGAATCTAGTTCTATTATTTACCAGCCATATAACATTGAATAAATCATTTGTCTGAGCCTTTGTTTTATCATCTACAAAAAGGAGATAATAAAACTCTTACCACCTCCTCACAGGGTTTTTGTAAGGATATCAAATGGGATAACTCTTTAAAATATTTTGTAATGAACATATGCTATTCAACAAGTATTCATTCAAATGCTGACCATATACCTAGAAATCTACAAAACACAGTGGAATTTCCTAAAGAAGCATAAAGCATGGTTCCTGTTTTCAAGGAATTTGCAATCTCAATCTTACAAGGTATACATATATCAAATAACTAAGAGAATTGTGTTAAACCTTTTGTTCTTGTTTTTTGATGGCGGGGGTGAGAGAGGGGAAGGGAATGGGGGCAGAAATAGTAGATTGTGATATAAATTAGGGAAGTTTATCCATTCTCACTTTACCATGTTGTATTGAATGGATTACCACCTTTAAAATCTAAGTTATTTCAAAACCTGGTTTGGGAAGAATTGTCCTATTTTTCCCTTTCCTTCCTCCCCCTCACCCCCACAGGAAAATTTAATAAAATTCAATTAAAATGAGAATTGTGTAGGTTTCAAAAAAATTTCTACAGTCTGTTGAAAATACAATTCAAACATAAGACTGGTCTCAGTAAGGGCCTGAACTTTCTCTTGGGGAGGGGGGAGACATTTGAACTTGTATGTAGGTAAGTGAGAGATGAACATATTATTTACTTAAAAATGTCTTGATCTCAATCCTGGTTAGTACACTTTTACCTTTACTGAATTTTCTCATCCCAAACTGAGAATGCTAAAAAAATAAAGCAAACATCACAGTCAACATTCTCTGTGAATTAATATTGATATACATAAATGTATATATTTTTAGAAAGCCAAAACCACAGCAAACCAGGATTCAAACTGGGCAACCTTAGGTTTTCAAGGTGGAAGCCCATGCACTACATGATGGCAAATAGCTGTTGGACAAGCTTCCCTAACTTGTATCATTGCTTTTCTCATTGCCTTCTCTTAAGTACCTAGAAGAAAAAAAATTTAAAAATAAATTTATCAAAGTAAATATCCTTCCATAAGTCTAAACACTATTTAACCCCTCTTTCAGTCCACCCAGAATGTCCTCTACTTAATTTGCCAATTAAGAGAAATATCAAAGACTAAAGCCTAAAAAAATTTTTTTGGCCAAAGTTGGAAAATTTTCCAAAAAGTTTCCAATCTGTTTTCTCCATCAACAAAGTAAAACTGCTAACATCTTGTTGGGGTAAGGCTCATCTGCTCATTTATTAATAGTCATGCCCATTGTAAAGAGTTATTTTTAAGCAAATGGGCCATAAACACATATTGTATATTTCATCAGTCACAAAGCTTAGTTTAGAATCTTTTAAAGCTTTATAAAAAAGCAGCTATAAATTCTACACTACATGTAGCTTAAATTCATTATATAACATCTTTAACCACAAAAAATAACAAAACAAAAACTATCAGATATCACATCATCAATTAACATTTTTTTTAAAAATGGCATAGTGTGTTAGAAGTAAAGATTCCTGCCCATTAAGAAACAGAATGAAATGGTTTGGAACAAAAACAAATGAAAATAACTGCTGTTTTTTAATTAACCAAAATTAATGGAAGAATCAGTAGGATTTAATGCCTGGATGTGGGAGATAAGAAGAGAAAGGAAACACTCTCCAAGAACCTTTTCTTATAACAAAGTTGCCATGTTAAAATAGCCTTCACTTGTTGCAAGGGAAGCCTTACCAAACTGCCAAATCCTTTCTCTTCTTTTCTTTTGAAACAGAGATGCTGGGCTTCTTGGAATGTGAGACTCCAAAATCAGAGTCGTCAATATCTTCCCAACTATCTCTAGTCTTGAACACAGTCTGACCCCAACGCCTTCTACCATTTTTATGACCCACTGCAACATTGTGCTTCTGCAGTAAAAAAAAATCAGAATGATAATCGTAATCATCATTTCACATTTATATGGCCCTTTATGTTTACAAAGCATTTTTCTCATAACGATCCTCTAAGATAAGCAGTTAAAAGTTTATTATTTCCACATATAAGTGAAGAAACTGAAATTCAGTCTAAGTGTTGGAGTGGGGATGTGAGCTCAGTTTTCTTGACTCTAGGTACCATACTCCCAATACATTACACTTGTCTTTTATGATTAACAAATGTTTATTGAACCCCTATTATATGCAAGATACTGTGCTGGATACTGAGAGGGTTCGTGCTCTGAATTAACTTACAATATAGTTGAGGAAAGAAATATACTCATGAAAGGTTAATTAATAACAATAGGCAACAAAAATAAGACAACTGTCTATAGTGGTTCCCAAACCTATTTGGCCTATTGCCCCCTTTAAAAAATTACTCAGAGCCCCCCCCTAGGATTACGTTAGGTTAACCCTTATTTTTATTCAATGCCCTCCAATTGCACCTGAGGCTACTGCCCCCTGGATCATTCCAGCAGCCCCAGAGGGCAGTATTTCCCACATTGGGACCCTATTTAGACTCTAGATAATAAGAGAAAAAAGAAAGATCTCTCTGAGCTGGAGTAACTGGAAAAGACTTGATGGAAGAGGTCATCTTTGCACTATCCAAAGGATGAACAGGACACAAAGAAATGGAAAAGGACATACCAGTTAGGAGTAGCCATGTGAGAAAATACATGAGTTACAAGAACCATTCTCCAACAGATAAGTGGTCAAAAGCAAAAATGCAAATGATCAACAACCATTATACTCTATCTCACTACATATAGGAGCATTCTTTCTGCCAGTGACTACCTGGATAAACGCTCTGGAATAGGATTACTGGATCAAAAAGTATGTACATTTTAGTGGTTTTCTTACATCATTCTCAAATTATTTTTCAGAATGATTAGACTAACTTATTGATTCACCAGTAGTGTGTTAGTGGGCCTGTTCCACCACAGCCCCTCAATTACTTTTTAGAAATTCATATTGCCAATCTGTTGAGTCCTAAGTGAAACTTCAGCATTGCTTTATTTTCATTTCCTCTATTTATGTCATTTTTTCCATATAGTTGTTTATAATGTACAATTCTTTTGAAAAGTCTCTGTTCATATCCTTTCACCATTTATTTACTGGGGAATATTTTTATGTCAGATGTATTTTTACCAATTCCTTATAGTATCTTGGATGACAGATTTTTATGAGATATATGATATAAAAGTTCCCCTCTTGCTAGAATATAGATGTCTTATTTGTACTTCTTTTATCAATGCAAAATCTTCTAAATTGTATATAACTGAAACTGTCTACTTGACCTTTAATGATCTCTATCTCGTTTGGTTAAGAATTTCCATACTAACCATAAATCTGAAAGCTATGTCCTTCAGTTCTTTATTTTTATGTTGTACTTTTTCATATTTAGGTCACATATACCTTTGAGTCTTGAATATGGTATAAGATTGTGGCATAAAATTTAATTTCTGCCAAACAGCAGCATTATGCATTAAAAAGAAGATATAGGGGTGGAGTCAAGATGGCGGAGTAGAAAGACGCACGTATGTGAGCTCCAAACCCCCAGCCCATGCATTTAATGTAAGAAGAGCTCCCCACAAATTCTGGATCACTGCAGGGTGTGCAGAAACACAGTGGAAGAGATTTCCGTTCCAGAGAGCCCCGGAGAGCCGTCCCCAGGGTCCGTCGCACCCCGGAAAGCGGAGTCCACCCCCATCTTGCCCTGGCCACGTGGCCGAGAGGAGCAGATCAAAGCAGGTTTCAGGGACGGAACCTCCGGCGGCTGGGAAAGTCCCTCCTCCCACAGACGCTACAGGTCAGTGAGAGAAATGGCTGGGCTGCTCGAGAGGGAAGCGGGGTGTCTCCGTGACTCGGGCCCCCTCGGGAGGAAGCGGTGGAGACAGAGGCAGGGGCAGGAAGCAGCGGAGGCAGAGGCAGCAGCAGCGGCCCCCGGGACTCCCCGAGCAGGCAGGATCTTCATTACTGAAAGTCTCTGCATAAACCACCTGAGGGAGCTGAGCCGTGAAGATGGCCCTGCCCCACCTGCTCCATTACTGAAGGTCTCTGCATAAAGCCCCTGAGGGAGCTGAGCCTGGGAGGTGACCCTGCCCCCACCCAAGCACCAGAACTTAAGCTCACATTGAATAGCAGCCATGCCTGCCACGGAAAGAACATTTGAATCTCAGACCCCAAGCACTAGCTGGGCAGATCTAGGCGGGGGTGGACAGGAATCTCAGAAGTCAAGTAACTGGCTGGGAAAATGCCTAGAAAAGGGAAGAAAAATAAGACTATAGAGAGTTTTTTCGAACAGATGCAAATGATCCCGACTTTCGGATCTGACGATGACAAGGACATATTCTTGCCATCAGGGAAAGATGTGGAGGGCAGGGCCTCGGTACCCCAGACATCCCAGGGGGATGTTGGGTGGGCTCAGGGCTTGGAAGAGTTCAAAAAGGATTTTGAAAAGTTAGACAGGTGGAGGAAAAATTGGGAAGAGAAATGAGAGAGATGCAAGAAAAGTATGAAAAACGGGTCAGTACCTTGGTAAAGGAGACCCAAAAAATGCTGAAGAAAATAACACCTTGAAAAATAGGCTCACTCAATTGGCAAAAGAGGTTCAAAAAGCCAATGAGGAGAAGAATGCTTTCAAAAGCAGAATTAGGCAAATGGAAAAAGAGGTTCAAAAGCTCATTGAAGTGAATAGTTCTCTCAAAATTAGAATGGAACAGATGGAGTCTAATGACTTTCTGAGAAACAAAGAAATCACCAAACAAAACCAAAAGAATGAAAAAATGGAAGAGAATGTGAAATATCTCATGGGAAAAACAACTGACCTGGAAAATAGATCCAGGAGAGACAATTTAAAAATTATGGGACTACCTGAAAGTCATGATCAAAAAAAGAGTCTAGATATCATCTTCCATGAAATTATCGAGGAAAACTGCCCTGACATTCTAGAACCAGACGGCAAAATAAGTATTGAAAGAATCCATCGATCACCACCTGAAAGAGATCCAAAAAGAGAAACTCCTAGGAACATTGTGGCCAAATTCCAGAACTCCCAGGTCAAGGAGAAAATCTTGTAAGCAGGTAGAAACAAACAATTCCAGTATTGTGGAAATAAAATCAGGATAACTCAAGATCTAGCAGCTTCTACATTAAGGGATCGAAGGGCGTGGAATAGGATATTCCAGAAGGCAAAGGAACTAGGACTCAAATCAAGAATCACCTACCCAGCAAAACTGAGTATAATACTTCAGGGGAAAATATGGTCTTTCAAAATGAAACAGAGGACTTTCAAGCATTCTTGATGAAAAGACCAGAGCTGAAAAGAAAATTTGACTTTCAAACACAAGAATGAGAAGAAGCATGAAAAAGTAAACAGCAAAGAGAAGTCATAAGGGACTTACCATAAGTGAAGTGTTTACATTCCTACATGGAAAGACAATATTTGTAACTCTTAAAACTTTTCAGTATCTGGGTAGTTGGTGGGACCACACACACACATGTACACGCATGCATGCACACACACATACACATATGCACACACATACAGAGACAGAGAGCACAGAGTGAATTGAATAGGATGGGACCATATCTTAAAAGAAATTAAGGTAAATGGTGAGAGAGAAAGGTAGGGGAGGAAAGAGGGTGAAATGGAATGGGGTAAATTATATGTCATTTAAGAGGCAAGCAGGAGACTTTTTAGTGGAGGGAAAAAGAGGAGAGCTGAGAAAAAAAAACAATAAGTTTACCCTCATCACATTTGACTAAAGGAAGGAATAAAATGCACACTCATTTTGGTATGAAAAGCTATCTTACAGCACAGGAAAGTGGGGGAGAAGGAGATAAGCAAGGGGGGGGATGATGGAAGGGAGGGCAATGGGAGGAGGGAGCAATTTGAAGTCAACACTTGGGGAGGGACAGGATCAAAAGACAGAAGAGAAACAATGAGGGGCAGGATAGGATGGAGGGTAATTCAGTTAGTCTTACACAACATGACTATCATGGAAGTCATTTGCAAAACTACACAGATATGGCCTATATTGAATTGCCTGCCGTACCAAAGGGAATGGGTGGGGAGGGAGGGATGGGGAGAATTTGGAACTCAAAGTTTTAGGAACAACTGTTTAGTATTGTTGTTGCTACTAGTAAAGAAGACATACAGTTAATGAGGAATAGAAAGTCATCTGGCCCTACAGGAGAAAAGAGAAAATGGAGACAAGAGAAGGGAGGGATGACAAAAGAGAGGGCAGAGTGGAGATAGGGAAAATTAGATTGCTTGGTGTATTGGGGTGGGGGGAGGGGATAAAAGGGGAGAAAATTTGGAACCCAAAATTTTGTGAAAATGAATGTAAAAAGTTAAATAAATAAATAATTTTTTTTTTTTTTAAAAAAGAAGATATAGTAAGAACAAGAAATCCAGAAAATAGGGGCAGAAGTATGGTAGAGAACATTTACTTGAAGATCACAAGGAGTATATACAGAAACAATGTCATCTTCACAGAATAATACACACTACCTAGGAAAGAGGTGGAAACAGATGAGGAATTCAGGAAACAGATTCAGAGCCCAGGATTGAATAATAGTAAGGGGGACTTCGATCACCAAGACAACCTGCTGAAGATCTCTCACTGCCAAATATAGAGTATCTAATTATTCCTTGACTTGACTAAATGGCATTTTTTTCCTTCAAAAGATAGAGGAATAAAGAGAAGTCCATTCTGTATTTGATTCTCATCAAAAAGAAGGAACTGATTGCTGGGGTGGAAATGAGAACCCTGATAGTCAATGAGAACTTCTTTCAGAATTTGTGATAGAGAAGAAAGATAAATCAGGAATGACCTGATATGAACCCTAGATTTTGATGTTCTTAATGAGTTTTAATTCTGGAGCTACAAAGAAAAACAATTCCAATAAAGAATCACAGGCAAAGTCATTTAAGACTGATATGGATATACAAACAACTCATCAATTAACTTATATTTTTAAAAGACATATAAAGAATATGGATGCAAAGGAAGATAAATATGAATAAATTAAAAAACAAAGTCTAACTATTTAAGAATAGCATTAAGGCACTGAAATTTAGAATGAGGTGAGTCTGGTGAAGACGGTAAAGAACAACAAAAATTAGGTTTTAGTTATATAAGGAAAATTGGAGTGGATGCTGCTTGGGGTAGATGAGGCAATAATAAGTAACAACAGAGGGAAGGCAGAGCTGCTCAATTCGTACTTTATATCTATTTTCTCTGCCAAGGAGAAAGAACTTTGATATGGAAAAGATGGAACATAAATGACTAGATGGAAGATAAAATTTAAAATAAATAAGAAAACAGTAAGAGATCATTTAATTGCTATCTGTACTTGAAGAACAAGAATCCCCTGTATAATCCACTTCAGAGGTAGTCAAACTGGCCTTTGCCTGAAGATCTCCAACGAAGGGGAAACAATGGTCCTTGGCCCAGATGAACTACATCTTTAGGGGACTGAAAGAACTCACAGGCATGATGGCTGTCACTCTCAGTGATCATTGGGAGGCCAAGGAGAATATGAGAAATGTAGAAGAGAGAGAAAATGGGCTGACTTGCTTTTAAAAGACAAAAAAAATGGACTCTGCTAAATTTTATGCCATGGAGTCAGACCCTCATTTCAGCAAAATTCTAGAACATGTTATTAAAGGAACTCTCATTGAACATGAAGGCCGATCAATGCAGAAGAAAGAACATGAAACTTGGAATGAGAACTTGGGCTGAATTACATCTCAGTCCAATGGCTACATCATCCCTGAGTAAGTCATTTAATCCCTCTAAACTCCAGTTTCCTCATCTATAAAAGGGGCTAATAATAACACATATTGTATAATCTTGTGAAATTCAACTGAAATGAGGTTTGTAAAGTACTGTGTAAACCTTAAAGATCTACGTAAATTTCAACTACCATCATCACCATCACCACCACCACCACCATCATCATCACTATTAATCTATTATTATTATTGCCAAGTGCCTAGCCAACAGGAATGATTATGCACTTACTATGTGCTAGCAGAGGAAAGGGTGATCACAGAGTCAGTTATGCCAAATTAAAATGATTTCATTTTTTGATAGGTTTAATGAAAATGCTACAAATGTAGTTTACCTGGATTTTTAGCAAAGCATCTGACAAACTCATGTTTCTTTTGGAAATGATAAAGAAACATAGGATGATAGCATTGTTATGTGGGTTTGGAATTGGTTGAATGGCTAAATCCAAAAAGCAACCTCCTTGTTTGATCTAATCTTGGAAGAAGGGCCCCTGTGCAGTGCGCTGAGGATGTGTACCTGGCCCTTGGCTTTATGACATTTTTATCAATGACTTGAATGAAGGCATAGTTGGCATGTTCGTTAGATTTGCAGATGACATAAAGGTGGGAGGGACAACTAACACACTGGATGACAATCAGGATTCATAAAGATGTTAGGTTAGAGTATGGGACAAATCTAAGATGACGAAATTTAAGGAGAATTTGAGATATGATAAAAATTCTCAATTCTGGATTCCAAAAATAAACTTTACCAGAATAAAGTAGGAAGGTAGGGTTGGCAACAGCTTACCTAAAAAAAGGACTGGAGTTTGTGGTAGATGTAAGCCTAATATGAGTCAACAGTGTGTCAATAGCCAAGAAAGTTAATGTAATCTTAGGCTGTATCAAAAAATGACAGTGACTAGGAGTAGGTGGTTGATAATAACACTACACTTTGTCCTAGTCAGACCATACCTATTATGTTCTGTTCTGGGAAGGATACTTGTAAGTTTCAGAAGAATGCAAAAAGGATGATGAAGTGACTTGAGATCATGCTTTATAAAGGAAAGATTTAAGACACTGGGGATGTATAATCCAGAGAAGAGAAGATTTACAGGATTAAGATAACTGCCTCCAAGTAAATGAAGAATTAAATAGCCTGGGTGCACTTGGTCCCAAAAAGAACTAAGAAGTTGCAAATTTAGTCTTGATATAAGGGAAAACCTCAAAACATTCAGCACTACAGAAAAGCAGAATGAGCTCCATCAGGAGGGTCTGACTCCATGGCACATTCTCATTACGAAAGGAGATGGAAGTGAGGATTCTTATTCAGAGTATGGGCCAGAGAAGACAGCCTTTGAGGTTATTTCCAGCTTTAAGAATCTTTGATTAGAAAGGAAGGGATGAATTTTAATGATATTATAAAGGAAGAATCAACTGAACTTAGTGACAAATAGATATGTAGAAGAGGAGGGACAGGAAGGATTCATAGTTAACTAATATTTTAAGTCTGGATAATTAAATGGTAAAATGAATGGAAAAAGGAGGCTGGGAGAGGGAGCTACTCTTGAGGAAAAGATCAGGAATCTGGTTTTAGGTGTTTTGAGTTAGATAGAAGTGAGGGACATCTACATGAGTATGTTCAGGAAGCAGTTGGAAATGCAAGGCAAAAGGTTAGGATAAAAAAGTCAGAGATAAAGATAAAAATTTAGAAGTAATCCATGTAAAAGTAAGACTTGAAATTACAGCAGAAAATTAGAAATTATAGCATTCTCTCTGGGAAGGAGATGAGGATCAAACCTTTGGGAATATACAGTTAGGGTATACAGTTAGGGTAGAAGAAGGGCCTATGAAGAAAACATTAAAAATAAAGTTTGATACTGCATATTATCTAATTCAGAAAACGTCCTCCCTTTAGACCATTTAACAGTTAGAAAACACGTATAATAGATACAATAGATAATGAAGAACTTATATTAGCACTCAAAAACTGAATTCTTTAAAATTTTTATTTTGGAATCATTTGCATCTCAATTGCTAGTTTTTAAAAATGTACAGAGTTTAGCTGTTAATTGCTTTCCATTGTGTGGTTTCTGCTTTGTCTTTCATACTTAAGTGATAGAAGAGTGGATTTTTTTTTCCCTGTGAATATTTAAATCCATAAACTTGTAAAGATCATACTTTGGGCAAGAAATACTTTAAAACAGAACGGACATGCACTTTTATAAGGTTTCTTAGAAAGGTCCGAAAACGAGGCCCGGACAATCTCATTAGTAAAACCACTCCATTTTCTTATTGCCAATTACTTACAGGTGATGAGTGTCTGATGATACTTGGAAACAATGATTCCTGATGTTTTTGGTGAGGCTGATGTTTTGAAGGCTGCTGGGCAGGCAAGTTCTGTGGCAGTTGAATTGGCTGTAGTGGCTGATGGCTAATTTTCTTTTGGGGAAGTGGAGGGGCCTGGTCATCTGGTGGAGGTTTAAGTTCTAATTCAACAAAGGACTGTTTTGGCTCTGTTGGCTGAAGTTGTTTATTCACAGACTGCTTTGGTTCCAAGTACTGTGGCGGAGGGCCTAATATCTGACCAACTTGAAAATATGGATATTTCAAAGCCTGAAAAAACATGGAAGATATTAAATCAATGTATGAAAAATTAAAATAATAATAGGTAGCATTTAGACATCACTTTAAGCTTTGCAAAGTGCTTTACATGTTATCTCACTTGTAGCATTTATCACGAAGCCAGAACTCTAAATATTTAGAGCTTAATATGTAGCTTTTTGAAATAGTTGATTTTCTTGTTATTACTTTAAATTTGACATAATGGTTAGTGATGATAAAATAACCAAATCAGTTCTGACTGCAATTTATGAAAACGTGCTCTGAATGTTCTATTTAACATTCAGTTTCATAGTTATTCATAAGTTTCACTATCTTTAGTATCATAATTGCCAATATTTGAAAGCTGTAAGGAGCTGAATACCAAATATACAACAATGACAGTATGGAGATGCACTAAAATAGGAAAGTTTTTTGTAGGGCAAAATTGAAGCAAACTGATAAAAATGATTAATATTTTTGCTAAATTAAAAAAGAAGATCAAAGGTAATTATTTACTGGCAGATTCAGAATAGGACACAGAAAACATCAAAAAAAGTTTAATTTTTCAAATATGGTATAACATTATTTTGTTTTGCTCTAATAGAGATGTAGACCATCCAAATTTACGAATCCGGGTTGAAGATTTACTCCATGTTTCTTCTGATGGTTAATTGGTGTTTGTCATAAATATATTATTACAGAATTAATAATTTTTTAAAAATATACTTTGCAGGTTATATGGACCTCAGACATCATGGTGGGGTCATTCAGAGCACAAATTCTGAGGTAGGGAGAAGATGAAGTAATCAATCTACTCCTAAATCCTTCCTTACCTACAAGAAGCAAAGTGACCACTGCTCTTTCTGTTTCCTGAACAGAGAAAAAAGAGCATTGCTTTCTTGGAAGGCAGGGTTTGCTAGGGGGTGAAGGGAGGGGGCAGGAGTGAAACACAAAGGGAAGAACAAAGGCAGATAAGGGATGAGCTGAGCCCGACTCTCTCTCAATGAACTAAGGGCTCAGGGCCCATGAAGACTGAGAACTGCTGCTGACTGGTAGTTTTTGGGGTACTTATAAATAATACTTGTTGGGGAAATGGTTTAGGAAAATGCATTTGACCTGTGTCACTTTACCTTCTCTTTCAGAGGAACCATTCTGGGTCCTTTGCATGTTTGTATTGTAATTCCTAAGACTGAAATCTTAGGATACTATGTTACCAAAAAAGTCCAGGATCACCAGGAAGAAGTGAGGAAGAGAAGGGCCATTCAAGTGCAGGGACTGACCCCCTTTAAGTTACTTCACCCTTGATTATCTGCTAATTTCCTGGAGCTTAAGTGATACAGATAGCTTAATGTTGCTAATTTGTCAGGAAAAGAGCCTATAAGAGACTAGAAGAAGAGACTGGACTATGTGGGAGGTTCTCTGTACAATGTGTACAGTGTGTAATAGTAAACCAAGAGAGATACTGAAAGTTCGAGAAATCCAAACGTACAATCTGAAGCAATGGCGACTGTGTACACTACTCATTTTTTTAAATCAAGAAGTATTTGCTGAGCATGTGCTTATAAACAATAAAAAAAGAATAGTTCAAACAATTAAAATCTTAAAGAAAACAAAGAAATAATATAAATTAATATATAAAAAGAAAACTTCACAGCAATTTTAAAAAACGTTTTTATGTTGAAGATTCAATTCAGCTTTGTCCTTTTTTTTATAGGAATAAACTAGTGATAGATCAGAGAGTATAATTTTTAACCCCTGAAAATAGTTAATGTGCAAGTCATTGAATATGTGAAACTTCCTGAAGTTAAATATCATTGGTTCCTATCCTACTCTTGAATTTTTTTTATTGGAATATATTTGCATTGACAAACATGAAGGGAAAGAAATAATGTTAATAATACACGCATGTACTAATCATCTAATTTAGTAAACATTGATATTAAACACCTACTGTATGCAAAGTATTGCCTTGGGGGTATGTACAGTTTGACTAGAAGAAGGGACCTGGCCTAATAATAGCTCACAAGAAATAGGAGAATAAAACAAAAGTCATTGATAACCATGATAGTCAATATCACATAAGTATAAATAAGCGATAAAGACATAACAGAGCACTTTTGTGTTTTAGCTTTAATCAATCTGCTTTAAGGTTATACACTTCATTTGCCACTGACTCTCTAAGTAATAAGATGGTGATTTCAAGTATCTTAAAAGAAGGAAAATCCTGTGTAAAAGGTTAAGTCCTCAGTCTGCATCTGCTGGCAGAACTGCAAGTGAATGGGGACATAGGGGAAGATGGGGATAGAATAAAGAAGAAATACAGGAAAGTTAAGAGAAGCCATCATAATGGAAAATTGGTGAAGGACAGAACCCCGAAAAACGATTAAAAGTAGTGTAGAAGGAGGAAAGAATACTCAGAGGACAGAAAGGTAAAAAAGAGACTTACAGGGAAGCAAGAGTATATTTTTACTCCTGGATAACAAGAAATTAAATGCTAAGAAGCAACATATAACATATAACCACCTCACACAGAAGTTTTTTTCTCACAGGCTGGAATTTAGGTCTTGCTTTTTCGGCCTAACCTGAATTCTGAGCATTTCTTTATGTTTAAACCTCTGACTCACTTCTTCCCATTAGGGAAAAGTCATACAATTTTAAGATACTATGGACTGATGTGATTGAGTGTGCCAAGGAAAACAGAGTGAAAGGGATGCTATCACTCCTCTGCTTAGTCCCATGCTATCTAACTGTGAGGGTCAGGAACAGAAATTCTTGTGAGGCTGGGGTCAGAGAAACTACGATGGCACTGCAGGGGATAATATAATGCTGTTATGAATGAAGGAATGGATCCTCTCAAATCCTGCAGTGTCTGTGTAGCAACAACAAAAACTCCACCCTCAGTTTATAAGGCAGGACCAGTCCTGCGCAGAGGGAGCTGGTGATCATCTTTGTTGGTCTGACTTGTTGAAGTACACTCATCTCTGACCTGAAATGCTACTTTCAAAGCTGGTCTAAAATCCTGCCATTTCTCTGCGTTGAGTATGGTTTTTTAAACAGAAATTTCCTTAGCACGGGGAAAACATTAATGCATGCAACTGTGTTAATGATGCATTCAGGTCCAGTTTTCTTCAGAATTCTGAATCCTTTGCAATTCAAAGATTTTATAATTTGGTCTAGGTCAACCCTGCTAAGAGGACAATAGATACCTGTATTGAAAAGGGTTTCAGCTGAAAATGTCTTAAAGAATGGAATTTACCATAAATGTGAGGGAAAAAGTCATTATACCTGGCTTGCGGTTGGTCGTTTTTTTGGGTCCCAATTCAGCATATCGCCCATAAGTTGTATAGCTTCACTACTTGCATTGGGAATTAGAGTTTTCAAATTTATAGGAACACATTGTGGAAAGCGGAAATTCATAGAGGATGCAAGTTGGTACCCTTCTGGCCAGTCACTCTATTAAAAAAAAGAAATGAAAAAAAGATACTATTTTTTCTTTTTTCATTTGGAAATGTAATACTGATCCAAAATCAACCTATATATGTAAATGATATATCTCATTTTAACACAAAATAGATCTAGCAATAAAAATTAATCATATACAATTAGTGTTTTAGAATTCAGATACTATGTAACACAATGAGCAAGCGAGGTTTTGTTTTTATTTTTTATTTTTAGTAAGGACCAATGTTGAAAAATCCCAGTGAAGAAATTCTCCACACTAAGGCAGATCAGTGGCTGTTTTAAAATTCTGAGTATCAGAAAATTTCCTGGGGTATTAAATTACTTGTTCAAGGATATAGAACCAGTATGTATCAGAGGCAGAGCTTGAACCCAGGACTTTCCTACTTGAGAGTGTCTAGGGAGAGATAAAATAGCTGGTTTAGGTTAATAGAACTAAGCTGAGAGAAAGTAATAAAAAATCAAACAAAACAAAACTACTTTTCTCATGTATGAAATGTGATCATAACATGATGAGAATGATTTTCATGCAGGGTTGTGGGGTCAGTTTCATTATGCATAAGACTATATTACTTTACTTTTTTTTCTGAGAACTATAATTTTGAAAAGCTAGCAAAATTCTGAAAAATATTAAAACCAACCCTGTAGAAAAATACCTAAAATCAAAATGAACAAAAAAAATGCACCTGATAGGCTTTAGTAAATACTTTCTAGGTTTATTTTTCTGTGATTTTACGGAAGACATAGAAGACAAAGTAGTAATCTTATTCCTCACTAAGCAAAACGGTTAACAAGGAGTTTTTCTTTCAAAGGTTCCCAGTGACCTCCTGCTTATTAAGTCTTTTTTCCTATTCTTGTTCTCCCCAGCCTATCTGCAGCTTTTTATACTTTTGTCCACCTGTCACTTCTCCTTGGTCCTTGCTCCTTTCTGTCTTCCATCTGAGGGCAAGTATGAGAGATAGAAAGAACACTGGGCTTGCCAATAAATAGCTGTAGGACCATGGACAAGTCACTGAACCTCCTTGAGACTCAGTTTCCTCAACAAAAATAAGAAGGTTGAACTAGATGATCTTTAAAATCCCTTCTAGCTCTTCATCCAGTGATTCAGTAAAGGAGACCACTCCTTTGCTGATTTCTTACTGTCTTCCTAAATGCTTAATGTGGGCCAGGCCCAGCTTCTCAAACACCTTTAGTTCTCGCACCTAGCAATTTCATTAATTTTTATGACTACAACTTCTAGCTGAAGACTCCCATATATTTATCTCCAGCCCTGACTTTGGCTTTTGAACTTTAGATACACATCTGCAACTACTGGCCAGTTCCACTGGCAGCTCAAATTCAACACATACCAGATCTAATTTAGCTAAACCTACTTCTCATTCTCATTCTATTTTTCTCTTTGGCACCAACTTTCTCCCAGTATGCAAGTTTTTAATCCTTAAGTCAACTTTTTCACTTTTGTCTCACTTCTCAACATTTTTATTTATGATGAATCACAGTGTAAATTTTTTTCCAAAATGCTGGGGTATATTTACATATATATTTACCAAGAGGGAAACTGTCCTGTGGAGATTACTATAGCTAAGGTTTTACTATGCAAAATAAAATATCAGTTATGGACTTTAGGTATACCAATAAAACAAAGTTTGATTTTTCCTGTGTAAGTTGTAAAATTTAACTCATTGCACTGGTCATACCTTATATAACTGTTTTAAGTTTTAGTAATATTTACTGATAACAATAATATATAACAGAATCTGTTCACTTTATTGTTTATGGTAGATGTAATTATTTTCCCTTTTATACTGTATCTTTGGACTTTGATTGAGGAACCCTTTGAAATTAAGCTGATCTTTCCATGGGCCCCAACAATTTAGCCAATGAAAATAAAGGTAAAAATCTAATCCAACTTTCAAAAATTGTGGGTTAAAAGTGCTTACCTTTCTGGGAGTCCCTAATACTTGGCAAATTTTGAAGATTTCATCTACCTCACTTGTCCCTGGGAAAAGTGGTCTCAGTGTATATAGTTCAGCCATTATGCTCCCAACAGCCCACACATCAATGGGAGAACTATACACTGAAGATCTTAACAAAACTTCAGGGGCACGATACCTGTGGAAGAACAAAATACAAGACAGGATATATATTCTATTTGCAAGTCAAAATATTTATTAACAAAATGAATCTAACTCAATGTATGAGCTTTGGCCAATTAACAAACGTTAACTAAGTAAGTCATGTGACAGATACTGTGCTAAATGTTGGGGATATAAAATATAATCTGACCTCCCAGATTATAATCTAGTTGATATATCGGAACACACACAGACAAAAACACATACAAAAACAACAACTATAGGACAGTATGACATTGGAGTTTTATGGTGCTATACCCTGCTTAGTTCCTAGAGAGTAGAGGAGGGGCAAAAAGTTAATATTACAAAATTCTAATCAATTTTTTATTTGTAATTATAATAATACACATAGTTTGGGAGACAGTTCTAGGTCTCTCTCAAGATAAGAAAAAAGATTCCTCTTCTCCTGGGGCATGCTGGTCATCCTAGTTCAGCTAATAGTAAAAAAAAAATGTTTAAAATGGGCCCACTTGGGAGCTTGAGTTCAGAACGAGAGAGGAAGTCAAGTTTGGAACTGTAAGGAGGTACAGGCCCAGAAGGTCCATATGACACATGTAGGTGGAAGATATGACTATAACATTACGTGTAGGTCCAATGCAAAAGATCCAGTTTATAAAATCTACTTTAATAGACCAATTAGAAGAAAAGCAAGGCAAAAGGGAAAGTAGACTCTGAAGAGGCTAGCATTAAGACCTTAGAGAAAAGAAAAGGCAGTCAAAGTCAAAATTCAAAAGACAGCAGCTTTGGAGCCCTCACAAGGAAGAATCCTTTCTTTCTCAGTCTGTGGGGTTAGGCAGAAGAGAAAGGAGAGGGTAGGGGTGAAGGAAACCCATTTGTGGTCTTCTCCTCAGTGGAGGACAAAGAGTGAAGAACTGTAGGGAGCTGAAAGAATTATTAGTGACCAGACAAAAGCACCCTGACTCTTACCTTTGAGGTTGTTTTCTTTTCACTCTCTTTAGTCCTACTCTCATTTTAAGAAAGAATTTCTAAAATTATATGGCTGGGGTGGGTCTTTTACCCCATTATCCTTAATAACTAGAATGGTGTGTTCTATGTAGAAACATACTTGTAATATTTTTTTCTCTCTCTAAATCCCTCCATTTAATTAAGACATTCCTACATTTTAACAAAAGGAATTTCTCAGTTCTACATTCACTCTTAGGTGAATAGTGAATTCCCAAAAAAGTTTTATGGCAGTTTTTTTTAGTGACACTTAAATATGAATTTACTTTTTTTCTGTATCAATTACTTACCATCTGGTAGAGACATAATCAGTATATGGTGGTTGTGATCTTAATTCTCGTGCAAGACCAAAATCAGCAATTTTCACAAGTTCTGGACCCATACAAAGCAAATTTTCTGGCTTCATATCTCTATGGAAAAATCCTTAAAAATAGAGAAAAAAAACCCTAATGAATTATTTTGACTATTATCCAGATTTTGTATTTTCTATAAGAATAAACCTTTTCTTAAAACCTCACAGAAATGAACTGTTATATGACTAGCCAAATGGAATACTGGTGGCACAGGGATTGGTGGCATTTACAAGACCCTTTAATAATCTGACTTTCTGGGTCACAGAACTATAAGTTGCATATTTGAAAGGTATTTTCAAGATAATTTAAAAAATAACATCCACTTATTTCTCACTTTAATGGTGATATTATTTGAGTTTAATATTTCTGCTCTGGAAGCCTACAAATCAAAATTAAAGGCCCACATCCTTAAATTAGTTCATTTACATACAGTTCTTATATTTTAAAATCCTTTTACGATGAACCAGTTTCCCCTAGTAATGACTTAATGTAAAACAAACATAAAGGATTCTTATCACATCCTACTTGTATAAAAACAGAAGTAGATATGCATTTCTAAAACCTAACAGAAAAATAGGTAGTTTTGTAAAAATCAGTGAACTTAAAAATATGTAATGTATATTATATATTCTTTCTATTTGATTTTCCTAGGAGCTCCTGTTTATGAGAGAATCTGGTTATACTTGACATGCTCAAATAACTGTATTCTATTGGTATCATGATGAACTTTCCACCACCACATTACTCCAGTGCCTCAACATGGAATGGATTTGACCTTAAATTCTTGAAGATTATACTGATGGAAGTTGGGCTTTTATAATCTGACACAATGGATGCCTTTTAATATGAGTTCAATAAACAGATCTATTGCATATGCCTATCTTCTGAATCTAAAGAAATTCAGAGAGGTTCACTACTACAAGGGTTAGTTACCAGGTTCTAAACATTTTTGGCCACATTACCTTCTCAAGACGGTTTACTAAGGGGTAGAGGGCTTTCAAAAAGCATTTGTGGAGGGAATACCCATACGTATGAAATAATGAATTTTTGAAATATCAAAGTATAAATGACATAGGAGAGCATTAAATGGTGTTATGAATGTCTAGAGTTGGTAAGAGTAAACATAGTAATGGTTAATGTAAACTAAAAAAGACTTCTATAACAATCCTCCACCCCCACAAATTATTTTAGATTGAAAATACCTTAGTAGGTATATTACAAGTAGCTTTATTTCCCTGAAATATTTATCTAGCACTAAGAAAATAAGATGACTTGTCGAATCCACTAGATTAATTTCAGATAGAAAAAAGTCTCATTTTCATCATGTAAAGTTAAAAATTATAATGCCTATAATGGCAGAGTCTCACCAACATTAGCTTAAGAAACCCGGTAGTTAACAGATTTCAATTTTTAACTCTATAATTAAATACATCAATAACTAATTCAGTTTAATTAAAGAAGCCATCTTGTTTACCTTTGGTAGGTCATTACCATTATGTTTCTACAAACTATGTTTGGAATGCTTATCAAACTTTAAACAAATTGGTATTTATAAAAACATCCTTACTTTGGAGTCTTAGGGTTTAAAGTCAGAAATATATTCTAATCCAATTGATTGCATATTCTCTAAACAACTACTATTCACTTTGTGAATTATCTGCTATAAATTTTGATCCCAGGCTGACCTGCTCCTTCAATCTACTTGCTGTCAACAATTTTTCTCTGTTTAGTGAAGGCAAACTAATTTTATAATTAGCCTAGGAAATACAGTAACTAGGATGACAAATATTGACACCCCCTAAAATCATAAGTAGTTGTTGAACCAAATATGAATGATTTTAGTATAACATGCCAACTTAAATTATTCATGCCTGGACTCCCCTCTACTAAACTATCAATAATAACAGCATACATTTACATAGCATTTTACTCCCAACAACCCTGTTATAATTATTACAATTTTACAGACAGAGATATTGAAATTCAGAGGATTTGATATGACTTTACCCACAGTTACAAGACTAGTAAATGAAAAAATCAGGATGAAATCTCAGGCCATCTGTTTCTAACTCCAGAATTCATGCTAATTCATGATGTTGCTCAATAAAACATTTATTGTGTTCAGATCAATGAACTGATGAAATCGGTATTTTTTCACAATACTGTTTGGAAAACTTAACTACCTTCAATCATTTGACTGGTAGCTTGGATTAGTAGAGAGGGTTTTGGACTTGAATGAGAATAACTTGGGTTCAAATTCTACCTTCATTATGGCTATGTGACTTTGGGTAAATCACAATTGCTTTACACTTCAGCTTTATCACCTGTGAAATGAGGGGGTTTGACTTCAGGTGTTCAGCTCAATCCAAATCGTTGCTTATACTGAATGCATACATAATCAACCTTTACTGGTAAGTACCAGCACATTTTTGAATCTTTAGACACAACATAGTTTAGTTTACTTAAAAGTTTATGAGGGGAGAGAACAATAACGAACATCTGGAATTAAGAAATATATTTGCAATGCTTAAGTATAAAATATACACGTTTAATAGTATTTTTAGAAACCCAAATTATTTATCCCATAGTTTACAAAAAACATAAATGTGAGAGGAAAAGTTTCTAAACAAAAAATATAAAACCAATAGGATTGTGATACAACTGGGAATGAAGATAAAGTCTTCTTGCTATATTTTCAGAAAGCATTTATGAGAAAGCAATATGAAAAAAGATTTCCTTGAAAAGTTTAGATAGAAATTTAATACAATTTTTATATTGGGGCTTAAGGATCTTTGTGAGATGGGGTGGGTGAAGGGGTTCAAAATATATGTAAAATTATGTAAATTAAAGAGTCATTAGTGACCCTCTACCAACATAACTGAGAAAAAAATACAAATGTGCAGAAGGCAGCAAACAACTTTAGCTAATTTAAAGACTAAAAATTGCTGCACAAAAATTTTAAGGGATGTCTGTTTCACTGCCATGCTGTTAATTCCAGCCCTGACTGACACCACCTCCCTCAGCCTCCGATCCGCTTGCTTGGAGGGCTGGAGGGCAGAGTGTCTAACTCCTCCCAATGCCCTACCTTAGAGAGGGCAAAAACTCACTATACTTTATATCTGTTGCCTTCCTTGATTTCTGCTTCATGGAACAAAACATCCCTACGCTGGGTAACCTTTGGGCCCTTCCTCCAATCCCCTCCCCCACTCCTTGCTTTCTTGCCTCCTTTTGTGTGTTGTCTCCCCAATAAATTTCTTGAGGGCAGGGAAGGTCTCTTTTTATTAATTTTATCCTTAGTACTTAGCAGAGTGCCTGGCACATAGTAAGTGCTTAATAAATATTTAGTGAATTGGAGCAAAATTTTGAATATGTGAATGCTTTAAAAACAGTTCTTAACTTGGGAACTTGCTTTTTAAAGGTATTTTGATAACTATGAAGTTATTGTAAGTCAACAAATATTTATTAAATGCCTACTGTATGTTAGATACTATTTTGATGTAATTGATTTCCTTTGTTATCTTATTTTTTTGCATTTAAAAACTTTATTCTGAGAAGGGAGCCATAGGCTTCACCAGACTGCCCAAAGGATCCATGACATAGACAAGGTTAAGGTAGTGCTTTAAAATGTTAAGTATTATATACATTCAACAACAAAACTAGACCCTAAGGTTAAAAATATGAAGACTAAAAATTAATTGATCTCTGTACATCTGGGCTTGCCAACTTTTTCCAAATGAGTACCTAATTTTCATTTCTCTTAAGTCTTTCAGATCTAATAATTTTAAAAACACAATTACTTATGTACAAAATGTATACACAAGGAAAATTTTTTTAAAATGTAGTTCAATTTTTTCTTTTTAAGCACTTAGCTTATGTGGCAGAAAATTAATAGTAACTGAGGAATCTACACTATACAACTTTTTAGCAAACAGGCATAATAAATGGGTCAACGGACTTCCCAGTCAATCCAAAGACTCACTACAGAAAGAGACAAATTTTTATGTATTAAAAACAATCAAATAAGATCAATTAAAAAAACTAGATTCCCAAAATTATGTAATTTGATTTTTAATTGGAAGAAAGATTAGGGACTTTCCAAGTGAGGAGGGAGAAAGCAAACAGGTGCAATTCCCTGAAATCAGAAAAAGAGGTGTCCCATTCTCCATAAGTGTCTATTCAATCAAAGGAACAAGGAAAACAGTAATTGTGATTGAGCAGTACAAGATTTGTCTTCAGATAAGACACATGAATTGCTTGAGATGTATAATTGTGAGGAAATTCCTTGCATCAGTCTTCCAATCTGATTGGCTTTCTGCTCAGCATAATCTAGGTTCTTAGATTAAGGGTCTCTAAGCAACAGGTAGAGGTAGTTCAGCTTCCTAGCCATGTGGGGCTAGGTTCAAACAATGCAATAAAGTTTTTTCATAATTCCCACAACTGAATAGAAAGGGAGCTAGAGCTAGATCCAGAACTGAGTCACAAGATGGAGTCAGTGCGAGACATTCAATTCTTGCACCTATACTCTTCTGTCATCACCCCTGGCATCAGAATGTGCCTGTAATCTGTCATTTTAAATGCCTTGCTTACAACTTCTGTGCATATTTTGCCTTTATTTAGAGGAAACAACATTAATGACACTCAAAAGACACATACCGTGCTTATGGATAAAAGCTAGTCCTTGCAAAATTTGATACATAATGTTTCTGATGACTGACTCAGGGAACAACTTGTTTCTGTAAATAGACAAATGAACAACAGTTAATATGTTATTTTCAAACTTACAACATCCTTTAAAATCTCTTGATATCGTCCCCCCAATATTATATAAAAATAACTAACTCCAAAACTAACTAAAAATAGCAGAGGTGGCAATTATAATTTCAGATAAAGCTATAATAAAAAGAGAAAAGTAAAAAAAAGGTTAGCATAGAAAATACACTATGCTTAAAGGCACTATAGTTAACAAATCAATGTCAATACTTATATATATATACATTGCACAGCACAGCAATTAAATATTTAATTAATATTCAATTAATTGGAGATTAAAAAACTTAATCCTAAAGAATTGCAGCTTAAAAACAACAAATTACCAAGACAAATTCTCCATGGTGGATTGCATGCCTGTCTAAGGAACAATTTAGCTTAATTTGGAATGATCCATCACTAGGCTGATCACAAGGTAATGAATTTGTGGCCACATCAATTCTCAGACATCATCTATTAAGTCACAGTGGGGTGGTGATCACTGCTGGTATGGGAACACCCAAACCAATAAAATCATAGATCTTAAAAATGTTAGAATATCATTTATGTTAGCAGATGTTCTCCTATCAGGTGCTTCCTAACCAAGGCACTGAGGCACTGGTATTGTTAAAAAGAATAAAGCTAATCTATGATTATGTGATGATTATTTGTTCTTTAACACCATTAAAATCGAGAACCATTAACAAAAATTATTATCCTTCATTGATCTGCTGGGGTGGGCTAACCATTTTACTAAATTGAACCTTAGGAGAGCATCCAGACTATCCCACAAATGGAAGATAGCCTTTCAGAATCAATCTGGATACTATTAATGGATTGTCAAAGTACAAACAAAGGATAACTGGCAAAGCACACAATAATACCAATAATACCAGTGCTCCAAATCTAATGTGGATTAACTATGTCTTCCATAAATGTAACAGACCCCATCAATCAATCTACTTCTTACTGAACTTGCTCCTCAATCCTGATTATTCAATAAGAGAATATACAGTCATTCAAATCTATGTATCATTTCCATAGTATTTTTTCCTGAGCCTTCATTAATACACTGATATATCTTATATCTCCCCAGGCTTTCTCCAACCCTGTTCAACCCTTTTCTAACTCATGCTACTATGCCCTCTGGAACCGTTACTGTCAAAAAATTCTACATTCTCAAACTTTTCAACCAATATTCCTTTCCATCTTTCTACTTTAACAGAAATTTGATTCTCCCCTCAAGCAACATGGTAAGAAGCATTGAATTTTTCTGTCAGAGGACATGGGTTTAAATCTTCTCTCTGTAATTTACTATGTGACCTTGGACAAGTTGCTTAGCCTCTCTAGGCCTCAGTTTCTTGATCTATAAAATGAAAGTTACAGCTCTAAACTTCTGATCTTATATCATATCTCTTATAATCCTCCCCACTGGAGGCTATTCCTCCTATTTGTCCAGAATCACAGGAACAAGAAGAGATAATCATACTCATGCAATCACAGATTTAGAGTTAGAAGGGAGCTCAGATGGTAAGTGAGTTATCCAGAGTCACACATCTAGATACAGCAGGACTTGAATTCCTAACTCAAGCCTAATATTCTATCAATATGCCATTTAGCTACCTTGTTTCCCACTGCTGCTACATTACTATCCTATGATAACCTTTTCTCTTTTAAAGTTCACAGAACCCATCTTTACCATCCTCTAAGCATCACTGTTGATTTTATCTTCTGACCTCAAGGTACCTTTCCCAACTTTCTTCAATGACTTCGGTACTTAGCTCATGCTCCAGGATGTCAATATTCATGTTAAAGGAAGCAGTATCTAGTAACTAGACTACATGAGTTTTTAACCAATTCAACTCCAGTTATCTCCTTTATGTTATATTTCTCTGGTACACTAAGAAAGTTAATTTAGACCTCATTCTCTTTTAGAGCTGGACCACCTCCAAAATCCAAAGCTTTGAAATTCTACTATCTTTCCACATCTCCAACTCTTTTACTCACACTAAAACTACTTGACCCTCATTAAGTCCCAATTTATTTCCCCCATTTTGGTTTCAGTAGTATCTATAACCAGCCTTGACCATAGGGTGTCTTAGAATCTCTTGTTCCTGTGATCTCTGAGTGTTGTTGACTTGTAGGTCCTCATCTCTAAACACTTCTTCACTTATTCAAACCAAAAAATTGTTCTGATTTGACCCATTACTAATTAATGATAAATGACCTCAGATGGTCCCTTGCTTTTTTTTTTCTACAATCCTAGTCTATCCCCATTGACACCCTATATCATTCCTAAGAGGAATATTTCAAACTTTTTTCCTCCCTCATTCTCAACATACCCTTCACTGATACATGCAGCAGATACGTTATATCTCTGCCTCAATGAAGCTAAACATGACCTGAATGAGCTCCCTCAGTCCTTCTCTTTCATTCAAAATACTTTTCCACCATCGCTTATTCTTTATTTCTTCCCTCTGGTCATAGAAGAGGATGTAGTATTGTATAGTATAAGATAAAGTGGTACAATAGAAAGCACACAAGAACTGGAATCAGAACCATGTGACCTCGAGTCACAACTTGGGATCTCAGCTTCTTAACCCACAAAGAATGCACCAAATGATCTTTAATATCTCATGACTTGGGCACTCCTACTCTTCTTCACTGAGGAAATCTCTATCTTTCTGATATTCATCCATTCCTTCTTTTCGCCTTCAGAACCACCAGTTATCTCCTTTGTTATGCTGACATAAAGACCAAAGAGAAAAGCAATTATCTATAAATGGTGAGGCTTTCTGGATGCCAGTATTTATGTATTTCATTGTGTATACTATATCAATCCCCAACACAATAGTTTCTCTTCAATGAGATCTAAAAGCCACTTTATTTTTTCTTTTTTTTTAAAATTTATTTATTTAACTTTTAACATTCATTTTCACAAAATTTTGAGTTCCAAATTTTCTCCCCATTTGTCCCCTCCCCCCACCCCAAAACACCAAGCATTCTAATTGCCCCTATCACCAATCTTCCCTCTCTTCTATCATCCCTCCCTTCCCTTGTTCCCATCTTCTCTTTTGTCCTGTAGGGCCAGATAACTTTCCATACCTCATTACCAGTATTTCTTATTTTCTAGTAGCAAGAACAGTACTCAACAGTTGTTCCTAAAACTTTGAATTCCAACTTCTCTTCATCCCTCCCTCTCCACCCATTCCCTTTGGGAAGGCAGGCAATTCAATATAGGCCATATCTGTGTAGTTTTGCAAATGACTTCAATGATAGTCGTGTTGTGTAAGACTAACTATAATTCCCTCCATGCTATCCTGCCTCCCATTGCTTCTGTTCTCTCTTTTGATCCTGTCCCTCCCCAAGAGTGTTGACTTCAGATTGCTCCCTCCTCCCATTGCCCTCCCTTCCATCATCCCCCCACCCTACTTATCCCCTTTTCTCCCATCTTTCTGTATTGTAAGATAGATTTTCAGAATGAGTGCGCATTTTATTCCTTCCTTTAGTCGATTGTGATGAGAGTAAACTTCATATTTTTTCTTTCACCTCCCCTCTTTTTCCCTCCACTAAAAAGTCTTTTGCTTGCCTCTTTTATGAGAGATAATGTGCCCCATTCCATTTCTCCCTCTCTCCTCCCAATATATTTCTCTCTCACCCCTTCATTTCATTTTTTTAAGATATGATCCCATCCTATTCAATTCACTCTGTGGTGTGTGTGTGTGTGTGTGTGTGTGTGTGTGTGTGTGTGTGTGTGTGTAAGCCCACCAACTACCCAGATACTGAAAAAAGTTTCAAGAGTTACAAATATTGTCTTTCCATGTAGGAATGTAAACAGTTCAACTTTAGTAAGTCTCTTATGACTTCTCTTTGCTGTTTATCTTTCCATGCTTCTCTTCATTCTTGTGTTTGAAAGTCAAATTTTCTCTTCAGCTCTGGTCTTTTCATCAAGAATGCTTGAAAGTCCTCTATTTCATTGAAAGACGATTTTTTCCCCTGAAGTATTATACTCAGTTTTGCTGGTTAGGTGATTCTTGGTTTGAGTCCTAGTTCCCTTGACTTCTGGAATATCCTATTCCATGCCCTTCAATCCCTTAATGTAGAAGCTGCTAGATCTTGTGTTATCCTGATTGTATTTCCACAATACTGGAATTGTTTCTTTCTAGCTGCTTGCAATATTTCATCCTTGACCAGGGAACTCTGGAATTTGGCCACAATGTTCCTAGGAGTTTCTCTTTTTGGATCTCTTTCAGGAAGTGATCAGTGGATTCCTTGAATACTTATTTTGCCCTCTGGTTCTAGAATATCAGAGCAGTTTTCCTTGATAATTTTATGAAACATGCTGTCTAGGCTCTTTTTTTGATCCTTGCTTTCAGGCAGTCCCATAATTTTTAAATTGTCTCTCCTGGATCTATTTTCCAGGTCAGTTGTTTTCCCAATGAGATATTTCACATTATCTTCCATTTTTTCATTCTTTTGGTTTCGTTTTATGATTTCTTGGTTTCTCAGAAAGTCATTAGCCTCCATCTGTTCCATTCTAATTTTGAAAGAACTATTTTCTTCAGTGAGCTTTTGAACCTCCTTTTCCATTTGGCTAATTCTGCTTTTGAAAGCATTCTTCTCCTCATTGGCTTTTTGAACCTCTTTTGCCAATTGAGTTATCCTGTTTTTTAAGGTGTTATTTCTTTAGCATTTTTTTGCATCTCCTTTAGCAAGGTGTCGACCTGCTTTTCATGTTTTTCTTGCATCTCTCTCATTTCTCTTCCCAGTTTTTCCTCCACCTGTCTAACTTGATTTTCAAAATCCTTTTTGAGCTCTTCCATGGCCTGAGCCCACTGAATATTTATTTTGGATGTTTGGGATACAGAAGCCTTGACTTCTATGTCTTTCCCTGATGGTAAGCATTGTTCTTCCTCTTCCAAAAGGATGTGAGGAGATATCTGTTCACCAAGAAAGTAACCTTCTATGGTCTTATTTTTTTTCCCTTTTCTGGGCATTTTTCCAGCCAGTTACTTGACTTCTGAATTTCCTCTCCACCCCTGCCTTGCCTCCAGATCTGCCCAGCTAGTTCTTGGGGACTGAGATTCAAATGCTGCTTCCCAGCCTCAGGGCTTTCAGTGGTGGGCGGGGCTGCTATTCAGTGTGAGATTAAGCTCAGGTGCTCAGGTGGGGGCAAGGCCTCCATCCAGGGTTCAGTTCCCTCAGGGGGTTTAGGTGGGGGGCAGGGATGCTATTCAGTGTGAGATTAAGATCCAGTGCTCAGGTCAGGGCAGCTGTCACATGGGGCTCAGTTCCTTAAGGGGGTTTATGCAGAGATCTTCAACAATGGATCTGAGCTCCTGCTGGCTTTGGGAGCCCCTGTCCACTACTGCCTCCACTGCTGCCTCCCAAGGGGGCCTGAGTCATGGAGACACCCCGGTCCCCACCCTCACAAGCCAAAAAGACCCTCTCACTGACCTTTGGCACCTGTGGGTTGAGGGACCTGCTCAGCTGCTGGAGATTCTGCCCCTGAAGCCTGCTTGGATCTGCTCCTCTCTGTGCCATGAGGCCAAGGCAGGGCTGGGTTATGCTCCGGGTCCAGTGTGCCATGGACCTTTCCTGTCAGTTTTTCAGGTCTCTCTGGAACAGATATCTCCTCCACTCCATTGTTCTGTGGCTTCTGCTGATCCAGAATTTGTTGGGAGTTCTTCTTTACAGGTATTTTATGGGCTGTGGGGTAGGAGCTAGTATATGTGTACCTTTCTACTCCACCATCTTGGCTCCTCCCCCCTAAAAGCCACTTTAAACCCACTTTTGGCCTAACAATTTATACAGGGAAAATCCAGTGGATAAAAATGCAGATTGCCTGGATATGTAGTTGCAAGGTCAATCCATTTAGTTGGTTCACCCTAACACCACCTAACAAGCATTTATTCTTTGAGAATGAAGGATCAACAACAGGGTTCTGAATGAAGGACTTCCACAGCAGGTATTGGGAGTTAAGCCTTGTCACATGCATTTCTTAAACATGTGCCTCACTACAATTACTGTAGTCTAAGTTTACACTCACTCCTCTCATGGAGGTTCGATTTGCAGAAAAGAGTCAACTGGGTTCTTAGGAGAACATTTCATTGCCTTCTGGGGACCCAACCAATTTGGGCAGAAGTTGGGTAATGCTGTTCCTCTTTTTCTTCTCTTTCTACTTCTTACCTTTCTTCTTTATTTCTTCTTTCTTTATTATTACTTTTTTTTCCCCAAAGCTGGGACAATTGACTTTGTCCAATGTGGTATTCATTTTTTATTTCTTGAAATATAGCTCTGAAGAGAGGCTTTTAAAAGTCCATTGTGTTTTAAATGGAGTTACGTAAAAGGAGCTACCTTAAAACCCAAATCACTATGACTTTCACTGAATGGTTTATGATAACCCCAATCTAAACTCTTGCTTTATGTTTATGGCTTACAATGAATGTAAATAGCAATTGTTTTCTAGTCAAAAACTCTGATATCTTTGTGATAGTACAAGCCACCTTTTGCCTCAACTCTTACCAAGCCCTTAGAATGGGCTTGGCCTCCGACAAACTGAGACCTGGCAAAGATCTTAATTTAGAAAGGCCAAGATCACTGCATCCTGAGCCATTTCCAATCATCTTGACCTTTGTTTTGCCACTGGACTTCCTTGACCTTGGAGGAGAGAGCAAGGCTGATGATTTTGTGCAGCTCTGCCCCACTTACATTCAATTCACTTGCAAATCAAGGCACTACCCTCGAGAACAAAGGACAAATAGTAACTACATACATGATATTGTACCAAGTTCCAAGGATACAAAGATAAAATACAAAACAACCCATCCTCTCAAGGACGCTATATTTTACTAGAGGAATAAAGCAGCTAAATAGGTAAAGACATAATTATTTGAGGAGAGGGGATGATGACAGGCTTTCTAAAGCAGGTATCATATGAAGGGAGCCTTAAAAGAATCCATAAATTCTAAGGGGCAAAGTTGAGGAAAGAGCGCATTCCAGGAATAGAATATAGCCTACGCAAAGGTAGTAAGCTGGAAGATGAACTGCTGATTTTGGGGAATAGCAAGCAGGTCAGTTTGGTGAGAATACAGAGTTAATATGAAATAATCTGAGAATGTCTGACTGAAACCAGACTGTGAAGGACTTTAAAATACCAAGGTGAGGAGTTTGTAATTTAATCCTACTATCAAAAGGGAGCTATTGAATGTTCAATAATACATATATATATATATATATATATATATATATATCTTGGATAGGTCCAGCTAGATGGATAATGAGCTGTGCCCAGGCAAGGAGAAAATGGAATTTCTTGGGTACCTGATAGGAAGACAATGTCAGGGGCTTCCCAAGAACGTAGAAGATCTTCATTGATTCCTGGGATTTACTGGATACATTAGCAATTCATTAAAGGTTTATATCTCTTATGACCCCACTTGCAGATATTCTAAGGACTCTAAATGCATTCTCTTGACCAAATAGAAACCACTGAATAAGCAGTTCCAGGAACTAAAGAGGAAGCTCACCATTGTCCTCCTGTAGGCACATCCCTGCCCTTAAAAACTAAAATTGGTATCTTCTTAGAAGTAGGGGTTACTTTTTCATAGACTGACTCATGAGTTGAGCTGCAATTCACTTTCAATACTTTAAGTATGTGTTTATGTAAGCATTTCACCCCTTCATGACTTGGTAAATTGATTGGTCCTTGGAAGTCATTGTGGTCAAAATATTACCTTACTGCTGGATAGAAAACATTACTACGCCTCCTGCAATACATCAAGAAGCAGAACACAACTATTTCATCTAGGCAAAAGTACTGCTGTCAGACAAACTTTGAAGAGTCACAATTCCTAATAACTGTTCACAGACCACTGGAACTTAAACTAAACCAGTGCTAGACCCTCTAGACTCAGTTCTTTACTAGGTTCAAGTTTAGAAACAAATACCAACTGGTATCTTGAAAAAGATACATCCATTAATCAGAACACAGAGGGTCAATGAAGGGACAATATCCAAAAGTTATTATCTAAAGGCAAAAAATTTCATAGCCATCCAGTCTCACTCTAGCCTCATAGAAGTTATCTCTGTATAGCAACTTCATGTAGAGGCCTTGTTTTTATTTCCCCCAAATCCTATCACATAGTACTATGGTCTCAGTGGCAGATACTGATGTAGGGGAACTTGAGGTTATTCAAGAAGATCTTCATGCCACCTTGGAAACTGACAAGGCAGGATAATAAATTGAGAGGCTGACACTGAACCCTGAAAGAATCATTGAAGATAAGAGAGCAGGCATTGCTGTCTCCTAGGAATATTTACTTCAATTTACCTTCCAAGAATTTATTAGATCATATCATTAGACATTTCTCTATCACTTATCTTTTTACTTCAGAACATCTGACTCTAACTTTCCACTTCCTTAAGAGTCTACCATCTCTTTTATTGGACATTGCCGCACAAGATCCATCTTGCTCCTGGAACTTCCTTCCCACTTGTCTGCTTTTCCCATTGCTTTTGGAAGGGCAAGGGTGTCATCCTGGATTGCCAGTGGTGGCAGAGATACCACCATTGTTTAGTCAACTGGGAGGACTAGAAACCAGCTTGCAAAATGCATGTCTTAGTATAAGTAATTTTATCTGTACCTCCCCTATAAGTCCTAGCCCTGTGGCCTTGGAGAAGGAATAGTACAGAAGATTATGCGTTATGCATATATATCCTCCAAAAGAGGGAAGGATCAATTGACCAAAGAAAGATCAAATACAAAGCTACTAAGATAAAAAAAAAAACCCAACATTTATTTCAGACATACTATTATCTCACTCTACAGCATGGTTTATTTAGCTTCAACTTTTCATTCCCCACAGACTCTGATCCTCTCTTGTTCTGCAATTCCTTGGTCAGGTTTGTCAACATTGTCCCTAATTTCCCTTATTTCACATTCTACATCACATGTGAATTTGTATTATGTGATTTCCCTTGATATTACCATGCTCTCCCTCCTGACTTCTACCTAGCTGGTCCTGGTGCCTCTTTAAGAGGGACTTTCTGGTTGGTCATCATCTTGCTCCTGATATCTATCAGCTGCCTTTGGAAGAGGGATCTTGTGGTCAGCAGCCAACTTATCTCAGTAGGCAGGATACCGATAACATGAAGAAAGGTAATACATTTATCAGTTATTTATAAGTTGTAATTAAAGATTTTATCTGATGCTTTCCTCAGTGCCAGTTTTAAGGGAGAAATTAGGATATTAGATATTTGGGAGAAGTTGACCACCAAAGGGGAAGAGAGCCCTGATGATGAAGTTTGTTTATGTTATAATTTTGTTTGGGTCAGCCATATGATATAATGCTAAATTATAAATAGATTTTCTTTAAAAATGTATAAGATATTTTTTATGAGTTGCAGGACATTATTGGTAACAAAAAACCTGATTTTAGAGGAACTCTATTATATACAGATCTTTTATATAGAGATGCTATTATTTAATGGCTACATCTCACCTGTTTCTTGCATGTCAAATTTTATTTATATCATATGACAATATATTTAACATATTTCAACTGATCACTTCTAAAGATAACTTTATTTGAACGTATTTTTACATTGCCTAGGTTTCTCTTTGTATTCCTCCCTCCAGAGAGTCATACTTTGTAACAAAGTAATTTAAGTTAAAATTAAAGTTAAAATTAAGTTTAAAAGGGGAAAAAATCAGTAAAACTGATTGAACTGATTATATTGAAAATACTTGGTATCATGTGCAATGTTCCACATATGTGGACTGTTCCCCCATTGCCAAGGTGTGAGGCAAATTTAGTTCCAAATTTTCTCTCTCCCCTTCCCCATTCCTTACCCAGTAAGAAGACCAGAAAAGTAAAACCTATTAAAAATATATGGATGTATGCATGTATGTGTGTATATACATATACACACAATTGTATATACAAACATATACATATACTATATATATGTATAGTCAGGCAAAACAATTTCTGCATTAGTCATTCCATAAAAAAGCAGGAAAAGGAAAGAAAAAATATGCTTCGATCTGCACTCTGAATCCCTCAATTTTCTCTCTGAAGGTGGACAGTATGTGCCATCATGAGTCCTCTGGAATTGTGGTAGGTCATTGTATTGATCAGTTACTAAGTTTTTCAAAACTGATTATCTTTACATTATTGCTGTTACCATGTAGATTGTTCTCCTGTTCTGTTCACTTTGCATAAGATTCACATAGGTCTTCCTAGATTTTTCTGAAGCTATACCATTCATCATTTCTTATAGCAAAAAAAGTATTCCATCACATTCTATGCCAAACCTTGTTCAGCCATTCCCCAGTTGGTGAACATCCCCTTAGTTTTCAATTCTTTATCACCATAAAAAGAGCTGGTATAAATATTTTTGTACATATGAGTCTTTTACCTCTTTTAAAGGTAGCTTTCAGTACATAAAAGTTCAAAATATTTAATATATGCATGAAATTAAGTATTTAATATATTCATGAAAGTAACTAATACATTCATGAAATTAAAGGAAAAGATAATATGGGTGGGGGAGAACAATTTACATACTTATATATATCTTAAAATAGAGATATACCTGTCCTTCATTAATTGATAGAGGTTTTCCTTCATGTATTCAAACACAAAATAAAGGTGGTCATTTTCTCTGATAACTTCTTTCAATTTAATCACATTGGCATGATTTAGTTTCTTCAGAGACTACAAAGCAACAAATATGAATTAAAATATAATAATAACTGTTTTCAAAGTAGTGTCATAGAAGTTAACGACCTCTCATCTGAACCAGTTCTAACTAATAACCAGTTTGTCACATTATTTTTTATTCATTTGTGCCTTCCCAGGTGATAGTATTTTCATACCTATTTGACACTTATATACCTTTTAATCATAGGATCACAGATATAGAAATAGAATTGGAAAGTATCTTAGAAGTCATCTACTAAAATCTAACCCCCCTGCATTTTATAGATGAGGAAACAGAGGCCCAGAGAGGATAACCTACTCATTGAAGGTTGCACGGGAAATCAGTGGCAGATGTGTGATCTGAACTCAGGTTTTCTGACCCCACACACAATAGTCTTTCCACTATAGCAAGACTCTTCTCAAAAAATAAATTGTATTGCCATGCTTAATTTTGCTTAAATTAAGTAAAATCTCTTTAATTTGACATCTCAGGGCAAAATTGATACTCCATATCAATATTGGAAGAGTCACATGAAAGGAAAAATTATTGTATTCTACCTTTCCCTAATGCTTTGTTATTTCTGGATGTAGGAGAGAATGAAATTCATGGCCATCACTGACAAGGTGTCGAAAATGGAAGTGGAAGAGAAAATGTTGCTAAGTTTGAAAACAAGATGTTTTACTATGCCTAAAATATGAAAATGTCTAAAATTCTTAGATCTAAAACATAAAAGCTTAATATTGAATATAGTTTATGCATATAAACAAATTACCCAATGTTCTCATAAAGTTGAACATGATAGTATTCTTAAATACTTTATAGTAAAAAAAGATGACATTGAATTTCAGTACATCAAAATATTAGCTGGAAGACTTGGGCATCAATACCTGCCAACTCATATCTCTGCTTTCTTGCCTTTACAAAATCTTTTTGAGAATAATCTATACATCTATTGAGGGGTAACCTTGATGTTAATACAAGATGTGAACAGGCTTTTACAACTTTTTGCAGTATCCTTCACAAGTCATGTAGTTAATAGAAAGATGTGGAGAAAGCAAGATCCATATATTTATCTTATCCTCTGTAAGGGAGGTGCTAATATTATTCCTATGCCACAGATGAAGAAACTGAATGCTAAGTAATTTGCAAAGGGACATACTGCTAGTAAATATCTGAAGCAGGATTTGAAATCAATCAATCTTTAATGAATCAAGTATTTATTAAGTGTCAATATATGTCAGATACTGTGCCAGGAACAAGGACTACAAAACCAACAAACAGTCTCTGTCCTCAAAGCACTTACAAGGTCTTCCTGATTCCAAGTCCAGCACTTTCCCCAATACACCATGACTGGAAATCCCATTTACATAGTGTTTCCTATACGAGTTTTCAGGCTAATCTCCTTGGAATAAACATGGGTTTCATTCAGGATGCCTAGCAATGTTTTAGGGCTTGATGAAATCAGTACAAGATCATCTTTAGGATAAGCTAGGGATAGAGCACCACTGCAAGAGTCAGGAGGACATGAGTTCAAATCTCACCTCAGACACTTGACACTCACTAGCTGTGCGATCTTGGGCAAGTCACTTAACCCCAATTGTCTCATCCTGGGCTATCTCCAGTCATCGTGATGAATATCTGGTCACTGGATTCAGATGGCTCTGGAGGAGAAGTGAGGCTGCTGATCTGCACAGCCCTTCCTCACTCAAAACAAAGTCAAGTGTCATTATTTCTCTGATTGGCATGGTCTTCTTTGGCAACGAAGGATGAATGCACACAAGATCATCTGTAAAGACTATCTGACAAACTATCTATGAGGAACATTTTGTATTTGAATCCTTGGTAGAACATCTTCCCTGACAGTAGAGAACACCTTAGCAAATGTGTATCTTCCTAGTTTATGCCATATTTGACGTTAACAGAAGACTGTTAAACAGTTACCTTTATGATTCCACTTATCTAGGAACTTTATGATAATAATGTATATCCGAAAGACTTTTTTGTTGAAGAAGAGTCTTTAAGGTTGAATATTACTCTCACCATTTAAAGCCAGTTTTGTAACCAATAAACAAAAGCAGAAGGATCTTTTCTTTTTTGTCTTTCAGTCAACTAATTATATGACTATAAAGATATAAATTTCTGTAAAAAACATTGTTTTTCTACTTTTTTCTTCTCATGTTTTCTTCAAGGATAACCTTGATATATGTGTAGATCATTCTCCTAAATATTTTTAATGGTGAGAAAACTGAAATATAGTTTTGTAGGTATTGAGACCAGGATCAGAATGTGCTAAGTACCTGAGGTAGGCTAATTACCACCCCACCTGCCACTCTACCCTTGTGACTGTGGAAGCAGGAGGAGAATGCATGGAACTGCAGGTCATGTTTTATTTTTGTTACCTAAGCTGCTCTAGCCAAAGGAATTATGAACCTGATGGCCAACCTACTGCTCATGCCCCTTAGCTACACTCGTCTTCAGACAGCACAGTCTGTCAATGGGAGGGTGCTCAAAAATTTTCCTGTTTGAGATAATGTCAGACCTTTTTAATCTTGTCCAAAGGCATAATTTGAGAGACTTGTTCATTGGCAAAGCCTTCAAGAATTTAGAGGCTAATCCCCATGCCTGGAACAGCCATGTTACTCAACTCTGCCTACTGAAATGTTTCATTTGCTTAGATGCTTCCATCCACTGGTGCCATTTCTCCATGAAGTGTTTTCTGTTGTCCCTGCCTCCCCCCACCAAAGTGATTTCCTCTCCTCAAACTGTCTTAAAATATTTTGTCCTAGAATACCTCTCCATTGCCCATCACATTCTATCTCACAGTATCATTTTTTTAGTATATGACATATGCCCCCATTAGACTTCGAGCTCTATGAAGGCAGGGCCTACAGATATTTCTTCCTCTTTGTATCCCCATGCCTGGCACAATACATTGCCCACAGTATTTGTTTAGTATTTGTTGAATAACTAAAAGTGAAGGTAAGTAACATCAGGTGTTATAATAAACAAGAAGCCCATCAATTTATCTCTATATCTATAGATCAGAAAACTTTAAAAAATAGTTTAAGTTATGGCAAGAAAAATCTAGGTTAGGCTTAAGAAAAAAAACCCACTGAAAGGATGACTCAGGGAGCTTACATAATCTCTTTTCCTAGAAAATATTTAAGAATAAAATAAGCAAACATGTTGCATATGATACTGCTACAGCCTTTCATGGAGACAGAGGGCAGGAAGAGATGAATTCTGGGGTTCTTCAGAGTTTTACCTTAACTTCTCTCAAGCTCATGCATTCATCCCAAGAATAGAATTTTCTTTTCATCCTGAAATACATAAAGAAAGACAGTGTATACTGGCATCAGTGTTGGAAGACCTCATTTTTCTTATTGTGCTGATGGTTAGTATAAGAAAATAGTTTAGTTTCAATTTCTAAATTTCTTAATTGCTAATAGCTAATACTTGTTCTTACTATGTGAATCCTTTTATGCCCCTAATAAATGTAACTCATAACCATAACCTGAGTGACCAGATCTTCACTCTAGGGAGCAGATTTGTCAAAAGGAAAATTTAAAGCACCTTTGATTATGTTTTTATTTCTCTGAGGAAAAAGAAGTGGGAGGTGAGCCTTTTGGTAGAGTGGGTCCATAGCCAGAGATGAAATGGGGCAGAGGAAATTCCTACTTTAGCTAGGAGAAAGATTAGATTCCCACTCTGCATTGGGGACTAATTGGGGACTGGAGGCTGATGGAATCTAAGTCTTGAGAGGAAGGAGGACCCCCAGGGCCAGTAAACTTATCCCTTTTAGTTACAATCACTGTGATATTTCTAAGTCCAGTTTGTAGTTCATTCTGCCTGACTGGAGAGAAGGAGAAGCACAGCTTCTGGGCAGCTAAAAGATCAGTTGCTTCAGAAGGGATAGACCTTTGAGTGGTACTAAGCAAACTTTTCCATGGTAAAAGCTCCAGCGATGAAATAACCGGTTTAAAAGCATGGTGGACAGCACTGTGAGATATGAGCTCTGTAGGGCAGACAGGGCAGGCTGACCCAGAAAGGGGCTAGGGTAGAGGACAAGTACTTCAGGTGGGGCAAGGCTGAAGGAGCCTGCATATCAGACAAGAACACTGTTAGTTTCATTTAAGTTTTGTCCTGGATTTTTAAACTTTTCTGACAACCAAGAGGGGATGCTAGAGAGGAAGAGATCTTAGAAGTCATCTATTCTAAATCCCTCGTTTCCCAGGGATTGGGCTGA
Organism: Bettongia penicillata ogilbyi; assembly: GCA_023548195.1. Taxonomy (NCBI): domain Eukaryota; kingdom Metazoa; phylum Chordata; class Mammalia; order Diprotodontia; family Potoroidae; genus Bettongia; species Bettongia penicillata. The sequence continues at coordinate 1,707,715 of JAJHZJ010000589.1, forward strand.
CCTTGACATTCCCGTGCTCAAAAATCTTCTTTTGCCTTTAGGATAAATAATTCCCTAGCTTGGAACTGAAGGCCCTCCCAAATCTGTCTCATGCCTTTCAGCCTTACTTTACATTATTCCCTTTCATTTGCTCTATGTTTTAGGCAACTCAGTTATTTGCTGTTCCCTCAACTTGAGGCACTATCTCCTCTACTGCTGTGAATGTGCACAAACCATATGCCCAATGCATAAAACGTACTCATTTTTCATCTGCAACTTTAGGAACCTTTTTCTTCCTTACCTCAGGTGCCCACTCCTATATGAGTCCTTTAACAATCTCCCTAGGTATTAGCGTTCTCTCGCTGCTCAAATATCACTGCTCTCTCCTTTGCCCCTTCACTTCTTTCCTTGTACCATGTTTCATGCTGTGCTCCCAACCCCAATAGACTGTAGACTCCTAGACTCTCAAACTAATTCAAAAACTAATTTGGTAATATCACAAAAATATTACCTTTTGATAGCCACCAGCTCTCCGGATTCATTGCTTTTTCCCATAAGTACGCTCCCATAGGTGCCATCTCCTAGTTGTCTCATAGTTGTATATCGATTCATTTTGGAAAATGGATGCAGCCACGTTATGAAATTAAATTGTTTACTTGTATGCTTATTTAAAAAAATCTTTTTCTTCAAAACGTTGTTAGATTTGTGACTGGTGTGTCATTATTTAATATATAATCTTCCCCGAGATTATAAGTTCATGAGATCCAGGAATAAAGAATTTGGCGAATAAATAATGTGTCCATTCTTATTCACATCCTTTAAAAAAGCAAAACAAGAATTAAATGAGTGTTTTTTAGCAACTCCTATATGAGATGATGTGAGAAATAATTCATTTGGATCCCTACTCTATTCCAGGCAGTATTAATAAGTTCGATATTTTACATAAATCATATAGAGATAATTAAATAAAAGATAGGTTCTTATAATGGGCTTCAAACTTTAAATAAAATGTTCACTATTTATTTACCAAGTTATGAGACTCACTTGTACAACCACAAGAATGCTGACAAAGATATCTTCATCCTGTTTTACTCAAAGTTCATATCCAAACCCAGCATGGGTAGGATGTTGTGATGCTTTGGAAAGTCCTCCAATTTATTTTTGTACCTCCAGACCATTCTCTCTTGTCCAATGTGAGTAAGTGATCATTTTATGACCTCTTAGTGGAGATGCTTTGTGCTTCATCCAACCTATGACAACCCCCCGCCCCCCTTGCTGATATGTCATTTTTGGCCCTTGAAAGCAAGGTCTATCAACTGGTGAGATTTTGCATTTTGCCATGCTCCTTTTGCATATTTGGGTATCAAACCCTATATAAAAACAAGCACTGGAAGAAGGGGGCATCTTAGGCTGTGAAGAAGATCTGAGGTTCACTTTATTAGAAGGGACTATGGACCCTTTAATAAAGTGCCACTGGCTCAGAGCTCTGCTTCAATCTCTCTCATTTTGGATTGGACAATTTTAATAACTACAATGACTTACTATGAAATCATAAAAATATATTTTCCACTCTGAATCACATTATAGTATAAATAAGAATTTATCTAAACAAGAAAAATAAAAAATAATGATTAAATGGTTACATAAAAGGCTACGCATTTTTTAGATAATTATATCAGCACTTTTAAATAACAGATTTGCACATACCTAACAAAATACAATGAATCCGTAGTAACCTTCTTAAGAACCCCACATATAAGAAGAAGCACTGTAGGGGCTACTTGCAAATTTTCAGCTTCTACTTTTTGTCAAATGGTATAATATACATTAGAAAAAACATTATGAGGTTTTGACAATATATCATTTGTGGAACGAAACACATCTAAAACATTCCTTCAAAATGTACTATTAAAAATAGTCTGGGTGTTGGTATATAATCAGGTTTATTTGATATGACAATATATATTGGATGTTCAATACAGTCATTTTAAACTTCAAATAATAGAATCTCATCTTTATTATTCAAAATATCTGAAATATTTTAAAACTTAATGCTTTAATTATTGAATCATACAGAATAATGTATAAAGTTTCTGAGCCTTCATCTATAAAATGACAGTATTGGACTAGATGACTTCTGAGGTTCCTTCTAGCTCTAGAGTTATCATTCTAGGATCCCACTTAATTGTGCATTTACAATGTGTAAGGAAATTATAAATAGATACACATGTAATGCATATGAATTGGTATGAATGTTATAGAGAGAATATGACCAACCAGTACATGGATGGCGATTATTAAAATTAAATTGATCTTTGTTATAAGCAAGAGGATGCTAGAATATGAGAGGGCATTTAAAAAATAAACATGCTGAAGAGCTTAGCATAGGGTTTAATTATTATAGCATACTGACTGATTCCTTCATTCAATAAACCTAATTTAGGTGCCTGCTGTGTGCTCAATACTGAATTAGGTCCTGGGAATATAAAGACAAAAAGGAAACAAGTCTCTTCCCTCTAGAAGTTTACTCTAGGAAATAATGTGCACAGATTAACAAAGTCTATACTAAATGAACATAGAGTAATTATGGGTGGAGAATACTAATAACTAGAAAGTGAAGGGGATAGGGACTGACCTCATGTAGAACATGGTACCTGAGCTGAGCCTAAAGGAAGTTAGGAATACTATGAAGCAGAGGCGAGGAAGGGAGCAAGTCAGGGATGGAAGACAGACCGCGCAAAGGCAGAGAGACAGGAGATGGAACGGTGGGCATGAGGACTAACCAGTCCATCAGGTGGGTTTACAACAGACCAATCTGTTGTTAATTCACCCACCACCTACGGTGAATATGCACCAAGAAGACTTTGTTATGCCTATTTGTTTTTACCTTACTTTGCTTTTTATTCTAAAATCACTGCAAAATGCTTCAGCAAGGAATGAAAAAACTGACAACCTTGGAAGTTTTCAATGTAAGCAGTGATTTGTAGGCCCCCAAACTGATCTTCTTAACACCTCAACTCCCAGGCATTTCTCTTTCTCCTTTTTCTGATATCAACTAAATGATTATTTATGAGTTTGTTACTTAAGCATGTTTGGTCAAAAAAGGCATGACTATTTGAGGGTCCAGAAACACTACATAATTTTCTCCATTAAAATGAATGGAAATAGGCTTTCCAAATGTAGGGCAACATTATATATATATACACACACACACACACATATACATATATACACATATATGTATATATGTATATATACATATATGTGTATATATATATATACATAGAGATTATATGTGTATGTATACACACACACACATAGACAGACACAGACATATACATAGCGGCCAGAATTTGGAACAAAGGTAGACAGCAATACCTCAATGGACCATCTAGGGAGTTTTACTCCCTCTCTTCCTTTTTTTTTTTCTTTTGCATGAAATACCAGATGATCCTGGGACTGAGAAAAACTGTGGGACCTGAGAGCCACATACTTCTAAGACAGGTTTCTTCCCTCAGTGGGTTTAGATATACGAGATATTAGATGGGCAAGGCATGGACTTTCTAATTCTGTGTTAGATGGGTTGTAAGCCCACCTATTATTATCAGGAAATGGTTTTCTAGCCACCATACACTAGGATCCAGAATGGCTTGCAGGTACTCTGAAAAGATAAAACTCAGAGGTCATTAGCAGAAAAACACCTGGGAGCTATGAGACCAGCTAAGCACCATCCAGCAATGCATACATCAGATCAGCCAGGAACAATATCTATCTACCAACAAGGCAGAATATATGTATCATATCAAATGCCCAGAAGAAGCTACATGCTACATCCATCTACCTAGAGGAGACTGCATACCTGACAGAGATTGTACAGCACCATGCACACCACGATCAAACAAAAGCAAGACCAACAGACATAGTGTGATGACATTGCAAAGGGACACTGGCAGCTTTTTAGTGTTAAAATTTGTACTATCCCTCTCTATCTGTGCCCTGGCCAAATGTGTTTGCTGTGTGTGTATCTCTCCATACATGTTCCTTGGCTATTTTTCTTAGATGTGTGTTTCTCTAAACCTTCATTCTGGTCACACATATTCCCTACGTATGTACCATCCCCCATAAGTGTTCTTTAGGTGTGTCTACTCTTCCTACTGATTATGTGTTTACTGATAGGACAGTGTTAGAGAAAATGCTATATTACTAATTTTATTACCATGTTATTTTTTTAATTTTAAAGTTTTTATATATATATTATGTTGCTTTCATTTCTGAATAGATTCCCTATCCTGTAAGCCTACCTTTACAACAAATGAGAAAAAGGAAAAAATCCAGTATAGTAAAACTAATCCACACATCAATCAATTCCAACATTGTGATTCTGCGGGCAAATCACTTACCCTTTCAGTTCTCTAAGCAACTCTTTAAGACAATGAGTAGAATCGAAGTGTCAACCTGTCCTGGAGCAGGGGGCGGGGGGCAAGTCTCCTCATCCTCATCCTGAAACAACGAAATCTCAGATCTGATAACTTACAACCAAAGCAACAGAGCCCAAGATAACGTCAGGATCCTCATGGTACAGTGAAAAGAACATAGGATCTGGGGTCAGAGGACTTACATGCAGATCTTGACTATCTCTATGACCTTTTCAATGGAAAGCAGAGGGAGATTGTAAGAGATTACCTCTAAGATCCCTTCAAGCACTAAATCAATGGCAAGAGATGTGATTCATATGTACAGTAATTGTAATTAGTATTTTAGTTAGGATAAAAGTCACACAGAAATGTAACTTTAAACAAAAAAAAAGATAAAAAGTTCCCTCAAAGTTTGAAGTTGAATTGTTTTATTTCTTTTTGAATTTTCAGAAGTGAAGAAATGTACAGCATGTTACTTGGAATGAATTTTCCTTTTCCCACTTTCAGGCTCCTATAGAAGTTTTCCTGTTCTGTGGTGTCTGCTTTTTGTAAGCTCCTGTCCTGCAGTCTCTACTGTCATAACTGATATACAGGCATAATATTTCAGCACATATTTAGAGAATACAGTCAAGGCAGAGAAGCCAAAAAGCATGGCTTGTTGTCTCTAAATCTTATTTGGTTCTGAGTGTTAATTTACTGTTGTAAAAAGAAGAGAAAACCCCACAAATGTTGGCACTAGTTTCATCTCTGTCATACAGCAAAACAATTCTTTGCTTTCAGAGGATTCTATGTTTCAGCTTTGACATTTATGTAATATTTAATATTTTCAAGACAGTAATAGAGTTTGGACCAATGATTTCATTGAACAGTAAAGTCCTGGATAAAGGGAAATCCCTCCACTAAAAGTTTAGCACCTTGTCTGTAATTTACACTTACCTAGAGCAGAGGTGTCAAATATTTGAACCAGATTAAAATGCAACTGGGAAACATTTCTAAAAATTCATAAAAATGCAAGTAAATGTATGTCTACAACAGACTTCTTATGTATGGTTTAGTGACCCTGTTTTTGTTTTAGTTTGACACCAATGTTCTAGAGCACTGGGTTAGAGGACCTGCCCAGGATCAAGTTTTCTTCTCAGAAATGCTGTAGTTGCATCTTATTGTCATCCTCTCACTTTTTCTTCTAAATTCTGTAATCTAGTTTCCAACTTTGAATCCAATTGTTCTATAAAGTTACTCTTGCCAAATGTGATAGTATTTTCCTAGGACCATAGATGTAGAGCTAAAAGGGACATGATGTGTTCAATCTCTTCATTTTACAAGGAAAATTTAGGCCCAGGGAGATAAAGATACCTGTCCAGAATCACGTACCTAGTACATACTTGAAGCAGGATACAAACTTAGGTTTTTCTAAGTTTAGCACTCTACCCATTCCTCCACTTAGCTGCTTTATAATATGAAAGTTGGAACAGATGATTATTATAGGTTTAAAGTTGAAAGGGAGGATGGGGAGCCTGCGAACTCAAGGTCATACATGGTCTTCTAGATCCTTGGGTGTGACCTTTTGACTGCGTCCAAGTTTTACAGAGCAAATCTTTTTATTAAGGAGATTTGTTCTGTGAAGTTTGGATTCAATCAAAGGACCACACTTGAGGACTAGAAGGCTACATGTGGTTCCTCAAGTGTTCCTCAATCTAATCCCATCTTTCCACATTACAGACGTAGAAATGGAGACAGAGAGAATATCTGACTTGCCTGAAATAACACAGTAGCAAAATTTGAATTCAGGTAGTCTGATTCTAAAACCAGAGTACCTTTCATTGTCCCACGCTGCTCTTTCTCCTTCTTGACTTCATTGAAACACCACAAACTCCTGATCATCCTCTCATCTTACCTATCCCCATCTGGATTTTGTGGTAGTGCTCTTGGTTGTCCTACCTGTTTTTCTGTACAGTCTCAGTCTCTTTTCCTTGATCATCACCCATGTCATATCCACTTACTGTGGGCCTACTTTTCTGTTTATACTCTCTTATTTAGTTTCTTTATTAGATATTATGGGTTCAATAATCATCTCTATGTAAATTATTCCAGATCTACATCCCCAGCCCTCTTCTTTCTCCTGAGCCCTAGTATCACATCATCAGCTGCCCTTTGGATATTTCAAGATGGATTTCCTAAAGGCACCTCCAACTCAATATAACCCAAACAGAATTTCTTTTTCTCCAAATGCACCTCTCTCCCAAATTTTCTATTACTGTTGAGGGCATCACTATTGTTCCAGTCATTTAGGTTCACGATCCCAGTGTCATTCTTGATTCCTCATTTGTACTCACTCTATGTAACCAATTGTTTGACAAATTTTGTCATTTCTGTCTCCACAGAAATTTTCCCATCTGACCCACATTTTGTTACTCACATTGTCAGCACATATATTAAGGCCTAATTTAGGTCTTAATTACCTCTTTTCCCTTAGACTGTAATAGGTTCCTAGTTTATCTCCTTCAGTATTTGGATGGGGACTATGGATGACTCAGGAAAGGAAAAGGAAATTCCTTTTCTGGCCTTGTTATTGACATTCTAGACTTCAAAATCATGCCTCTCTAATCACTGGATCCCAGAAGTTCCTTGGCCTTTGGGACCTCCTTGCCCTGGAACAGCCAATCACCTTACCCAAGAATATCCTTCCACAAGGTCCACCTTGCCTTCTCTGTCCCAGGAGAGCCTACCTTGATTCCTTGCAGGACTCTCAAACCGACTTTCTCTAGATTCAAAAGCAGGCCCTCACCAGATACCTTCATATTCCTCGTCCTCCCACTTTTTCAGCTCCCTTTTATCTGTAGTCTTCCCCCATAAAAATGTAAGCTCTTTGAGGGCAGTTTTCTTTCTTCTTGTATTTGTATCCTCAAACTTTAGAACATTGCCTGGCACATAGAAAACAGTTAATAAATGTTTCCTTTCTTGCTTCCTTTCGCCTTTCCCCCCACAACCACATGGTCTATATGTCCTGGAGAATTATAAGTCTGGCTAGTTTTATTACTTCATTTACATAATAGATTAACTTGATTTTTATGGGCCACTTTACAAGTCACAATTTACAACACTACTTCTACAGGAAACTATATTTGGAATTCCAAACAAGTGATTTAAAAAATTAGCTTTTGGAACAAAAACCATTTCATTTTATAGCTTTTCTTCTCTAGTCTCATAAGAAAAAGGATTCCTATTCATTAATTATAATCACAATCAGAATGTTTTCAGATATATGTGCAATTCACTGAGTTTTTGCATTCTACTTAGATGATATCCAAAACAGAGTAAATTAAATTCCTGGGTCTCAAGCAAATATTTCAAAAAGATTCTTCTATACCACAAGGGTCAAACATGGCTGCAGCGCTGGTGAACCAGATGAAAATGTAATTGGTAAATATTTGACAAAACATAAAATATGAGAATATAAATAATATTAATATGCAGTTTTCTAAATCAAAATGCATTGGGATCTTTATGTGCAGTATAATGGCCCTGTTTTTATTTAACTTTGATGCCATTGCTCTAACTTTCTAAAAATCATGAAGTGAATATGTTTCCAGGAGAATGAAAACCCTTTATTACAGGTGTCTTCCCTTCTCTTATAATACAGAAATCATTTGGATGATATTTCTTCTCATGAACTTAAGCCAACATTCTCACATAATCTGGTATCAAGCTGGTGTGGCAGAGATCCATAATCTTATACTATTAAAATAGGGTAGCATATAACATTTGAAATTACAAAAATGTAGCATACTTAGTTCTCTATCTATGGTATTTGAGATGATGCTTAATTATAATAGCTACCTGTCTGTTTTGAGTAAGGAAAGTGAATTTTGCAAATTAAAAATAGAGTAACACTCATTTGTATTAATATTTTCATATTTATGTATTGTAAAACTTATTAAAAGTCACATATACAAATAAATATAATCTCTAAGGAATTTAACCATATACATATCAGTACAATTTTAAAGGAATTTAACCAGAGAACTATTGATAGCCCAAATGGAATTTTCCTCAATCAGCCAATTAACCAGTATTTATTGAACTCCTCCATTAGCTCAATTTTCTTGCCCTTTTAAAAACGAATTTTTTTTCCCCCTTTGGAGCCTCATCTATAGTCCATACAGAATATACACACATGTGTGTATTTTTACACACTTTTATATAGGATATAAGTCCCTTCTTATTATATATAAGGATATATCTGCATACATATATACATGTAAATTATATATTTATACTACATATTCATATATTTAACAAAATAACATACGCAAATACATCCTTTCTTCTCCCCTTCAACTATATTTTCTTCCTCTTCTACTTATGTAAGATGACCTTAAAGAGAAATTCTGTTGAAACCTAAGCCTTATTTTCAGGTCTATACTGCTAATCTATTTACACAGGATTAAAGAAAGATTAACACAGTGAACACTTAGAGGACAAAAAAGCTTAATTTATATGTCATTCAGCTCTTAGATTAAAATGTTCAGTTTTTGATTTGACTTGATTTGTTGACCATTCTTGTAAAGTCATGACTAAAGTTTCAAAAGGAGTTTTAAAAATGCCAGTGTTGTTGAAATGAAAATCATCAGAATTATTTATCTATTTATATTATGTGATAAAGAAAATATATTTGTACATAGGGGAAAGAGGTACAATCAAAGTGGAAAAAAAACTCAAATACTAAAAATTTTTTGCCTAATACTGTCAGTTATAATAAATCAATTTTTAAAAATCTATTACTGAAAAGTATGTGGTTCTAATAAGACAAACTGATCTCTTTTCTAAAGATTAACCAAAAACAATCCAATAAAGTTCTTACACACTCAGACAAGGGAGAAGGCAGTCACAAAAAAGACACACATTGTAGGGCTCCAGGAAGGTATTCCTTTTTGGTCCCCCACATTTCCTGTGTGTCTATGCACTTATGTGTATACAAGCAAACTATCTCAGAGTTTGAAAGAACCTCAGAGTCCATACAATTCTAGTTTAACCCATACCAAAAAGAATATCATACCTGAAAAAGAATATCTAACAACTGGTCATTTGGCTTTTTTCTGAAGACCTCAAATGAGGGGGAACCCACTGCCTCCAGAGGTGCCTCATTCCATTTCTGAATAGCTCAAATTCTTACTGTTTTTCCTTATATAATATTTAAATTTACTTTTCAACTTCCACTTACTTCTTAGTTACTCCTAGTTATTTCCTCTAGGGAAAAGCAGAACAAGTCTAATCCCTTCATTTTTAAAAAAATACTTTAAATACTTTAAATACAGCTTAGTTTTCTCTTCTCTAAGTTAAACATTCCCAATTCCTTCAACCAATCTTCATCTGTCATAAGCTCTAGCCACTCACCATCCTTGCCTTCTTTGAAAGTTGCCTTTCTATCTTACTAGCATACTTTCTAAAACATGACACATAGAATGGAACACAGCACTCCACATGTGGTCCTCAGACATGCACACTATGACTCTCTTAATGTCGTTGACACTGCCTTTCATGGGAACAATGTTCCACTGCTGACTCAATTAAAACCACCAGCTCTTATAAAATTTCATTTAAAGTTTTTTATTGTGAATTTATTGTTTATCAACAAATATTTCAACATATAGAATAGGGAAGAGATTTAAACAACAAAATACTAATTTCCATTAGTCTTTAACTAAATATTCATATTTTGTTATATATATATATATATATATATACATATAGTTAAGTTTAACAAAGTAGTAACATAATTGCTCTATTTGTGTCCTTTCTCACTTTTTTCTTTTGTGTATTTTAAAATGTTTTATTGATGCTCATTTTTTCATCTCTCACTAACCACACTAAAGCTATGTCTGGTTTCCTACAACCCCCTTCCACACACTCGAAGTTATCTCTGATAACAAAAATACATAGACAAGAAAAATGAATTAACATGTTGGCCCTTAACAAATATTTTTCTGATCAATGACTATTTGGCTATGCCTCCCTGAATTTTGTTCTTCTTCTGAAGAAGAAGATTGGAACCCAAGAGCAAGAAATATTTAAACCTACTTAATTCTATCTTTTATTTGTTTAATGTGTTGCCATGTCCAAAGAAATCATTATCAAATGGGCAGGCTACTTGTGATAAGCCTCTTCATAACTAGGTCCTCTAGGACCTTCCAGCACGGTAGACCCTGTCAGACCTTGTATTCAGCTATCATAACCTTGGGAACCCTGACTCACCTCCACACTACTTATAAGGCATCTAAGTATGCATCTGTGGAGAAAAACACAAAATGACCCTCGGTCCTTTGTATCCTGTTTCTTTCTGTAATGGTAGAAAGATAAGAAAGGATGCTAAGAATTGCACAGTTTTAAGTCTGTCTATAAATCTGAACTTGACTATTGCTATTTTAAATGTGAATTCCTTGTGCAGTGTTCAATGAGTGGGACATAATGCTGGAGGAGCAGAATCACAGAATTTTTACTAGAAACTAAACAGGAAGAAAAAAGGAAGTTGCAGCTTTGACAACTCATAATAAACCCTAAAGCAAGTAGAAACATTTCATGGGTCATTTTGGTTATCTCAAAATATGAAGCTCATTCTAAGTATTTACAAAAGAGATCACTGAAAAAATTGTAGTCTATGTACCAACACTGGTTGTAGAGATGAAAAGGTAAAGAAAAGTAGAGAAATTGTTATGAAGAACTTGATAAGGCCATTTAAATTATATCAACATATGCTTTGATGCTCAGTGACTTCAATGAAAAATGGGAAAAGATAAGTATGGTGAGAAATATGTGGGAAAGTTACACTCAGGAAGATGGAATATAATAGAGGCCAAACACAAGGAGCCTCAGGCATTTATATGATGAATATTGTTTTCTTTAAAGAAAATAACCTATCAGTAGACATTGGATATAGCAAACACTAAACAACATCACAAAAATAAAACTGATTAAGTTTTAAAGAAGAGAAAACAACTAATTATTGATGAGTCAACCCTGAATCACCTGTTTGTATATAATCACATCCTAGACTTGTTACAACAAAGATCAGAATTCGTAAAAAACTGAATGATAAAAAAGAAACAGCATCCAAAGGAAACAACTTAGTCCTAATGTATAGAAACAAGAAATTAATAATGAAAATTGGTAATGAACAGTAGAAATGTCATTAAGACCAATTATAATTTTATGCGGAAATTCAATCAATGTAAATCAATCGATATAACAGAGACTAAAAAAGCCTAAACAGCCCCAAGTCAGCAGATACTTGACTTACTTGCCAAGTGGAAAGAGATGGTGGCCAAAACCAATACTAGTTAGAATATCAACTTCCTTGTAAAACATTACAATGAAGAATTGTGCATAATTATGAAAAATATTACTTCATAAGAAAGAAGCAATGGAGGATAGTAAAAATAGTTTAAAGAAAGCTTGACAAGAGATCAAAGTCCAAATAAACAAAATATACCAGAGGTGTTTAAAGATGAAAACAGAAACAGGACAAGATACAGAACATGATTGAAACAAAATGCAAAAATTTTTATTAAAAATGTTCTCATCATTAAGGACAATAGAGCCACCACATGTGGTTTCTAATATCACTGTCCCAGATGTGCATCTAGAGGAGGTAAAAATGGCACCAAACAAAACAAAGATTTGAATCGTACAAAGTTTATATTGGGGATATCTGTGCTTTTTAATAATCTTTTAGAATTATGTCAAGCTCATTCGAAAGTAAAAATTCCATTCTGTTCCTTTGTTGGAAATTGTAACAACATTCACCCATTTTCAGTTCTGCAGTGCCTCTCCTGTTCATTCTGATCTTTTTTCAAAAAAGTTTTTATTGAAATATTTAGTTTTTACATTGCTTACATTTCACCTGTATCCCTCCTCCTACCCTTTCTGAGAGCCATTCCTTATATAACATCCCTTATATTTTTTTTCTGAGAAGAAAAAGAAAAAAAAATTCAGTAAAACTAATCAATCTCCCCCCACTTCCCCAAAAAGATGTTATATGTAGTGGTTCACACCTTTTGTTTCCACAAAGAATGCTTCTTTCTCCCAAATCTTTAAATATTATATAATGGCTCAGCAATCACACCTGCCAGTTCTTTTCAGTCTCCTGTGACATAGATCATCTAAGTCAGGAGACTTGAATTCTCCAGGAACAGTTAGTTCTTGAGTATTAACACACACACACACACACACACACACACACATTAGTCATTTTATTTCCTATTCTTTCCATTCCAAAGATCTTGGTAGAGAAAACAAAAGCGAAATAGGAGTTGAGATAGCTGTCTATTTTGTTTTGTTCATAATGATCTTTGTATTCACCTCAAAGAGTGGTCCTATACTTTCTAGACTTACATATATATGTGCACACATATATTTATTGATATTCTTGGGGGTAGTAGTACAGACCAGTCATTTCATCCATGTAGAGAACTCCCAGGAAGGAAATTCCTTCATCAAAGGAGATCAGTACCTACTTGCTATAATATACGGGCTTAGGGAATTGCCTAGGGTCACTAAGAATTTATGACTTGCTCAAGTCATGGGTAGGACTTGAACCCAGGTCTGCCTGACTCCCAAGTCAATTTTCATTTTTAGTGTGCCTGAGCTGCATCTTAACATATAGAAATATTTTCTTTCTTTTTTAAACAAGTTTTCACTGGTATTTTTTGACATAATCATATTTCTCCACAATATTCCTCATCCTTCTTTCCCTCTAAGCTGATGTGTGATTAAATGAGACATTTGTGAAACTCTCTGCAAACCTTAAAGTGCTATATAAATTCTAGCTATTATTATTTCATTAGTGTAGGAAATTTTTAACATGGAATCTCCCTCCATCAATGAAACTGTGCAGCTCAATTGTACCTTATAGCCTTAAAGGGTTACCTGAGGCACTGAGAGGACAACTTGTCCATAGTTCATAAAGATCAGCGAATAGTATTTGTCATAAGCAGTACTTGAACCCAGGTCTCCAGGCTCCAAGGCTACCCTTTTATCTACTATGCTACAACTTGTCTTAAAAAATATACACAGTTATATACACATATGCAAATACACTTGTAGGTAAGCAAATATACATACTTATAAGTACATATACTCTCCTGAATATGCATTATATGTATATATACATATACACACACATATATACATACATACCCATCTATGACATATACAAATATACACATATAAGATGCAAATAGATCTGGGATTCTGTTGACTTAAAGTTCCCTTTAATTCTATAGATGACAATCCATCCATACTTGCCTATGCTGTCAATTTTTTCCCAGGTCAATCCCTAAGTTCAACGTAAGGACTCCACCCAATGTGCCAAAGGTCTTTGATTTCTCTTGACATCCTGAGTATTCCTCCAGAGCACTTGGGCTATTCATCAGTCAGCCCCTGACCTGGCCATATATGCCCAATCCATTTTCTCTTCTTATTATACCATTTCTTAATACTATCTTTATATCCTGTTCATTGACGTTATTTATTGGTTATATTTTGCAGTCTAATTATATCCCAACATATTTTCTTCTATTGCTCTCTGTGCAATATTCATTAAAAATATTTCAGAATTGTAAATTCTGAATTGTAACTCATGTTTCACTTCTATACAGCAATGCAAATAGAATGCTGATATAAAAAAGATGTGCCTTTGTTTTCATGGAAGTGTAGGGTCATTAAAGGACCTCTGCAATTTCCAAAAGACGTTTTTCCTCTTGTTCAACACCGGGCCCACCTTATCCATTTGCACCATTTGTCTCCAGATATAAACTAATGGACAAAGTCTATAGGTTGTCCATCCAAATATATGTCATAAACTATATGTCTTCCCCACTTTATGTCTCACCTTCTTATGATCATATATATAATACACAAATACATGGATATATCCACACATGATCAGACACATATACTTATACATAGATAAACTTACAGGTATACACATATGTATGCAATGCAACATATTGCATGCATACACACACACACACGAGAGACTGAAGACCAGCCTTGAAATAATAAAGATCTGGACTCAAGTCCTGTTTCTGATACATAACTAATTATGTGACCCCAACCAAATCACATATCTTCTTGGTACCCCAGGTGCTGTGATTTCTGATTTGCTGTTCTTTCTCCTAAAGCACAGCTGCCTTTCTTACTAATAAACTAAACTGGCCTTTTATCCTCTTTAGATAAGTTATGTAATTTCTACCCAACAATGATTCTAGGTTAGGAAAGTTAGAAAATCTTTAAACCATAGGTCATGAAAAATGTCCTTTTCATTTCGAGGAAACTGAAGTCACACACCGAACATTAAAAGGTTCCGTCTTATGTGATCTCATTGGAAGAAAAATGGGGAAAGATGAGATAAGAAAGGAAGAATAGGGATATCTATAAGGGATCACACCAATATCAGTTAGGGTTTTGCTGGAGGAGGGGACATAATTGAACACTAAATTATAACTGCATTTGCAAAGCCACAACTGTTGTCATAGTAGTTATTAACAACCATGCACATTTCTACAGGCCTCTAAAGTTTAAAAAACACTTTCCTTATGGAAACAGCACATTAGAATCACAGTTAACAGAATTACAGAATTTCAGATCTGGAAACCCTTTTATATGGCGGAGGAACAAGAGCCTTTTCTGCACAAGAGTTCACTTAATGGATGAAACCAAAAAGAAATTTTATGTACATTCACACAAATAGAGAAATAGCACACATGCCTATGTACAACTGATACACATACATAATAGACACACATTCTGCTCCCTCTCATACATAAATATTATAATGTGGTGCTCATGTGAATGTGTTGGTATTTGGTATACAGACTGGTGTAAGTCTTACTCTAGATTTGAAGTACAGTTAACAGAGGATAAATCTTTTCATTCCGCAGCTAGAGACATGGTTTAAAATGGAATATCCTCTAGAGTAATAAACTTGAGTTCATAGATTCCCCAATTTAGAGGTATCAAGTCCAATTCTCTCATTTTCAAGATGAGGAATCAGAGTTAAGGAGATTTAATCAATATTCCAAGGTAACAGAGGTAGTAAACATCAAATTTCTACTATGGTACAAATGTTTGATGGATACTTTTCTGAGAAAAATTTTAATAAAGGGGAGAGAATACTAGCCTCCTGGGCGAAAAAAGAGACAAAAGTACAGAGAAAGGTGAAGTTGTGTGCATGGAAGATAAACTAGGACACCTTTTTTGCATGTGGCAGGCATGCCCCCTTATGTCCAAAGGCAACTCTGAACTTCTGTTTCTCTTTACAAGGAGTTTGGCATCATCGAAAAGAACAGTAATTTTATCATACAACTTGGAGGACATTTCTATCTAATATCTTTTTAAAGTGTTTTTCTTTTAATAAAAGAAAAGTCTCCATTTTAGCTATTAAGAATTTGATATAAAACTACTATGCCGTATTTCTGAACACTTTTCGAGATTTTGGGATTTCTAACCCGGCTCTTAAACTCCCAGATCTGCAAAATAGTTTCATTAATAGAAAATACCGCATCCTCTGTCAATCAAGACTGCTACCTCGAAGCACTTTACCGAGCCCGAGATTATCATTAAGCCGAGAGAAAATCGCATTACTGAAAGGAGACCTTATGCTTATTAGCTCCGCCAGGAGACACCAGCACATGCTGCTGCAATACTCGGGGGGCAGGGGTGAGTGTGGAGAAGGAGAGAGCAAGAAGCCAAGCAAGAAGGGGATGGAAAGCCAAGTCTTTCTGCTCATTCCAAAGTCTCACAACTTAAGCATCATGCTGACAGCTAGGTCGCATGTGGCGATATTATGTAGCGATGTATTCTGTATCTGTGTTCTGTCCAAAGCTAAACTCTTCTCTTCTCTTCTCTTCTCTTCTCTTCTCTTCTCTTCTCTTCTCTTCTCTTCTCTTCTCTTCTCTTCTCTTCTCTCTTCCTCCCTCCCTCTCTCCTTTATCTTAGCACCGAATACTGCATAAAACTTGGACTCCCCCACTGCTCCCCTACTTAGTCAAGTACTGTCACCAGAAGCCCAAGCGCGTCCTCCCGAGGCCCGGGACAGAGGAGCGGAGGGAGACGGAAAGCCGGGCTCCTCGACCCCTTGGGCACATGCCCAAGCCCGCAGGTGCCCACTTCCCGCTTCCCAAGGGAGCCAAGTCTCCCTCCCGCCCCTCCCTCCCTCACTGCCTCCTCCCAGCGCCCGGACCCTGACCCCTCCCCCAGCCCCGACCCCGACCGTCGCCGCTCCCCCCGCCCCCCCATCCAGCCCAACCTCCCCCTCACCGGTATCTGGGCCCCGGCTCACGGCTGCGGCGGTTGGCCGTGGTCGGGCAGGGGCCGGGGGGCATTCCGGGCCGGGCAGGGCCAGCTGGACTGGACTAGGAAGGGCGGGAGGGCGGCGGGGCCCCGGCGGCCCTCTCACGATTACCTGCCCGGCGCCGCCCGCTTACCTCGCTCGCTCCCCTGTGAAGCCCCTGCGTCCTGTGTATTTCGTCTCCTAGGAAACCACGGAGCGCGCGCTCACACCTTCACTCTCAGTCTGAGCCCGGAGAGGGCGGGGCTCAGGTGGAAGGGGCGGGGCTCCGGCTTCCGGGACGGAAACGCCCTCCGCCATCTTGGTTCGGGTCCTAGGGTGGGTCAGGTTGGAGGCGTGGCTTTTCTGGTCTCCCAACCACTTTCTAGGTGTGCCTCGGCTGCCTTGGTTCTGGGGGAGTAGAGGGAGATCTAGATCCCTTGGGCACTGAGGGAGTGCAGGTGTGTTTGAACCCCGAGCCTGAGATGTAGCCCTCTTCAGAGAAGTCCAATCCAATCCAACAAGTATTTGTTAACCGAGAGGAATCCTTCCCAGAATCCATGTAAATAAACCAACATTGTGTTTCGTTGGTTGGTGGTTGTCCTTCGTTCTCCAAGAGGACCCAAATGACATCACCATGATCAAGTGTTTCTGTACAGACTCATGGGACGTTTAATCAGGTGCTCAGTCAATCAATGGATTTTCCATTAATCCTTGTCTAGTCTATCGGAGTTTCTGTTCCAAGGAGAGACTTTCTCTCTGGGGGAAGGTATATATTTTGGTTATGTATGCAGCTGTTCTCTATTTTCCCCCCTTAACATCCTAATATGTATGCAGCTGTTCTCTATTTTCCCCCCTTAACATCCTAATCTAAACCTAATCTTGCTACAACTAAAATGAAGTTTCTTGTCTCTCTCATTTTTTAAGGTCTTGTCTTAAACCGTCCTTTTAGAAGAAAAAATACTGTATTCTTAAAATTTGTAGGCCAATTTAAACCTTATAAGCCTCAAACAGAAATGCCCTATATGGTAGTTTGAGAATAAAAACCACAAAACTGAAATCATAATGTATATTCCTTACCCAAGAGAGAGAAGTTTCTGCTGTTGAATTTGGTGGAAAAACCAGGACTTTCATTTTCATTACTTACTGTTCTTTTTCATTTAGACCAAACTTCTTCAATGGCATCTTCCCTTCTGAAACCAGTGCTATATTTTAAATCATCACAAGGTAGCAGTGTTTCACAACAATTCCAGAAGTTAGTTGCCAAGTACCATTTTTAAATGGTCTTTTCCAACTTGATTTTTTCCATTATGACATCTGAGTTCCAGCCTATCATGCACCAGTGTTGTAGCCTTTTGTGAGAGATGCTACTTTGTGACTGAATGATCAGATTAGAGTGTACCTCAAGTAATTATCTTGAAAGTTGGGGATGAAAACCTTGAAGGTTTAGGGTTGCTACAAAGTGAAACTGTTAATAATCCATTTGCACAGCACTTGATGATGAACAAATTAAATTTTCGAATATTTTCTGATTGCTCAGTAAAGAATTAAACCTTAATAAGGCTCTAGATACTAGACTTCTAAGCAAAAGGGCACTAAGATCACCTTCAAATCCTGAATTGATTAGTTGAGTATAAGATCTTAATTTTGGTAGTATATCTGGGTTACCCACCAACTGGGATTGTAATTCAGGGGCCTCTTCAAAATCAGTGCAGTACAGCAACAACAGATGGATTTAGGAGTCAGGAGACCAGGGTTTGAATCCTGTGAATACTTAGTAGATGTTTGAGCATGTCGATAATCAATCAGAAAGTATTTATCAAGTACCTTTTTTGCACCAGGCACTGTACTAAGGCATTGGAGATACAACTATAATCAATGGAACAGTCTTTATATGCAGGGAACAAATAGTTTAACTCAAAGTCTCAGAGTGAAACTTTGGTGTCCTCATTTACAAAATGGGAATTTTAATACTTTGCACAACCAACCTCACAGGTTGTTAAAGACAGAGCTTCATAAATATTAAAGTACTATGCAACTGTTGCTTATTGTGTCTATTTTTTTTTTCTACTTAAGGATTGGGGATGGCTATGGCCTTGTGAGCTTCAAAAAGTTAAGAGAGTGAAATCTTGGTCCATTGTCCTCAGAGACTGAGGTAGTAGGTATTCCTAGATGTTCAGGGAAAATGTATGAATTGCTGTTCTTGCTATATCTATATATCAATATCTATCTACACACACATATATGTATATATTACTACTTATCACAAGTAGTATATATAAGTTGTATCCTCTCTACAGTTTGACCCACTTTTTCTCCCCTAGAAATTCAAGTCTGTAGCAATGTCCAAGAGACCCATGAAAACCTAAGGTTGCCTGAGACTACTTGGTAGCTCAGAATATATTAATGCAATACTATTAAGGCGATTTTTCCCAAAATATTTCTCTCCTCACTGGCATGGGTATGAAACTCTTTGAGAATGAGGGTGGAGTAAAGGAGTGGCCACAATTGTTGGATATCTTTAATACAATTCCTGAATAAATACACCCTGTTTTTTCAGGGAAAACAAAATTCAAAAAGTGTAAAAAAAGTAAGATTAACCTAGTAAATCCTTTGACACCAAATGTAGCAGTGATAATTTAATATGTCATGCACAAATAAAATCATATTTGAGACAGACTTGTATAGACTTCATACTATTGAGTTGTCTTATGCTATTTTCTGCATTTAAACATGAAATGTATGAACTCAAAATTAAATAATCTTTGTATGGAAGCTATAAATACCTTAGGTTTAAAGTATTAAATGTTTAATAGCTTAAAACTACAGTAAGACTATTGAGAAATCTATATGTCGTATTTTTCAACATTATTCCTTTGGTCAAGTATAATATCAGCTAGCTTCCATCCAAATGATAGTACAATTGAAATAACATCATAATAATTACAAATAATCATTGGAGGTTTCCAACAATTAAATTGTTTTTAAAATGTTTATTGTTTCTAATTGTTAAAGTGAAAAAATATCCCTTTGTGAAGGATAAATGGAATACATTGTATTCTGAACTCTCTCTTTCTAGTAGTAGTTGTATTCTAAGAACATTGTATCTAAGCTCTCTATTTCTTTCTAGTAGTAGTTGCTGAATCATGTGATTCTGACTGGATCTTCCGTACTTAAATTCTTTCTTTCTGGTTGCTCAAAGCATTTTTTTTCCTTTGACTTAGAATTCTGGATACTGGCTATAATGTTCCTTAGTGTTTTCATTTTAATGTTTCTTTCAGAAAGCAACCAGTGGATTCTTCTATTTTCTCTTTGTTCTGTGGTTGTACGAGATCTGGGCAGTTTTCTTTTAAGACTTCTTGAAATATTATGTCTAGATTTTTTTTTTTTGGTTATGGCATTCAGGTAGTCCAGTTGTTTTTAATTTTTTTCCTCTTTAATTATTTTTTTTGTTGTTTTTGCTATGAATTAACATGTTTTCTTCTATTTTTTTTAGTCTTTTTGACTTTGTTTTAATATTTCTTGTTGTTTTACACAGTCTAGCTTCTATTTTTCTATTTTAATTTTCAGGGAGTTTGTTGCGTAGGTAAGTTTTTGCCTTTCTTGTAAGTAGTAGGAATGTGATAATTAAAATGTAAATAGTCAGACAGGACAGGACAGTTTGTGTTTTGGTTTTTTTTTTTTAATTCTAATTTATTTATTTTTAGTTTTCAACATTCATTTCCACAAGATTTTGAGTTCCAAATTTTCTCCCCATCTCTCCCCTTTGCCCACCCCAAGACAGAGTGCATTCTGATTACCTTTTCCTCCAATATGCCCTCCCTTCTATCACACCCCTCGCTTCTCTTATCCCCATCTCCTCTATTTTCTTGGAGGACAAGATAGATTTCTATAAATCCCAGTTGCATGTAAAAACAATTTTTAATGTTTGTTTTTAAAACTTTGAGTTCCAACTTCCCTCCCTTCCTCCCTCCTCACACATCCCCACTGAGAAGGTAAGCAATTCAGTATAGGTTTTACATGTGTAGTTATGCAAAATACTTCCATAAAAGTCATGTTGTGAAAGATTAACTATATTTCCCTCCATCCTATCCTGCCCCATTTATTCTATTCCCTCTTTTAACCCTATCCCTCCTAAAAAGTATTTACTTTTAATTAGACCCTTCTCCCATTTGCCCTCCCTTCTATCATCCTCCCACCTCCTGCTTCTCCCCTACTTTCCTGTAGGGTAAGATAGATTTTCATAGCAAATTGAGCATACAGGTTATTCCCTCCTTAAGCCAAATGTGATGAGAGTAAGACCTCCCTTCTCTTCCCTTCCATTGAAAAAGCTTTTTCTTGCCTCTTTTATGTGAGGGATAATTTGTCCCATTCTGTTTTTCCTTTTCTCTTCCCAACATATTCCTCTCTCACCCTGTAATTTTATTTTTTTAGATATCATCCCTTTCTATTCAACTCACCTTATGCCCTCTTTCTATATGTATATAATCCCTCCAACTACCCTAGTACTGAGAAAAGTCTCAAGAGTTATAATAAATACTTTCTTTCCATGTAGGAATGTAAACAGTTCAACTTTAGTAAGTCCTTTGTGATTTCTCTTTCCTGTTTATCTTTTCATGCTTCTCTTGATTCTTGTGTTTGAAAGTCAAATTTTCTATTCAGCTCTGGTCTTTTCATCAAGAATGCTTGAAAGTCCTCTATTTCATTGAATAGCCATTTTTTCCCTTGAAGTATTATACTCAGTTTTGCTGGTTAGATGATTCTTGGTTTTAATCCTAGTTGCTTTGACTTCTGAAATAATATATTCCAAGCCCTGTGATCCCTTAATGTAGAAGCTGCTAGATCTTGTGTTATCCTGATTGTATTTCCACAATACTCAAATTGTTTCTTTCTGGTTGCTTGCAATATTTTGTCTGCTATTTTTTCATTCCTTTGCTTTTGTTTTATAATTTCTTGATTTTTCATAAAGTCATCAGCTTCCATCTACTCCATTATAATCTTTAAGGAATTTTTTTCTTCAGTGAGCTTTTGGACCTCTTTTTCCATCTGGCCAATTCTGATTTTTAGGGCATTCTTTTCTTCATTGGCTTTTTGGATCTCTTTTGTCATTTGAGTTAGTCTATTTTTTACAGTGTTATTTTCTTCAGAATTTTTTGGGGTCTCCTTTAGCAAGCAGTTGACTTGTTTTTCATAATTTTCTTGCATCACTCTCATTTCTCTTCCCAGTTTTTGCTCTACTTCTCTTACTTGATTTTCAAAATTCTTTTTGAGCTCTTCCATGACCTGAGATCAATTCATATTTTTCTTGGAGACTTTGAATGGAGGAGCTTTGACTTTGTTTTCTTCTGTTTGTATGTTTTGGTCTTCCTTGTCACCAAAGAAAGATTCTACAGTCTGATTCTTTTTTCCATTTTTGCTCATGTCCCCAGCCATTTACTTGACTTTTGAGCTCTCTGTCAAGGTAGATCTCTGCTTCCAGTGGGGGTAGGGGGTGTACGGTCAGCTGCTTAATTCCCCCACAATCTATGGGCCTAGAGCTCCAGAAACAGTTGCTGTCTCTGCTCCTGCTGCTGCTATGGCTGTTATGGGTTCCTCTACCTCCTTCCCTCTCTGTTACCTTGAGGTTGGGTCTGGACCACTCCACTCTCCCACATTGGTCCCACAGGTTTTTTACACTGACCTTCCAATTTGTCCTTGACATTTTGGGGTCATGAAGTCTGGAAACTGCCACAGGTGCAAGAGATTCAGTCCCCCAAGCCCTGTTCAAGTCCCCTCTGTGCACCTGTGGTTCACACTGGACTGTACCCTGCCCCCAGGATGGCATGATACACACTTCCCTGTGACCTTCCAGGCTGTCTTGGTCTGGAGATTTGCTTCACTCTGTCATTTTGTGGGTTCTGCAGCTCCAGAATTTGTTTAGAACCATTTTTTTTACAGGTATTTGGCTAGTCTTGGGGGTAGTACTCTAGAAAGTGCAGGCTGTTACTCTGCCAACTTGGCTCCACCTGCCCCTTGACAGTTTTTTTTTTTTTTAAGAAAAATACTAGAAAAATTACTTGAGGAATGGTTGAACAAATTATGGTAAATGATTGGGGTGGATTATTATTGTGCCATAAGAAATTACAAATATGAGGAATTCAGAGAAACATGGAAGGACTTGAAGAAACTGATGTAAACAGAACTAGAAAAACACTATGCATAAGCTGTACAGTAATGTAAATGGAAAGAACAATACAAGGAAGCAAAGACTGTAATTATAAGTACTAATCTTACCTCTGAGAAGAGATTAGAAATAAATCTGCTTTCATTGCAGAAGTGGAGTATTAAAGGTAGGAAATGTTGAAAACACTGTCAGCCCCAGTTGCTATGTAGTTTACTGGTCTGTTTTTCTTTTCTACAAGTAGAGAGGCTCACTAGGGATGGTGGCAGTTGGGGTGATAGGGCAATGGTAAATCATGACACAGTTTTGATATAAGTATGTAACCCTACATTGCAGCCAGGCAGTATGCCAAAATGACCATGACTGTAGAAAGTTTCTCAGGATTCCCCCATTCTCTCATGTATGAAACAGGGTTTCTAAGTGGATTGACAAAGAATGGTGGGGCAAATGGAGAGAGGAAACTGGATCAAGAGGGCTTTTCCTTAGGTTTGTTCATCTTGACCCCATGTGGACTTTGTAAAATCAGGAATGTTTTCTGCTCCTCTTCAGAAAGACTCTGACAGTGTTTGTTTGAAGGAAGTGGCAGGAAGTGTTCTATTTATGGTAAAAACCAGTTGAACCATCAGTGATACTTGAATATGATAAACACCATCCTTATATAACCCTTTGGCATAGATCTTTGGGCAAGTCAATAATCAAGAACCAATCAACAAATATTAATTAAATGCCTTTTATGCACCAGACACTGTACTAAGGCACTGGAGATGCAAATACATGAATAGAACAGTCTTTATATGTATAGGGAACATATGGGGAATGATATTATAAAGGAGAAGTGGCTTAAATTATAAGCCTAATCCCTGACACCCTCCCACCCCACACTAAAGTAGGGGGAGGGGGAATTAAGTCTCTGAATTGTTGAGGGAAATGTTTGTGTTTTTGCTCTTGCAATATCTTCGAAGCAAATTTTGTAAAAAACAAATATAATGTTAAGTGGTTAAGTGGGATCACTTGTCACTGGTCCCCTAAAAATGAATAGAACACAGCCAATGGGGGCTCAAGCTCATGGCAGAGAAAAGAAGAAGCTCAGTCTCTCACAGGATCTAACAACCCAGAAAGTCAGATGTAATAGGCATGACCCTAAAAGAACGGGTCTTGAATCACCATATTACATTTCAAAGTTGGGAAGAATTGCTAACAGGTTTCAAAAGACAAGTGAGCCAGGGATGGGGATCCTGTGGCCTCAAGGTCACATCTGGCCTTTGAGTGCAGCCTTTTGACTGAGTCCAAGTTTTACAGAATAAATCCTTTTACTAAGAGGATTTGTTTTGTGAGGTTTGGATTCAGTCAAAGGGCTGCACTTGAGGACCTAGAGGGGCACATATGAACCCTGAGGCTACAGATTCCCCACCTCTGGGTGAAGTCATTATTCTAAATCTATGATAGATCTATAAATCTAAATCTATAAATAGCAAAAGGGAGAAGCAGTGTCCTGGATGTAGAACTTCCTCAGAGTCAAGATTAGCTTGCATTCAAGTACAACGCAAATTGGCTCTTATGTCCCTGAGGAAGTCTCTTATCCTTTCCATATCTCCAGACATTAGGCTTTACAAATTATGGCACATTAGTGTAAGAGAATATTACTGTAAGGATGATGAACCTGATGCATTCAGAGAAGTGTGAGAAAACAGGGAAATTGATTTTCTTAGCCTTACGGGGCTACTTGCAGGGTTGCAAAATTAATTATGCCCCTCCCATTCACATCCCCAATACTTAGCAGCAAATTTACTCTAAATGGATAATTATGTCACAAACATTAACTCTGCACCACTAAAAGATGGAAATAAAGTGGAAAACACAATTTGGTTATATTCCAGGGTGGTTTGTTGAAAGATGTTAATTGTTATGGGAGATGAGTTACAGCATCTGGATCTTCGTTGAATACTGAGTGCTTAGAGCATGAACCCTATTAAGGCCATTCAGATATGTGCTCTTCCAAGCCTAGAGGCACCTCTTTCTCTGTTATATCATTTCCATGTGAATAGAAGACCCAGTATCCATTTGAGGGTTAAGGATGAATTTGAAGCTGGATTGCGTTTTTGTACATAGAGACTCCTTATTGGCAAACCCTGCTACTAACGTATTCTTAAAGATATATGAGATATGAATTAAATTTTAAAATATTTGCACAAATAAAACTGATGCAGCCATAATTAGAAGGAAAGTAGGAAACTGGGAAACTTTTCACCACAAGTTTCTTTGATAAAGGTCTCATTTTTCAAATATATAGGGAAGTGAGACAAAGTTATAAAAATTAGAGCCATTCCCTAACTGACAAATGGTCAAAGGAAATGAACAGTAAGCTTTCAGAAGAAGAAATCAAAGCTATCAACAGTCATATAAAAATGCTCTGAAATACTAATATTTAGAGAAATGCAAATTAAAACAACTTTCAAGTACTACCTCATACCCATCAGATTGACTAACATGACAAAAAAGAGTAAAGATAAATGCTGGAGGGGATACGGAAAAATAGGTACACACATGCAATGTTGGAGGAGCTGTGAACTGGTCCAACTCATTCTGGAGAACAGTTTGTAACTATCCCCCAAGGGTTATAAAACTGGACATACTCTTTGACGCAGTAGTACCACTACTAGGCTGATACCCTAAAGAGATCAAAGAAAAAGGGAAAAGATCTATATATACAAATATATTTATAGTAGCTCTTTTTATGGTGGCAAAGAATTAGTTGGGGAATGGCTGAACAGATTGGCATATGATTGTGATAGAATACTATTGTGCTATAAGAAATGATGAAGTGGATGGTTTTAGAAAAACATGGGAAGACTTACATGAACTAATGCAAAGTGAGGTGAGCAGAAGCAGGAAAAGAGTGTATACACTAACAACAGTGTTGTAAGGATGACCAGTTGTAGAAGACTTAACGGTTCTGATCAATATAATGATCCATGACAATTCCAAGGAACTCATGATGAAAAATGCTCTCTACCTCTAGAAAACTGACAAACTCTGAGTGCAGACTGATGCATATTTTCTTTCACTTTCTATATTTTTCTTGATTTTTTTCTTTTACAATATGGCTAACATGGAAAAACAAACAAACACAAAAGATTTACGAGATATAATTGGTCAGAGCATATATGCCTGGCCTTAAGTCTTTTCCATGCTTAATATTGGTCTTCAGGTGACGTGGTCTCGACACATATTACAGGCTCTCAGTGGACTCAGATATAGGTGCCAGTTTTTTGATGGATATTTGTAGTGAGCTGATTGTCATAATTAATTGAAAGTAATGTATAAACACAGTGATGATAATTAAAATGGAGAGAATAACAACAAGCAGTAACATATTTAAAGTGAGTACTGAATTATTTTAATGGCCAATCTTGACCTGGGAATAGAGTTGAGAAAAATGCGATTCTATACCCTCTTTGTAGAGAGGAGGGATTAGGCATGTGGAATGTTTCCTAGACAGTAGATGTGGGTTATTTCTACTGAACTGCTGTTTTCTTTTTCTTTTTAAATCTTTGTAAAAAGGGCAAAGTGAAACAGGGGTAGGGAAAGGCAGAAGCATGTATTTGTAAATGAGAGTGATTCAAAAGCAAAGTATTTTAATGAAAATAAGATTAGAAGTGTTTTTTAAAAGGAGTGCAATAATTCATAAGGCCAAAGTGATGGTGTGAATGTGGATATGTCTGTCTATGTATATTTGTGTGCTTGCCCAAGAACTTTCAAATAATACATAGAATCACCAACATTTTATAAAGCTAGTGTAAGGTCAGAAGTTATTTCTGCATCTTCAAGTGATATACCTGTTGACATTTTAAGAAACAGGTTAGTTTGTTATTTTTCTTAACACTTATTCAACATCATTGTGCTCATCTCTTTTTAAACCAATTATAATGTATTGTTACCATCTGATACTATTTATAGTATTTTCCTGGTGAAAGAAGATCTAACTAAAAGTCCTTTTTTCTTTTTATATGGTTAACATATGTTTGTGCTGTCAGAATTTTATTCTTTGATCTCATCCCATTTGAACTCTAGAAACTTAAATTTTTTCTAATCTTTCACCAACTCTGAATTCCTGGTATAAGTCCACCTTGGTAATAGTGAATAATATGAATAAACTATAGCCCTCTTTATTGTTTTTTTATAATCAAGAAACAAAGCACAATAGATCTTATATTCTTGCATCAGTTCTATCAAACTCAAATTGAAAGAGGGGCTACTATATCATCTATAAAGATCACTTTGGGTGCATATTTACTTAGAAAACCACATATTAACATCTATATTTTATCATATTTTTATTTATTTTGTTAAGTATTTCCCAAATACATTTTAATCTGATTCACAATGCCTCAGGAGTACTGTCACTGGCTACAATGCATTCTGTAATCTGTGTGTTTGACAATTCTGATCTGTCTTTAAGTCAGTTGTAAATGGTAAAACTGTGATCTGTTAAATATAGGGCAGCTAGGTGGTGCAGTGGTTAGATTATTGGACTTAGAGACAAGAAGACAGCCTCAGACACTCACTAGCTATAGGACCTTTGAGCAAATCACTTAACCCTGTTTCCCCTCAGTTTCCTCACCTATTAAATGAGTTGGAGAAGGAAATGGTTAACCACGTTAGTATCTTTGCCAAGAAAATCCCAAACGGGGTCAAGAAGAGTCTGAAAGGAATGAACCACAACAAGTGCTAAATAATGATTGTGAAATCTCTCTTCCTACACCCTATTAATGTCCTCAGTGAGGATGCCTCCAGTATATAGAGGGATGACTCTCATAAAGATATCTGTCTGTAGTTTTTGATGCTTCCCAGTCATCCTTTTTTTTTTTTTTTTTGACATTTTCTTGTGCTTGTTCAGTCATTTCAGACATGTCTGACTTCATGACCCCATTTGGGATTTTCTTGGCAGAGATACTAGAGTTATTTGCCATTTTCTTCTCTAGATCATTTTACAGATGAGGAAACAGGGTTAAGTGACTTGCCCAAGGTCACACAAGAAGTAAGTGCCTGAGGCCAGATATAAACTCAGGTCTTTCTGATTCCAGCTCAGGCGCGCTATCCGCTGCACCACCAACTGCCCATTTTTAACATTAATATAGCCTGGTTTTCTTTTTCTGTGTCTCTGTTTTCTTCTCTTCCTTCAGACACCTTGCATGTTCCTCAATGTTTGCACAATTGTGTCACTAGCATAGATTTCATTTATATGTGCTTGGTCCAATATAGCTACTTTCCTCATCTTGGTTTTCTTTAGTGCCACTTTTACTAATAAACACATGCAGTACTATGATATTAAGGACTATATGGTTATATTGCCTACATTTTGTTATAGTATTGCTTTATAGATCTTTTCCATTTTCCTTTTATCTCTTGTGCTTCCATTTTAATCCTTAAATACCCTTGGGGGTGACTTTGCTTAGCTGGTTAATTTGATAAGTTTTCTTTAAATTAGTTTTTTCACTACTTTTCTCTGTTTGATGCTTGCTTAGCATCCACAAGTAGGCAAAGTGGCCTGGAGGAATAGGGACAGGAGGCAGGAGCTGGCAAATCAAGGCAGGGCTGATCCAAGAAAAGTCTACAGAACACTGGAGAAGGCCCAAGGGCAAGGACAGAGATGATAGGCTGGTCACCTGGATCCAGGAATGATGCAAAGTTCCTGGGAAGTCTCAGGAGTACAGAGACCAGGTGGTAGATGGCCTGGATCCAGGGCTTAGCTGGGGTTCCCTGGGGAGTCCCTGGATTGAAGTTGCCACATGCAACTTTCTTTCACTTATTTGCTCCTTGTTCTCTCTTGGGTCAAGCAGAACAAAATCATGTGTAACAGTCCTTTAAATACTTGGACATGACTATCATGATGTTGTGCCTGAATCTTTTCTTCTCTGGACTGAACAGTCTTGTTTCATTTAATTAATCCTCATATCACTTGAAATCATATTGAGTATAAGAAACCTTTCTCTTTTGAATACCATGCAGCCTAAAATTGACCTTAGTTTGCTTGATTGCAGTATCACTATGTTGATTTATATTGAACTTGAAATGCACAAAACCCCCAAATATTTTGTTAGATGAACTGCTGTTTAGCCATGCCTCCTTTCCCTGTCTTTTATTTGTAAAGTTGATTCTCGAAATGCAAGCATAAGAGTTTGCATGTCCTTATTAAAATGTAAGATTCCAGTGTTTTGAAGTGTCTTTTAAAATTTTGTATCCTAGTATCACAGAGTTGGAAGAGATCTCAGAAACTATCTGGTCCAACCTATGCCTGAGAAATAATTCCCTCTACTGGACAGCATTACTGGACAGCATGTTCCAGCATGTTCCATTTGAAGATCTCCAATATGAAGGAACCCTACTATTTACCAAGGGAGGTCCTACCATTCTGGGATAACTACTTGTAAGGTACTTTCTCTTTACAGGAAGCCTAAATGTGGGTTTTTTCAATTTACCAATTGCTTGTAGTTGTGTTTTTTGGGGCCAAACAACAAATATCCTTCATTGAGGTGATAGACTTTCAAGTGTTTTGAAGACAGCTGTCATGTACCCACAATATCTTCTCATCGCTAGGATAAATATATCCACTTCCTTCAACTAATACTTATATACCATGAACTTGAGAACCTTTTGTCTCCCAGTTTTCCTACTCTGAACATATTCCAGATTATTAATATCCTTTAAAAAATGGAGCATCCCCAAAACAGAACCTGATATTCCAGGTATGGTTGGAGTAGGGTATAACTCTAGATGCTGTGCTTCTCTTCATGTGACCTAACATCACATTAGCTTTTTTACTGTGATATTGCACTACTGATTTACTGAACTTGCAATCCATTCAAACCTCCAAAAATATATTTTTTTAAAAAAATTGTTTTCTGACTATATCTTCCCCATCTTCTAATTAGGAAGCTGATTTTTGGAACTCAAGGACCAGACTTCTTGTTTAATTCCTATTAAATTTGTTCCTACTCAATTTGGCCCAAACTTCAAGCAAGTTGAGATGTTTCTGAATTTTGTCTGTTGTCCAAATTCTTTAGCTATACCTCCCACTGTAGTGTCATCTGCAATATTGATGAGCTTGCATCTGTCTTTATCCAAGTCATTGATAAAAAATGGTCTATATAACACAAATCGAAGAAGATAGCTGGAGAAACAATTAGTTTATTTAACCAATGTAGAAACAATTTGGGTGATTCAGACCCTTAAATAGATTTTTAATCTCAACTTAGTTTTACATATAGACATTTCCCCTTACTTTGTGTTAAGTAGTCTAAGCCTGAATATTGCTGTTCGAACAGATTGTTCAGTTCATTTCAGTCTTTTCACAAATATGTCTTAACATTACCCTGCTTATGAGAAAGTAATACATTATGGCACCTGAGGCATGCTTGCTTCTGTCAACACTAACTTGCAGCTCTGATCCTTATCAGTGTTTCCAGGACCACCAACTTTGTTTACATGTTTAATTCATTGACTCAGAAAATGTTACTGCAATATGATATTTCACCACATTTATGCTTAATGACAACAATTCAAGAAGTCTTTCCCCCACATTGTTCAAATAATTTGAGCAATGTTTTTGTTTTTCTACTCATGACATGATTCCTAAAGGGAAGTAATAATTCCATTCCAATTTCTCATTTTTGGTTTTTATAGATCCCTTAAAAGTACTGCTCTTTAGGTACCAAATGGGATTTACTGTTAAATTTTGTTTTTTTCAGCTTCCACAGATATAAATTCCATGGATTGAAATCTCTGTGTCAATAACTTCCACTTACTATATATTTAGCCCTAGTCTCTCCTCTGAACTTTAATGCTATATTACCAAATACCTAATGGATTTTTCAAACTGAATGTCTCAGAGGTATCTCAAGTTCAACATGTCAAAAACAGAACTCATTATGTTTTCCCCAAACCTATTCCTCTTTCAAATTTCCTTATTGTTGTCAAAGATACCACAATTATTCCTTCCTTCGCGGTTTTATTGACTCCTGTGTCTCCCTCGCCTCACTTACCCAATCAATTGCTAAATCTTGTCATTTCTACTTCTACAACATTTCTTCTATCTGAGCCCTTTTCTCTACTCACATAGCTACCGTCTAATTCATACCTTAGGCACGTAGGAAGCACAGTGGTAGTGCTGGACCTGGAATTAGGAAGACTTGAGTTTGAATCTGCCCTCAGACACTTCCTAGCTTGGAGAAGTCACTTAACCTCTACCTTAATCCCCTGGAGAATGAAATGGCAAATCATTCCAGCATTTTTGCCAAGAAAATCTGATGGACAATATGTAGTCCATGGAGTCAGGAAGAGATAGAAATGACTGAGCAATTGAACCACAACAAATTCATATCCTCATTGTCATTTGCCTGGATTATTTCAATAGCCTCCAAGTTGGTTTACCTGTATCAACCCTCCCCACTCCATTCCATCCTCCACGTTGTTGCCAAAGTGATTTTCCTTAAACACAGGTTGCTTTCCTACTCGATAAACTCTAACGGCTTTCTATTGCCTCTAAGATAAAATACAAACTTCTCTGTTTTGCTTTTAACACCCTTTAGTTTGCTCTAGCTTATATTTACAGCCTCATTAGGCTCTCTCTCTCACACACTTCAGTCCAGTCAAAACGACCATTCCTTCTCCTGTTTCAATTACTTTGCATCGGCTGTCTCTCATGCTTGGAATGTATCTCCTTTCTTCTGCATCAGACAAACTCTTCCTTTAAGAGGCAGTGCAAGAATTGCCTTCTACGTGAAGTTTTTCCTTGCCCCTTCCACCACCCCTCTCTCTCAGGTTATCTTATATTTTTCCACTTTATACTTATTGTTATACTTGTACTTATTCTCTTTTTATCTTTGCTGTCTCTCCCATTACAATGCAAGCTCTTTATGAGTAGGAGTTGTTTAATTTATTGCATTTGCATCCCCAGTATATGGCACATAGTAGGCACTTAATAACAGTGTATCATTTGATAACTTAAATGAGCTAGATTTAAATGTGGAAGACAAATATAGTACTTTAAAAACATTTTGTGAACTTAAATTTTTTTAAAGAATTTTAAAATAGCATTATGTTATAAAAAGAAATTGTTGTTAAGTGTGTTCATTTTAAAGTATCGAGCTTTACTTATTAGGGAAGTGTCATAATGTATAAGGGAGGTATGCTTTGTTAAGCCTCAAAAATGTTCTATCAATTTTAAACTAAACATCATATGCTCATTTTTTCCTGCATTATTTATTTAAATGTATCTTATCCCCCTTTTCTTTACATTATAGTTATTTTCACAGTCATGACCATAATACTCTCTTTAGACTGAACCATTTAGACTTTTTCACTGAAATAGTCATTATTGTCATTTTAACATACATTAATAATGATTAAAAATTCTCTCATGAACTCTCTTTAACATTCTGGCGAGGCCAAAGAACACCTTCTTAGAATAATGTTTATAAATACATATAATAAAATACATATGATTGCAAAGAAAACTATATTGAAAAAAAGATGGAACTTTTTTTCCCATCCAAAGTCATAGACTCCCTGAAATCTATGCATAAACAGCTTAGGTTGACCCTAAGTTAGGAATCCCTGGTTTAGAGGACACTCAGACTTAGGTCTTTTGACACCAAGTCTAGCACACTTTTGTAAAAGCAAGCATCCCGATACAACCAGGATGGTCTGATATCACAGGTTCTTTGATCTGCTTTTCTTAAAGGAAAGGCAAGTTTTGAGGGGTCAACAATCACTTTAATCAAGCACATATATCATTCACTTAGTTCAGGGGAAAAAGTCAGCACCAAAACTTCGGAGAAAATACAAATAGACAGGGCTTCCAACTGTCTGACCATACATACATAGAGAGAGAACCAGCAACAATTGAATTTTCAAAGCTGGGGAGTGGGTACTCCTTGGTGGCTGCCCAGAGTCTCATCTGGCACACACACCTTCCTCCAAAAATAAGTCCCAAATTAAATCTCATCTCAGAGTATTTATATACTCTTCATAGATGAAGGGCAGGACCCTCAGACCCAGTGCCACGATAGAAATTAACAAAAGGTACTTGAGGCCTACTAATGGGTGGGGAAGACCTAATTAACATTACAACTTTCCTCTATGCCACATTTCCTTTCTGCTTTCTTGTTCATATAAGGTTCAGATTCTATGTTATTATTTTAAAATATGTGTGTTTTAATAAATATTTATGCAACCTAGGTAATAGGTAACCTTCTCTGCTTTAAGAGGGAAAGAAAAGAAAGAGATTCTTTTAGACTCAGTCCTTGTTTTTAGACTCAGTCCTCAGCCCTTTAGTCCTTGGTCATTTTCAAAGAGGTCCTACATTCCCCAAAAAGAAAGGAAAATACATGTTTGGTTCCCTACAGTATCATCAAAATTTTGCTGATGTAAAAAAAATCATTCTTTTTTTCAATCTATTCCCAGGGCCCTCAAATTTTATCCAAATAAATTCTATCCAAATTTTGCTTTTGGGAGATAATATATAAGCATAAATTTTGAGTTTAAGAAAACACAATGATCAAACGAGTGTCTGTGTGTATTTTTTAAAACAACTGCCCTGTAATCAGAGGTGTACATCTTCCTGAATGCATGATCATTATCTGAGTTGGTGGCTGACCCAGCAGCTTCATGCTTCTTGAAAACCATAGATTTCACATTTCAGCTTTTCATTTCATTTCTAAATGGATAGCAGTTCCCTGAAAGATGTCATTCTGCAGCCTTATCTCTATGTCTCGTCTTTAATCGTTTGTGAGCTCAAAGTTCATATTATTAGTAGGAGTTTCAGGGCTGTGTAATGATTAGGATCAGAAAAGTAAAACTAAGAAACAGAATAAGAAAATCCAAGTATCCTGAATATGATATTTTATAAAATGAATGTTTGACTTCTGTTAGAAAAATAGTACTCCTACTTTCTGATCAACCTAAATGTCCAAGTGGAAGTGGATAAAAGATTAATACTCATGGTGTTATTTCTTAGCAATTACAAGATAGGACTGTACATAGTTACTTTATTTTGAGGTCAGCAAGATGCTGAGCTTTCTGAATCCAAAGTCTAAATATGTAGGGACTAGATCCAGGAAAAATACCCCTCAGCTTATTTCCTTTGAGTGAATGATCCAAGAATTTTGAGACTTTTGATAAGATAAACATTTCATATTATAGTAGCACCCTTTTGCATTGGTTAATGAGAAAGCCTCTTAACTGGTCATGGATTGCTATCCATCTTAGACTGCAATGACAATGGAAACAAAACTATTTCTTAACTTGAGAAAAACCCAAGTTTGTGGAAATCTCCATACCTTCATTTTTGTTATTCTAAAATTTTGTTTGATTAATCATTTTTATCAACTGGTTTATTGGAATGCTAACAACACCAGTGGTTTAAAACTATTGAGGTCTTTGGAAGAAATATGTCTTAGTAATACAATATGCACTGTTGTGGTTCTTGCTGGTTTTGTGATTGGTTATTAGTTAACATAGCAATCTAGCATTCTTCATATTTACTCTAGAACAGTGGTTCTCAAAATGTAGCCCCTAGGAATCCCTGACATCATTCCAAGAGGTCCTCAATTCTAGATCACTTTCTTAGTAATACTAAGCCTAATAAAATACTCTTCCCTTTTCCAATTACATATTTGGTTGAGATCATATTTTCTTCATATACTTTACCCAAAACTATATGTTGCAAGAAATTGAACGTAGGAGCAGGTATGAAGATCCAGCTGTCTTCTATGACACTAGACATTAAAGAAATTTCCAAAATGATATAAATGAATGCAACTCTTCTTATTTTTTGTTTAGGAAAACATTGTTTTCATTAAAATGTTATTTATGTAATATGTATGTAATATTACTTATATAATACTTATGTAATAAGTTTATTAAGTTTGTTGTTATTTTAAAAAAATATTTAAAAATTTAGCAGTTTTAATATCTAATACACTAAATAGCAACAGGTATAACCCAAATGAATGAAAGCTTTTGGGGTTTTCAATAATTTTTAAGAGTAAAAAGAGTTCTTAATAAATTTTAAGAGTATAAAAAGGCCCTCAATCATTTTTAAGAGTGTAAAGGAATTCTGAGACCAAAACGCTTTAAAGTCTCTGTGATTCTCAAGGGGTGATCCAAAGATAAGATCCTGGAGGTATTTCTCTCATTCTAATTTTGTGGGGGTATTAAATATCTTTGCGGTATCCCTCTGTTGTCTTTTATTCTTGTTACATGACTTTTCCACCTCCTTTTCTTGTCATGCACATGTTGCATAATGGATTTTGACAATTTTTCTTATGCAAGTCATTATTTGTAACAGCCTGTTTATACCTACCATATTGTTTTCTATTTCCCTGAGGGCTAATTTTAATTTAAATTATTTTTAGATTGTGTTTTCTGTTTTTTACCATTATAGGATCATTGAGAGAATATTGTTATTAAAGCCACTGATTTCTTTGGTAACAAGAAATATGAGATTGTTAAAAGTACTGTACAATTTCCTGAATGCAACTCAGCCCAAATTCTTCTTCCTATGTCAATCTGAACTTGGGTCATTATTGACTTACAGTACTATACAAGGCATACATATTGATGGACTAACTCAAAGGGCTGTTCATCTAACTGTACTTCATAGTCTGGGTAATGTGTTTTTCTTCCATTCTGTAATTTTGTGTGGATGATAACATTTATTTCTTTTACATTTTTATGGAAAAGGTTTCATAGTGCTCCAAAGTTCCAGATAATTACTATAATTTTATCTGCACAAGCAGCAAAATTTTATTTGAACTCTAAACAGCACATCTTCCTTGATACTTGCAAATACTTTAGGTGTTTTGCTATTTTAAATGTCTCCACATCATCACTGGGGGGTGTATTCAGGGAGGACCAGGACCAGTGCCTTTGGTGTGATGGCTCCCAAGCCCTTTCCAGGGCTTTTTCTACCTTTGGTGTCTACCTGTCCCACCTAACTCTCACCTGTGGCTCCTAGAAGCTGCAGCATGCACAGCAATGCAGCGGCCACACCTGTTTCGGCAGACAGGCCAAACCAGGTTGAGGGTAACCAAGGGGTCTCAAACCCGTTGGTGAGTTAGGGGGGTGTCTACCCCACGCATGTGAAGACTTCATCAGGTGGAATGGGCGGATAACAATTTATTCCAACGGCCATGAAGGCAGATGAAGCAGGTGATGGGGAGCACTTAGAGCTTGGTTAGACACTGAAGATGCTAAGGTCATCCACTGCATCCTGAGCCATTGCCAGTCATCTTGACTCTGTCCTGCCACTGGACTATGATGGCTCTGGAGGAGTGAGTGAGGCTGACAACTTCATGCAACTGTGCCTCACTTAAATTCAATTTACTCACAAATCAAAAGACATCATCCATAACATTTCACTATTATGCCTCAAAGTCCTGTGGCGATAGGCAGTGATGAAGCAGCAGGTGCAGATACACTGGGAGCTTTAGTCATGACCCTACACACAGGCGGCTCAGGTCATAGGGTCGTTTCTTATTGGAAGCACCAGTGGGACTCGGCAGTCCCCTGGGTGTCTGAGCAGCCTTTTAAGGATCACATTGCTCACCTCCTGGTGTGAGGAAGGAGACTAGAAAAGATGCCCTAAGCATTGTCTGCTTACCCAACCCTGGTCTGATTACTGCGGCGGTGGTAATTTCGACCGCTATGTGGTTGAAACACAAAGTAGAAAATGTACGAAAACATCTGCAAAGATGATTCCAGTCACCCTGGGCACATGCAATGTGTGCACACTAATAAACAACACAAGATCCAAGTACCTTCTATCTGATAAAAAATTTCCTATTTATTTTGTATGTAACTTATTAGTACATTTTTGTGTGCTTCTCATTTCTCCTTGTAGGTTGTGAGCTCCTTGAAGGCAGGAACTTCTTATTCTTCTCTTTGTATACCCAGTATGTGGCAAGCATTTGGCATCTAAAAGGCACTTAAATAAAATAACTTATTGGCTGATGGACTTCATTATATAACATTGAGTGGAAAGCTTTAGATGCTGAAAGGGAAGTCAGAGGAGTCTAAAACCAGTTGAAAGTTTGTGAAACTTGACTTTGCTTTTTTTCTGGTACAGATGCTAACAGTTTCCCAGGACTATTTTAAAATTTCTTCATTAATGTCTCTAAGTAAACTGCCATAACATCTGTGGAAACTGATAATTTTGATTTCTCTTTATCTATGTCTATACCTTCAATTTCTTTTTCTTTTCATTTTTGCCACAGTTAGTATTTCTAGCACTACATTGAATGTCTATGTTTCAAATACTAGTTTTACCACATATTTTATAGTGTTGTGTAAGTAAAATGCTTTGTAAGCCACTGAAATATGAGCTGTTAGTTTTTGGAACATCTTAACAAGGAAAATAGGTGAAATTTCTTTTGAGGAAGAACAGAGTTTCAAAAAAGGAGTATGCAATCACCTCAAGCAATGAAGAAAGGATAGGCTACCTATCAATGTTACAACTTATTTCATAAGTATTTTTAGGATGCTTTCTATGTGCATAGTACTATGGAAAACATGAAAAATAGAAGAGATCTTTGTTACCGAGAACTAACATTTTAGGCAGAGAAATAAATATACATGTGTGAAACTTAAGTGGTAATGTGTATTATTTTGGCAGAATATTAAATGCCTTTTTACTAACTTTCTGGATGCTACCCTGACTATGAGGCACAGCTCAATATAGATATGGTAGTTTGTTTCCTTTGGCTTATATTGCCATGCTAGCCCATGGTAAACTCTCTATTCTCTATACTTCTACAGCACTTACTGCCAATGCCATTCATTTGGTACTTCAATTTAATTTGGTTCAACTAAAAAGTATTTATGAAATACCTTACTTGTACTCAATTTTCTCTGCTACGTGCTATCTCTCTGTCTCTCTCTCTCTCTCTCTTACAATACTGAAATTGGCAGCAAGGGATTTGAGTTTGAGTCCTGATTCCAAAACTACCTACCGTATGGCCCTTGGGAAATCCTAAACTACATAAGCTATAGTTTATTATCATCGTTGTTATCATTAATGATAACTACCATTTATACAGCACTTCATGGTTTGTAAGTCTTTACATATATTGTCACACTTGAATCTTTGAAAAACTCTGTGAGGTAGATGTTATTATCCTAGTTTTACAGATGAGGAAGCAGACTGAGAGAGGTTAAGTGATTTACCCAGGGTGAAACAGATAGCCATTGTCTGAAGAATAATTTAAACTTAGGTTTTCCTGTCTCCTTTTCCCTCTGCCACTTCTAAAATGAGAGCAACTTATACTTGCAAAAATAATTAATAATAACTCTATAGGGTTGTAAAAAAACATGTGAATTGTAAAACAATATCTAAATATGCTGTCATTATTTTATTACAGCTACATTCGTTGCTTCAATAGTGTCCTCATTTAGAAACCTTAATGAATTAGAGACCTGTTTAATATACATATGAATAAAATAGTAAAATTTATTATCAAAGAATCAGAACTGCTCGGATTCTTCTCTTTAAAGTTGTGGCTCTCTAAAGAGTATGCCCATATGATGGGCCTGTATAGGTTACAACTTCTCACCAAAGAAGAACCATGGAAGTGAGTGGTATAAAGGATAACACTGGAAAGGTATATGACTGAGAAGAGGAGATGAGATGACTGTGTAGTGAGAGTGGGAGTGTGGTCCACATCCCTCAGATGAACTGATGGACATTTTGCATGCTTCTTTGGCAATTACATGATGGTAAGAGATCTAGAGAAAAGTTCCTAGCTTATTAGACAGATGCCCTGTCGAAGATTTACAGGAAGACATGGACAAGGGCCACACACAATTCTGCATGAGGCGTAGTAGCTTAGAATTACTTGCTCAACACTACTGGTCAATACTAGTCAATGATCATTTAAAGAACTATGATTGACTATGGTCCCTCATTGTCGGGAGCCTCTGGAACAGGCACCTTCTTCAAACGGAGGAAGAATTGAACTTTTTGAGGGTTCTGGACTCAGGATGCACTTTAATATATATGTTTCAAAAACCTTCACATATTTATCCTTTATGATAATTATAAAACCAAAACTACAAAAAAGCTTATATATTTAGGAAAGATGACCCATTTGTCTATTAACTTTCATAAGAAGTAATGTTCTTATGAAGACAGTAATGTACAAAATATCATGGAATTATAGATTTAAAGAAGTTACTTAATGTTTTCAAGTCAAATTGGAACTTGTAGATTCTCAATAAATTGAAATTATTATAAAAAATAAAATCAAAAGGGACCTTAGAGGTCATCAAGTTCAACTTCCTCATTTTACAGAGGAGGAAACTGAGACCCAGAGATATAAAGTATCCTGCCTAGAGTTACACAACCAATAATTATTAATAAACTGATTTTTTTCAAGAATTAAGTTTATTGTAGCCAACTTCACTGTACCTTTCCCAATAGAAGGACAGATTAGATGACCTCTGTAAATTAATTTTATCCTTGTAATTCTGGGTGTATTTATCATGGATTTGTACTGTTAATCTTGGCAATAGTTATAAAGGACCTTTTAAAAAAGCAATAGCACAGTATTTGCAGGGACTTAGGATATAAACAAGTTGATAGAGAAGGAACTCAGGTGGTTTATGGAAAGACCTCTATACTGAAACATACCATCCAGCTCTTTTCAGACAGTATTCATTTTTAAATAGGACTTTTAAAACTTAGCCATTAAAAGGCATAGGAAAAGATAATTTTTCCATTCTATGTAAAGATTGTCCTTGATAGAAGCAGACAGGTGGTACTTTTACTCAATATGGCCCTTTTGGTCCATCTGAAACCAGAGCCACAGGTGGCAGAAGATTGAGAGTACCTCTTTCCCAAAGAGCAGATCACAATGAGTATGGTTTCTGAGACAAAGCTTTACACAAACTTAATGTAGTGTATGCATCTCAACCATCTGAGGCAAGACACAGAAAAAAACCCCCAAACTATAATGGTATAAGTAATGGAAAAGCAAACACCAGTATAGGAAAGGAAAAGAGACGCTTCTCCTTGATGTCTGTATTTCTCTGTGCAAATGCTTTTAAACCAAGTGCAACAGAAGCATGAATAAACAGGAAGGCCCTTAGCTTATGTCCTTAGAGGTAGAGATTCTAGATCTTAATACACTGTGCCTTTTAGAGAGAAATATTCAGATAGTGATATTTCATTTGTACTTTGATTAAAGATTTTTGTCTCTGCTTTTCATCTGAAAAAGATGAAAAATAATTGCATTCCTTCTGTGTGTTCCCTTGATGTTAAATATAGAGCACCTGTTTAAAATAAGACCCCCTGCCCCTTTTGCTCTTCAAAAATACCCAGGGCCTAGATATTTAGGTCATCTTAATTGTCAAATATCAAATATCACATTTTTGGAGGAAGAGTTCCAATTTATCATATTCTGACCAAATGAAACTCACAAGCAGTTATGCTCTGCAAATGTGAGTCACACAAGACAGTTCTTAATCAAACAATTACTTTTACTCAACCAAATCATCAAAAATTTCCAGATATTATTCAGGTAAAGTGCTAGATTACACTCTAATTTATGGTTGAAAAAACTGTCTCACATCTGTATTCTTTAACACCTGGTAAATATCTTGGCTTTTGCTATCTTCATTTCCTCACTGAATTAAGTGAGCTGCTTAATCTAATAAAAAGTTGATGTAGCTATACAGCTCATTAGCTCTAGAGTTCCCTGCTCTCTGTTGCCCAAATAGGAGCAAGTTTTATCATGGGTAGCTACTCCTACCAATGAGGAGCCTAACACTGCTCTGGAGAGGCTATCTTGTCATTTATGAGCTTAGATTGTTACATAAATTAAAAAATAATACTAAGAAATAGAAAAATAGATCAGTGGAACAGAGTAGACATACAATACACGATAGTAAATGATTATAGTAACCTTGTATTTGACAAATGTAAAGATTTAAGTTTTGGGATTAAGAAAGAATTCATTATTTGATAAAAAATTATTAGGAAAACAGAAAAGCAAAATTTTCTGGCAGTAATTTGGCATAGACCAATATCTTATACTATTTACCAAGATAAGGTCAAAATGGATGCATGACCTAGATATAAAGGGAAATACTATAAGAAATTAGAACTACTAGTCAGATTAGCTTTTTAAAAAAATTATTTATTTTCAGTTTTCAACATTTACTTCTATAAGTTTTAAATTTTCTCCCCCTCACTCCCCCTTTCTCTCCAAGATGAAATACAATATGATACCATTCTGTACATATATTCCTATTAAACACATTTTCATATTTGTCATATTGCACAGAAAAATTATAATGAATGGGAGAGTACATGGAAAAGAAAAAAACAAAACAAATAAAAAGACAAAATAATCTGCTTCACTCCACATTCCAACTCCATAGTTCTTTCTCTGGATGTGGATGGCATTTTGCCTTGAGTCCTTTGGGAATGTTTTAGGATCTTGCATTTCTGAGAAGGGCTAAGTCTATCAAAATTGGTCATTTCACACTGTGGCTGTTTCTGTGAATGGTGTTCTCTTGGTTCTGCTCACTTCTCAGCATCAGTTCATATAAGCCTTCCCAGGATTTTCTAAAGTCCACCTGCTCATCATTTCTCATACAACAACAGTATTCCATTGCATTCATATACAACAACTTGTTCAGTCATTCCCCAATTGATGAGAATCTCCTCAATTTCCAGTTCTTAGCCACACAAAAAGAGCTGCTATAAATATTTTTGTACATGTGGGTCCTTTTCCCATTTTTATGACCTTTGGGATAATGCCCTAGAAATGGTACTGCTGGGTCAAAGGGTATGCTCATTTTTATAGCCCTTTGGGCATAGCTCCAAATTGCTCTCCAGAATGGTTGGATCAGCTCACAGCTCCACCAACAATTATTTAGCGTTCCAATTTTCCCACATCTTCTCCAACATTTATCATTTTTCTGTTTTGTCATGTTAGCCATGATTAGGTATGATGTAGTACCTCAGGAGTTGTTTTGATTTGCATCTCTCTAATTATGGTTTAGAGCTTTTTTAAATATGCCTATAGATAGCTTTAATTTCTTCCTCTGAAAACTGCCTGTTCATATCCTTTAACCATTTGTCAATTGGGGAATGACTTGTATTCTTGTAAATTTGACTCACTTCTCTATATATTTTAGAAATGAGACCTTTATCAGAGACACTAGTTGTAAAAATTCTTTCCCAGTTTTCTGCTTCCTTCCTAATCTTGGTTGCATTGACTTTGTGCAAAACCTTTTCAATTTAATGTAATCAAAATAATCCATTTTGCTTTTCATCATGTTTGGTCATAAATCATGTTTGGGCATAAATTTCTGCATTCTCCATAAACCTGACAGATAAACTATTCCTTGCTCCTCTAATTTGTTTATAGTATCAGTCTTTATACCTAAATCATGTACTCATTTGGACCAAATGACCTTTTAAAAAGGAATATTTACTTCAAAATGTCTAACAATAACAAATATATAAACGTCTTACTCCTTAGCTCAACACATGGAACATAACACCCCTCCCCCCAACTTTGTACCCCTTTAATGTTCTGGAGAGGGGAAGTGAATTCAGTTCAAAACTTAGCTCAGTTTATATGGAACACAATCCTAAATTTCAAGACCAACACCCTCCTTGGACTAGACTGCACAGGTGGGGAACTTACAACCTGGAGGCCACATGTGGCCTTCTAGGTCCTCAACTGCAGGCCCTTTGAATGAAAACTTCACAGAAGTCAGAGGGGCTGCACTTGAGGACCTTGAGGGCTGAGAGAGAGAGAGAAAGAGAGAGAGAGAGAGAGAGAGAGAGAGAGAGAGAGAGAGAGAGAGAGAGAGAGAGAGAAGAGTTTCATCTGTCTTACTAGCTTAGTCCTTGATACCTGTGTTCTCAATGAACTGTATGTAATATTCATCCTTTGTACATTGCAGAAAAGGAGGGAGAGTGGGGGAGGAGATGGAAAGAGACAGAGAGAGACAGAGAGAAGACAGAGAGACAGAGAGACTGTCTTGGTCTCAGTATGATCAGTTTTAAAGATGGAACCTTTTCTGGCTACATAGCCAATTAGAGGAGGTTATACCCACTTATGTGGTAAGAAAACATAATGCAGGATGCAACCATACTAGGTAATCTGGGCAATACCCTCCCATATTACTTCTGAAACTGAGTCAAGGAGTAAGAGGGAAATCAGGGAAAGAAAGTTCTCCTTTCACCAGTTTGGTTCATGGTGCCCATCCTGCCATAAACTGTGATGTTCATCTTTGAGTCATCTCTGGCTCTTTTTTTTCTCCTTCACGCCTGCCATTGACTCAGCTGCCAGATACTGTGTATGAGACAGTGAGATGGTGCAGTGGATAGTGCTGGACCTGGAGTCAGGAAGACCTGAGTTCAAATCTAGCCTCAGCTACTTACTGGCTGTATCACCCTGGGCAAGACATTTAACTGCCATCTGCCTCAGCTTTTTCATCTGTAAAATGGGGTTAATAATAACTACCTCCCAGAATTACTGCAAGGATGAAATGAGGTAATTTTTGTAAGGCAAATAGTGGGCACCATGTAAATGTGTGTCCCTTTTCTTTCTCCTTCCCTATTGATTTATGTGCTGCAATTTTGCTCTCATTTGTCATTTCCATTTTCTTCATTACAGCGACTGCCCTAGTGCAAGCTGTCTTCACTTCTTGCCTAGACTATCATAATAGCTTTATAAATGGTTCCCTTGCTTCCACTTTCTATTTTCTTCAGCCTGTCCTTCAAAGAACTGCCAAAATAATCTTCCTAATTAATAGCTCTGATTGACACCTTTTTGCTCAAAAATGTTCAGTAGCTCCGGATTTCCTATCAAATAAAATACAGATTCATTATCCTGACATTCAAGACTTTAGCACTCTGGTTGTAACCTAGTCTGCTACTTTTCCAGGCTCATTTCACAGGATCTTTTACTGGAAACCTTCCCCAATCCCTTTTAATTCCAATGCCTTCCCTCTGTTAATTATTTCCTATTTATCCTGTACGTAAGTTGCTTTATATATACATATATATGTATATGACCTATTGGTCTATTTCTTCCCTCAGTTTAGTTATTAGCTTTGGAAAATGAGAATTTTAAGAGTAGCTATCTAGTTATACAAATGTCACTAAGTAAGTGTTGCAAAGCAAATTTCTAATCTATTCAATACAGACTTGTATAAAATGTGCAAATGTGAATTTCCATTTTTCTTTTGGCTTGAAGCAAGCAAAGGTCTCTGATACATTGATTTAAACACATTGCTTTTGTATGTAGGAAAAAATAGCAAGCTTCATTTAGAATGGTAGGAAAGGAAGAGTGATATTCTTGGTAAATTAAAAATAAATATCCATTGTAGTTTTAAAATTATATCAAGATAAATACATTTTATTAAAATAATCAGTAAATCACACTACTGGTAGACTTTTACTGTTTAAAATATTAGTAACTGTTGTATTTATCTTCATTTTAAAAATATAAATAGCCTTTTCCCACAAAAGAAAAAACAGTGCTCATTCAGTAGTGTTCTGATCAGTAAACTTAGCCAGCTGTGTCTGTAGACATTACATACATACAGATAATCTTCTCAAAGTTACTTATCAGCTATAGAA
The DNA here is from genome assembly GCA_023548195.1 of Bettongia penicillata ogilbyi. Classification (NCBI taxonomy): domain Eukaryota; kingdom Metazoa; phylum Chordata; class Mammalia; order Diprotodontia; family Potoroidae; genus Bettongia; species Bettongia penicillata. Next base: position 1,752,255 of record JAJHZJ010000589.1, read on the forward strand.
ATGAAACATGAGATCATATGCAATTGACCCAATGTCATCTTCTAGATAAAGCACAAAATGGAGTCAGAAGACCTGGGTTTTGGTCTATATTCCTCCATTAATTAGCATTATTGTTTAACTTCTTATAATTTTGGTTTTATTATCTACAAAATATCATCTGTATCTAATAATGATGTAGAAATTTTGAGAATAGGTTTGGACTGTATTTCTGTCTTCCAAGAGTCAGGATATCTGAGCTCAAAAAAGGTTTGCTATCAGATCAGATGATTGGTCATGAAATCATAAAAAAATTTGTCACAGCAACTCATGATGCCATCTATTAAGTTATGGGTTATAATCTGTGTCAGGGGAGAGAGAATCTGCACCCAGGAAATCATGGATCACAACAGTATTGCAATCATCACTTGCACAATATGTGGTCATATTCTCAAAACTGTAATCAGGTTTGTTGAATTAGAATTGTCCTTCAGAAGTCCTCATTTTCACATCTAAAGATCTGATCTACTTGATCAGAATAATTGCTTCCAGGGGCCAGCCCACATTGATACACATCCCAAGCTTCTCGCTCTCCCTTGGGTGGAATTGGTTCTTCAGTGTATGCCAGTGTGGATTTGTTCTCTTGACAGTCATCTTGAATCTTAAGTTCCGGATAGATGGTCCTTGGGGTACAATCTGACATGTGGCTACAGCTCTGAAGGCTTTTCACATCACATACATTGTTGCTGTATTTCACAACAGGTGATTTATAGGCCTGATAGGATACTTTAGTGGTGGTGGTGATCACTGTCTGTACAGCTGGAGCTGCTGGTGAGGCACTCCCTAGGTACCTGCAAGAATACTCTGAATTATAATAAGGGTGATTGGCAGGGCCTGAAACTGTCCATGGTTATTCCTCTCCCCACAGCCAATTTTCCCAAGAATTGCTTTCCTCCCATGATGTTTACTGGAGATATCCAAGTTTCGATCATGTGTACTAAGTGAATTGACACTACACTGTGGTCCATTGAGATAAGTCCAGTCTGTGTCACTGTGTTTCTTACTGGAATCTCTGTAGATGTTGGGATATGGATTAGAGTTTATGCAACTGGGGACTGTGAATTCATAGCCACAAGTTGACCTAGACATATAGATCCTAGGATTTGGACATTTCTGAAACGGTGGGCTTATGTCTTCTTGAAAGCAGGTTGAATCATAGGTAGTTTTGTAAGGATCAGATTTTGGAAAAGAAGAGTAAGGCTGAGCTGGAATAGGAAAGCTGGTATCTGTAAATATACTGAATCCTTCTAAGTTTTCTGAGCTGGACAAAGTATTTATGAAATGACCACTGGTGTCTTGATACTGTTCATTCTGAAAAATGAGGCAAAGACAGATGAAGAATTAGATGATTTATATATTTTTATCATATAGTGATAGCAGTAACCTATCTCAGTTTTGCTCCGGTACACTTCTGTAATTAGGAAAAACAGTAAAGGATGGCAAGAATAACCTAACTGAAAGAAAAGCATTCTGAAATGAATGATGTATCTTTCAAATAGATTAGGATGCAAAGCCTCATCATCCTCTATGTTAACACGTTGATTGAAATTATACTTTCTTCATTCTATACCAACAATGCTGTTGCTAGCTCCTGTAACTTGAAGAAAAAGCAAAGACTTTAGAACTTTCACAGGAAGAGTATTTTCAGAGAGCAGCTCCAAACAGTAACCTGGTCTGTCAATAAGCATTTATCAAGTATTTGCTACGTGCTAGACTGTGTGTTAAGTTCAGGGGATACTTCAGTTGGGAGACTAGGGCTGGATAGATAGAACTGGAACTCACCTGCATAGAGAGCAAAAGGTATATACAGAGTGTTTAGCACAGTGCCTGGCACACAGTAAATGCTACATAAATATTAACTATCACTATTATTGATAGGTTAAAGATAGCTCAGAACCATGTAAATGCCTTCATGAAGTAACCAATCTCACTTTACTATGGGATCTTAGGTTAAGTCACTTAACCTTCCTGTGCCTCAGTTTCTTTAACTGTAAAATGAGGGGAATTAGCTTAGGTGACTTTTAAGGTCCTTTCCACCATCTAGATTTATAACCTTACCCAATCTCATTTCCTATCTACTATTTAATATGCATTATAATTTCCCCGCCCGTCACCCACGTACCAGTCAGACCAATCTCATTGTCACACACACACATGCGAATTGGTCAATGGTCTCTCCTTACTCAGGCTGCTCCAGTCCACACCAAACACTCTCTTTCCCCAACACTTGTTTTACTGATCATCAGATCTTCAGAGTTTAGTACTTAAGTGTTTACTGATTGTATGATGTACTTTATAGTTTGTCTACTCAATTAAGGAGGCAAACTATAAAAACTTAACAGGGCAAAAAGGTCCTATACTTTTATGTCCTCTCCAGTGCATAGCACAGCAGTAAGCACAAGCAGGCTGATTATCTGAATCAGAACTAAACCAGGGGTGCGAGTGGGGGGAAATAACCCCTTCTCAGACCTCTATGACTAGCTAATTAAAAGTAACTAAACTTCCATTTTCATTGGCATGACATGATTTGTATCCAGTCCTTGGTTACTATTCAGATTTAATACACATGTGTGGGAGGAGGTGATTTCCCTTACATTATAGTAGAAGTGTATGGGGAGAACAGGAAAGAAACTGATTATACATGGCAAAGCTGGATAGGAGGTTGCCTGCATGTATCATAGGGAGGAACGACAATAACCATCCTAGGTGACCTCTGAGGAGCTGTGACAGGTAATCTGGTTATCATGTCACATGGGACAACTATGTTTCTAAGATTCATCATTTAAAGGGTAGCTCTCTAAATTGCCTGTAACCCTGACCTTCCATGGATTATGGTAGAGAGCAGCACCAGTTGAAGGAACCAACCCCTAGGTTAATAAATTAATATTCTTGGCACACAAGGCATTATACTAAACACAAGAAGAAAAGGAAGCCATAGTTTATATGGCTTGAAGGTAAGTGTGGTTACTAGGAAAAATATGGAGCAGTAGCAGGCAATTCAATGTGACTGAGTAGCGGGGAGTGGTGTCTGTCTCTTTTTTAGTAATATCCCCATGACATCTGTGCTTACTACACTTATTTAGTTCAGAGGATCATAGATTAGGGCTGGAAGAGAGCTAAGGAGACATCTAGTCCAACTCCCTCATTTTACAGATGAGAAGACTGAGTATTCATGACTTGTCCAAGGTCACAACAGTAGTAAATGAGAGAGACAGATTTTGAACACAGATTTTACAGATAAGGAAACCAAGACCCAGAGAGGCTGAGTGACTTGTAAAAAGCCATGAATCAGAGCAAAGATTGAAACCCAGGCCCTTTGCCTCCCAATCCAACACAATACTCATGTCATTGTTCATAGCAACACTGAGCACACCATGAAAGTGCCCTTGGAAGATCAGGTTTTCTGGGCTGAATGGCCAGGAAATCTTTGTCTAATCCTTAAGTCAATAACTCAGGATACCTCAAGTGTGTAATATTCAGCTTATTCTTATGTTAACTTTTAAAAAAGAGAGTACTCTCAAATTCTTCTCTTCCTGTTATTTTTCCTCATCTCAACTGATCACTCCATCAACAAACGTTAATTAAGCAATGACTGTGTTTCAGGAACCATTAAATGTGCTAAGGACTGAAAGGCCAAAGTCAAAGTCCCTACCCTCAGAGTGTACATTCCACAGTGGGAAACAGCATGCTGATATAAACAAATAATGGAAACTTACCAAACTCTTAGGGTTCTAATGAGGATGAAATAGAAAAGCTTAGGCGCTCTCTAAAGTCAGGAACAGGAGTTTATTTTTTTCCCAGGATGTCTACATATGGTAAGTTCTTAATATGTTTTCTCAATGAATAAATAAGCAAATTAAATTCTAAAGCACCATACAAATGCGAGGTAATACCTGTGACTCCAGGTTCCTCTTTTTTTGAGCTTGGAGAGATGATATTTGTCTCTTAATAGCACTTCTTCTTGCTTCTGTCTCTGATTTACTTTCTGGTCTTGGATGATCATGAACTCCCTTGGCCTGCATCAGTTCAAAACATTAGTCACAAATGGATTTACCAAAGTGCAGACAGGACACCGAACAATTTCAAGAATCCTAACATTTTAAGAACAACCATTTGGTATAATAGTTTATGAGGTACCATATAAAAAAGCTTTCCATTTGCCAGAAAGTACTATCATCTGCAGCTACACTGAGCAAGATTCTCCACCTAAACTATATTAGAATACTATTTAGGCATGGCATAAGAAAGAGGGGAAAGAATGGCAAAAGCATTTATATAGCTCCCATGATATACCAGGCACTTTTCAAATATGATTTTATCTGAGTCTCACAACAACCCTGCAAGAAAGGTAGTTATTATCCTCATTTTACAGTTCAGGAAACTGAGGCAAACAGAGTTTAAGTGATTTGCTCAGGGTCACACAGCTAGTAAGTGCCTGAACTGGATTTGAACTTAGGCCTTCCTGACTCCAGGTCCAGTGCTCTATCCACTGTACTACCTGACACATTACACTAGAAAATAGGAAATTTGGATTCTAACTTTTTCTTTCTTTCCCTCTGGTTGCTAACTAGTGTGAATTTCAGAAAGAATTTAACCTCTTTGTGTATCAATTAACATCACTTGTCAAATTGAAGATAATACCCTACCTCACTGAAAGCTGGGACTTAAACAATTGATATCTTATGTTCTTTGGATATATTTGGTGCTCAAATTTATCACAGCAAATAGTTTCTTCCACTCAGTACAGCACAATCTTTGTGGTCTTAGAAAAATGATTTAACTTCCCTGGGTCTCATTTCCTCACCTATAAGATGAGGGAGTTAGACTAGGTAGCTTTTGAGGATACTTCCCACTCTGGATGTATATGGAATTGGTCTAAATTCTTATCACAGAGGACAGATTTATCTTACCTGGAAAAATATTGCCTTGCCATCAAGCCTCCAGAAGTTGGTAACAGGGTAGCCACTGTGACCTCGGCAAGGTATCAACTCTAAAGCTGAATTACAATTGGGACATGCTTTTTCTGTAAGATCAAGGGAAGATATTAGTGAGTCTCTTTCCAAGCAAAACACTACCACCACAAACCATTCCAACTGATGGAAAGATAACAGTTATGCTTCAAAATCCAGTTTGTTATCTTAGATCATGACCAAGCTAATTCACTCCATCTACATGGTTTAGCACACCAGAATATCTTACCACATGTTTTTTGGTAGCTCAGTGGCCACAAATTCCCATGCTTCTTTAAAGAGACTGTTCCCCTAATTAGTTAAGACACAAGCATAAGAAAAGAAGCAGAGAATGTGGGCTCAGCCAAGTTAGTATCTCAATTTATGAGACTGTCTTCTCCCTCTGTCTCGTTCATTCCTGCCTTCTTTTCACCTCTGTGTAGACCTTACCCAGGTTTTACCAGCACCTTCACAACTTTCCATCTTTACTTGTTCCCTAGGGAAACCTGAAGCTAGGGTGTGAAATGATAGAGCTATTTAAACAAAGGACAGGACATCCTTCATGGCTTCTGGATATCTGTCTTTCCAGTCACTTACACAGTGTAATTTGAGTACTTCTCCTTCCCTCCTCACCTCATAACATCCTTTTCATCTGCCTGTCACAACTAAAGACTCTTTTCTTTGGGGTGAGGCATTGGGATTGTATCTCTAGGAATGCCTTGTTAAAATGTAAACAGCTGGGGCAATGCACTAAAGGAGGTAGCAGGCTGTAGGGGGAAGAACATGGGACCAGAAGTCATGGCTTCCAGACCTGGTCCTGACATTGCTGTGTGACACTGAGCAAGTCACTTGGCTCTCTGGTTCCTGTTTTCCCTCATCTATAAAATGAGAATATTCGACTAGATAATTTCTCAATTCTAAAGTTCTACAACTTTGATGTCTCCAATTTTTAACTTTAGCTGTAATGCTGATGCCTATGTTTATGATATAGTAGGGTATGTGGAATTGATTACAATAACCACCCTAATTCTTATCCCATTCCATATTTAGGTAAATATTTCTTGTGAATAGAATTACCACTTCTGAGTAGATAAGAGTCAAAAGAAGTTCTGAGTGCACTGGAATTATACCAGTAATAAAAAAAAGAAGTAGAAGTGAGACCTTATTATAAAGGGAATATTATTCTGAAATCAGTATGTCTCCATGTTGGTGGAAGGAAAGTGGGACAATATTTTGTTATTTCTAGCCCTGGGATAAAGTTTCGCTTATTTTATGAAACCACTAATGCAGGCAAATGTAGCTGGTACTGAGCAAAACTCTGGAGTAGATGAAGTTTGCCTTGGCTGTTTTCTAACTTAAGAGAGTATCTATCTCCCTTTTGGTGCCCCTGGATCCCCTAAGGAGACATTCCACAGGGAGAGAGCTACCCTCTTAAGTTAGAATATACCTATGGCAAACTTCATTTGCTCCCCAGTTTTGCCTATTTTGCCTATTTGCCTAAACCTAGCCCATTTTTACAATTTCATAAAATAATAAATGACCCTTTATCTGAAGGCTTAAAAATAAAATACCCCTCCATTCCCTTTTCACCACCATGGAAAAGCAGTGTTTTCAGAATAATACAGCTTTTATAATGATGTCCCACTTGCAGACCTCCTGTGGGACCTTTGGTAAGTCACTTACCTCCTCGGAGTCTCAGTTTGCTCATCTGTTAAATGAGCGCATTAGACAAGATGATGCCTGAGGCCCCTTCAGGATCTGATATGATGTGGCTCTGAGTCATCTCCTCCCCCACCCCCACCCCTCAGCTCCATCATACTTTGTTGCTTCTGGCGGGCTTTGTCGCAGATGGCGGGTCGAAGTTGCAGCCTCGAGCCATCTGGTAGGTAACAGCTCCGCGCACACACGACCACGCCAAGGCAAGACTTCTTGAGGATCAGGCAGTTGTGGTTGTTGGTATTCCGCATGGCCCAGCCGCTGAGATGCCGCTGAGCATTCTTCTCATCTCCGCGGTAGATGAAGCGCACGTAGCCATCCGGCCATTCTCTGAAGTGATCAAAGTGTCTGGGCTCCTGAAAGATGTGGGGGATGGAGAATGGGAGGTTGGGAATGGAGAAGAGACTAGGATAGTGAAGAACAGGGAAGGAAGAAAGAGACTGAAAAAGAGAATGCATTAGATAAAAGCAAGCAACCACGGAGGAAACTAGATGTTCAGCCCTCCATTACCACGATAAAAAAAAAAAAGATCAGAATTTACCTCAATGAGAATGGGTTCTTTTCAAAGCCGAGAAAAAAGAACTTGCAAAGACTTACATGAATTGATGCAAGGTAAAGTGAGCTGAACCAGGAGAACATTGCCCACAGCAGCAGCCATATTGTAGGACAATCAGCTGTGAAAGACTTAGCTATCCTCAGCAATACAACGATCCAAGACAATTCCAAAGGACTCACCATGAAAATTTCTACCCACCTCCATAGAAGGAACTGCCTATACAATTTTTCACTTTATTTTTCTCCTGGTGTGTTTTTTCATAACATGACTAATATGGAAACATGTTTTGCATGATTGCACATTTATAACTTACATCAAATTGCTTACTGTGTCAGGGAGGGGGAAGATGAAGGAGGGAAAGAATTTGAGACTCAAAATTTTTAAACAAATGAATATTAAAATTGTTTTTACATGTAGTTGGGAAAAATGTCATTCTGTTTAAAAAAATTAAAGTAAAAAAAGGAGATTATTTTGACACAGAATACAGTCATCTTATTTGGATCAGGTAGATCACAGTCTGATGATAATCTCTTGATGATGAAATGGGATATTGGCAAGAGCACTGGGCTTATATTCAAAGGAAATGAACTGAAGTCTCATCTCAGACAATTATTAGTTATGTGAACTTGGGGAAATCATTTCATTTCTATGACACTAATTTCTCTCATCTCTAAAGTCCTTTCCACTTTAAAATTCTCCAAAGTTCCTTGTCATTCTAAAATTCTGTGATTCCATGAAAATATTTCCAAGTTCATACCAGTGAATAGTGTTGAACTTGGAGTTAGGAAGGACTGCATTCAGATCCTGCCTCAGACTTGTATTAGCTGTGTGACTCAAGGCAAGTCATTTAACTTATCTCAGTCTCCGTTCCCTCATCTCTAAAATGGGGTACCTACCTCACTCGATTGTTCTGAGGATTACCTAATATATGTACTTTAAAGCACTATTACTATCAATTGACAGAATTCCAGTACAAGATGATTTCCATTGGAATAGAATTTAGCCTGTAAGCATCTTCACCTCTCCACAGTGTTCTTTCCCCAGAGTATAAGACCTATTTTGGTGGACTAACTCTAGCCCAAAAGGCACTTTTATGAGGTAAGTACATAATACAACACATTGACTTCCCCTAACTCTTGTCTGCCATTCCTTTTTCACTCCATAGTCATACATCCCTCAAAGTAAAAAAGGATGCTTTGGACAAGTGATAGGCAATTCCCTTACATTAGTGTGCCATTAAATGAAGAGAAATGGAAAGCAGCAGAGCGTATGGAAAAAACACTGCATTTCATGTCAAAAAGATCTGAGTTTGAATCCTGACTGCTTCTTTCTAGCTGAATGGTTTGAAGCAAGTTATTTAGTATCTCTAAATCTAAAGTTTTCTCATCTATAAAAAAGGGATTAGACTAGGTGGTCATGAGTGCACATTCTAGTTCCAAGTCTATGTTCAGTGACTCCACAACCCATCCTGCAAAGTATCCCATGCCTGTCAAATACGCTGCACAACTGGCACATGCTGGAGAAAAATCTGAGTGATCAAGAGAGTCCAGTTGGGGAGACCAGTTCACATTCTCCAAAATACAAAGCACACTTTAGATACTCTGAACAGTGTCTAAAATAGTAACAGGGGTTTCCAAAGTGGAACATGTATGTCCTAGGAGGTGTGCAAGATAGTCCAGTGGGTTAGGGGGAGAAGCTATTAGAACTGAAGGGAGTAGCAGAGACATGAATCAGGCTTGCAGCCATTGTCTACCTCTCCCTCCCCTTATCTTCACCCAATGCCTTCCCAGGATGGGAGCAAGCACCCCTGTCCTCTCTCCCCTGAAGCAATGGCACACACATTATATGTACCCTCTGACGTGGTTATACATAACATGTCTATTGCAGAATGTGTTGGGGCCTGGGTGGGTAGAGTTAGACACACTTTCCAGACCAGGAGGAAGGGGAAGATGCAACAGGAACATGCAAACCTTCCTTCCCAGAGAGCAAATGCCATTCCAGGGCTGACCATCAAGAGAAAATGCATGGGAAGTGCACAACACTAGCCTGGACAGACTGGAGATACATTTATAGAATCATAGGGTGGGAAGGGGCCTTCTATGAGCTCAGATAACCAAGTTTGCTATGGGTGGGAGGAAATGCTTTTTGATAATTTAAGCTCTTTGAAGGTAGGGTTGGTTTCTCATTTTTCTCTTTATGTTCCTAGCTCCTAGGACAGCGACTTGTATGTAACAGGCATTTCAGAAGAGTTTACATCAGTGTGCCATATGAATTATGTGTGAAATGAATTATAAGCAGTTTTATCTTTCCTTTCCAGTGGAATTAGACTCAGTTTTTGTAAAACACCATGAAATTCTCAAATGGGTGCCTAATTCTCCTATGATATGAAGAAAGCAAGGAAACAAGCATTTACTGATGATCTACCATGTGCCAGATACTGTGCTAAGCACTTTATGAATAGCTCATTTGACCCTCACAACTACCCTGGGAGGTAGGTCCTATTATTATCTTAAATTTACAGTTGAGGAAACTGAGTCTGAGGTAAAGTATTTTGCCCGTCACACAACAAGTTAGTGTCTGAGGCTGAATTTGTTCTTAGGTTTTCTTGACTCCAGATCCAGAGTTCTATCTACTATACCACCCAGATGCCTTTATGAATGTCACAAATAATAAGTGAAATAGTGACTTATAAAAAGAACATAAAAATATTTTGTTATTATTATTTTACGATGTGGGATCAATAAACCACCAAATTCTAGTGCTAAGCTTTGATGGGAATTAACTCTTAAGCCATATGAATATTTGCAAATTAATGCTCTCTCCTTAGGATGAGATTGCATTAATTAGGAAAAATTATTTGCCTCAACTTTGAAAATAATCTTTTTTCTAAGACATCTAGAGAAACAGCAAAAATAAATAAGACCAAGAATCATTCCCTAATAGTTCAAAACACAGGAATAAACAATCCTCAAAAGAATTATAAATTATTTTCAACCATGTGAAAGACTGCTCCAAATCATTAAGAAAAAGAAAAATTTAAAAATTCTCAGGCTTCACTTTATACCCAACAAACTGGCAAAGATGTCAAAGACTGGAAATAGTCAATATGGGAAGGGCTGTGGTGACTCTGTTGATGGAGCACTGAGCTGGCTTAACATTTTTGAAAAATGATTTACAATTATGATTATAAAAAGTAACTAAAATATCTTCATGGAGCTCAAAGATAAAAAGACAGAAAGGTATTTTACATTCTAAAATACCCATATTAGTTCTTTGTGTGGAAGCAGAGAGGTGGAACCCATTGGCTGGTAAGCAGATAAATAAACTGTAATGGAATGTAATGGATGTAATGGAATAATGTAATGGAATTCTACCATGCCGTAAGAAATGGTGACTATGAAGAATTCAAAGTTACAAGTGAAATCTCTAGCAGTTAGGTGGTGCAGTAGAAAAAGTCCTGAACCTAGAACCAAGGAGTTCAAACATAAGTTCAAATCCAGCCTTAAACACATACTACCTATGTGACCCTGGGAATGTCATTTACACTCTCTCTGACTCAGTTTCCTTACATGTGAAATGAGAATAATAATAGGATCTACTTCCCAGGGCTGTTGAGAAGATAATGTGAAATAATATTCATGTAATACTTAGCAAATTTTAAGGAACTATATAACTGTTTAAGATAATGATAATAATAGTAAACGCAGAATGAAGTAAACAGAACCAGGAAAATAACAACTGAAACCAACAGAAAGAACAGTAAAGTGAAACTGAATTCTATGATATTATAATAATAAAACTTGACTTCCACCCCAATAGATGAGAAAATGTATTTTTCTCCCTCCCTCTCTCCCTATCTCTGGTGGAAGACTATGAAAGTAGAACGGGTGATGGGCTGGTTGGTTTTGGTGACATTGGTGAATTATTTTTTTATTTACTTGTTTTTAAATCTTTGTTTCAAGGGAAAATTTTTTGAGTAGCGGAAAAGAAGGGGCACACTAGAAAATGAATGTGATGTTAAATAAAATCATTAAAAATAAAACATTAAAAAAATTTAATGCTGTCATCAAGCAAAATTAATCCAGAAAAATACACTGGAAACTTTGATTACAAGTCTTCTGTCTTATCATGCACTAGTCACTGAGTAATGTCTGAATTATCGAGAAATGTGTGGTAGTGGTCCTTTACCAAAATAGTTTATGTAATATAAATACCTTTATAAGATAGTTTATGAAATATAAATATCTTTACTTATATCCCTTTCATATACCCTCTTCACCAACTAGTATCCCTTCCCCATATAAGTCAGTCTAACTCCCTTTACTAAAACCCTGTTTCAACCCCCAGATAGTAAACTGAGCCAGCCCCTTTATTATACAAATGAGAAAAATGAAGTCCATAGAGATTCAATGCCTTGTCCAAGGTTACACACATATAAGGGGACAGAGATCAGAGTCAGACCCAGGACTTCTTATTCCCAATCTAGGGCTCTTTCCATGATAACATACCACCTTAACAGTGACCAAAAGACAGGTGCCTAGATTAAAAAATTGTAGATAAAATAAAGTCCTGAATGAAATACAACTAAAGTGTGGTTAATTTTAATTGTGAAGCAACTACAATAATCTAAAAAGAACCATGATAGGCTTAATTTAAAATGTTGTCTTATTTGAGAAAGGAAATCACACCGTTCGTTCCCCACTCCCCGGAATACAGAGATCCTTCTCTTTAAGATCCACATAAAGGAAGAGAACCACATTGCATTTGAAAATCATCCGCTACAGGAAAGAGAGAAGTGATTGTAATCAGTGAATGTCCAATCTCCTAGCAGAAGAAAGGGTTGGATTTAGCATTTTTTCTTTTTTAATTTCTTTTTTCTTCCTTGAAGGGACCATAATATCTTTACTAGTAATTGATAAAAGAATGCACCTTGTTACTTGCATGTATCAGTCATCACGGTCAGCTAGGACGCAGAGTGAATAAAATGCCAAGCCTGGAGCTGGAAAGAGCTGAATTCAAATCTGGCCTCAGAAATCCACTGTCTGTGTGATCCTGGGCAAGTTTACCTAACCTGTTTGCCTCAGTTTCCCTATCTACAAAATGGGGATACCAGAATCTACCTTCCAAGGTTGGTGTGAGGATCGAATGAGGAGATAATTATAAAACACTTAGCATAGTGACTGCTACCTAAATGTTAGCTATTTTTATATATAACAACTGCGATATACTGAAAAGAACACTGGACCTAGAGTCAGAAGACATGAGTTCAAATCCCAGAGTCACTAATTGGTGATTGCATGATCCTGGATAAGTCAACTCTGAGTCTTGGTTTCCTAATTTGTGAAATGGAAAAATATTATTTCTACTACTTATATTATAAAGGCATAAAAATGAGGATCCAATGTGATAATTTGTGAAAATCCCCTCATAAACATTAAGGTTTTATATGAATTTCAGCTATTGATTATTGATTTTTAAAAGTTTTATATATATGTATATGTATGTGTATATATATGTATATAAAGAACTCTAATTTACTGATTAGTTATTGGTTAGTCTACCCAAATTGGGTAGACAAGATTTGGTCACACTAATCAATGTTTTCCCCTACCAGGTTGGGAGGGGAGGACTGAAGGAAGGAGGAAAGAGAGGGTCAAAAGTGAGGCAGTGGAAAATGGTAGAACAGATCTACTCTAAAGTGACTTTACCATCTTAAGAGTCTCACTTTTTTTAATTGTATCTTAGTCTTTCCAAGCTCTCCAAAGCTGGGACTTTTTCATTTTTGTTTTTGTATTGCCAGCACCTAGAACAGTACCATGTAAATATTAAGTACTTATCACAGATTCACAGATCTAGAATTAAAAGGGACCTCAGAGGCCATCTTGTCCAACTCTCTCATTTTACAGATGAAGAATATGAGGTTTTGGGGGAGGGTGTTGAAGGACTTGTCCCAAGACACAGAGTTTTCAGAGGCAGGATTTGAATTCAGGTCTTCTGACTGCAGAGCCAGTGTTCTTTCCACTATACCATCATGCCACCAATAATAAACGTTTACTTAACTGAACTTTCTTGCAAAGCTTTTGAACCCAGACCTTGTACTGGTTGAATTGAAGGAAAAAGTGCACAATATACCCTAGCTAGGGAGTGATTAGTCAGTTTTCCTTGGGGTTGAGAGTTAGATTGATGGGAATATGATAGATAGAAGAGGAACCCTTGTGGGTGGCAACTTTGGGGTTTGGTGGCAGAAAACTAATCTTGCCCTTCCAGGGATATGTCTTCACACAACCAAATGGATAATATGTTAAAGTTCAAAACTGTGAAAGGATTTGAGAGGTGGGATTCATTTTCTATATACTGAACTCTCAGTTTTAAAAATCCAAATCTCCTCATATCAACTTAATGACATTTTTGTATCTCTGGAAATATTTCTATCTAGGAAATAGAAAGAAAGAAAAGAAGAAAGAAAGAACAAAAAGAGCTAACATTTCTATAGGTTTTATTACGTGCCAGGAACTATGCTAATTGTTTTATGATTTTTATTTCATTTGTCCACAGGAGTTCTCCCTTTCATCCAAAGACAGAACTAATAGTGTTTATTCATTTAGTCTATTTTTGATGGCTATCAAAATTAAACCCTTTCATTAGGATTTAGAGCTAGAAGAGACCTTAGAGATCATCTACTCCAATCACTTAATTTCATAAATGATGAAACTGAAAACCATAGGTAGTAAATAGCAGAGTTGAGATTTGAAGCTGAATCTTTTGACCCAAGCTTTATACTTTACAACATATCATGGTATTAGTATAATAAAAATTCAATATTTTAGGATTCTAGTTACATAGCAATTTAGTGAAAGAGCTAGGGTTCTTAGATCTCTTGTCTTCCAAGCCAATGTTCTTTCCTTGTCCCACATTTTATAAGAAGTTAGGGCTGTCTAGTCATCAGTTTCCTTACCGCATCAAATGAAATCATTAGATTAACTAATTCCTAAGGTCCAATTGACTCTAAACTCTTTTTGTCATATGATATCCTATAATTTTTGTCATATGATATCCTATAAATTCTAGGTCTCTATCCTATGACTCTAGCCTATGACTCAACTAAACAAATCTACCTTTCACTCTCCTAAGAAAGTTATTTTCTAAATATATAGAATTGACTTCCATTTAGTCTAATGTCTTTATTTTATAGATTGGAAATATCTTTACAGACTTTCAAAGAAACACATAAGGAAGTCAGTTGCTTTCTAATTATACCTATTTCTTCTACTAAAATGTTATTAGTCTAATTTCTTATCTTATTCACTAGCTCTGGATTTTGCTGATTTTTAGCTGATTCATAAATCAATGAATCAGTAAACATTTATTAAGTGCCTAAAACTATACTAATACTAGGGATATAAAGAAAAACAAAACAAAACAAAACAGTCCCTGCCTTCAGGGAACTTTGTTTTGGGGAAACAGTATGGTTTCTTCCAAAATTCAAATCCATCCTCAAAGAAGGCAGATCTCCCCATACATACTGTGTATATTCAAGAGAACAATTTTTAGGCTTGGAGGGCAGTATGAAAAACAGAGGAACAAAAATGGTTTGAACCTTGTTAGCATTAACAGAGGAGGCTTCCTATTGTGACTCCTTTGCAATGAAAGACTCAGTCTGATGTGGAGAATGGCAAATTTGAATAAAAATTAGTCACATTATTTCATAGTCACACCTCATGTTTTTACTTAGAAGTAATAACATGTAAATCATATAAAACAGGCTTTAAAATCTTTCCTGTATATTTCAAGAAAGGCATAAGCTTTCTTTTTCTAAGAGTAACCTCATGAAATGAAGATTATGGCCCAAACTTCAGGCAGAAGCTTTTGGGAGAATCAGGATGTGGAGATGCATTTCTGTTCTCTCATCCTATTTCAATCTAATCACTTCAAAATTGCATGGAAAAATCAAATTTCTGAAAGTAAATTGTTGACAGTAGGGGTACAATCTCTATCTCTTTGCACTGCAAGAGAATAAGGGGTCTGTTTCTGAAAAATAGGAAGTTGGGTCTAAATTTAGGGCCATTACTCTGATAAAGGATTTCACTGGTATCCATACAAAGTAAAACCAAATGTAGAAGGAAAGATAGAGAGATAGAGATGTACATTATTTCCTTTCTTTTGAAGGAAAACCCTAGTGGGCTCAAGAGACCTAGTTCTTCATCACAATTCTCACTTACTTGAGGCATTTTGGGATCATTGATGTCCCAGTTGAGTTTCATCCCGTAGGAGCACGTGCAGTCGACCTCTTCAAAGGCATCCGTTGCCATTTTCGACCTTCCCTTTCTCTGTTTTCTTTACTCTTTATTGCCCCAACGGGGTTGGGGAAACACCTCCACCTAAACCCGTGAACCTGAGATTAAAAAGAAAAAATGAACAATAATTTTCGAACTGAGAAAGAAGTTAGAGGGTTTTTTTTTTCCCTATTAAAATACAAAGAGCTAAATTTTAGAAATTAAGGAGGCCACTGAGGGAGAGAAGGGAAAGCATCTCCCAGCGACAGGAGAACAGCCCTGGGAGATTATGAGCTGTGTTCCAGTCCAGGACTTTGGTGCTGAAGAGGACAGGTTGCAAGGATCAATGCTCTTCCCGCACATTTCACCATCAGCCAGTGGAGGCTCCTCCTTGCTTTATGTAGACTGAGAAGGGAGGGCAGTTACTTGCCCCCGCCTTTCCTGAGCCCAAAGTCCTGTAGCCCCTGAATTGTTGATCTGATAGGTGGACAGACCACTGAATCCCGAAAAACTCCGAGAGACTAAAGGGAGCCTGAGTCAGGGACTCCCAAGTGAGGGGAAGTGGCCACTAGTCAACACTTCTTGAGAGCCAGTGGCGGCGGTGAGTTTCCTAGTTTAGGTGAGCTTCCCAGCCAAGTCCAGCTCCCTGAGGTCCAGGAGGATAGAGGGCTCCAGCCCCTGAATCTACCTTCCAAGGAAGAACTACAAAGTAACAGCTCTGGAAATTGTATTTGAGTGACCAACTCTGGCTCCAAAGAAGATAAGGCAATGCTTCGTTTTCCAGAAGTGGGGACGATGGACACGGAACTCTACATATAATGTTAGACTTGACTGAGATGTTTGCTAGTTTTGCTGAACTGTTTCCTCCTATCTTTCTTTTTAATTCTATGTTTTTAAGGATAGCTAAGAGAGAAAAAGAGGAAGGATATATACTCGAGATATGTAAATGACGTAAACACAAAATATTTCAGTAAAAATAGAAAAAATTATTGTGGGATCCAGATGAATCTTATCTATTAAAACGAACATTTCAATATAGATAACTTTGCTTAAGCCTAAAGATATGGGGAACCCTGGTCTATGTTATAGAATTAAAGAACTAAAAGAGGACCTTGCAATAATATTCCAACCTACTGTCTTACAGAGAGAAAACAAGTCCAGAGCTGAGAATGACTTGTCCACAATCACATAGCTACTAAGTGGCAGTATTAAACCCAGGTCAGCTGGTAGCCAACTCCAAGGTCCTTGTAGTGCAACACCTTGGGTGTCTGCGCTGCCATCATCTCATTGTATTAGCTTGCAGTTTCCGTCCGTCAGAGTCGAAAGGCATCTCTAGAACCTCGCTTTCTTTTTCAGCATGATGGCAGTGATAGTCTCTATCGCACCTGTCCACAAACTCTCTAGTAGAGTGCATACTAGTTCTTATTCCCGTAGAAGAGGCTACCTACAGCACAGTGACCTCCACTTTCCTTCTCCATGGTACTGGTTGTGGACAATACCGGGTGCAAAGCCTCCTTTTCCTGCAAGATGAGAATTTCTTTGAGCCCATCATTTTCTGGTCCTGTTAATTCTCCCGTGTATCCCACCTCAGACCTCACCTAGCCACATCCGTTACTACCTGGGATTCTTTGAAATGGATAAATTATTTTAATCAAAGCCTCCCCCCTTTATCTGGGTTGCTTGTGGTGGTGGTGCTAGGGATGGATGGGCATGCCAGGGTCCCTGTATTCGTTCTGACATAGGCAAATGAAGTGAAGGGAGATTCTCAGTTCTTGGTCTTATTGACATTTTGACTTTCCTTTGCACCTTCCCTAGTTCCCAACTCAGGATCAAGAGTGCCTTTTTCTATTTCTCCAAGCAGGATCCTGAATCTGGAGAAGGCTGTTTAGTGGCAGGAGGTGGTGATCAGGGACTGTTATGAAACTGATTTGTCCGGGCACTGGGGAATGTGGGAGGATCAATCTTCAGCATTCTGGCTGATTGGGTGGGGTTGGGCGGCTGGGTATCAACCCTTGTGGATTAAGTGGGAAGTCAGAAGTGAAAGCACTCAAGTCCAATTAGGATGCTAAGAAAAATGAAGCAACCAAAGCCCCATGAAACCACGAACTCCTAGAAAACTGGAGTAGAATGTAAATTCCTTGAGGATGGCAGGGACTGTTAGATTTTTACCTTTGTATCCCCAGAGCCTAACGTTTTTTGTTTTGTTGTGGTTTTTTTGGTTGGTTGGTTTTTGCACAAAACAGGTGTCTAATTGCTGATTTGCATGAGAACGTTGAAACACTTGGAGGTGATGAGCACTGAGAATCTGGGGCAGTTTTAGATAGCCTCTGCAGTCCTCTAAGGTTCGGTCTGACTCTGATATTCTGTGATAAATAAAAGCCTTTCCAATCTGTAAGTAGAACCTGCTATAGACAATAGAACACATATCTTGGATATTTTTCTTATTATTATCATCCTCATCTTGAAATAAATGCTTGTTGCTAGCTCTTTACCACCGGTAGGGCAGAGCCCACTTCTGAAGCTATTTCCCCAGAGTAATAATGCTAAATACTTGTACCCTTCCCCTGTTTCATGTGCTTCGCCTTGAGCATTGATTGACTCGATCTTTGGTTAAACTTCCGCAAGGCTCTGGTTGGAGGGGTAGGGGGGTCGGGGACCCCATTAGTCTTAAATCTTCTACTGACTTTCCTATTGTCCTAATGCAAAAAAAGCCTTTTATACAATATTTGTTCGAGACTTTGCTCTTATCAGTTTGTGCTAGGGAAACCTTTGGGAATCTAGGAGTCTTTGCCAACCTGGGGCAAGGGCCTGTGCTAGCCGAACGAGGAGGGATGTGGGAGGAGCAGAGGCTTTTCCGGCGTGATTCTCGTAGTCTTCTGGCCCCGTGGCTCCGAGTCAGTCCTCGGGGCTGGAGCAGCTGTCTCTTATTAGCGTAGAGCTGAGAGCCGCCTGGAGCGGCGAGGGTTGCTCCGTTACCGGAGCTGGAGGATGGAGGTGAGTGGCAATCCGGAGGGTGCTAGGGCTGAATCCAAAACTCTACCTTAGCACCTAGGGTGCAGAGTGGCTGCAGGGAACCAGGATTCCCTCCTTTCTACTTGGGACGAGTTAAACTGGAGCAGAAAGGGAATTGATTTTTTGTTTGGAGAGGGGACGTTACTGTAGTTATATGTTTACCGTGGGGCAAATTTCAGCCATTAAAATGCATTGTTCAGTAGAACTGTATTTGAGTTCCTGGGTTCAAATTCCGAACGGGTCGCTTAGCTCTGAGTCTCAGTTTTTTCATCAGTAAAACGAAGAAGTTTAAATGACTTATGGGCTCTTCTTTGTCCTATGGGCTAAGTGAATAGTAAACCTTTGTCTTTGGAGAAACCTCGTTTTGCCTTGCTTGTTAAAGGTGTGTGTTAAAAGCTTAGATATTAAAGAAAAAAAACCCCAGAAAAATGCAGCTTTAAAACAAAAAAGCATGTGATAAAAGGAGTGTGATAATGTCCGGGCGTTTCTAATCCAGTGTCTGTGAATTTTTTAGCAGAATATTTTGATAACTATTTCTACATTGTTTTCTTTGTAATCCTGTGGTTTTTATGTATTTTTAAAACATTGTTCCGGAAAAAAAAAAGTGTCAATGGGCTTCACCAAGTTGCCAAAAGAAAGCTGATATAAAAGATTTCCTGCTGAAATTTGAAAGTGGTGCTGATTCCTTAGACTCATAGACTTAGTGCTGGACAGAGACTTTAAAAGCCATCATTTTCAATCCCATCTTTTTAATAGCTGAGGAAACTGCAGTTGAAAAGTTAAGGGACTCATCCCAGGTCACAGAGCTAGTAAATGCCTGAGGCGGTATTTGAGTTTACATCTGTCTTGACTCCAAATTTAGTGCCATACCCATTTCCCGACCCTCTTTCTTCTTCCTGTGCTTAGATAGGATCGTGGCTTCCTTACTTCCTCTCCACTCTCCCTTCTTTCCTCCTCTCTCTCTGTTCACACAGGGAATCATACTGTTATCTGCAGGTGCTCTGCCCAAAGGAATATAAATTTTGATTGCTGAAACCTCGCAAGATATCTTGGGGCTTAAGGGTTAGATTTCTTTTTTTTTTCTTCCTAAGAACCATGCCTTAAATCTAAATCACTGAGATTCTCGTTGATTGGCCAGTAGGTCCCCAGCCCAAGCTTCTTTTGGTCATTGTTTGGGTTTTGATGGTTCAGAGTGAGGTAAATCGAAATTGTTTCTGTTTTGGTCAGAAACCCTGAGGGTTTTACTGTCTCAGAAGGATTTGTTTTGACTGGGTAAGAGAGGCCATTTTTTTTGCCTCAATTTTACCTAGTCTTAATCACTGAATAGGCATTGCCTCAAACTGAGACCTGGGAAACACCTTAACTTAAAAAGACCTCAAGGTCTTCCACTGTCTCCAAGACCATCTCTGGTCATTCTGATCTATATCTTGCCACTGGACCCAGAAGACTTTGGAGGAGAAAGTTCAGCTGGTAACTTTGCACAGCCCTGCCTACTTATATCCCATTCATGTCATCTTCCTGATGTCATGGTCCTCTTTGAGAATGAAGGACAAATGGCAATATTGTCCCAGGCAATCATCAGACAACAGTTGTCTATTTGCATTTGTAAAGGAAATTTACTCACAATGGAGCTTCATACACTCATGAAATTATTGATCTATAACAAAAAATAAAAGATAACAATGTTTAAAATGACGAATGAGCCTGCAGGTAACATTATTTTTCTTTATTGACTTGTTCTGATCTTGAAATTGGTTTTTCAAAGAATCATTTTAACTTTATTATGCAAGATGAATTGTTTTTTAATCCTCGGTTTTAGGTTTTAATTTGTAGAATCACATTTGAAATGAAATTTTGGCTTACTATTCCTGATATTTTAACTTATTCTCACAGATGTTGATGAAACATAGACCAGGGAGTATTTTTTTCTTTGTAAATGGCTATATAAAAATTAAGTTAACATGCTTGTTGTTCATACCAAAACTACAAACCTTTTAATATCATGAATCATTTTAAAATAATGATAAATAATTCTTTTCCTGCTTGAAAAGTTACTGGAATAAAAACTTTAAAAAGTTCTTTTTTTTTTTTTTTTTTTTTTACCATGTACAGATAAAGAATGAGAAAGTTCCTTTACACAACATCACTGAAGATGAGAGTGTGTCTGCTGAGTTCTCTGTAAAGATAAATTTTATTTTGTGTTCTTTTAACTGCTTTACATAGCAAGTATCGATGTACCTTTTATATATGCATTGTTGAATTTACTCTCATTTGACTTTTTACATGATGGTAGTAAAACTAACAGTTGTAATTAAAAGTAATTGTAATTTATAATATGTTTATGTAATTTTTTTTAGATATGGATGACCAAATGTTGTATACTAATGGAAACTTCGGGTTTGCTAAATTTTTGCCAAAACAAATGGGGTTTTAGTATGCAGACAGGGAAATCTCTAGGTTGTCATATTCACATGACAATCTTGTTATGTAATTTGGACTGTAGCATTAAAGTATCAAAACATGTGAGAGGCATCACACATTTGGGTGTGTGTCTTGTGAGAAAGAGAGAAACATGGAGACAGAGAGACCCTGACCTAGCAAAAAGCCCATGTGTAAGCTAACGTATAAGTAGAAAATGCCTAGTTCACATATTTCTTATAAAGATCCTATTTCCTAAACACTTAATGCTTCCTTATTATTTCTAATTACATTGCTTTTGAACTACCTTTCTCTCCTTCATTACAATTAGTAATGGCTCTAGGGGAATAAGCATATTTGTATTTGGCAATTTTTACTTTTCTAAAGAACTAAAGACTAGCTCTTATTTCCCCCAAATTATAGAGTCATATTTAGGATAATCATTGATTGTTGTGCATGGTAAAATTCCATTTCAGTTCTACCTTATGTTTAGCCTAAATTATCTCCATACTGAATTTTTAGTCATTATGGTATTTCTGTGAAACTCAAGTATGCATTAATGATATTTATTGAAAAGGTGATTTTCAAACTTCTATCTTTCCAGCTGCAATCACTTATAATTGATGCATTTCATGGTCATGGATTTGAAAAAATAGAAGAATATTTACATCAAAAAGAGAACTCTATTTGTCAAAAATACAACCAACTACTATTAATCCATCTTGACAGATTGATAAATAAGGCAAGTCAAGTATTTGAAGATAGAATGCCAGCATGTAATTTGAACTGAGCTTCATTAACATTATTGTGTCATGAAAATACAGGAGTTGGACAAGAATGAATTCCAGCATGTTTCATTGTTGCTGAAATGTATTCAGAAGTTCTTCACAGATGATAACAGAGAAGATGAGCAGTTGTTAATTCAGCAAGGATTGATTCCAAAGATAAGTGTCCTAATTAAACAGAGCATGGCCATGGGTGGTGGCTTTTTTTTTTTTAAAGCCTTACCCCTTTCATCTTAAATCATTTCTAGATATCACCTTTCTCTCCTCACCCTACTTTCTTAGGTGAAGAGTTACTTTGCTTACCTATCGTGTTAAAATAGACTTTCAACATCATAGTCAAGGAGAAATTTATAAGGATACTCTGCCTAAACTTCATGTAAGAAAACCATAGTGGTGAACTATAGTTAATCCAACACCAAGAGGTTAAAGTGCCTTAGCAGTCAGAGAGATGACCTTGAAGTCAGAAAGCTGTGGGTAGTGCCTCTGACCTTTGTATGACTCTGGGTAAGAAAAATACAGATGGATATCACCAATGAAATCACCATTCCAAGACTGCCTATCTTCTGATCCAGCACTGTGAATTCTATCTATGGGCTGCTTTTTTGGATTGATAAGTATTTCCAGGGTTCACAACGACCACAACAAAAATCTGAAGATAGCCCCAAAAGTTTGTTGAAAATTGTATCTTTGAAATCAAATCTCATTTTTCCATTGACTTTCTGTATAAAATTGATATATATCCTTCAATTCGACAAATATTTAATTGCCCAGCAGGAGTTTACAGTCTATTGGAGGGATAGATAATGGAGACAGATAAGTATAATAAAAAGGAAGGTTATTAGAGCTGAAGGAGAGATCCAGGCAAAGTGCTCTAGGAAAATTTGAAAGAGGAATTTATAGCTTTGGGTAGGAAGCTGGAGAGCTTAGAAGAGGTGGCACCTGTACTGTGAAACCCAAGAAATGGATTACTTGAAAGCTTTTTGCTAGGAAAATGTTTTGACTGCAGCCAGACTTTATAGAATGATCAATGTTTAGAATTCTGGAAGTTTTCATCCTGTAGCACTGTTTTAAATCTAGGATTCTTGTCTTTCACTAATGCTTTGGAGATCCATTTTCAGTGATTCTTAAATTTGGGTCATGATTTCATAAGGGATTGAGAAAAATTTGGCAAGAGTGAAAGGTTTCTGAAGGAGCAATGATGAAAAATTTTTAATTCAAAATCAAATCGTAATGAAACCAAGGTGTTTTTGGCAGTTCTTGCCTGTTTTGCTTTGGGCAATTTCACTGCAGCCTGGATTCTGAACACAAAGGTTGAACACTTTGTACTGCATATACCCTCAGGCCATGTAATACCAGCAAATACTGCCAAAACTGGAAATGAGATCATGAGTGGAAAAATTTTAAGAAACCCTGCATTAAATGACTATTTAGAGCTCCTGTAATTTCTACCTAGTTCTTTTCCCTCAGTGGATTTTTTGGCCAAGACCTATGATTTCATATTTTAGGCAATTCCAGGTGTGGAAGGTCCCTTCACAGATATATTGGCAACTGTCTAAAGAGAGTTACTTGAGTCATTAGAGGTGAATCTTAAGGGTGTGTTGGTCTTGGAATCCATTGTTAAATTTTCAGTGTGTGTATTCACATCTCATAAATTGGCAATTGCTACAAATCAGGGCTTGATTTATTGTAGATTATATGGACTTAAAGTGTTAATAATGCATCTTAAACTAAGAGTATGTGTGCATACATCTTCTTGTTAAATATTTAACAGTATACCTTTGAGTAAGCAAGTCCCTTGCCTCTGGTCACACAATTAGTCTATGTTATCAGAATCCAGGTCTTTTGACTTTAAAGCTGGTCCTCTACCCACCATACCATACTGTCTATCTATACTTATATCATACCTATACCTAGTAAAGTGACCTTGCCTGTATGTCCCCATCCAGTAGAAAGTCGGTTGTACTGTTCATTGTAATTTCTAGTGTATGAGGCTTCAAGGTGGATTAAAAAAACTAGTTCTTTTTTTAAACTGTTTTGTAAGACTGAAATTCTATAAAATAAGCTCTTTTTTTGATTAAATAGGTAGTAGTGACATGGTCATTCATGACTACATTTTTTTTTATTTGTACATGGCTTCCTGGTTTGAAAGAACAATTGGATTTCTGACCAGTGGAGAACTAACCATAACTATGTCCTTGGTTCAAGTTACAGTAGACTTTTTCAACATTGCCTTGGTAAGAAAAGAATGGAAACGGGTGTTTTATTAACCAGATGCCACTTAATTAACAAGAAATTTCAAGAATCTTGAGGTTCTTTATATAGAACTTTAGTGTTTGTAACATGTGAGCTTTGTGAGTATTCTGAAACTTTTACCTAACATGGAAACCATTTCCTTGTAGGCAAATTAGATTTACAAATAGAATATTGTAGGAAAAGGCTGAGATTTTCTTCCCCATAAAATGACTATGATAACAACTGCACAGGACTTATTTCTGGACATATGAAGGGGTTGAAGTTGTGGTAGATGTATCATCACTTTTTTTCTCCCTTATTGCTCTCCAGTGGGATAGTACTAAAATAAGGATTCTTATCCTTTTTTGTGTCCTATACCCCATTGACAGTCTGATGAAGCCTGTGAACCCCTCCTCAGAATAATGCTTTTTAAACATATAACATATGTAGAATTATAAAGGAAACCAATTATATTGATATATAGTTATCAATAAAACAAGTTCACAGACTCCAGATTAAGAACCCTTGCCTTTATTTATATTTTTTTGGAGGCAATTGCGGTTAAGTAACTTGGCCAGGGTCCCCCAGCTAGTTAGTGTCTGAGGCCTCATTTGAACTCGGGTCCTCCTGACTTCAGAACTTCTGCTCTATCCAGAGAACCCTTGCATTTAAACTAAAGCTTAATTTTGAAAATTCTTATAAAGATATTGTATAGTTTTCTTCACCTTCATATGTTTTTCCTTTTTTGTTAGGTAATTTCCAAATGTAGTCTTAAGGGTAAGTAAATTACTGGCTGCTTTAATTAAGAGGTGATTGGCAGAAAGGCCAACAGGACATTTCAGGTGTCTTGTTTGAATTTACCACGAGGCCACAGCCTGGGTTTCAGGTTTCCATATTCAAGAATACTTTCTTCTTCTATTCATTCTCCCTCAACCCACTTATCCAAATCTACCTATTTCTTCACAGCACCACTCCCGTGTGACACCATCTTTTACCTAGATTATTGCAAAAGCCTTTTAATTGGTCCTCAACCATGGGCAAGTTAATCCTGTTTGCCTCAGTTTCCTCATCTGTAAAATGAGCTGGAGAAGGAAATGGCAAACCACTCCAGGCTCTTTGCCAAGAAAACCCCAAATAGGGTCAAGAAGAGTCTGACACATCTAATTGACAAAACAACAAAAACTTGCTTCAAGTCTTTTCCTATTAAAGTCTATGCTGCACAGACCTACCAATACAGCTTTCTTTAAATTCAGATCTGAACTTCTTGTTCTCCCACTCGTTCAACTCTATTGTCTCTAGGATGAAATGGAAATTCCTAAGTTATCCTTTATAACCCATTGCTACCTTGCCCCAACATATCTTTCCAGCTTTATTGGACATTACTCCCCCTCTCTGATCCAGCCAAACTGGCCACCTTACTAGGTACACTCCATCTCTAGTCTCCATGCTTTTGCACTGATTGCCCCTCATCGTTGGAATGCACTGCCTCCCTAACTTTGCCTCACGGAGTTCACTCTTCAGTTGGCAGCTCTGTTGCCATCTTTTGTGTGAAACCTTTCCTGCTTTCTGCCCCTTCCCACAAATGCTAATGCTCTTTCTCAAGCTAGCTGGTATTGAATTATTTTGTATGTATTCATGTTATATTTATGCCATATTTATGTGCTTGTTGTCTTCCCCACTAGAGTGTAAGCTCCTTATAACCTTTTGTTTCTTGTAGCACAGTGTTTGGTACACAGTGGACACTTAGTAAATACTTGATTGATTGATTGAACTTACTCAGGGATTGCTTAATCTCTGTGGGACTGATTTAGTTCAACAAATGTTTATTGAAC
This sequence comes from Bettongia penicillata ogilbyi, assembly GCA_023548195.1. Lineage (NCBI taxonomy): Eukaryota > Metazoa > Chordata > Mammalia > Diprotodontia > Potoroidae > Bettongia > Bettongia penicillata. The sequence continues at coordinate 1,778,064 of JAJHZJ010000589.1, forward strand.
ACAACCCTTTCAAGGCTCTGGGAATAGAAAGATGAAAATCTAATAATGTTCTTGCTCTCAATAATAAAATAATAGCTTACATTTATTTACCTAAGGTTTATAGCATACATAGGAAGTATATGACTATATTGTGAGATGATTGATTGTACGAGAAATGTCATAACAGCAATAAGAGATTAAATGATGGGGAATTCTAGCTGGGAGAACCAGGGCAGGATGCATGGAGCTACTGGTGCCTGAGCTGGACCTCAATGGGATAGAATTCAATGGAGGGGGGCTATTTAATGCATGGGGACTGGCCTGTGCAATTGTTTTAAGAAGAGAGGGACTGGATCAGAGGAGTGTTAGTAATTCATTTTGTCTGAAATGTTGAGTCAAAGTAATGTGAGAAAAACACTAAAAATGTATATTGGAGCCTGATTGTGAAGAATGATGTATAATTGGACAAGGACTCTGGTTTTTTTGTTTGTTTTTTTTGTCCTCTAGGCAAAGAGGATCTATTGAAGGCTCTGAGCAGGAGAGTACTGTGATCAGATCTATCTATACAATATGAAGATTGTTTTGGTAGTGATCCAACTGATGAGAAGAGAGGCTGGAGGCAGAGATGCCAGTATGGCAGGGCCTAGACTAGGGTACCAACTGTGTCTGTCGGGGGGAAGGAGACAAGGCAAGAAGGAAAACTCAAATTAAATTCAACAAATAATCCTTAAACACATTATATATAAGCATCTGCTAGATGTGGGGGATAGGATATGAAAGAATAGATATGAAAGAGACCCTATTCTACAGGAGTTTACTAGGGTGGTTGTGAGTAACTAGGTACTGCCAGGGTGAGAGTATAATGAGAATATAATGAGAGCAAGGGAGATGATCTAGTGCTATGAGAAATTTTAGAAGGGAGATCTCAAGAGAGTTTGTTGAGAAGTCCTGAGTTTGTCCTCGAATTGACAAGACTTCTCCCTAAAAAGATTGGGGTCCAGGGGTGAGAGGATGAATCTCATTCCAGGTATTGGAAATTATGTACAAAGGCTGTAGAGGAAGAAGAAGCAGAGAATAATCTAGCTTTTCCAGAACATGAAGTAAAGCTGAACCAGTAGCTTGGAGCCAGCTTGTGGAGGGTTTCAGTGCTAAGGCCAGGGGTTTTTACTTAATTTGGTAGGTACTTCCTGTCTGATGGTTCTTCAAATTTGCTGATAGCCTGGGGGAATATGGAAGGATTCATGAAGAGGGAAGGTTATGATTCATTCATCCAACAACGATTTATTAATAACCCATGTGCTAGATGCCAAAGAGAGGAAAGAAAGATAAGATATAATACGTGTACTTCTAGAGCTTATATTTAGTTAGTGTGAAAACTTTATAAGTATCGTATACAATATTATATAAATATATTAGGGGGTTGCAAAGCCAACTGTTATGTGAATTCTGAAGGAAAATGTAATTTTTAACTCGAGAAACCAGGGAAATCTTTATGTAGAAAGTATCATTAGAATCAGGCTGTAAAAGGATGGATAGGAAGTCATTAATTTATTGGAGGGAGGACAAAAACATTCTAGCTATATGTGATATAAGGAGCAAAGACACAGGCAGAGCATATTAGGATTAAGTCCCTTTGACTAACGTACAGTGCATGGAGAGAAGGCAAATCTGGAAAAGCAGGGCAGCACTAGGTCATGAAGGGCCAAGAATCCAGATAGACAAGTGTGATTTTTAGGCAATGGGGAGCTACTGAAGATTTTTAAGCAGATATGTGACTTAGGCAACCAGATCTATGCATGAGAAAAGTCAGTAATTGCAGGTTAGAGAAAGCATGAGACAGAAAGACTTGCTGAGAGGCAACCACTGTAGCAACCAAGGTGACTTTTGCACAGTGGTGATGGGAATAGAGGAAGGGTTGCATGTGAAGGATGGATGAGAGGGAGAGAGGGAAGAGTTGAAGATTGGGCTCCACATCTAGGAGACTGAGTGACATGGGGGGGTGCCTCAGACAGAGACTAAGTCACAAAGAACAGGATGTGATACATATTTCAAATTCATCAGTGTCCTGCAAACTGATAGAGGAGGATGCCAAAAGAGGGGGAAGTAGAAGAGGAAGAGAGAGGGATAAAGAAGAGAAAGGGAGAAAAAGAAGGAGGGAGAGATAGATGGGGAGAAGGAGGAGTGCAGAGTCAAGGGCAAGCCTTTAAGGACTGCCCATAGGAAAGGTTCAGGAAAAGAATAAGGAGAGATTAGTGAGGCATTAGGAGAAGATCAAGGAAAGTGTGGTGTCCCTGAAACCAAAGGAGGGGTAAAAAAAGTCCAGGAGTTGAGAATGGTCAAAAGCTACAAAGAGGTAAAAAAAAAAATGAATAAAATATTTATTAACTATTAACTATGTGTGAAGCAATGTAGAGGAGGGGAAGGTCAGCATTAGGGAGTAAAGCTGGAACAGAAGTAGTACAAAGGGGAAGGGACTAGGGGCTGAGGACAGGACCCTACTGTGGGTAGGCAGAATAATAGTTGGTAGCTATATAATAACAATGGCCAACATTTATGTGGCACTTAGCATGTGTTAGTAACTATGCTAAGTGCTTTACTCTCATTCGATCCTCACAATAACCTTGGGAGGTAGGTGCCATTATCATCCCTATTTTACAGATGAGGAAACTGAGACAAACAGTGGTTAAGGGACTTTGTCAAAGGTCACAGATAAGTGTCTGAGACAGAAGTTGAACTGAGGTTTATCTTACTCCAGACACAGAGTTCTGTCCACTGTGCCACCTAGCTGTCACATGCACATATGTGTATACATGTGCACTGTGTGTGTATACACACATATGTATGTATATGTTCACACACATGTATATGTACCTATGTATCCTTTTAGAGAGGTAAAGTTGATCCAAAACAATGGGAAATGCCAAATACTGGAAGGGCTGTGGGAAAAGTGGTAATTTAACATACTGCTTGTGAAATTGTAAACTGTTCCAGCCATTCTTGGAAGCATTTTGAGTACTATACCTGAAAAAAATCCATTAAACTGTACATGTGCTTTGACTTGGTTATAATGTTACTAGTCCATGCTCCAAAGAGATCAGAGAAAGGGGAAAAGTCCCAAATATGTGTGTGTGTACACACACACATATGTATACACACACATATAATAGTCCTTTTCGTGATATCAAAGAACTGGAAACTGGGGGAATAAATTGGGTTGTGACTGAATAGGTCATGGGATATGATGGTAATAGAATACTATTGTGCCACAAGAAAAGATCAAGGAAATGATTTCAGAAAAAAACTTGGGAAGATTTGTATGAGCTGACACAAAGTGAAGGAAGCAGAATCAGAAGAACAATTTTTACAATAATAACAGCATTGTAAAGATAAACAGCCTTGAAAGACTTAGAAAATCTGATCAATACACTGACCAACCACAAATCCAAAGTCTTCATGAGGAAATAGTCTATCTAGATGGAGAGTTGATGGGCTCAGTGCAGATTAAAGCATCTTTTCTCTTCTTTTCTCCTCTTGACATGGTTAATGGGAGAATTTGTTTTGACTGACTGTAAATATCCTTAAACAAGTTTTGTTTTTCTTGCCTGTTCAGTGGGGGGCTGGGAGGGGAGAGGGAGACAATATGCAACTAAAATAACATTGAATTTACAAAGGCAAAACAAAAGTGAGAGGGGGTAGAAGATCAGGGAAGGAAATTTCTGAGTTTACAGCCTTGGAAAAGGGGATCAGTTTCTGGGAAATGTGAACAATAAAGTGTGACCACTCAGTTAATAGCTGAGGTAGGTTAGAAATGGATTAAGGAAAGGTTGAAAAGGAGGTTGAACTGTGAACCTTGGATGTTTAAAGTATCATCAGCAGGGACTGTTTTCAAAGTGTGTTCTAGGGATCAAAGGAACTCCCCAGAACTCTTTTAAGGGGTCCACAAAGTCAAATCTATTTTTATAAAAATACTAAGGTACTTATAATATAGTAGTGCCAAGAAAATATCTTAATTTTAAGATGTTTTAATTTATAATAAGTATTCAATATAGACAAAAACCCTTGTGGCAGGGAGGCGTTCTTAATTTTTTAAATTAATTTTATTATTGTTAATGAATTTTTAATTAATTTTAAAAATTTTTAAAAATTTAATTTTTTTTAGTATAAAAGGGTGCTTAGACCCAAAAGTTTTGGGAACCAATAATCTTCAGGAATACTGAAGCTTCTTAAGGATGAGGGCAGGATTTGGAGTGGAGAAGAGCAAGGTGTTCAACTCATTGAGGCAGGTGAAAGAAGGACCTAGAGGTCAGTCAGTGACTGTGACAAGGATCCGAACAGTGCGATGCAATCAAAAGGAGTTTATCTCAAAAGAAAAGAGTTGCTGAGGAAGGTAACAGAGCAAGGGTCCATATGTTATCATATGTTATCATCTTCTGGCTTTGTGATCAGAGAGCTCACTGAGCAGCCCCAGGAAAGGGTGCTAAGGGAGATGGTATTTGTAGGGGAAAAAATCTGGCTTCCATTAAGATGAAAGGAGTAAAGAAGAACTTTAATAGAGTTGGAGTTTCAGAGGACATATAGTAGAAGGGGTGGCTAGAAAATAATGAATGGTAAGTCAGGGGAGAATTAGAGTCCTGGTAACAGGGGAGAGAGGTCTTTGCTCAGGCACACAGTTGGGAATGTAAGCAATTGGAGGAGTGGACACTGGGGATTTGCTAGTTGCCCTGCAAAGGTATAAGCTTGTAGAGAAAAATGGCCCTGAGGGTTTAACTAGGATATTGGTGAGAATGGGAGCTTCTTAGGTCAGAGGTGGTTCGTGGTCAGATGACTAGTTAGGAAGGGCCAAAGGCTGTGTGGCACCTGGAAAGGGGCTGGAGTTCAAAGTGTAAGCAGGGGTGGGGAACCTGCGGTCTTGAGACCACATGTAGCCCTCTATGTCCTCAAGCATGGCCCTTTGACAAATTTGTTCTGTCAAGTTTGGATTCAGTTAAAGGGCTGAGCTTGAGGACCTAGAGGGCCACATTTGGCCTCCAAGTTGCAGGTTCCACACCCATGGTGGAAGTTAAAAAAAATTAAAGGCTTTACTCTATGGAACTTTTTCATTATAGTAGAATCATACTCTTATTTGTAAACATGAATTGCATAAATTCCTGCATAGCAGGAGTCTACATTCTAGTACCCTTTCAGAAGGAAAATGGAAAGATCAGGTCCTGTCTGAAGTTATCCTTCAGCATAGAACTACAAATGTGAGCCTAATGCAGCCCAGGTTAGGACAGTGACTTATGAGACAAGGAGAACTTACACGTTCATGTCAAGATCAAGCTTATAAATTACTCATCTGCCTATGCAGTGTGTGATTTGACCACGACTCAAAGTACCTGCCTTTTTCCAAGGTCTCTTTCCTATTGTGTTTGTCCTTCATTCTGGAAGAGGACCGTGAAATCAAGATGATGACATGACTTGCAGTTGACTTTGATTTGAATGAGGGAGGGCTGTGCAAGGTCACCAGCCTCACTTCTCCAGAATCATCTGGGTCCAGTGGCCTGACATTCATTAAGATGACTGGAGATGGCCTAGGATGCAAGAGGAGACCTTGGCCATCTTAGGCTAAGGTCTTAATCAGATTCTCACTTTGAGTGAGAAACACCCATTCAATGAATAGTCTTCTTTAAGTAGGTACTCAAGGGATGACCTCTTTTAATAAAAAATAAATAGCCAAAAAAATCAAACTGGGAGAGGAAGACCCTCAGGGTTCCTGGTGAAAAGCCATTATTAGAGATTCATTGCCCGTTTCAAAGGTCTTCTTTTAACTGGATCTTTTCCCTGGAAAAGAAGCCTATCACAAACACTTAGCCCACATGACTTTTATCATGAAAGCACTTGGAGGTATATGTGGGAGTGGGTGCAGTGCACCAAAAAGAGGAAAGGAATGTAGAAAGGAAGGTCATTGTGTGCTGATGGCAAACATCTTTTTTACAACTTTACCTAAGATGTTCCAGGTTCTGATCATCTTGTGATGTTTTAAATTTGATAACAGTTGCATTGTTACCTTTTTTTTTTGCATGTGTCTTATTGATATTTTAACTCTGCTTTTAGGAAAAAATGAGCTCTTGGATTCATTCTTATTTAAGCTAGGACTTCTAGTGACAGACAAGACTATTAATTATTTTATTCGAGAGGAGGTATGCTATAGCTGATGAAAATGGTGACAGGCATCATGTGGTGGAAAGATTGGATGTGGAGTCAGGGAAACTGAGTTTAATCTCACTTGGGACATTTATTGGATATGGGACTGGACAGGTCATCTACCCTCTCTTGATCTGTTTCTTCATTTGCAAAATTAGGCAGCTGGGCTAAATGGCATCTCAGATCACTTCCAGCTCTGGGTCATAGAAATGCTTAGGAAATCTGGGCAGGGGCAGGGAATCATGTTTGGCTTTCCATGTCATACTTAATGTGTGTATGTATATGTTTTCTCTTAAAAGGGTCTAAGGACTTTGAACTCCATCTTGGAAAAAGTACCTCGGGGAGAGAGTGAAAAATTTCCTTTATCAGAAAACAGGAGTTTTCTTTTGTAAGTAGCCTCATAGCCAATTGTGGGATGTTACAGAGGATATAATATGATCTAATACAACATAAAATATGATATAGTCAGAATAACTGACATCTAAAAAGTGCTTTAAGATTTATGGAAGTGTTTTATATATGATCTCAATATGGAATGTTATATTGCGTCCTTTGCTGTGTTCAGGCCCTGAGACACTTTCTTGAAAATTCGGGGAGAGATGGTCTCTTGGATGACCAGTTATGGGCTGTCTATATGGTGTAAGAAGATCGATCAATTAGCAAGCATTCATCAAATGTCTTAACTGTGCCAGGCACTGTACTAACTAGAGAAACAAATTCAAAAATGAAGCAATCTCTAGACTCAGGGAGCTTCTATTTGGTGAGGAAGTAGTACATTATGGGAACGGGGAATGGCCAGTGTCAAGGCATGGAAAGGGTAAGAAACTGTAAGTTTCCCTGATCTGAAGCATGTGGGAAGTAGTGACACATACTGAGGCTGCAAAGATCCACCTGGGCTGGGTTGTTATTTCTCGCTTTGAAGGCCAGATAGAGGAGTTTGTTTTTAGTTTAAATTTAATGGAGAGCTGAGGAGGGACAAAGCATTCTACTTTAGGATACTTTGCCAGTTGTATAGAGACTTGGAAAGAGGGAGAGCCTGGAGGCAGGGCAGCCAACTGGACCAGGGGCGGGAAACCTGTAGCCTCAAAGCCGTGCACATGTGGCCTTCTAGGTCCTCAGTTCTTTTGACTGAGTTCAAGTTTTATGGAACAATTCCTTTTATTAAGGAGATTTGTTCTGTGAAGTTTGGATTCAGTCAAAGGCTGCTCTAGCCTGTTGCAGTAACCTTTGCACTAGGATGGTTGTGGTATGAGTAGGAAAGAAACAGATGCATAGAATGTGGAAAAAAAGAGAGTCAGCAAGAATTTGGCAACTGATTACACTAGGACAAGTGGATAAGGGTGAAAAGTTGACGATGACTCCCCGGTATCAGAACTGGATGATGAAAATGGCAAATGGGGCTTGTTGATTATCAGTAAAATATGAAGATTTTTTTACAGTGGGTGCATTGGGTTTGGACATTCCTTCCAAGAACCTTGAGGCAGTTAGCACAAGTATTGTTATTATTATCTCCATTTTACAGCTGAAACATTCTTACAGTGTAAGATCAAACTGGAAAAGATGCTTTTATGGTTCTGCTTATATGTGATTTCACTAATCTTAACCTATATTCAGATATTTGGGATCATTCCTCCAATTTTAAAATAGTTTTTTAATGTAGTCTTATAATTGTGATATAAGCTGCCTATACTTAATTTTAGAAATATGCTTATGAGCAATTCAAGATATTTCTGGACTTTAGACTCAAGATGGGGATCACAGATACGGCAAAGCTAGACAGCTGATTTCTGAGTAGCATGCCTTGCATTACAGTGTGGGAGTTTGTTTTCCTTTAGAATTTAATGAAATAGACACAAATTAGCTGACTAATTGACTGCTGAGAACTAAGACTTAAGTATATATATTTATATGTATATATATTTGTGCTATAACTTGAAATTCCCATTTAAAACAATACCTATAAAATGCAGATTTAAATTACTTTGAATTTTTTTTGAAGAAATCACTTGTGTTTCATTTTTTGTTTTGCATTTGGTTGAACCATAAAAAATGTGTAATTTAGGATGATGTGATAGTTATAACTTCATTTAATTACTGAAATCTCATAAATTCCCAAATTAAAGTTTAACCTGATTGAAAACTGATAAATTATCAAATGCAGACCATGTATATCATGCACCAGCTATCAGAGGTCCATTAGGTGACAGATATATTTGCAAAGAGTATAAAAGACCATGCTTTATAAGAGGTATGAACCATAGACTCAGGACTTTGAAGATCTCAGGTGAGAAAACTGAGGCACGAAGAGGATGCAGTAACTGAAACCTCACCTTCATTTATAAATACCTCAACTGGCTGTAAAAAGCTAAATCATTCCTTTTTTAAATCTTCATTTAATGATTTTAATTTGTTCAGGAAATCTTTTTTTTCCTTTAAAAATAGCATGCAATTTTTATACTGAATCTGAAAACATCCATACTGTTTTTTGCTTATTGGAGATAAAATTTTATCTCATTTGTTCTAATGCTTATATATAAGATTTTACTGTTCATTCTGAAATTTAAATGAACTCATGTATATTAATTGTTTTCAGGAAAGACCTTGCCAGTGCAATTCTGGACATAGGTGGTAAGATGTTTAGAAGAATTATTAATTGAAAATGCTTTGCATTTTTATGCATTTTTATTTTTATGTTATACTTATGTGAGAATTAAATTCAGGTCAAATTAAAACAGATTTTATTTTGATAATACAAAATAGTTAAAATAGCTATTATTTCAGTTACTATGGGAAGTGGTCTTGCACTATAATTCTATTCCATAGGAACTTTTAACAAACTTAATTTCAGATTTATATTTATAAATGTATGTAACTTGTAAATAGTTTTAAGCATCCTTTTGCATTTTAAGGATTCTTTTAATATTCCTTTATTCTGTGGGCCTTGAGAATCTGTATGTATAGTTGAATAGATTCCAAGGTAGCACCAAAATACTTAATGTATGAAAGTTAGTGAAGTAAATTTTATTCCTCTTCATATAAGAAGGCAATGCTTGGTTCTGAAGAGGGAATTTTTGAGGCCAATTAAGTGCTTCTTTGGGAATCACTTTTTTATTTTATGCTTAGAAATATAGTCATTTCTGATATTTTTTATCCTTAGATTATGATTTTCAAGTTGCCCTTTCGGAAGTTTTGTGCAGGATGATGAGCAAAAAGTCCCAAGCTGACCTTGCCCATAGACTGTTTGAAGATGATGCTGTTGCTGTAGCTTTCAAAGAGATAAGAGAAAAAGAATTTGAGACGGTAAAATGCCCTATCTAGAAAATTTAATTTTGCAGATATTAAACACCTAGATAACGTGGGACATACAAAAAAGTTACGAAATATATAGCTGCAGATCTTTTTAAAAAAAATATTTAATTTTTTCCCAATTACATGCAAAAAAATTTTTTAAAAGTTTTGAGTTCCAAATTCTATCCTTGATGATAAGTAATCAGATAAAATCTATTTTCATATTAGTCATTTTGTGAAAGAAAACTTGAACAAAAAAATGGAAGAAGAAAGAAAGTGAAAAATAGTATGCTTTGGTCTGTGTTCAGACACCTTCAAGTTATTATTCTGGAGGTGGATGGCATTTTTCATCATGAGTCCTTTGGAAATGTCTTGAATCACGGCTGCAGAGCTTAAGAAGTTTAAATTATCACTGGAGACCTAGATGTATCAGACAAAAAGATAATGTAAGATAGTATGTTAGTGGGCAGTAGCTACCGGTATGATTGTGGAAAAGTCACATAAACTTCTTTGGGACTTCCTCACTTGTAAAATGAGGGGGTAGTACAGGAAGATTCCTGCTGTGGCTGATGCAGCTGCTCATCTGAGTGCTCTGGGATATGAGAGTATAGGTAAATCAGATGGGATTGGGATGCTTGATGGAAAAAGAAGTGACTTGAACCTTGAGGGTTAGATAGGTTTAGGAGAATGAGAACAAGAGCATTTTTGAATTGGAGGGAACTTGACTAAATCAATGAAACGTGGGAATTCTCATGTGTTTGGGAACGTGAAGAAGATTGGCTTGATGTAGAATGTAGGAATTACATTGCATGATCCAAGGAATATCAGCTTTGGAAATAGAAAATTCCCTGTTTTATTGCTGTGCAGTCCTGATTCTTCATGATTCCATCTGGATCTTCTTGGCAAAGATACTAGAGTGGTTTGCCATCTCCTTCTCCAGTTTATTTTACAGATGAGGAAACTGAGGCAATCAGCGTTCAGTGAGTTGCCCAGGGTCACACAGTTAGAAAGTGTCTGAGGCCAGATTTGAACTCAGGAATATTAACTGTATCCACTGTTGTCACCTCACTGCTCCAAATTTCCTATAGCCTAGAGAAGGAAAAACAAGCAACTTATCAATATGCTTCCATATAACTTAGATCCACTAGAGCTTTTTGTACAAGTGAATGGGTCCTCCTAGCCTTTTGTGTATCTTTGGAATAGAGCAACATTTAACTTCTTGAATTTTATTGCCCAGTTTACCTTGCATTCTGAAATAAACCATTATATGAACTTAAGGAGTCAATGTTGAGGAGGCTAAATGTGAGGGACTGACTCTTGGAAAATACCATCCTTTTACCTATGAGACAGTCTGTGATGAGCCCCAGCCCCCGTTCATCTTGAACAAAAATTATGTTCTCAGGGGTAGTATTTTACACTTTTAATTAAAACTGAAATTTTAATATATTAATATATTTTATGTCAGATGACCACTAAGGTTCCTCCTAGCACTTGGTCTACCCTTAAGGATCATAGCATGACTTTTTTTTCAAATGGCAGCCATGTGTACCATAGATACAAGTTTTGGCCTCTTTGACACTTTATTTTTCCACAGAACAGATAATTATAATGAAAAATTAAGATTGAGGGAAGGGAGTAGGAGAGATTAGATGCTCTGGAGAGCAGTCAAGATGTTAATTGATGTGAGGAAAAAAATGGCAGTCTCCTTTACATGAATATATATCTAAATATATATTTACACGCACATATATAAACAATATGTCTACTTAGTACTCAGAGAAATGACATGGAAATGAGGAGTCTTTTTCCAATTAAAAATACTTTATTTTATTTTGCTTTTTGTTACATCTTAAATTCCAAGCTGTCTCCCTCCCTCTGTTCTTACCCCAAACTAGAGAAAGCCTCCATTTGATGCAGATGTGTGTGTGTGTATACACACACATACATACACACAGATATATATGTACATACATATATATATATACACACATACACATGTATATATACGTTTATGTATATATATACACTAATAATAAATAGGAACATGCATAGTATGGTTTCACAGATATATGTATAAATGTGTGTACATATGTAAAACCGTGCTGTGCATACCTTCATTGACCTTTCTGTGGTGGATAGCATCTTCCTTCATAGGTGCTTTGTAGCTGATTTGAATTTTATAATACTTAGATTAGCTCGGTCATTCACACTTATTCCTTGAACAGTATTGCTGTTGCTGTATCCTACATTCTCTTGTTTCTGCTTTTTTCACTCTTCTTTATTTCATGTGAGTCTTTCCATGTTTTTTTTCTAAAACCAACCTGCTCATCATTTTTTTACAACCCAATAGTATTCCATCACAATTATATACCACAACTGGTTTAGCCATTCCCCAATTGGTGGGAGATCCCCTCAATTCCCATTTCTTTGCCACCACTAAAAGAATTGCTATAAATATTTTAGAACATATAGGTTCTTTTCCTTTTTTCCCTGGGAGACAGACCTACTAGTGGTATTGCTGGTCAAAGGGCATACACAGTTTTTTAACTCTTGAGCATAATTCCAGATGGCTTTCCAAAATGGTTGGATCAGTTCAAAGTTCCACTGACGGTGTATTAGTGTCCCAATTTTTTCACATTCCCTCTAATGTTTGTCAGAAGATGAGGAATCTTACTAGATGTGGATGTAGTTCTTTCTTGATAATGAAAGAGAACAGAGGTAAAAAAGAACTTTAAAATGTGCTTTGGGGATCAAAGAATGGAAGATTTATCCTCCACGCTGCTTTTGCCGTAGGTGGATGCAAAAACAAATGTGTGCTCTCAGAGTACTTACCACCTGGTAGTGGGGTGAAGGGATCCCAAAAGAACTAGGCACATACATCTGAAAATATTCATTTGAGTAGATGATCCATGCTCATGTGTCTTCAAAAGCGGAGTAGAGGAGGGAGAGAAGAGACTTAAGATGGAAAATGAAATACTCTAACTAACGTAGCCTGTTGAAAAGAACTTGCTTACCTTCCCAAAGGAGGGAAAAATGGCAACATTCGTCAAATGACAAAGCTAAGGTTTCCCTTGAAGAAAAATATTCTTCTCGAAAAAGTGTCCTAGGTATTTCTATTCTTGGTCTTTGTGATAATTCTGATTTTTGTAGACCTTGGTTCAACCTTGTGCCCCTAAAGCAGTCTTATTATACTTCCACCAGATTCTTCTGGGACTGTGGAAAAATTTCTCTTCATAAGCATTCTAAAAGTAAAATGCAAGCCAATAAGAATTTGGTTTATAATCTCAGCCTTTAATTTTAACAAACAAATAACTGTTTTACCACTTGTTTTATCTTGAAGGATAGTAGAAGATTTCTTAATTGCCTAAATGATAAGCTTGGTGATGAAAGAAGGTAAGAATATCAATTTGTATATAATTGGGCTTATTTTGGTAGCAGTGGGATTGAGAAGTGTCGTTGATATTTTAGAACAACAAATGAAAAGAACATTGCCTTTGGAATTTGAGAACCTGGGTTGAATTCTACCTCTGCAGCTTAGTATTTGTGTGACCTTGAGTATGTCACTTTACTTCTGTGGTCTCAATTTTCCTACTCTGTCAAATGAGAGATAGAGTTAGAGGGCTTACAACTCCTTTCAACTCTCTATTTACAATCCTACATGTATTCTTCTCCCTGTTAGAGATTCTGACCAACTTCATTAGCAACTGGCTTTGAGATTTATCAGTTGGACTCTTTGCCCGATTCTGTCCAAAGGGATTTAACAACATATCTGATTTATATGAGAACATTTGTTTATAAAGCTTCTAAAATTTTGTTTTGGTTCAAATCATTTTTCTAATGGTGTTCTGTTTTGCAGGGTTTATACATTTCCATGTATTTCTGCCTTTGTTGATGGATATGAGGTAATACTATTGCTCTCTCCTTTTTCCTTCCCCGGGGCATGTTCATTGCATAGTTAATTTAATTGGGAATATGAAACCTATTTTATTATGGTATGGGGAAATTGCCAGAAAATCTTACTGCATTGTCTCATTATGGCATGTGGATGTGACCCACGCTTCCTAAAAGCTATACCTGTCAAGATTATACCATACTTGAAATATTTAGGGCCCAGTAACCCACTTAAATCCCATGTAGATTTTGTCAGAACAGCCCATTTAAGTATAGAAAGCTATACCACCAATTGTTTGGCCACTTGGTGATCTATTATTTGGGTGTGGCAATTTAATAAGCAAAGAAAAACACAAAGTTACATTCAGTCCTTTGTAGCTGCCTTTCATTTATGTAGTGATGGTATTAGGATGATGGAAAAGGGGGCACAGAATGCTAAGTGCTACAGAGTGCTTAGATTATCTATAAACATTAGCTCAGATTCTGGTTTTCCAAATGTGATATTATTGTCTAGCTATATACCACTGGAGGAACCAAGTCATTTTAATTGCAGTTTGTATATGTGTCTCTTGTTGAGGATGGAAAATATAAAAGAATCCACATGTGAAGAATTTCATAAGATCCTGAAAATTATCAATGTATATGTTGATATTTAGCAACTTCAGTGGAGGGAGGAGGATCTAGGTAAGGTGATTGGAAAATACTGAAGAGGAGAGAGAGAGAGCGTGTAGACTAGTAGACTACACAGAAGGCTCTCACTTATCATAGTGGATACTTTCTTTTAGAAAAGAATAAGAAAAATCTAGATTGAGTAAGCACCAAGTAATATCACAAGAAAAGAAATTGATTATATTTTAAAAGACAGTAAATGACTCTTTACTGATCTGGGAGTCCTGACTAAATCAGTTACATGTCATCAGACCATGAACTTGTGAGAACAAAGATCCAAATTAATACAAAACTAGAAGAAGAAAGGTATGGCAAACAATGAAACCACTTTAAGCTGTACAGTAGGCCTCAGGGTAGTGTCATGGAAGGAAGAGGTAGAAGTGAGGCAGCTGGGATAGATGGAGATCAGGTCAGAAAGTGAACTGGGAGGGCAGCTAGCAGCATGGCTGGGACTTTTGATGTAGTGGTTACAGGCAAGGATTCCTCAATCAAGTCATTAGCAAATATGGAATCATTTTGGTGGAGAGGGAGCAATGGCAATAATTATAATAGAGAAAAATTAGGATGTGAAAACAGAGGCGCATTACAGTGAAAATGAGTTTTACATTAGAAAATTTTACCATGAAAAGCTTTAGTCTTTGGAAATACTCTTAATTGTGGGAATAGTGATGGACAATTCTTATTCACAAGCAAAATAATCACGATGTAATTTCAAGGGACAAGAAGGATGCTCTTTGCCACCTAAGTTTTTTTCCCACCTAAGTGATAATGCTTGATACTTGTACAAATTATACTTCTTCCTTGTCTCTGCAGTTCATTGGCTTCCTTTACATCTTTCAGCTTCAGAAATCCTCATCATCTGTAAGAGGCCTTTCTAGGTCCTCCTTCCTTCTCCCATCTCCCTTTCCCCTACCCTTGCTCCCCATCCTACATCATCTTCCTTAGAGAGAGTGTGTGTGTCTTATACTTAATGATAAAAAGCACATCCAAGACTGTAATGTTAAAATTCAAAGGTGGCTTGATTCACTGTCCTTGGTGGCAAAATGAGTTTATTATAAAAATCTTTGCAAATCTTTTCTGCTATTGCCTGATCTCCTTTCATATTTTTTCATATTGTCTCCCTCGTTAGAATTGAAGGCAGAGACTGTGTTTACCTTTCTTTTATATCCCCAGCTCTTATAAGAACTTAATAAATACTTTTTGACTGATCACAACCGACAATAATGTCTTTTATTTAATTGTATGGAGATTATTAAAAATTTAAATATTCCTGGGAGAAATAATATTTGACAGTTTCATGCATCCTAATGCTATCCCACATTTATATGACACTTTCCTTATGATAACCCTGCAGAGGAATGGGGCTGTCTTTTCATATTTTTTTTTGAGGGTCGTGTTCATTCTTTTAAATTCTGTAATGTTCACTTTCGGTTGTTTTTTTTTCCCATTTATGTGGTGTTATATTCATTGTATGAGTGGTTTACTTGGCTCTACTTACTTTATATCAGTTAATGTAAGTTTTGCCATCTTTCTTTGTATAAATCATATTCATAATTTCTTATAGCATAGTAATATTTCATTATTTGATTACCACAGTTCAAAAATTCATTTATAAAGCAATTTTGTCTCTCACAAAACTATATATGCATAGGACAAGGTATCATGAAATAAACTGGAATGATCTCTTTTCTTTGGAGTCATTCGGGGCTCACAGAAAATTGTCCAGGAAAGATGAGAATAATTTCTTACTCTAAGTATAGACTATAAACTGTACAGCCATGAACTCTACCCAAAGAAAACCCCAGGCTCCATCTAGGTCCATAAAGGAACTCCACACAAGGGATGGCCGGGTGGGAAGAACTTCCTGCAAGGGTTTAATGAACATAATTAGGTTCCCTCTCGTCATCATCAGGAGGTAGGTAACGTGTATCACTGATTCTCTGAAGTTGTGGTTTGTCATTGCACTGATCAGTGTTCGTAAGTCTTTCAAAGTTGTTTATGATGTTTTATAAATTATTCTCTTGGTTTTGCTCACTATACTCTGCATAAATTTGAACAAATCTTCCCTGTTTTCTCTAAAACCATCCCTTTTATTTCTTATGACACAACAGTATTCCATTCCATGCATGTATCCTAATTAGTTCAGCCATTACCCAACTGTTGAGTGCTCACCATTCTGTATAGACACAAATGAAAGGCTACTCTCTTGGGGAAATGAGAAAAATGGTCACTGTGAAATTAATAGCTCTGTTACCATAATTTTACCTTAGTTTCCTTTTTTTAAAAAAATGAAATAGGTATTTTCAGAAAGATTTCCTTTTTTCTTTTTAGTTTGCCCTTGGAGCATGCATATGTATGATAGAAATGGTCTTTATTTTCAGGTGAGGAAACCGCATGATGAAAACCTGGAGAAATTTTGGATTGATTTTAATATAGGAAGTCAGAGCATAACTTTCTATATAGATAATACTGAGGTAAAGATTATTTTTGTACTATATCTGATTACATCAAAATGCTTCTAGATAGTTTGGGTGAAAGTATATGTCTGTGTTTATTTTTTTAAGGCTGAACTGTGGGATTCGGTAAGACTTCTAAAGGAAGTTGTTGGTGGTTTCAGTATAAAAGGTAAGGCCTTAATCATAAGCCTGCCTGGAAGGAGGTGTTGTGTCTTGAGCACATACATCCCCTTTTCTCCTCCCTTCCTCTCCAAGTCTAAGGGGAGAGTAGGAGGGCCAGTCATTATTGACTGCAGAGTCTGGGCACACCCTTCTAGGCCTTCTTATCATTATTCTTATGATATATTAGACAAATTAACCTGTGCTTAAGTCCTGGAGCTGATGTAGATGAGAGAACTGTTTCTTCTACTATGGATTGTTGTTTTGCTCAAGGTCCAAGAGAGGTAGCAAACAACTGTGGAAATGACACTAGATCAAGAACGAGAAGACTTGAATTCTATCCCCTGTGTTATTCAGTCCTGTCTGATTCTTCATGAACCTGTTTGCAGTTTTCTTGGCAAAGACACTGGAGTAGTTTTCCATTCCTCCTCCAGCTTGTTTTATAGATGAGAAAAGTGAGGCAAACAGGATCAAATGACTTGTCCAGGGTCACACAGCTAGTAAGTGTTGGAGGCTGGATTTGAACTCAGAAAAATGAATCTTGCTGACTACAGGCCCAGAACTTTATCCTCTGAGCCACCTCGCTGCCTCCATTCCAGTACTGTCTAGCCCCATATCTGTGAAAACTACCTATCCTTTGTTTCCCCATCTAGAGGCATTTAGGTGAGGCAGTAATACCTGGAGTGCTTGGCTTGGAGTCAGGAAGACTTGAGTTCATATTCAGCCTCAGACACTGTGTAAACCTGAGCAAGTCATTTAGCCTCTCAGTGCCACTACAAGCAACTTATACTATATTGAAGATAAGTCCAAGAAAAAAATAGGGTGTGTATGTGTATACATATGGATTAGGGATAAGTTTTATTGTAAACTTGGAAATGTACTTTGATTAAAAATAAGTGTTCATGATTGCTGCCCACCTTCTCCTGACAGAGAGGTGATAGACTGTTCAGAGTAAGGCATACTTTTATGGATATGTTCAATGTGGGGATTTGTTTTTCTTAATATATGTTTTTTACAAGTCTTTTTATTTCTTTTTTATTTCCTTTTTTTTTCAGATGTGTAGAAGGTAGAAAGGAAGAAAATGTCTAGTAGTGGAAAAAAAATTTAAGGTAGAAATAAAACCAACACAGAAAGAATAGTGTTGTACTGCATACACAAGTGGAATTTAAAGTCTCACACTCGGGATAGCTATAGGATGATCATAGATCTTTTTTAGGCTGGAAAGGGACCTCAGGGGCCCTTTAGTCCAACTTCCTCATTTTACAGGAAATCAACTCCCAGAGAAGAGTAAAGGGTTTATTCAAGGTGACACAGGCAGAAATTTGAACCAAGGTCCTCTGACTCCAAATTCATTGTACCTAATATTAGGCTCCCTTTCAGAGTAGGGAGAAGGAGCAGTTGCTGGGCCTCTCAAAAGCTGCCCTTCTTTTAGGGACACAGCTGATTGAGGCAGTGTTGATGTTAGTAGTATCCAGGCACACTGTATTGAAGAGACAGGCCTTTTGAACTGATTCTCTACTAACCATACAGTAAGTGAACCTGAGCAACATTGGGGGTGGGTAGGGATGGGAAGGGAATCACAAGGGCCCCAGGTACCCAGGGAGGTAGGAGAGAGAAGGAACTAAAAGAGAAGGTAAGAAAATACCAAAGAATACATCTCACAATTTTTTTCCCTTGGTTTTAGAGAGATTACCTGGTATTTATTAGTGCCTAGAAGAAAATTGTCTATTCAGTGGTTTACAGAGCAGTTAGTAAAGTCTCTGCTTTCTCTCCTTCCCCATCAAGTAACCCATAGACCTCACCTGATACTTACCTTAAAAAAAGTTATTTTTGAAAGCCAGAGGCTGACAGACTACTGTGATAACATAAAAGAGGTTCATTCATCCTTTCCAGTCAAAAGACAGACCAGATGTTGAGCATTATCTTTGTCACTAGTGTCAGAGTCTGATAAAACAGTTTGTTTTTTTTTAAAGCTTCCTCCTCTTAATTTTATTTGACAGGTAGGTGGAACATTGGTTAGAGTGCCAAGTCTAGAGTCAGGAAGACTCATCTTCTTGAGTTCAAATATGGCCTCAGACACTTAACTGTTATGTGACCCTGGGCAAGTCACTTAACCCTGTTTACCTTAGTTTCTTCATCTGTAAAACGAGCTGGAGAAAGAAAGGGCAAACCTCTGCAATATCTTTGCCAAGAAAACCCCAAGTGGGATCGTGAAAAGTCAGACACTGAAAGGACTGAACAATAAGAAATTTATTTAGTGTCATCTATATAAATACATATATATGTATATACTTATCCTAGAAAGTTTGGATAGCTAGCAATGGTGAAGAAACATTTTCTAATTCAATAACCTGAAATTCTGAATGGTAAAACAAATCTTTCAGCATGGCTTATATATAATGTGTCTCCCTCTTTTTTTTCTTTTGGTAGAAACTGGACAAAAAAAGGTGCTTGCTGTTTATGTGAAGAAACCTCTTCTTCTTTTCGATAACAAAGAAGTGATGAAGATAGAAATATATTTTGATTTACAATGTGAGATATTAAAGGCTTGCATGGAAGTTCTTGGACCAGACAAATACCTGGCAAGTTCGTTTATTTTTAAGTTTTAGTTTTTGCTCTTCTAAAACATGTCAATATATGTGATTCTGACATGTGGCATTAAAATCTCAATTTTCATTGATAGAAATAGTTGGAAAATTCGAGATCTTTGGAAATGGGGGGATATTTTACTTACTTGTGATCTATCCTGACCTTTAAGAGATGCATTGTCATAGGACATATATGAGCCACTTACTACTCCGAACTCTCATCCACAAATTCCATCTTTTTTCCTTTCAGGGACTTACCTGCTTGCTCATTCAGTCACTACTGCTCCTTGCTTCTCCCTTCATTCTTATTCAGATATCCTACAGAAAAGAACTCGGATTTCTAATTTGATCCCTATTCTGAAACAAGGGACACAATCTTTATTTAGGTTTATAAGTTCCCTGAGAAACAGGAGTTATCTTCCTTTGTTTTGATGTTCCCAGTGGTTAGGTAACATATAATTCACAAAGCAAATTTGTTTAGCGCAACAAATGCCCTCCGCCCCCCTTATTATGGTGAGGCATTCAGGATTAAGTAACTTGCCCAGGGTCACGCAGTTAGGAAATATCAAGTATCTGTGGTCGAACTCTGGTCCTCCTGACTCTAGGGCTGATGCTCTATCCACTGGGCTGCCTAGCTGCCCCAACAAACTCTTAAACAGGCTTTGAGTTGTTACTTGTAGGTTTATGAAGCACTTTTGTTCTGACAGGCTGCCTCCTCCCTCACACCTGCCCTGCTGAATCCCTGAAGCCTTTCTTTAAGCCTCAGCTCAGGTGTCACTACCTACATGAAACCTTTTCTGATCCGTTTACTCAGTACTTTCTCTTTCCTCACGTCATCTTGTATATTGACGCATGATTTAGTTTAAGCTCTTTGATGGGACAATGGTTCACTTTTTTTTGTTGTTGTATCCCCAGTGCCTAACATGGTGCCTTACATATTACTCATTCAGTCAACAAGCATTTATTAAGCACCGACTGCATATCAGGAACTTTGTGCTAAGTGCTCAGGATACAAAGAAAGACAAAAGACAGCCCCTGCCCTCAAGAACCTCACAATCTAATGGGTTCAGGGGAAGAACAAGGAAACATAGGTTACAAACAAGGTATGTGCAGAAAATAGGAAATAACAGAAGGAAGGCACTAGAAGTAAGAGACAATAGTAGGCTTTCAATAAATATTTGTTGAATATCTATGACAGACTGTTCTCAAGAAACTTATAATGTGGGAGAAAGGAGAAGTTCACAGAAATCTAGCCAAATTAGAATGGCATGTGCAAAGAAGAGAGAGGTATAGAGAAAATATGAGGAATTTGAAGAGAGAGAATATTTTTGTGAAGGGAAGTCAAATACCTATTAATAATTGGTAAGCTAATGTTAATAGAACACTTCAAGTTTGTAAAGAACTTTTCTCACAAGTACACCCATTTTTTAGATAAGGAAACTGAGGGTCAGGTTAAGCAAATGGATTTGCTTATGATCACTTAATAGAGAGGGTCAAGTAGGTAATGCAGTGAATAGAGTATTGGACCTGAAGTTAGGAAGACCTCAGTTCAAATAGTCTCAGACACTAGTTTTGTGACTCTGGGCAAGTCACTTTACCCTGTTTGCCTCAGTTTACTCATCTGTAAAATGAGATGGAGAAGGAAATGGTGAACCATTCCAGTATCTTTGCCAGGACAATCCCAAATGGGATCACAGTTGGACTCAATTGAAACAAATGCACAAAAAAAATATGAAAAATGTCAGCCCTAGTATTTGAACTTGAGTATCCTAATTCCAAGTTCAATACCCCTGAAGATTCTTTTCTTGAATATTAAGCAGATTATAATTGTCTTCTAAGGCGGCTATATCGTTAAGAATGATGGATTTAAATTTAAATCTTGCCTCATAGTTATTAGCTGTGTGATTTTGGGCAAATTACTTAACGTTGCTCAGTCTCAGTTTCATTATTTGTAAAATGGGGGTAAATAACAGCATTGACCTCCCAAGGATGTTGTGAGGATCAAATGAATTATACAACATGTGTAGTAATTTTCAAGGTTTTAAGGACTTGTATAAATGCTATTTTTGTCTCATTCCTTCTGAGGATCTCTAGAACCCTGGAACCTGGAAATGATGTCTTCATCTTGGTCTGTTCCTCTTTCTTTTCCATTTGCTAGGTAGGCCTACAAATAAGAGGCATTTGGAATGATGGCTAGGAGAAGGAAAGGAAGCTTGAAATTGGTGGAGAAGGCTATTGAATGGTTTCCCCCATTTTTCAGGCTTGCTTGACCTGGAGTTGCTATGTCATGTACTCATTACTCTCTTTAGTATTTCCCTTGCGAAAGATA
This sequence comes from Bettongia penicillata ogilbyi, assembly GCA_023548195.1. Classification (NCBI taxonomy): domain Eukaryota; kingdom Metazoa; phylum Chordata; class Mammalia; order Diprotodontia; family Potoroidae; genus Bettongia; species Bettongia penicillata. Next base: position 1,799,606 of record JAJHZJ010000589.1, read on the forward strand.
TTAGGGTAAAGAGGACTGATTAAAACACAAAACCTGTTTTTGTTTGGGTTTCAGATGCATCCTGAAGAACCACCAGAAATTCCTGAGAATTTTGAGGAACAAGAGACAGCAGAGATACTCTTTTACCATGAGGAAAAAGCAGGTATATGTGACCACTGCCCCGATAATCAACCCTTGTAAATATTTAGCTTGGTTGATTCTCAGAGGATGACTAGGGGCTCTTTTCAGAATCTATGTAGACCCAAATATCTGCTTTTCGATGAATTAAATTGCACCTCTAGATCAAAATGACTCTAGGCAAAATTGGTTATTTTATTTACCATATATGTTTTTATGCACATCACTCCATTTATTCCTGTTGGCCCTTTTTCTCAAATTCTGAAAATAATAGGTGATAGACATAAGGTGTTACTCCTCCAAGGAATATTTGTGCTTTAGTGAATTATCTTTATTGTATTCAAGTGTATTGAAGTGCTTAAAAAAAACCCGCCTCACTGTCACTTTCTGACCAGCTTGTTCCCAGTGGAATCCTGCTTTTTAATACAGAGTTCAGAATAGTAGAACAATACATTGACTGGACCTGACAACCAGCCAATGCCATGTTTTGTATCTATAGTCTACTGGTACTTCTTTGCTAAGGAAAGTGTGACATGCTTCACAATCCTTCCTCTGAGGACAAATTACTCAGGGATGCTTAATTTTTTTAAAAATCAAAGTTGTGAGCATTTCAAGCATTTTGCCTGGAGCATGGTTTTCTCATGTCCATTTTTTGCTTGGTTTTGTTGTTGCAGGGTTTTAAAGCCCCTGTACCTAATTTAAAAAACAAACACTACTCCTCACCCCCAACTCCATCCCCAAATATCTTCACAGGACAGATGAGGACTCATCCAGTCTTTTCTGTGTAGATACTATTTATTGTGTAGGTCAATCTTGTGTCAAGTCCTATATTTTCACATGTATAACTTAAAATTTAGGTACGTGTATTTAAAATTCCACATTTAATTTCCTAGTTTTAAATCTTTGAGAGAGGGCTAGATTAGCAGAAGATGACACTGACCTCATGGTCTCCTAGGATGCTTCTGTACCAAGACATCCTAGGAGTCCTTCAGTAGCAAGTTTCTGCAAGGAAGAAGATAAAGTGGAAACTGGTGAAAAAAATGTGATGCAAAATTATCTTTAGTGCCCCTTTATTCCTTTTTTTTTGGCCCCTAGCTTTATTTTCTCCCATTATCAAAATATTCTGGATAAGACTATTTAGTGCAGCGGAAAGAAGACTGAATTTGGAGGTGAGGATCTGAGTTCGAAATCTTTCTTCGGCACTTCATGCTTGCTACTTATCATTTATGAAACTTTGTACAAATTCAGTAAGTCAAGTTAGCAAGTGTTTACTGTGTACTAAGCACTGTGCAAAGTGCTAGAGATACAAATACAAGGAAAAAGGAAGACAGTCTCTACATTTTAGGAATTTATGTTCTAATTGGGGAAAACAATTGAAAAAAAAGGGAGCTAAAAAGGAAAAGGCAAGGGGGAAGGTGAACCCATGCAGGAGAACAGGGTTAAAATTGAGAGAGACAGAGGTAGAGCCCAGAAAGGAATGAAGGATGCCTGTCCTGGACCCTTCTTCTAATTGCAGATTTTGGGAGGAGCAAATGGGAGAAGGGGACAACAAGGGCAGAGAGATCTTTCAGGGCAAGAGGGGAGTTGAGGCATAGCGGTCTGGAGAGTTGGAAGAAAAGCCAGAAGAAGAATGAAGCATATCAATTGCCTTTCTGGTCCTCAATTTCCTCATTTGTAAAATAAGAGCGTTGAACTGGATTGGGAGCTCCAAATCTATGATTTTAAGATTAATAAACTCATTTACACTGAGGTGTACGTGACAAGGAAATAGCATCCTTCCTAGGAGAACTTTAACAAGGTACAAAATTCAAATCAAAGTTATGAATGATATAACTTCAAGAATCAGCAATCCATAAGGTTGGATAAAGGTGTCTGTAAAATCATATATGCATGTAGGCAAATATTTGAAGCATGTTAGGGTAGCAGTAGTCTAAAACTAAATTTTGTCTGTTTATAAAAGAGCTATTTACTTTTTCCTCAAATGTTTTTCAAAGCACAAGAACCCATATACCAGGAAGAATCTGTGCAAGATGATAAAAATGATTCTTTTTATGAACCTTCCCAAGTAGCTGAACAGTCTGAAACAATAGTAAGTATGAAGATTGCTAAATTTGATACCTAAAGCCTATGTGCTATTAGACTGTTAAAGATAGAATTTGAACAGGGGATCTTAACCTGGGGTCCATGGATAGATTTCAAGAGACTTTTGACCCTGGATGGGAAAAAAAAATCTGTATCTTAATTTTCGTTAAACTTCAATTGAAATTTAGTATTTCCTTCAACAGTTTAAAATTTTATTCTAAGAAAATATTGCCCATAGGTTTCACCAAACAGGGAAATGACACAAATAAAGTTAATCCCTAGGGTAGAGGCTGAAGATTGTGAGAGATTTGCCTGATTTGCCTTATTATTATTTCCCTGAAGTGAAATCTTTTTCTAAATTAAATTTTGAAAAAGTTAACAAGCATTTGTCTTTATTCTACCCCTACTTCCATTGGTAAAGAAAAAAGAGAAACAAAACCCTTGTAACAAATATGCATAATCAAGCAAAACAAATCCCCTCCTTTGCCAGGTCCAAAACTACCTACCTCATTCTGTACCTTAGTTCCTTTACCTTTATTTCAGGAGGAGGTAGGCAATGCTCTTCTTCACTGGTCCTTGGGAGCCATGGTTGGTCATTTCATTGATTAAGACTTTTTAAGACTATTAATCTTTTTTATATTGTAGTTATTGTGTAAATTGTTCTTCTGCCTCTGTTCACTCCACTCTGTGTCAGTACATACAAGTCTTTCCAGATTTCTCTGAAACTGTCCCTTTCATCATTACTTAAGGTGTAAAAATATTCAATTCCTTGAGATTGTCACTTAAATGCTATTTAGATACTCTCTTCCAGAATGGCAATTAGTTTTATCAGCGGCTGATTTTATGAGGCTGAAAGAATAGATAGCATACTTAGAAAACTTGGAACTCTCTCACTAAGGAGACTAGCTAATATATTGTATGATAGCAGAATTAGGACACAGAAAAGATCTCAACAGATGAGATAACTGAGTCATAATGAGCAAGATTAAATGTAATAGGGATGAAATAATGAACCACAAATTTTTAAAATAAGGGACTTTGTATATGCCTATAGAGCAGTTAATGTGAAAAAGACTTGGGAATTTAGTTGACTCATATTTACTCTGCAGTTGGTGTGACTTAGCATTTGAAAAAACTCATTCAATCTTAGAACTCATTTATAGAAATAACATTTCCAGAATATGGGAAATAACAGTTATGCTGCATTCTTTCCTGGTCAAACCATATCTGGGGCATTCTATTCAGGTTGGATATGTGTGTGTGTGTGTGTGTGTGTCATTTCAAGAGAGACACTGATATACTCAAATTAGTAATAACCTCAGGTTGTGTGCTTGATATACTTGGAGGGGGCAATCAGAATGGTGAAGCACTTTGAAGCCATGCCATAGGAGGACTGAAGAAACTAGGAACTGTTTAGTCTGGAGAGGAGAAAGCAAGGGGCAGTATAGTAACTGTCTGCAAAGACTATCATGTGGAAGAGTAATTCTTAGACCAGTTGTGTTTGGATCCAGAGAGCACAACTAGGGGAAGTGGATAGAAGGTAGGCTGATTTTTGTTCAAAGTAAAGAGCTAAGCATTTCTGAGAATAAAGTGGGCTACCTCATGAAGCAGTGAAGTTCCCTTTCTATGTCAGAAGTGACCACTCAGAGGCTGGACTGTTATTTGTTCGAGACAATAGAGGATTTGTGCTTCAAGAAGACATTGGACAAGATGTTCTCTGATGTTCCTTCCAGTTCTAGAGCTCTGAGAATGTGTTGAGAAACATCTTTTGAAAGGGACAAGCACTTTATGGTTTCTTTGCTAACACTAGAGGTACTCGTCCAAGAATTCTGCCTTGACCAATGGCAGATGACATTAGCATTGATTAATGTTAATTGATTAATAGTATTGAACTTGAATTCAGAAGGACCTGGGTTAGAGTCCCAGCTCCAAGGTATACTAGCTCTGGGACCTTGAGAAAGTCATGTAACTTATCTGAGGTTTAGTTTTTTAATCTCTAAAATGAAGATCAGTCAACATGTATCCTACTATGAGTCAGCACTGTGCTAAGCCCAGTTAGCTGATAAAACATATATTACCTTACAAGAATATTTTGTAAGGAAAGAACCTTGTAAATCTTAAAGTAGTAGGTTTAATTGATTTCATAAAGCATTTCTCTTATGCATATCAAGATCATGCAAAATGACTTCTTAGATGAAAACATAAAACAACCTGTTTAACATGTCTGTGGCTATCAGCATCAAATAATAACAAATAAGAAATAATAATAAAATAGAAAAGTCTGAGCTCACCATTGTCACAGATGTCCTTCTCAGTGTCCAAATGGAAGAGGGATTCCATATAGTTGGTGAGGTCATCCGGATGTTCCTGTTTGTGAATAACTGCTGATTTCACCAGGCTCCAGGATAACACAGTGCCTCCTCCATAAGACACATTTCTTGGGACTTGTTTAAAGGGAGCTAGTTAATGAAACACAGAATGTAACCTCTGTATCAAGCAGTTTCATTTATAAAATGGATTGGTGCTATGGACCCAATCCTCTTCAGCTGCAAAGCTAAGTATTAAGAATGTCAATCTCAAATTATCTGACTTTACACGCATGATAATTTTTATGTTTCTTCCACAGAAAAGTGATGCGAATAGTGCTCCAGCTCATATCTTGGACCCAAGTCAAGGTCAAGTATAACTCTAACTGTTTTTGTTAGTTTAGGTTTGCATGGCACACTTAAATTTTTTTTTTAAATTTTTATTTAAATTTAAATTTTAAAATAATTTTTTTAAAAAATTTTCTCCAAGTAGAAGAAACTGCTTCAAAACAGAACTCTTTAGATGACTTAAAAGAAATGGATAAAATTCGAGTTCTTAAAGTAGATGAGAAGCCTAGGTAAGTGATGTCCAAAATACAGATGAAATAGTAAATGCTAACAAAATGAATTAAAAAAATTAAATGCCATCTAAGCTGAACAAATAGAAAAGCATATAGAAGATATTAATAGAAAAGAAAGACAATCCCTTGCCATCAGGGAGCTCGCATTTTGATTGGGGAAGGCCGCCAGAAAGAAGAGTTCTGGTTGGCTTAAGTTGTAACTCCTAAGGATGCCAAGAGAAGGGGAATCTTCGGGGTACATTGGCAAGGCATGTAATTATGTTTGGAAATCTAGGGGTCATAGTAGTAGGCACTATGGTGAGGCCTGACAGACTGGAGGTTGCAGTGGAATGGTAAGATTCCAGGGTGTGCCATTGTATCAGAAGGATTATAGTTGATGACTTCCGGGTCATCTAAGTGTATTAGTATACATGGTTGATTTATCTCTGCTAGTGTGATAACTACATTAAAGTATAGTAATAAAATGTAACTCTTTGGAGACTTTTTTCTTTTTACTTTTTTTCTTTTATTTTTTGGAGTGAAGATGCCTTCTGGCCAGGAAGAATATTTCCCTGTAGCTAGGCATCCCATTGATCTTGTATATTAATAGTTGCTTATGAAGTATAATTTAAGGGGCAGGAAACTTTCAGTATAATTTCTATGGTACCCAAAATTCTACCATCCCAACTCAACTATGTTACCAGGAGTTCCTATAGATATTTCTCAGATAATACTTTAGTTCTCTAAATGTAAGGAATGCTTTAGTTTGAACGTGTTTACCAAATGAGCAACTGGGGCAAGAGACTGGTCCATTCTGATGGAGAAAAAAGTAGGTTTAGAATACATATAAAGTAGTCTCTTGCAGGTTGCCATGTTGGAAGGACTTGGGAACTCTGGAGGCAGCATTAGCACAATGAATATATATAGAAGGATGTTCAGTCCCATTTCATGGCCTGGTTCATTTTGTATACACTGAAACTGAAGATGGATATTTCTCATTGGTGTGGGTCTCGTTCTTCACTGATAACAGATCCCTATCCTTCCAATGAGTGATTAACAGTCTTCATGACATATCACATACTTCTTTTGTTCAGCCATTTCAGTTTCTGATTCTTTGTGACCTGATTTAAGGTTTTCTTGGCAAAGATATTGAAGTGATTTGCCATTTCCTTCTCTAGCTCATTTTATAGATGGGGAAATTGAGGTAAACAAGGCTAAGTGACTCGCCCAGGGTCCCATTTCTGAGGCCAGATTTGAACTGAGGAAAGATGAGTCTTGCTGACTCCAGACTTGGCACTCTATCCACTGTCCTACCCACTATACCACAAATCATTCTATGCACTGACACATTTCTGCATGCAAATGAAACTTCATGTGATTTGTAAGGTGGGCATTAGTTTTGGGGAAGGAAGGGTACTGGGAAATGAAGTTGAAAGCAAACTTCTCACTTTAGCATTTTTCCTGGGGTTTGTTCCCACTTAATTGAGAAGTCAACTGGGGACTAGGTCCATTTAATTAAAAGAGATGATGACAATGAAGTATTAACATAATAATTTCATTTTAGAGCTACAGCATCTTTGGCAAGTGGGTATTTACCTCTTAAGACACTAAATGTTTCAAACTATCACTGTGTGTTCATATTTTATAAATTAATTGGGAAGGACCCCTTCTTTGAGCAGGGGAATACTCAAAACTATTAGCTCTGAGAAGAAATGTGAGAGAGCAGAAAGAGTAATGGACTTGAAGTTGAGGACAGACATACCGAGATACTTGCTAATGGTGGGACCAGGAATGGGCAAATTGTTTAAACTCTGTGGGCCTCAATTTCACGTGTAAAATGGAGATAGGAATATTTGTAGTGCCTACTTCCCAGAACTGGCAAGATAAGATCTATCAAGAGAATATATGTGCATGTTGTATGTATGCATGTATATACACACATAGGTATGTATGTACACAACACATACAAATTTATGTGTATATATGTATGTACATACATATACATATGTATGCATATACAAGTTTTTTAGAGTAGTAGTGTAGAACTATATTAAGACTTTGGGGACAGGCTGTATAGGAATATATTTATGTGTGTACATGCATGCATAAAACTTAACAGAATTTTATTTTTTAAGTGCTAGAATGACATCAGTTGATTAATAAACATCTTTCACACATCTAATATGTGCCAGGCACCCTACTAGACCCCAGGAATACAAAGTCAAAGTAAAAAATGAAACATCTCCAGCCTTCAACATGGTAGAAAGAGTTATTGAACGTTGAGTCAGGAGACCTGGGTTTGAATACTGCCTCTGACATTTGAACTGGGTGACTCAGGGCAATTCACTTACCCTCCTACAGCCTCAGTTTCCTCATCTGTAAGATAGCGATAATACCTGCACTTCTTACGCCTCAGAATTGTTGTGAGGAAAATACTTTGCAAACTCTAAAGTGCTATGTATATGTGAATTTAATATTATTAGCTATTCATACCATTTTCATGGGGAGGGGATCTATTTTATGCATTGGTTACTCAAATGTCTCTCTTTAAAAAAAACTTTAATATCATACAATGTGGATTTGTGATTTTTTTCCTGTTCGTTTGTTTATGGTCGCTATAGCAATTCACCTGTGGCTGTTCAAGCTGTCCAGCAGGGTGCGCTGCAGGTAGGTGAAGGAAGCAGCAGGTGCACTTCAGAGCCTTCCCAGGTGTTCATGCTTCATGTACAAATCTCAAATCTTTCCCTCTACTGCATTAATTAGGAACAAACTATTTTTCATTGGAAAAGAATCTTGGACTTATGGTCAGAAAGAACCCTATAAGTAATTTAAAAGACAGTATGGCATAGTGAGTGGAGAGACGAACCTAGCTAGAGTCAAGGATACAGTTTCATATCACACCACTGATAATAGTTGGTGGTGGGCAAGTCATTTAATTTTTCTGTGCCTCAATTTCTTCATCTGTAAAATTCTTGTATTCCTTTAGTATTTGACTCACAGGGTTGTTATGAGCTTTAAGATAATGTATGTTAAGTGTTTTATAAATCTAAGACACTTTAAAATATTGTTGGGGGGTGGGAGGAGGTGGTGTGGTGTGTGTGTGTGAATGATGTTATTGAATTTAACCTTAATCCAAATCGTGACTCTTATCTACAATAGTCCCAACAAGTCATCATCTACCTCTGGTCCTCCAGTAGCAGAAGTTGCTGCCACTGAGGCCGTTGATTGTACCTTTGGAAAGGGCTAAACTCCAAACACTTAATCAGTGACCCTTCATCAACTGAATCTCTCAATGTACTTGAGAAAAATTTAAAAAACTTCGATTTTAAAACAATTCATTCGATTTTACGTAGTTGTAGCTATTTGTGTACATTGTTTTTGTGGTTCTGCTTACTTCACTTTGCACCAATTCATGTAAGTCTTCCCGTGCTTCTCTGTATTCATCATATTGTTTTTTTTAATAGCACAATAAATATTTGTATATAACAATTTGTTTAGCCAGTTCCCAGTTGATGGGCATCTACTTTATTTCTGGCTCTTTGTTATGAAGATTTGGGGATGTCTTTCTCTCTCTCTCTCTCTTTGTGTGTGTGTGTGTATGTGTGTGTGTGTGTGTATACACACACATTTATTTACATACACACATTTATTTATACACACACACACATCTATACTTATATCTCCACTGTGATTAAAAGAGAAAAGATCTATTGGGCTGGATTGAAGAATACAGGATGGGAAGTAATGTGTATGAATGCTGGAAAGAGACAATGCTTTCAAAAGCCAAACAGAAGAGTTCCTATTTGAAAAGTCATTAGGGAACCACTGAAATTGGATAGGGGCATGCCATGATCAGATCCCTTTGGCATCAGTGTGGAGGAAGAATTAAGAAGGAACTTGAGGCAGAGAGACTAATTAGGAGTCTCAGCAATCCAAGTGAGATGAAGAAGGCTTGAGCTAGGGTGGTGGCTGAATGAAAAGAGAGATGAGGTCTGATAACAGATAGGGGGAGGTACTGTTCAGTCGTTTTTCAGTAGTGTCCAACTCTTCATAGCCCTATTTAGGGTTTTCTTGGCAGAGATACTGGAGTGGTTTTTCATTTCCATTTTCCAGCCCATTTTTCAGATACACAAATGGAGGCAAACAGAGTTAGATGGCGTGCCCAGGGTCACATATCTAGTAAGTGTCAGAGGCCAGATTTGAACTTGGGAAGATGAGTTTTCCTGACTCAAGGCCCAGGGCTATATTCACGGTGCCATCTAACTGCCCCATTGTTGATGTAGAAACAGTAAAATGTGACATCATAGCATATTACTTTGGACTATTCCCATTGCCTACAATGTTTGCTCTTTCTTCCCTATCTCTGCCTATGCACTCAGCTAAAATGTTACTTCCTCAGTGAAGCCTTCCTAGATCACCCCAGTCAAGAGCAATCCCACATTTCATGTTCCTGGTTAGAGATCCTCTAGCATTGGTCAGATTCAAGTCTCACAGAATTAAAGGTTCTGAGGTGGTATGGAATTTGGAATAAATGCAAGTTTATTGTCAAGTGTCTACTGAGACTTAGGGTTAGTGACACAGTGAGATGATCCAAATATCCATTTTCTCTTGTTAAATATCAGTTTTAATTATCTTCTTAGCATTCCAAGGTACTTCCCTTGTTTGCTATCCTTTAGTCTTTCTTGTAAGAAAAGTTGAGAGTTGATGGCACATCTTACCTTTGAAATAGCTTTCTGAGCTTAATGAAAAATAAAAAAACCTGCCAGACAGAACCTTGATTTAGCTTTAGTTTAAGGTAAGGAGGAATGTAGGGTGTGTACAGGGAAGACTAGTATCTCTGGTGTGAAGGCTGTCAAGCTCTTTTCAAGGCTGCTTTCCACCTTTGGTATCCACCAGTTCCATCTACCTCTCATCTGTGACTCAAATGCAGTAGTGACTTGGAGGGAGGTGTCTGTCCCAAGCATGTGACTATTTCCCCCAGGGAAATTGAGCAGATGAGAACAATTTGTTCCAATGGCAGTGAAGGCAGTTACAGCAGGTGATGTGGAGTGCTTAGGGCTTGGTTAGACATTGAAGACACCAAGGTCATCCAGTGCATCTTGAGCCATCATCATGTTGTCTTGACTCTGTCCTGTTAGTGGACTGTGATGACTGGAGGAGAGAGTGAGGCCGATGACCTTGTGCAGCTCTGCCTCACTTAAATTCAGTTTTCACACAAATCAAAAGATAAAAAAAAGTTTAAGGTGAGGAGAGATGGTGCTGACGGGGATTTGTTACCTACTCATTCACAAAATAATAATAGTTGACACTTCAATACGGAACTTTAAATACTTTATTTCAGTAGATCCTTACAATAACCGAGGGAGGGAGTACAAATATTTCCCTTATGTTATAACTGTGAAAACTGAGACTCAAAGAGGTGGTTACTTTGTTCAAAATCACAGAGTTCTTAAGTAGCTGACAGCTCTGAGACTACAGTGTGGACTGAGACACTGACATGCTGTTAACCTTGTTACCTTGATGCCTTGCTACATTAAGAACTGGGGCCTGCAAAGAGTAGGGATGGATAGGTTAAATGTACTGAACCAAGAACTTTTGTGAGTATAATATGACCTATGTTAAATGGAGCATCTTGAAAGCCTTAGTGCAGTTCTAAGTTATTGTAGTTTAAAAAACCTCATTAAAACTTTTGGGACATTCTGAGGTTTGAAGCTATTGAAGCCATTAAAACTGCACTAAAATTTTTGGGACACTCCATATTTTACTCAATTATGCAAAGGTCATATCCTGCACTAGATTTTGTAATCTTTTTGAAGACAAGGGATTTGATACTCTCATTTTTACATATCCCCTAGTGCTTCCTACAGTGCCCACACAGTAGGTGCTTAATACATATTTAAATGAATTAGCATTATTATTACTCTGTTTCGAATTATTTCTTACTATTTAAGTTCTGGTTTTCAGTATTCAATATGAAAGGCATTTTATTTTTTTTACATTTAATTAGTTACAATTGCATAATTACATATTCCACATATAATCCTGCATCAACTTATGATTATTTCTGTGTTGATAGATGTTTTCATCAATAGTGAGAATAATAAGTGCTATCACTGCCTTTAGATTTTGACTTATTTCACTAAAACTTAACTTTTTTCAGGCTGATGGTTCAGAAAAGAGAAGAAAAGGAACAAGTTGGAGCAAGAACATTCCTGAAACAAAGTATGATGTCCCTTGTTTATTTAGCATTGAAGCCAAGTCTTAATGTCATATACTTGCTTTTAGAATATAAAATTTTTTAAAGCAACCTCTTCTTAAATAGAAACAAAGGAAAATTTATGCACAGCAAGTAAAGAGTTTAGAGAACAGCTTATCATATTAGACGATGATGCCCTAAAAGCACAGCTGTCAAGGATGGTTGGGTATAGTAGGAAAGGGACCCTGATCTTGGCCTAGTAATGTGCCAGATAAGATGATCCTAACAGTTAATATGGAAGCTGTTTCCTTGGCCATATCCTCCACTGGATTGTAACTGTTTGTGTGCATGTCATATCTAGATTTTGTAATTTTTTGAAGACAAGGGATTTGATGCTCTCATTTTTGCATATCCCTCAGAGCTTAGTAGGTAATTAATACATATTTAAATGAATTAACATTAAAATTGCTCTAATAGTTTTGAATTATTTCTTACTATTTAAGTTTTTGGATTTGATCAGTGCCTTTGAGGGAGAGAGAAAATAGGCTGAAACTCAAATACTTACTTCTCTGTTTATTACCTCAAATACTTGTACCTGGTTAGGGATGAGGAAAAACTTGAAATTGCATCACTATTCTAAATATGTTGATGGTTTAAAGTTTTTTATCACAGGTTTAGCAGCAAAGGAATAATCTTTGAAAAACAACCCAATATCCCATGGTGCGGGGAAAGGCAGTATTGGGTACTAGGACTCTTGTTCCATACCACTGTAGAAATGTGCCCTGTTGGTAATATGTTAATTTGTTTTTCATATTTAAATAATTTTAAAATAGTTTATAAAGTACAAATTGCTGACCACAGTAAATTAGAAAATCACAAATCGATGTTATTTAAGTTGCATTTTATTTTTTATTTAGTGAAACATTTCCCAATTTTAACCTGAGTCACCTTCCCTCAACCTTGCCCCCACTCAGAGACCATTGATAGCGAGTTGGACACCTCTGCTATGAAGTGTATGTACAGTAGCACAAAATATAGTTATCATATGTTTGCTTAAAAAATAATGTTCAAGATTAAAGTAAGTTTAATGAATAAATTCTTTCCTCCTCTTTTTTAGACTCTAGAAGTCCAATTAGGGATTTGCATGTCTAAGAACTCTTTATAAGGCTGTCTAGGGAAGTTTGAGCTGTTGCTACCTTTTTCTCTGTTAATCAGTGGCATTCAAATAGTGTTTTTCACCTGAGAGTTATCACTCTTCAAAAAGACCTTTCAGTTCATAGCTTGTTCCACTAGATGGTAGAGTAGTGCAACTATCTAACAGCAGTTCTCAAGCTTTTTGGTGGTTGTTCATGGCAAAGATCATGATGAAACTCAGAATACTAGAAACTAGAAAGATCCACGAGACTTCCTTATGCATGTGATTACATACATTAAGTTCATTGCAATTTTCAGTACGTTTAACTGAAAATTTGCACATATCTAAGAGAATCACTGGTCTAATTATCTCATAAAGACTTCAAAAACTGAAATGTAGGTCTGTATTGAAGCAAAACAATTGAACTTGGCAAGAATTTTGAACCAAAGGGTTAAAAGTGACATACCCCAGCATTTATTCAGATATTTTTTAACTGGTTATTGAGCTATAATCAGGTGGTAGTTCTTAGGTCTTTTACACACACACACACACACACACACACACTCACACTCACACTCACACACTCACTCACACTCACACTCACATTCACACACTCATTTTCCCAACTGGACTTCCCTAAATGCTCCCTACTGTTGTCCCCTAAATATTCCCCACTACTATGCTCATTAGCTACAAAACTGTTGTGAATTTGTCTTTGCATCTTATACATTTTAATAAATTTGCCTTTTCTTTCCAGAGAGAATCCTTATGACTTTGGAAGCTATTCTGATGCTATGTACTCTCAAGTGGTAAGCTGACATAAAAGAATCCTCTGCATTTTGGTTTGTGTTTCCAAGCTCTATGCAAGTTTGAAACCATTTTACAAGAAGAACGTACCTGTGTAGTAGCCAATGTTCACAGTTAATTGTAATCGCTAGGTGTTATTTCTTCAAGGTCTCTAACATCAACTGGGATATTTTAAATTTCTTCCTTCTTGTTACTTATTTTTTGACTCATAGTATTTCATGGAAATTGGAAGAGTCTGACCATCCATGGAATATTAAACTAAATGTTTTTAGCATTAATCTCGAGTGTCAGGAAAAAAGCAGTTAAACTGAACATTTTAAAAATATTCTATTAGTGGTTTTTCTATTCAAGATTATTCTAGCTACAAAACAACAAAAAAGTAGCCCAATTCTTGCAGTACCAGGCCATTAGGAAGAGTGTATTCAGCATCACAGTGCAGCTTATACTCTCCATTTTTCCACCTCCAAGATAAATTTTGGTTTGCACCTGTTTATTTGATGTAGGAAATTCTCAGTGAGAAGTCTCCCTCTATCAAAACTTAATAGAGTTGTTTGCTTTGCCAAGAGTTGAAGTGACTTGCCCAGGATCAGACAGCCAGTGTGTGTCAGAGGTGTGATTTGAGTCCAGGTCTTAAAGACTCCAAGGCAAGCTTTCCTTTTATTATACCGTATTATCAGAAAGAGTAATTTTACTCAATTTTACTTTGAGAAAGTCCACATGATTTTATTAAGTGCATCCTACAAAATGGAGAAGGGCATATCTCTTACCTCTTGGGCTACTTCTTATACCCCCAGCAGAAAATGACTTCTTTTCCTCTGCCTGAAAGGTCTGAGTCCAAAAAGCTACCAGTGCTCAATATTACTATATTCTCATAAGATCATACACTTTTCAATTTCCTTTTAAGTATTATAGATAATTACAATTTTATGTGAAAGGATTTTGTCGTTAAAAAACAAACTTCTCTTTTGATGTATGTTAGAATTTATCACTTTCAAATGTACTAGCAATTTAGGAAGGTTAGGAAAAGTGATAAGACAATTTCCATAAAATATGAGAATTACGTAAAAATGCTTTTGAAGACAGAAGTGTGATTTACCTTGGTCTGTGTTCCAGGTTGTTGAAGCAAAGCAGAGGATTCTCAGCCAAAAAGGGTCATCCAAGAAAAAGAGGTGTGTTGTGGGTGACTCTGCTAGTCTAATACAGGATAAGAGCTATGAAGAATTTCAGAGAATCTTTTCATTTTTACAGTTTTAGAAAGAAAAGTAAAGAGGTCATAAATTGACATTCTGAAAGCAATCTGTCTCATAGTTGGAGTCAAATTAAACTACTATTTAATTTTTTAAAAACTTGGCATTCAGAGGTATATATTCACTATCCTATTTTGTATTATCATAGGTGGTAGATTACTTTAATATTACAAATGATTCATGATTTCTCTGGGGGTTGGTATTCCCACATAGTAGATTGTCTTGAGAGAGTATCCAGGAGCTTCTGTGGCAAAATGCTTTCAGAGACAAGCCTCTCTGAGCTAGAGTACTGAACCTCACATCAGGAAGTACCTGAGTTCAAATCCATGCTCAGATGCTTGCAAATCACTTAAACCCTCATTTGCCTCAGTTTCTTCATAAAATGGGGATAATAGCACCTACGTCCTCCATGTAGTGAGGATCGAATGAGGTAACACTTGTGAAGTACAAATGCTTGGCACATAGTAAACATTATATAAATGTTAACTGCTATTATTATTGTTTGCAACTGACTAGTAGCTGAGATATTGGAAACTGCTCAAAGCTGAGCATATTCTTAAACTCTTCCTAGCTTGCAGCTAGGTGGCACAGTGGTTAGAGTACCAGACCTGGGGTCAGGAAGACTCATCTTCCTGAGTTCAAATCTGTCCTCAGATGCTTACTAGTTGTGTGACCCTGACCAAGTCACTTAACCCTGTTTGCCTTAGTTTCCTCATCTGTAAAATGAACTGGAGAGGGAAATAGCAAGCCACTCCAGTATCTCTGCCAAGAAAACCCTAAATGGGGTCACCAAAGAATTGGACATGACTGAGTAATGAGCTAGGACTTCATTTACATGATGTTCATAACTCAGGGTCACTTTTATAATATGTTGAATTATCAGAACTTAAAGGAGGGTCATCCTGTTGGGGTGTGGAAGCAGTATTGGAATCATTTGAAGAAACAAGACACTAGACTTCCTACTCTCATGCCATCTGTCTTTATGTAACTGAGTGTAATTGCCAGTCTAATCTTCCTTTATCCACTTAAAGTATCATATAGGCAGTGTATACAGCAAAAAGAGTGACACATTTAGAGTGGGAGGACCTAGGTTCAAATCCAGCTTCTGTCCTTTACCTAGGTGACCTTGGACAAGTCATTTTGACTCTCTAGTCTCTGTAAAATGAGATCAAATTAGATGACCTTTAAGTCCTCTTCTAGCTTTGACTCTATAACCTAAGGATCTAAACCCAATCAAATGGCATTGCAGGAGAGAGATTATATCTGAAATCAATGACAGTTCATCTGATTCCTAGAAACTAGAGGAAATGGTGATTATTGTAATCACAGAGCCTTGAATCTTTCTATTTTAATTCTAGAATTTTTATTCTGAGAGGAAATCTTTCACTTAGGTAAATATAGTACTCTTTCTTTCCCATAGTAACAGAATCCTGAAATTTGAGAGCTGGAAAGAATCCCAGTGGCCATTGAGTCTAGATAATCAGTGAAAGAACTTCCCACTATAACATACTTAAGATGTGGTCAGGCATGAAGACCTCCAATATAAGGGGAGTCTTCACCTCTTGGGGTAATCCATTCTATGTAAGAACAGCTCTAACTGATAGGAAATTTTCCTGACAATATAACTCCCAGACTTAAAGTAACCTCATGGACTTTGGTATAAATATGGGATTTTGTGCACCTCTCTCACTTAAATCAACTAGCTTTGCCATGGCTACTTCCCCTCTTTGACTTTTCACTTTTCTTGAGTTTATTAATAGTCAAATTATGCTACATTATCTTTTGGAGGAGCTTTTGGTTTTTGCAAAAATCACTTTTGCCTACTTAACCTCATTTGACCATAATTTGTGAGACTGATGGGGCAACTAAAATTTCCCCTTTGCCTGGTGAAGAAGATAAGGCAGTGAAATGAGTTGTTTGCAATCACATATTGGCATGGCCAGACTTTAATTTGGCTTCCAGTCCGGTGTCCTTTCCAGGGTCCTTGGTCCTATTTGGAAAGGTCAGAATAACAAGGATGAAGTTCAGAAAGGGTCATAAAAAAGGCAATGTTGAAACTACTCTGTTAAGTTACATACTTAACAAAACACTTTGTCACTGTTTTACATGCAATTCACTTTTTCCGTCCTTTGTATATGGAAATGTTTATAGGGATTATCCTAGTTCAGAATAGAACATTTTTAAGGTCAGAATAAATATATAATTTGTCTTATTTTCTTTTTTTGGTATTTATTTATTTATTTTTAGTTTTCAAAATTCATTTCCACCAAATTTTGAGTTCCAAATTTTCTCCCCATCTCTCTCCTCCCCCACCCCCAAATGCCATGCATTCTGATTATCCCTTCCCCAATCTGCCCTCTCTTCTATCACACCCCTCCCTTCCCTTATCCCTATCTTCTCTCTTTTCTTGTAGGACAAGAGAGATTTCTACACTCCATTACTTGTATTTCTTATTTCCCAGTTGTATGCAAAAACAATTCTCAACATCCATTCCTAACACTTTGAGTTCCAACTTTTCTCCTTTCCTCCCTCCCCACCCATCCCCACTGAGAAGGCAAATAATTCAATATAGGCTATATATGTGTAGTTTTGCAAAAGACTTCCATAATACTCATGTTGTGTAAGACTAACTATATTTTCCCCATCCAATCCTGCCCCCCCCATTTATTCTATTCTCTGTTTTGACCTTGTCCCTCCCCAAAAGTGTTTACTTCTAATTACTCCCTCCTCCTATTTGCTCTCCATTCTATCATCCTCCTACCCCACTTATCCCCTTCTCCCCTACTTTTCTTTAGTGTAAGATAGATTTTCATACCAAATTGAGTGAGCATGTTATTCCCTCCGTAAGCCAAGTGTGAAGAGAGTAAGATTTACTTTTTCCCCTCTCACTTCCCCCATTTTCTCCTCCATTGAAAAAGCTTTTTCTTGCCTCTTTTCTGAGATGTAATTTGCCCCATTCCATTTCTCCCTTTCTCTTCCCAGTATATTCCTCTCTCACCCCTTAATTTTATTTTTTTAGATGTCATCCCTTCCTATTCAACTTACCCTATGTTATATATGTATGTGTGTGTGTGTGTGTGTGTATATATATATATATATATATATATATATATATATATATATATATATATATATATAATCCAATTACTCAAATGCTGAGAAAAGTTTCAAGAGTTCCAAATATTGTCTTTACATGTAGGAATGTAAACAGTTCAACTTTAGTAAGTCTCATATGATTTCTCTTTCCTGTTTACCTTTTCATGCTCCTCTTGATTCTTGTGTTTGAAAGTCAAATTTTCTACTCAGCTCTGTTTCATCAAGAATGCTTGAAAGTCCTCTATTTCACTGAATGGTCAGTTTTCCCCCTGAAGTATTATACTCAGTTTTTCTGGATAGGTGATTCTTGGTTTTAATCCTAGTTCCTTTGACTTCTGGAACATCATATTCCAAGCCCTTCGATCCCCTAACATAGAAGCTCCTAGATCTGTTATCCTGATTGTATTTCCACAGTACTTGTTTTTTTCTAGCTGCTTGCAATATTTTCTCCTTGACCTGGGAACTCTGGAATTTAGCTACAATATTCCTAGGAGTTTCTCTTCTTGGATCTCTTTCAGGAGATGATCAGTGGATTCTTTCAATATTTATTTTGCCCTCTGGTTTTAGATTGTCAGGACAGTTTTCCTTGATAATTTCATGAAAGATGATGTCTAGGCTCTTTTTTTTGATCATGGCTTTCAGGTAGTCTCATAATTTTTAAATTGTCTCTCCTGGATCTATTTTCCAGGTCAGTTGTTTTTTCCAATGAGATATTTCACATTATCTTCTATTTTTTTCATTCTTTTGGTTTTGTTTTGTAATCTCTTGGTTTCTCATAAAGTCGTTAGCCTCCATCTGCTCCATTCTAATTTTTAAAGAACTGTTTTCTTCAGTGAGCTTTTGAACCTCCTTTTCCATTTGGCTAATTCTGCTTTTGAAAGCATTCTTCTCCTTATTGGCTTTTTGGACCTCTTTTGCCAATGGAGTTAGCCTATTTTTCAAGGTGTTATTTTCTTCAGCATTTTTTGGGTCTCCTTTAGCAAGATATTGACTCACTTTTCATGATTTTCTTACATCACTCTCGTTTCTCTTCCCAATTTTTCTTCCACCTCTCTTACTTCATTTTCAAAATCCTTTTTAAACTTTTTCATGGCCTGAGACCATTGCATATTTATTTTGGAGGTTTTGGATGCGGAAACCTTGACTTCCTCTGATAGTATGCATTGTTCTTCCTCATCCAAAAGGATGGAAGAAAATGCCTGTTCACCAAAAAAGTAGCCTTCTGTAGTCTTATTTTTTCCATTTTTTTGGCATTTTCCCAGCCAGTTAGTTGACTTTTGAATCCTTTGTCAAGAAGAGGGTATACTCTATGGACTTGCAAGTTTTCAGTTCCTCCAAGGTGACACTATCAAGGGAGGTGAATTTACTCCTCTTCTAGCTTGTACATTGGTCTGGGAACAACCAAAAACTTTTCTGCCCAGAGTCTGTGAGTAGAATTCCCTCTCCACAACCACCTCAAGCTCCACCATGCCAATGCTTCTCCTCACCCCAGGGCCACCACTCAGGTCTGAGATTCAGAACAGCAGCTCAGTTTCCCCAGGGGCTTTAGGTGGAGGGCTCCAGAAATGGACACTGCCACTGTAGTGGCTGTTGCCAGTAGTCCAGGCTGCATTCCCTTCTCCTGGGTGAAAGAGCTTTCTCACTGAAGAGCTTTCTCACTGACCTTTGAAGGTGTCTTTGGCATTTGTGGGTTTAGCAGTCTGGGAACTGCTGCTGCTGGTGGCTCCCTGAAGCCTGTTCCAGATTCTGTCCCTGCTGCACCACATGGCCCATGCTGAGCTATGCTCTGCTCCATGCCAGGTGCAATAGACCTTTCCTGTTGGCTTTCCAGGCTGCCTTGGTCTGAAAATCTCTTTCATTCTTTCATTTTGTGGCTTCTGCTGCTCTGAAATTTGTTTAGAGTCATTTTTAAAGGTATTTTATGGGCTATGGGTGAGAGCTTTTACAGGTCCATCTTTCTCCTCCACCATCTTGCCTCTGTCCCAGTTTGTCTTATTTTCAAGCAAGGCTAATCCTAAAGGAGGTCGATTAGGCCACCAATATTATCGTTTCTTCAGGGCCCCAAGGACCTACTCAAAAATATTTCCCATTCTACTGAAATTGCCATTGTTGATGTCCTGTCTTTGAGTTAAGGTATGATGTTTGTAGAAAACCTTTATTAAGACAGTTAAATGGCATTGAGTGCAGAGTGCTGGACCTGGAGTCTGAATGACCTAGGTTCAAATATAGACTCAGATACTAGATATGTGATTCTGGCCAAGTCATTTGAACTGTGCCTCAGTTTCTTCATCTGTCAAATAGAGCTGATACGTACCTCCCAGGGTTATTGTGAGGATAAAATTGGATCATATTTTTAGAGTGCTATGTTAGTTATTATTATTAAAATGTATATGTTGCCCAAAAAGTATAATTCATCAACAAATGGAAATAGATTAGTTTATATGATTACTGTCCCCTACCAGAGAGTCTGAGGGAATGGGATATAATAAGAAGCTTAGAAAAGGGGAATGGAATTGGAAAAGGTCTGAAGCATAGGCACTACCCAGAGAAGGTAAAGCTTTGTGGAGATCTAAAATTTGACTCCTAAGCAGCCACAAGAGAATACTGGGTCAGTGAGTGGAAGATATATAATGCAAAATTCACTTAATTTACAATTTTTGCCTAGGGATAACTCTACTTTCAGCAGTTACAAAAGCCAAGGAGAAAAAATGTTGGTAAGTACAGTTTATACCAAGTATAACTTCTGTTACTTATACAGTCAGTGCATTTCCCCCTCTCTGGACCATATTGACTGCTAAAATTAATGACTTTTAAAATGGTATATCGTGCTTCAAATGGATTATTTAGGAAGGAAGCAATGACTTTTAGCTTATGGTTTCTTTAATATCTCTTCACATTCCCTACCATTTTTAAATGAGAGTGGGGCAAAAAAGCATAGGAATGCATGTAATACTGTTTAAATAAATTGACAGAAAACTATGTTCAGTATCATCTTCAAAAAAAAAGGAACAAGAAGCCTTGAAGGAAATAGTGAGTTTATCGAAAGTGAGATGTAATTAAGTCAGATACAAAGGAGAAGAGAACTATATTCGTTTGTATAGCAAACTGTGTTCATCAATGGTGACAACATAATCGCCACATTTGGACTCCAACATCTTGCTTCCTTGTAACCTTCCTCATGTAAGAAGGTGAAAATAAAGAGAATGAAGATGGAAAGAGCATCTGGATTGAGACCAAGGAGGCAGTATGGTATAGCAGAAAAAGCACTGGATGCAAATCTTGCTGCTCTGATTCTCATGGAGTCTGTAAAGGCCTCCCATACTTTGGGTGGACCCTCCATGTAGGATTTATGGAACCTCATGAGCAAGAATTATGTGATGAGAAAGATTGGCTGGATTAGGATATGTACCATTGGGGGGCAGCTTTATAAATATGATCTAATTTGATTATAGATAAAGCTGCCTCCCAAATAGTGCATATCCCAACCAGCCAAATGTTTTCATCTTCATGGAGATGAAAGGACCTAGGATCTCATCATAAGGGGAAGAGGAAAGGAACAAGTATTTAAAGTATCTACTTGTGCCAGGCATTTCTCCCTATAATCATGAGATCACAGATTCTTTGAAGTATGAGAATGAGGGAGGTCTTACAGCAATATGGAGTTTCTGTCTTATACCCCAGAATGTACAACACTGGCTTTCATGACTTTGGATAATTTTTCTCTTTAATGTAGAAGTGGGAGAAGATAGGCATATTGGTTCAGAAAGCTCCTTTTGTGGTTGTTTTCGTTGTTATCAATTTGTGTATAACTGTGTGTGTGTGTGAGTGTGAATGAGAGAGAGAGAGATTGGGAGGAGAACTGGGCCTCCCCTCAACACAAAGATGTTAACCCCCGAATGGTAGAAGTTAGTGACTTAAGTATGTTAAGTGACTATGGTTGGGTTGGTAAGTGGTGAAGTGGATAGAATGCCAGGCCTGGAGTCAGGAAGACCCATCTTCCTAAATCCAACTTCAGATGCTAGCTGTGTGATTCTGGGCAAGTCTATGCCTGTTTGCCTCAGTTTCCTCATTTGTAAAATAAGATGGAAAACAAAATGACAAACCACAGTATCTTTGCCAAGAAAACTCTAAATGGAGTCCCAAAGAATCAGACACAACTGAACAACAGCAAACAACAATCCTGTTGGTCTAACAATCCTATAGGTCTAATGTTCTTCCTACTGAATCATGTTAACCAATTTGTGGTGGTTTCTATAAGGTTATGTTCGGTGTCACAAGAATGGCAAACCAAAGGTTGTCTTTTCCTTCAAAGTACTTGTCCTTCAATTGGAATGAGCATTCATCAGATGATTAATGTTGTAGTCAGAACATCTAGATTTCCCATGGGTTTGGTTAACGGAGTCAAGAACAATTACTTTTCCTCTGCTGAATTATCCTTCTTCTCAAAATGTCAATCTTCACTGAAACCTAGACTAAATGTTAGCTTCTTGTTATATTTATAAACGATATATGATTTAAACTCCAATACAAAGAACCACAAAGATATTGATTATGTCATTATTTTTTAAGAGTTCTTAGAGCTGACTCTTCTTACTGAAGCCAAACTCTTTACATGTATCTTTTATATGATCTCCCATTTTTCACCAGATTGTCCCCATTGTCATTCATTTCTCTTTAATATTTAATCTCTCCCTATGTACTGATGTCTTTCCAAGTTTCTCCCATCTTTAAAAGACCATATATTCTCACTGTATCTCATAACTGTTGTCTATCTCTTTCCTCCCCTTCTCAGTTAAACTTTTAAAAAATTGTCTATGCTTGGTGCCTCTACTTCCCCTCTTCTCATTTTCTTATAAGCCCTCTGCATTTTAGCTTGTAGACTCATCATACTGAAATTGTCCTCTTGAAAGCTACCAATGATCCCTTAATTGCCAAATTAAGATAGTCTTTTCTGGACTGTTGTTTGTTAATCATTTATCAGGACAACACTCCTGCCTATAGACATTTCAAGCCCAATATATCAAAAATGGAACTCATTATCTTTTAGATATTAGATAATATTTAGATATTATAATATAAACTCCTTGAAGACAGGTACCGTTTCTTTTTTCTTTTTATCCCCAGAATTTAGCACAAAGCCTGATACATGGCAAGTGCTTAATCAATGTTTAAGTGATTGGTCAGTACCTGATTTCGCTCTGCCATGAAGAGCTAACATATCTTGAAGCCAAGATTACTAGTACAAAGCTTTCAAGACCCTTCTAAACAGAACAGATAGCTTTTTCTCTTTCCATAAAACTGAGGACTGTATCTTCCTTCTAAAAGTTATTTTTAAACTTTGGATTTTTTTTTTGTCATCAAAAGGCAGAATTTTGAACTCAAGACTCTGTTCATACAGCCTGTTGAGGAGGGAGAATATAGCAATTACATTAAGGTTGCCTGTGTTTAAAGTTTAGTTATATAGTCATGTTTTATACTAACAGTCACCTGCTTAAAAACTTTTTAGTAGGGTATCTCTTGACCTTCCCTTCTGCCCTTGCCTGTCCCCCATTGCCTCAAATGAACACATCACCAAATAGAAAGTCTAGACATCTGGAACAAGTTAGTGCTCTTACTTTGAGCATAGTGATGTGTTTTAGTGGTCCATAGATATTAGCGATAATTTTCTGAGATTCCAGATTGAATTTCTCTGTTTGTAAGTTTGGTGATTTTAGGAAACACCTGTTTTCTGAAAGCAATGATGAAACCAGCAGTGATACGAGTGGAAGCTCTTGGAACAAAAGCCAAAAGGGAAAAAACTTAAAAACATATTCAACACAGAAAAAGCCAAGAATCAGAAGTAAATTTAGAGGTAAGAATAATTTTTTACCTGCCTCACAACCCCCCTGTAAGGCAGTCAGTAACAAGTATTTCTTTGGAATCTGCTCTGTGTTCAGTACTGTTAGATACTATAAGGGGATACATATGCCTATAATGAGGCCCCTGCCTAACCTTCCCTAACCATTTATGCATGTTCAACACATGAAACAGTAACAACATAATATGATCATCCTGTAACACCAAACTCCGAACTTTAAGTAATATAGTTGCTTTCATGTTCTCTCTCCCATTAGAATGTGAGCTTCTTGAGGATAGGGACTGGTTTTGCCATATGCACATAGTAGGTTCTTAATCAATACTTGCTGATTAAGAAGAGGAAAAAAAAATCAGTTAAGGCTATAGTAGTCAAAAAAGGATTTGACAAGGAGATGGGAATTTAGTTGCCCCTAAAGAATGGATAGGTTTTAGATAAGTGGTGGGTTTTCCAGAGGTGGAGCAAAGGGCATGAGAGAAGGCACAGTTGAAAGAACAAATGTGGAACACGCATTTATGTACAATAAGGTAGAGCTCAAATAGAATGGACCCACTTGTGTTGGAAAGATAGGTTCAGATAGCTTTACCTGGAAGGAAGAGTAATTTTTAATGAATGTGCTAAGTAGTAGAGAATCGTAATAATGGGTATGGGGGTTTGTCTGTTTCTTGGGAAATAAAGCCATGTGCTGGAGACTTGTTTTTCTTTTCAGTTTTGCCATTGTCACCTTCAAGTAGTGGCAGTGATCACCAAGAGGACAAAGTAAGTAGCCGTGTTCCAGTTGAACAGAAGTGAAACACTTATTAAATTCTTAACTCAATGCTGAGCACTGAGGATACAAACAGGCGGAACAAGCCCTGTTCTCTCATTCTAAGTGGGGAAGGCTGCATGTAAGAAAGGACTCAGCAGCAGAGTGGAATCAGTGTGAGATTTCATTCAGATGAATCAAATATAAGGTGGGAAAAGTCCATGGTCTTGTGTTCAGGTGAAATAACTGTGGAAATGAAGTTATGGCATGTGAATTTTTAGAGTTAGCTTAGGTTTTTTTAGATGAGAAATTATGAAAAATTCAGATATGTATCTGTGTATAATTAGCACCTGCCCTTTTCAGAAACTGTGAAGAATTCATAACAAATACTTTTAGAATGGATTTTGAATGTGTAAGAAATTCTGACAGTTGAATAGCTCCAGGGACTTCTCTTACAGTAGAAATATTATTAAAAATTTGAGTCGCTTTCAGATACCACAACCTAATTTACTTACTGTTTTTTAAGGCAAACATGATTGTTTAACTACTCTTTCCATAGACTTTAGTGTCACAAGTAAAATTAATATTGATTGCAAAAGCTATTTTTAATCTATTTTTTCCAGATTGGGTCAAATATTTTCATCCTTAGATACATGTTGATTGATCTGCTGAATTTCTTTGGTGCTCCTGTCACATATTAATATATAAGGGTGATTGTGTATTGGAGGGCAGTGGGTAACAGCAGCCAGCAGAAATACAATATTAGTGCTGCAGGGATAGTGTTAAAGATATCAGCATTAAAGTTATTGTCCACAGCATGACTTCTCATGTGCTTCCCTAGAACTTTGTTTTTAGGTTTGCAGATTTTTGCTTAATACAATGAATATTGCATAAATCTCACACAGGGATACTCGATTGTACCTGTAAATAATGCTTTGTAAAAGAAAAGACAGAAAATAATTCTTACTACATGGAGATTTGCTTGAGGTTGAAATTGGGAAACACCCAAACTGTGCTGCTGGGGAAAATCTTTTTACCATTTCAATGCCTTAAAAAAAATCTGTGCATTGTTAATTTCCCTGTAAGTTTTAGTGTTCAGAATCAATTTCCCCACCTATAATGACACTGAGTGATTTTGGTTATTATAAATACACAAACTGAAAATAAGGGACATGTGAAGAAAGATACTATATGCATTTAGAGAAAGAGCTGATAAATAGAAGTATGTAGAATAATTGTTCATATATACATAATATAATAATACAGTATACGTAATATAATAAATTATAATATTTTATTATTTTTATATATATTTTATATAGAATATTTTTATATAAAATATGTTATATATAATATTTTATATTTAATAGATTTATTATAAATGATAATATTGAACAATAAAATAAATACATAATAAAATAATGTGAATAACCAATAAGAATAAATGTATTATATTAATATATTATAATAAATATGATAAATAATTTTATGTATACATATAACATAATATGATATATGTATGTATGTACACACATATACCCCTATTTGTGTCTAATGGTAGCCATTTCTAGGGGAGGGCAAGGAGGGAAGAAGAAAAGGAAAAAAAGAAATTTACATGATAACTGTGTATTTGAAAAGAATAGAAAATTGTACATAGTAGATTTGCAGTTCATGTACAATCATCTTTTTTTGTTGCACTGTTTTATGGAAATGGTTGTTTTATTCCATGAATTGAAAATAAAATACATTTTAAAAAATTAGTCTAGGATTGTAATTTACAGGTGTCACTGCATATATACTTATTTTTTTTTTTATTCTTTGGACTAGATAGAATTTGAGATAAACATTCAGCCATGAGATATTTGTGTTATTGGTGTGTGATTTGGAATTTATTTTATTTGAAAAAAATTATAGGAACTTATAAACCTTTTCTAAGGAAATCCTTTGAAGGGTCCTGTAAAGTTCAAGTAACTTATTAATTCTATTGTTCATGAAATGTATCAATTTTTATAGATGAATGTATCTATTTTTAAAAATCAAATCAACTCTGCTTTAGGCTACACCAGCAGAAAAGAAGATCTCAAGGCAAAACAATGAAAATACCTCAGACTTCCCTGGGGTAAAATTCCAAGGTAGCACAGTCTTCCTAACACCTGAAGATTCTGCAAAGAAGAAGCCCTGTATGTGCCCAACTTTATTATTTTACTCATTTGTTATACTTAATTGGATTGCTGGGGAGTGTGTGTGTGTGTTGGGATGAGGAGGGGAAGGGAGGCTTTTTTCCCTTTTATATTATTTTATGATTATCTTAGGAAAATGAAAGGATGAAATTCAGTTTTACTTTTATATAATACCATTATCCTCAGCAGAGAGAAGGGCACTCCATTTTCATTCTAATCTTTGCGATCAGTTTGGGTAGAAGGAGGTGAAAATGAATTTTCTCCTTTTCTCTCATAATTAAAGCTCCATAGCTTTTACTTATCACAATCCACAAGTGCCATTGGCAACTCTAAGACATAAGCAAAGAAGAAAGGGAATAGGGAAAGGGTGGTAAAGAAAAGAATGAAGTGGGTGGAGGGAAAAAGAAAGGAGAATATGATTCACACTGATGCAAAGTCAGTGGTGGTAAAATGTTTCCAAACTATTAGCACAGGAAGCACTTGGTGGCCCCAGTTCTAGAGACTGCATAACCCTGATCCATGGATACTCAATACCATTGACTTCTATAAAAATGGCATGCCAAGAATTCCTTAAAAAATAGGCAAAATGATTGTTTTCTCTATCTAAAATGCAAGTTAATGTATGAAAGCTTTCTGTTAACTGCCTAAAATCATTGCCTAATGTGTCTGTTTGTTCTTTCTCTTTCTTGGCTCTGACTCCAAAGTCCAAAGGGTGTCCCCATTAGGTGACGTATCTTCTCCGGAGCACTCAGATGGCACAGAGGGCTTATCAATGGTACAATTTAATTATTATTGATTTATCCCAATGGAAGTAGTTCAGTAGAGTCATGTGCTTAACATTAGGGGAAGATAGGGTCTATTTTTTGTTATTTTGAATATAAAAAGGACAGTTTCGTAGCTTTTGGGTTTTGTTTTTAATTATTATTTTTATTTTAAGTTATTGTTATTGTTATTGTTTTTAGGCTGCAGTTCCCAAATCCTCAATGGAAAGCACCATCCTCAAGCGAAAACCACAAAATGTGGAGGTATCAGGTAAAATCAGTGAGATCCATGTTGTTCCTAATTCTTCCCTTTGGGACTAAGTAGAACGAGTCTCACTCCTCTTCTACAATATAACCTTTCAAATATTTGAAGATAGCTATCGTTTGTCCTCTGAATCTTTTCTTCAGGCTAAATATACTCAGTTCTATCAATGGATTTTCCATATGATGCTAACTCATAGGGCCATTCATCTTTCTTGTTTTTCTCTAACAGCTTATTCACATATTTGTTAAATATGGTGATCAGGTATCAGATATTCCAGATGTAGACTAGGGCAGGGTGGAGTAGAATCGTCACCTCCTGATTCCTGGAAGCTATGATCATCTGTAAAAGGAGAGGTTTGGATTACATGACTTCTGAAGTCCTTTCTATTTCTGGACATATGTCTCTTTCTTTCATCTGATTTGAAAAATAACCTTTTATTAGGACCACTTCAGGAGTATGAATAGAAGGAGAAAAGGAGGAAGATGGTAGAAGCAGAAAGATTGAGGTCTGAATTTGTAGAAACACATCAGTGCCTATTTTAAAATACATATTTAAAAGATATAACATAAATCATCTTTATTTTTCATTTAAAAAAATAAGCAAGATTTGGCTAAAATCAATCCAAGGAATCGCTTCCCCAAAATCCCCCACAAATTAAAACAAAGCCATCTGGCTTCAGTTTGTAGTCCATTCTGCTTAGGATGGCCTAGAAAGCAAAGTATATTTGGGATACTAAAGATATATCCTTGCATCCTAATGGACCTTAGGATGTGGTCCATTCTGCTTAGGACAACACTTTGAAGGGGGATACTAAGAGATGCTCCAGTCTTTAGACTAGCCGAACTCCTGGCCTCTTACTATATGATGGCACAAACGTTTTTGGCTACTCTATCGCACTGCTAATTTACTAAGTTGGCAGTGGGGACATGGAGAGAGATGAAAAACTAAAATATATCTGGTCCCTTTCTTTGAGGAGCTTGGTCTAAAAGGATGTGGGGAAACCACTGTGTAACTTCTCGGAAATTTTTCTGTGTATTCAAATGTGATATATAGAAAATATTTGACTTTTTAGGAAATATATTGCACTGATCAGGTTGTAAAACTGTGGAGCTTATTGCGGAAATTTATACTAATTGAAGAAGGAAGGAAGAAAGGAGTAAGTTAATTGAATGAATTAGGATCTTGGCTGCTAAAGTTCTTGTTTTCTAATTAGAAGAGAATCACTAGGGGATTACATGCCAGAGAGGAGGCTATTGTAATAGTCTATATAAGAGATGAAATGTGGTAGCAGTGGGGATACAGAGATACAAGAGCCATTTGGAAGGAAAAACACGAAGGGGAAATTAAGGGTAGAGCAAGAAAAGAGAAGATTGGGTCCTTGACAAAATGGTAATATTGATAACAACAAGCAAATTAAGAGGGAAAGTTAAATTTGTTGGGGGAGGGTTAGCATGCAGAGACAGAAACAGTGATGCCTAATTTTGACTAAGGTGCCTATAAGGTTATGGTAGGACACTAAAACAGAAATGTTTAGCTAGAGTTGTAAGACTTGATCTCAGCAAAGAGTTGGATTTAACTCATGAAGAATCATGTAGTCAAAAAGACTGTCAGAGGCCATTTGAACAAACCTGGTCCAGAATCCTCTGTATGACTTGCTGGATGGGTGTCATCTCATTGCCATTTGAAGGCCTCCAGTCAGGGGAACCTAATGCCTCCTAATGTCACCAGTTCTGCTTCTGAGTAGTTCTAGGTGTTAAACCACTGTGGGACATCCTTTAAAACTGTTCTGTATACTCATATAGACGTGAATTTCCTTGGGTTGAAGTTGCTTCTCTGCAACTTCTGATGCATGTCTAGTCCACACCTAATCTGTCTTCCATGCTCTTTCTAAGGGTGGCAAATTGGTGTAGTAGGGTGGGGGGGAAGTGCCAGATATGGAAACATAAGATCTGAGTTCAAGTCTTGACTCTTCATTTATTACCTTTGGTTTCATTAGATTAAACTCAGTTGTTTGGGTTAGGTGGCTTCTGAGGTCCTTCCCAATTCTAAATCTGTGAAACTCAACCAGGGAACGATTAAAGCTTGTGTTTATATAGCACTTTCTTTACAATGATCCTTCGAGAAATAGTCCTTTTGTTATTTCCAATGATCCTAGAAGCTAAGATATCCCATATCATAATCAAAGGATGTTTCATTTGTAAAGAGGAAAAAACTGTTTTATATAGTATGGTTTCACTTCTATGTGTGTGGTGGAGGGGATCTCACTTCATAGATTATAGGAGCAGCATCAAACTGAGGTTTCAGTGTATTTGTACTAGAATAAGGGACTTTGCAGGGCTCACTCTGGTAATAATAGCTAAGATTTTTGAAACCCTTACTATGTGCCACCCACTGTGCTAATTGTTTTACAAATGTTATCTTATTTGACTCTCACAATAGCCTTGGGAGGTAGATGCTATTATCCTCATTTCTCAGATGAGGAAACTGAGGCAAACAGATGTTAAGTAATTTGCCTGGGGAAACACAACTAGTAAATGTCTGAGGCTGGATCTGAACCCAGATATTGCTGAGTCCAGGACCAGTGCTCCATCAGTTATAACCCCTAGCTGTCCCTGATAGTAAATAGTATAGGTAACAGGGTGTCTTTGTGAAACTGTAAAGGTTTTATATGTACCCAAATATTTTTTATCATGTTACAGTGTCTGAGATTCCAGGTTACATTCCTTTTGGGTTAAAACATTATTTCTCAAAAAACACATTTTGAAATGAAGGTTTTATCTGCAACAGTATAATAATAATAAAAATTTTTCTTATGGAATTATAAAAACACTGAAGATTTTAACCTTAATGTTACCATTTAGCTGAGCTTTAGTAAATGGTAATTTATTCACAGTCACAGAGCTCATCGGTGATAGAGCCAGAATTGGAACCTGAAATTCATGATTCAAAGCATAGCATAGATTATTTTCCATGAGAACCAGTATATAGTATACTGAATAAAGAGCTGGCTTGAATTCAAGCCCCATCCTGAAATTTACTCTCTGTTTGATTCTGGGAAAGTCACTCTACCTGTCAATGCTCTAGGCAAATCTTTAAGACTGTAGGTAACAGAGAAGGTGCTATTCTGCATGGGAAGAGGGGGGAGTTCCTCACTCAGAACTCTCTACATTGATCAAATCTTGAGTGTAAACTGTGAGATCTGGCCAATGAGTCTCCATCTTTAGAGCCTAAGTATCGAGTTCCATTTTCCAAGCTCCAGTTTAACAGATTCCAACTAGCAAAGGGGATTGGGTGGGGAAATGGAGTATATATATCTGATTTTAAATGGGAGAAGAGATTCAGAGCATGGAGTGTAGTCTGGAAGAGTATTTGGGTAGGTCACTGCAGTAAAAGAGTACACTCTTTAATGGAAGAGAAGGAGATAACTGAGGAGAGAGAAAAAAAGAGATGGAGAGATAGAAGGAAAAAATGAAGGGGTTACTAGAAACTATTTACTTTGATTTAGCCCAAGACTGACCTTAAAAAGATTTTTTTAAACATTATTAGTCACTTAACAAGCAATTATTTTACAGACACTGCATTGATCGCTAGGGATACAAATATAAGCAAAAAGAAAGATACCACCTCCTGCTAAGAGCAGGGAACGATAATATGTGAAAATAATCTGAAAAGCTGGGAGGTGTACTGACTGAGTGGAGTGGTGGCAAAATCTATAGAGTCAGAAGAAGAACTCAGAGAAGAATGAAGGATGAATGACCTCTAGGACTTATCTTCAAAATGAAGATTCAGGGAGGAACTCACTAATAAGAGAAGGGAGATGCAGGTGGGGAGGCGATGTTCTAGGATGAGGACACAGATGTTCCTAGTTCTGTCAGTCTTCACCTTTGCTAAGCATGGTGTTTCTCATTTCTGGGGAGAAATAATTTCTATATTTCGGTTCCCTTTTGGAATCACTGAAATGCTTTTATTTCCCTTGGTCACTTTGAATCAGTTGACATGGTATAAAAACTTCCTAGTAATGAGTAGTGCTCAACACTTTGTCTTGGGGATTGGTCAGTTTGTTATTAAATTCCAACAAGGAGAAAACTTGGGCTTAGAGTAATGTGATGTTTATGGAGCTTTCTTTGCCTTTAGATTTATCAGATAGTACTCTGATAAAGCCAAAACAGCGAAAATTAGAAGAGGACCTCACACCATTTTCCCCCGTTGCCTTAATGCCAGGAGAAAACCCGGTTCCTGAAGGTAACATTGTACATGTAGCAAAGTTGAAGATAAAATGTGAATTGTGTGTTCAGAAAAGATGATTTTTGTTTTTTAATTTACTTTTTTAATGAACAAAATTATTTTTTTCTCTTTTCCACCTCTAACATGGGAAAAAACCAAAAAAGAAAACCTTTGTAAAACTATATAGTCAATCAAAAAAAAAATAGGCCATGTCCAAAAACAATGTCCATTCTACATCTTGCCTCCATTCTCTGTCAGGAGGTGGGTAGTAGGCTTCCTCTTTAGTGCTCTGGAATCTTGTCTGGTCACTGAATTAGCCATGATTTGTGTTTGGGGGATATTTTATGCAGTAGGCACATAGTCGATGTTCAGCAAATGTTTGATTGTTTTTAATGCAAATTTTTACTGTCTTTCAACTTATTCCAAGAAATACTTAGCCTTACAGGTCATACCAGATAGTCTAGGAGAGTCTGCTGTCATCTCTACCTTTGAAAACTTTACTAAAGAATTGAAGAAAAAGTTTGAGGTAATATTGACTTCGACACTTTGGTGAATTCATTAGGATCTAGATTTCCCTTCGTTGACGCAACTCACAATCCTTTCTAATTATTTATGGGCTGTCTCAGCCAACTAACCCATCAATTTCTGGCTAATCTAATGTTGAGCCCCTCTATACTAAGATGGTAGTTGGTAGATAGGGGCATATTCTCTCACTAGGCCAGCACTATAAGCCTGTCTCACATTGAAGGATGACCAAAGATTACGTTCCATTGATACAGCCTTTGGGAGCCCAGGGTCATCTTTGTATCATGATGAAATACTCCAGTAAGATTTAGTGGAGATTTATATAGTCATGCATTATAAATAGTAAGAGAATAGGTTGCAATGACTCAACAATGACCAATTCCAATTTATTTTGTGATGTCTAATTCTCTGTACTCACTGCAAGTCTATTGAATAGTTGCTTGAGTTTGAGGGGGAAGTAGTAGTAGACTTCCTTTGATCTATATACATAATCACTTAGTTCCCCTTCTGACCAGTGTTTTCGATATTTAGGAGGGCTGTAGAATGAAGCTAACTGGAGCCATATGAATGAACTTTTGTCCATGTCCTCATTGACACTGCAGTCATACTAAGTTAATAAGAATAGCTGATTTTTGTGTGCTGGTAGAAAAGAAAAGGGTTACAAAACACAAAAATAAGATTTCCAGGAGGAGGCTTGACATGGTAGAACAAGAAGAAAGGTGATTGAGGGAGGATGGTTATGAGGCAAGCTAAAGACAGGCTGAGAAGTGGACCCCCTTGGAACCAACCATAAAAGCAACTTGAATGCTCCCCGGGATTATCATGTTCTGTTTGTAGTATGAATAAGTACAATTTCTTGTAGGCTCTTACAGAATCAATTAAGCAGCAACTGTTTATTAGGCACTTGTATGGTTCAGGGGCCAAGATAAAAAGACAAAAATGAAACCATTCCTATCTACAAGGAACTTACATTCTAGCAGAGGTGGCGATAGATACACAGATAAGTATACACAAAATAGATCCAACATTAAAAAAATAGTTTAGAAAGTAGAGTTGGAGTAATATCTGGGGGCGAGGGGGAATCAAAAAAGGTTAAATATGGAAGGCTTGATGTGATCTAACTAGTGTTAGCTAAGAGTCCTTGATGCTTCCTTGCCTTTTAAAGGGCTTGTCCACAGCAATAGTTAAGGTAATTTTCTGGCCTCATCCTATATGTGGCCAAAATATTAGTCAGCAAGTACAACAATCTTTGAAATCCTTTGCCATTTTTTTAAAACAACTCAGAATGTTGCTAGCATTTTTGCTAGGTATACTGGGAATATTTTCAAAGTCCCCTTTCAATGTTAAAATGCTACCACTCTAAGAAAATTGTATTAAGTCAAGATTGAGTATGGTCTTTGATACATTGTGCTGGTAAAGTGAACGTGAGTCTTATGTTGCCATATATTGTTCTTGTCCTCACTAATCAATGTGCTATCAATTATCATTCTGGCACCATCCCTTTAAATGAAAATATGTTGTTTTTGGTCATATCTTGCCTAGCTTTTGGTTTTGTTTTTTGTTTTTTTTTAAAAAAAACATTTCTATTGATCAGTTTCCACATGAATCCCTCCACCTTCCCTCTGTCCCAGAATCCTCCTTTTCAATAAAGAAAAACTGTATGATGTAAATCTAATCAACCCTTTTGGTTATAATTCAGTCCAGGAACGAGAAAAAAGACATTTGTTTCCAAAATGCTACGAAAGCATCTGAGAAGTTAACCATGCTTTTAAACCAGATACATCAATGTAGGTAAATATTCATTAAATTGAACAAGATCATTATGAGAGCAGTGGCCACTATATTAAATGGTATAGAGACTGAAAGCAAATTGAAGTAATCTGTGACCTTAAGAAACTTGCCCTATCTTTACCACATGATAACAGTCACATTTATCTTTCTTCCCCTTTTCTCATTCCTCCTCCACCTTTTTTTTCCACCCTTCTTTTTCTCTTACTTTCCTCCCTTTTCTTTCATGCCCAGACTTTAACATTACCCTGTCTCTGTGACCCTGGGCAAGTCTTTGAACTTCTCAGTGTTTTAGGTACCTCTCTCAAGAACTACAGATTGCAGAGGGGGTGTCAAGCTGCATTGCAAAGAGAATTTCCTCCTCCAAGAATTCCTATATCAATGAAATCACAGGTCCTATTGCTAGCCTTGCAAATGATAACTCTCTGGGATAGGAAGAACGGAGGATTATGTTGGGAAATATAGGCAATATAAAAACATATCAATAAAATTTATTTTAAAAATTACCATCTTTATTAAATTGAAAAGAAATTGTTGTTTCTGGCCTGAAGATGGATAAGAGTTGGACAGGATGGATAGGTTGTGTTCTGCATTGCTGATAGCCCAGCTCCATCAGAGCCCTTACATGTTTTTCTGAACATGACCTTAAAAAACAAAGATAAAAGAACTGCTATGGTATATTGAGGAGAGCAGGAGAAGAAAGGCACACAATGGCATGAGATAGAAGGGATAATAGGGAGGTTTCCTTTCTAAGTGATGAATTTGGTAATATTTGAATAATGCTTTTGGTTCTTTTTTTAGAGAGCTTTCATATTTTGTCACTTTAATAAAAGTCATACAAAATAGGTAGAGCAAGGATGATAGTCTTCATTTTGCTGTTGGGGAAACTGAGACATCGAAGTTAACTGGCTTAGGTAGCATCCCATAAAGTGACCAATGTGCTTCTAGAATACAGCTTTCCTGTTTTCTAGTATAGGACTGTTAGATAAGAATCTGTAGCCTTTTCCAAATAATGTCACCTACCTTCTGGCCATCTTCTTTCTCCTAACCCTAATCAGACCATGCCCCATGAACCTGAGCTCTGACAGGTGAGATTTTACTTATGTGGAACTTGGTTGCCATGCTGTTTCATTTCCAAGTCTTGTCCTTCCTCTATCCTGAACTCTAATTACCATTTATATAGCATTCTCATTAAAATGAACATGGTTGTTTGAATTACTATCCCCACCATACAGTAGATATTAAATATGTTTTTGTTCATTTATTCTTTTAGAGGAAGGGCTCAATGTTTTAACTTAAAAAGCTATCGGGAGTCAATAAAGGATTCAAAAAGGAAGGCTTAATTTTCAGACTCCTGCATAAATGGTAGGTTCTCAAGCTTAGATACTGAGACAAGGCAAAAACTGAACAATTGGGGACAATTTGGGAGAACAAATGGCTCTGAATGAAGTCAGTCAATCTGTTAGCATTTACTAATTTCCTGCTATAGGCCAGGTCCTGCGCAAAGTGCTCAGGATCCAGAGGAAGGCAAAAACCAGTCCCTGCTCTCAAAAGTCCTCATAGTTAAATGAGGGAGATGACCTACAAATAGCTATGTAAAGACAATATATGTACAGGATAAGGAGGTAACCTCAGAGGGCAGGCACTAGCATTAAGGAGGAAAGAAGAAAGCCAGGGAAGCTTAGAGGGTTGAAATGAGAGGGAGAGTGTGAGTGCGATAGAGTGTGTTCCAGGCATGGGGGACAGTCAGTAGCTGGAGCTTCTTGCATAAGGAGCAGAAAGGAGACCACTGTCACTGGATCACAGAAAAAAGAAAAGGAAGGTGCAAGAGGACTAGCAGGCGGGGAGGGTCCCAAAGAGAGGATTTGATTTTTGATCCTTATGATTGAAATTGACAGACTTTATTGAATAGGAAATAATAGGGTCAGATGTGCACCTTAGGAAGAGAAGTTTGAATGTTAAGTGGATCTAGGAGAGACCTGAGGCAAGCAGAGCCACCATCAGGCTATTGCAATAGACTACGATGACAGCTTCTGCAGTGGTAGCAGCGCTAGAGGAGAGAAGGGGGCGTATTTGATAGATGTTGCAAAGGTACAAAGTAACAAGACAATACACTTACTAAGCATGTTAACAGATGGTTTTTAGTAGATAGGCTTTTTTTTTTTTAAAGTATGAAACTGCTTCTATTTCCCTTTCTCTCATATATTCAAATGGATCTACCATCAAACTGGGAGTTCCTTCCAGTGATGCAGATTTCAATCTATCCATTCCCACCAATCCTGTGCAACTCTCAGACATTTGGAATCCATCCAATTTGCTAGAAGCTTTTTTCATAGCATTTAAAGGGTAACTGATAAGTACTCTGGTTGTCCACCTTTGATTCCTTGATCTTGCCATATATCAAGCCCATCTTCTTTATACATCCTACAATTCCCTTTCTACAGGGATAAAAAAGTTTTTAAATGGTGATAGAGTAGGGGAGGAGAGAATAGCTACTAACAGAAATCTGATGGAGAACTGGAGTTTTGATAACAGGACGTTAAAAGTTCAATGCCCAAATACACCTGGTGATGTCATGAAATTTGGAGGCAGTGAGGTTAGAGAAGGATATAGATGAACAAATAATTTGGGAGTGGAACTGCTCACTGGAGTGCTGTCTCTGACCCAGGCGCTTCAACAGCATTACTCTCTTTTGCAGTCTAACTGTTGGAAACTGCTTTCCCCCACTGACTCTCCTCAATCAGATGAGGTTTGAGGTATCCACTTCTTTTGAATTGAGAAAGAAACATCACTTCATGAAAAGCTGAGCCTCTGAAAATGATTGGCCCAATGTCAAAATGCTCTATTTGTAGGTAACTTTCAGCGTATATGAGGTGGCTAGAAAATCTCATATGACCTTTATGGCAAACCAAAAAATGTCTAACGCAAGGTGGGGAGGTGGACCTGCTGCATTTGAACTCTCTCTTACAGTAGGAAGAGTAGGCTGTATTATCATGATGTACGAACTCCTCAAATAACTAATTTTGTGATTTTTTTTCACACAAATAAGGCTAGATAAGATGGAACAGTTCCATAAGAGCATTCTTCAAGAATTGGACAACTTTAAGAAGGATGTTCAAGCTCTGAAAGATCTTGAGAAGGAAATCCTGGTAAGTTCTGGCTTGTCTTCCTCTTCTCTGGACTCTCTCTGCTTATGTTGTAGGGCAAAGTAATAAGTAGCGACTTTTTCTTCTCTGAATCAATTTTAGGACGTTTGGAAGGAACAATCCACCAAACTAAATTCATTCTGTGACCTGCAAATGCAGAGGTATTTATATTTGTTAAAGCATTCTTTTGGGGACAGTGACTGGAAGGGACCTTAGCTGCCATCAAATCCATCCACCTCATATTACAGATGAGGAAACTGAGACACAGAGAGGGAAAAGACAAAGCTGCCAAGGCAGTTAGATGGCATGATACATAGAAGGCTGGTTCTGGAGCATGTCCTTGAATTTGGATCTGAAGTCAGGTCTGGAGATAGGAAGTTCGGAGTTCAAATCTGATCTCAGACATTAGCTGGCCAAGTCACAACCTCTATCACAGTTTCCTCAACTGTAAAATGGGGGTAATAATAACACTTACCTCTCTGGATCATTTTGAGTATAAAATGAGAATATTTGTAAAATGTTTTGCAAACCTGAAAGCATCGTATTTGTGCTAGCTATCATCGTTAATTAATTTGCCCAGGATCATATACATTTAGTAAGTGTCTTAGGGTAGGATCTGAATCTAGGTCTTCCTAACTCCAAGTAGTGCAATATACCAGTGATGTCCAGCTCAAATAGACAACATCTCTGTAGGCAACCCATTGACATAAAAAAACCACAAATTAACACTATGTACATTGTATTGTGTTTTTACTTATTTTGTTAAATAAAAATTTCTGATTCCTTAGTCTGGTTTGGGCCAGGCCAGGAATATGATATGTTGGCTCTAACCTGTACACTATCTTGGCTCACTAGAGGATAGTAGTTATTCGGATTAACCCTTGTATCACCTGTTCTTTCTATTTTGGTTCATTGTCCCTCCCCAAGGGACAATGTCTTCCCAAGGAGGGAAGACATACTAAACACAACTTGCCAAATGTCAAAATAGAATATGAATTTAGTTTGCCGGTCTGAAAACCTTAAAGTTAAAGGTTTAAAATTACTCAGTTATCATGTTCAGATTTTTAGTCTTTGAGAACACAGTTGATTCTTAATTTTATGTTTTTGGACAGTCTCCACTATACATTTATTAAGCTCACAGAGTGTTTCCTTTTCTCTCTAGAATGATTCTTTGCCTCCTTTCCTTTCTGTCAGTGTGTTTCAGAAAAGGCAAATGAGTGTTTATCCAGATTAAGCCCTGCCACCCATGCATTCCCAACTTCCATCCCAAAGGGTTAGTACAGGAAAGAGCTGCAGACTGTCAGTTGAGGAGGGAGCTCAAAAGCCATTAGGCTCAGGCATAGGGTAGATGAGAATCCCTTCTGCAGTAAAACTGACAAGTGGTTTTCTGGCTTTACCTTTGAAGACTTCCATTAAGGGAGGACCTACAAACCCCTGAAATAGTCCATATACATGTTTGGACAAAGTTCATAGTGCTGGGCCTGGAGTCAGGAAGACTCATCTCCCTGAGTTCAAATCTGGCCTCAGACACTTACTAGCTGTGTCATCCTGGGCAAGTCACTTAACCCTGTTTGCCTTAGTTTCCTCATCTATAAAATGAACTGGAGAAGGAAATGGAAAATCATTCCAGTATCTTTGCCAAGAAAACCCCAAATGTGGTCACAAAGAGTTGGACACAACTGAACAACAACTCTAAATTGTACTATTTCCATATAAAACTCCTAATTTTCTTTTGCAGAGGTGGGAGACTATGAGTGTGGAATATTATATATGCTGACATTACATATATGATGGTTTTACTGAACTACTTTCCCCTACCCCCATAATTTTTTTAGCCTTTGTTAAATGTCTCTCTGGGTACAAGTAAAGGGGAAGGGGAAATAATGGGGAAAAAAAGGTCAGTAAAACCAAAAGATATCAGTAGAAATAACATAAACAAGATACAGCTAAACACAAAACCCTTCCAAGCTCTTCCCCTTGCAATTTCTAGGGAGGTTTCTAGGCTAGATTTCTTGACAAACAGAATGGGCTGTCTCAGGAGGAATTAATTTCCCAGTCCTTGGAATTCTTGGAACAAAGGCTAGTGGACAGCATGCACATTATGTTGTTCAGGCATGGGTTGGACTGGATGACCTCTGAGGTTCCTTCCAACCCTAAGATCCTAGGGCTCTCTCCTTTCACAGCACTTTTCCTTTCCATTAGCAAAAGTTAAAAAATCTTAAATTTGATGATATACACTGGTGTGAAGTAACTACAAGCTTTGTATTTCCATGTCCTTGCCCCCATCTCTGTCCTATTATCTCTGAGTGTTCTTGCCATTTTTTTCGTTAAAGAAAAGAAAATGAACAAAAACCCTTTGCATAGCCATTTACAGTTTCTTGAAGTGCTTCAAAGTATATTTGCTCATAGTGGTCATATTTAAAAAATTATTATTAGGTCTCAGTGTCAATAGTTTTCTCTTCTTTGGTTTATCTTGAAAGACATTTTCTTCAGGCAGCTAATGGATAGAACACTGACCTTGGAGTCAAGAAAACCTGAGTTGAAGCCCTGCCTTCGATATTTGTCTTTAGGGCAAGTTACTTCTCCCAGCCCCATTTTCTTCTTCCATAAAATGGGGCTAATAATAGTATTTTTCTCATAGGATTGTTGTGAAACTCAAGTTATAGAATTTATCTACCTATGGCTATATTTATCTATATTAATATCTATTTATATCTATATTTTATCTATATCAATATTTCTCTATATTTATATCTATATTGATATCTTTCTATATATTTTATCTATATTTATATCTTATTTATGTTAATATCTAACCATCTATAGCTATAACTTATCTATGTTGATAGCTATATTTATAGTTTATGTATCTACATAAACTATATGTATGTATCTGTATGTATCTATACCCATTTCTATATTTTATCTGTATTGATATCTAGCTATATCTATCTTTTTTGTAAAGTTCAAAAGCCTAAATCAATGCTGTCTTGTAAGTACTAGCTTTTTAGTCTTGAGAAACTTGGCACTATTTTATTTTAATAATGAACTTGTCAGCTATTTGTTAAATTCATCTAATAATAACCATTTTTTTCTTTCATTCTCATTCCTTACCTGGCCCAGGTTCCCTGTGGGGTTTCAGAATGCCTCAACTGCTGGAAGAGGCATTCTCCCACTAATACCACTCTGTTCCAACTTGTAGTCCTCAGGACTTCCTTATTCAGTGCTCCTAGAAAAATTTGACTTTGGCTCTAAGTGTTCTATGACATATAGAGCCTGTTTTCCATCATTTTCATAGCAGGTTACTAGGAGATTAGGGTCACATGTGTCTAACTTGATTAGTTCAGGCCCTAGCACATTTGTTTCCAGTGGAAACAAATGAATGCGCAAGCTTGTTGCTATTGTTGAATACTGATGCAAAAAACTTTATCAAAATACTACCAATGACATTACAGCAGCATATCACAAAGATCATACAGCATGACCAGGTGAGATCCACACCAGAAGTGCAGGACTGTTCAACGCTAGGAATACCGTGAGCATAATTGACCGCAACACAAATCATATGATTATATCAATAAATGCAAAAAAAAGCCTCTGAAAAACACAGCAGCCATTCCCTTTTTTTGGTTATATATGTACAATCATAGTAAACATTTCCACATTAGTCCTGTTGTCAAAGAAGAACCAGAATGAAAGGAGAAAAAAACCACAAGAAAAAACAAGTGAAAATAGAATGCTTTGATATGCATTCAGATTTCATAGTTCTTTCTCTGTATGTGGATAGAAATATACAACTTTTATTGAAATGTCCAGATTTCTTCAAATTAAGACAGGAAAATGCTATCTCAAGGAGATGTAGTGAAGTCTGTTTTTCTAAGAACTATTTTAATGAAGATTCAGAAATTCTCCCTTCTGGAGACACTAATCCTCAGGATAGATTCAAGATTTGAATATCTGACAATTTGGAGTTTTGACTACTAAAATGGTTATTTCTAGACAAGATACTTTTAAAAATCAGTTGGAACTATACTTATCCTGAGGTTTTTACTCAATTTCAGCTAGTTATAATACTCCATGTTCTGGTAGTTGGTGTCAGTTTAATAACTGTGAGTCCAGAAAATGAGATTGCCGATTTTTTCCAGGCTCTGTTTCATTCAACCATGTTAAGAAAAACCAAAACCACTTTTATTCTATCTCCAGGATAGGTACATAAATTTCTTTGTTTGGGGAATATGAATTTTTTTCCCCCAAGGAGTGAAGTGGTAAAATGCAAAGTGATTCAACACATAGTCTAGCAATGGGGGAAACTTCAGCTGAAGCTCCTTTCTGTGTTCTTTTTTCTTTCCATGACAATTCCTAGGAATAGTAGCCTGGACTTAGGACACTCAAGGCACTGAACACTGGCTTATATATTCTCTATTTAACATTCTACTTTGCTGCTATGAGTAGCAGGACTTTCCCATTCTACCTTCCTTAATTAAGTCCAGTTCTTCAAGAGCATGGATTAGATATTTTGTTCTTTTTGGCTTTTCTGTTTGGGAAGCAGTGTGGTACAATAGTGGAGACACTGAATTTGGAGTCATAAAACCTGAGTTCAAAATTTACCTTAGTCATTTATCAACTATGTACAAACCTGAGTAAATCACCCAACTTCTGCTAGCCTCAGTTTTCTCACCTGTAAAATGAGAGGGCTGGTCTTGATGGCCTCTAAGGCATCTTCCAGCTTGGAATCCATGATCTCTGGTTAGCACTCCAGTACTGCCACTTCCTTTGTGATCTTGAACCCTTAACCTGACTATACCTCATTTTTTATATCTGTCCAATGAGGTGGTTAGATTCAAAGACTTCTAAGGTCCCTTTAGTTCTAAATGGACCTAGGATTCTCTATATCCTCTAGTATCAGCAGCCACAATGTTCCACCTCTTCTTCCACCCTTGAAGCATTCAAGGATGCTTTATATAAAACTCCATATAAACACTTGATATTTCTATAGCATCTTAAAGTTCTACAAAGTGCTTTCCTCCCCCCAGCCCTGTGAGAGATGTAGTGCAAATGTTTTTATTTCCATTTTTTTTTTTTTTAGACAAGGAAACCAAAGCTCTGGTGAAGTGACAATCTATGGCCACACAGCTAGTAGGTGACTTTTGAGGCAAGACTAAAACTTGGGTTCTTCAACTTCAAAACTAATCACAGTTTTCACTACACCTCACTGTCTTTCAATATACTCCTTGATTTTCTCTAACACATACTTATTCTGGTCAGTCAACATTTATTAAGTGCCTACTATATTTCAGGCACTATAAGCACTGGGGAATGGCAGTTCTGCTCTCAAGGAGCTCACAGTCTAAAGGGGGAGATGTTGTGCAAACAGCTGTATGTTCATACAAGCTACAGTTATCTTTTCCAGATAGAGGGGATTAGGAAAGTCGGGCCACCTCGATATGGAAATTTCTCACAAAATCTTTTGGCTCTCCCATTGTACAAAAGCAGAAGTCTGAATTTTTTCTTTTTCTTTTATGAGGTGTTTATCTAATCATAAAATTTGTGTCATCTGCTGGTCTTTGTGTGTCATCTGGGGCTTCCATAATACCCCCCACCCAATTTCCATTTACCTTCTTATGTTAACCCTTGATATAACGAAACTGTGATGGGGAAAGTCCTGATGTGGAAGGGATAATGGTATATATTGGATAAATTGTAAAGGGAGTAGAATTAAGGAGGATAAGGAAAAGCTTCCTTTCCAATTGGAAGACAGACTTTTAGATTTGGAAATAAATAGAGCTTGGTCACATATGCTACTGGAAGAGTCTAATGTTATTTGTCTTCAAGAAATTTGTGGCAATTCTTGCAAAAGAACTTCTATAGCTATATGTGTTGGAAATTTTTTAAATGTGTAAATGCAATGTATAAGTTTGAACTGAATCCTTAAATGGGATTTAGAAGGAAATAGACTCAGAATAGGATATTCTGAATAGACCCAAAAGGAAAGGGGAAAGACCACATTTGTTTGGTCCACTATTATAGAAATTCCCACTCTGTAGCAGGTCAGTAGCTTCTCATTGACGTTGTGGTGCATCTTTCCACAAGGGGTTATCATTGTTATGGGGAACTGGGGGCGGACAGCTTCAAGTCAGACTTCACTCACTGTATCTGTGTTTTCTCTCCTATCCCAGTCTAAACCACCTGAGGAAAAGATGAATGAAGAAGGATTGCTCACTCTTTTGTCTTTGACTAAATAAATGATGTCCTGACATTGCAGCTGTTGTTGAAACCATTATGTTCTGTTTCCATCACTGAGTTATTTGAATTAGAACTGAACATAAAATATTGCACTGGCTTGAAATTGGATTTTTTTAGGTACTTGTTCACAAAAACCCTGCTTTGGGGTTAAGTTTTGGTTGGAAGAAGAATGTTCAGATAGTTAACAACTTTAAGAACTCTAAAACATTCTATCAAAGGAATGAGTAATTTAAAAAGTCCTTCCTCTTGCCAAAGTTATTTTTCCCTTTTTCCATTGCTCTTAATTTCATCCATCTTGTCTTAAAATGTGTTTTGGAGGTAAAAATTTGGGAAAAAATGAAGGAAAAATGGGATGGAAAAGATGAGGTGCTAGATTTCAGAAAGGTTCTCATCTAGATTGGAATAATTTTCTTTCCCCAGCCAGGTGTGTTTTGACTCTTAAAAACTGATATGATGAAACCAAGCAATCTTCAAAATAGAAAAAAGATAGATTTTAAAAATGGAGACTATATAAAGTTTCTGTGAAAACTGAACACATGAAATCATGTACATAGTATTTGAATTTTCCTGATGGCAAAACATTAATTGGA
This sequence comes from Bettongia penicillata ogilbyi, assembly GCA_023548195.1. Lineage (NCBI taxonomy): Eukaryota > Metazoa > Chordata > Mammalia > Diprotodontia > Potoroidae > Bettongia > Bettongia penicillata. The sequence goes on from JAJHZJ010000589.1 coordinate 1,843,473, forward strand.
CAAAACATTAATTAGCTGTGTGACCTTGGGCAAGTCATTTAATCCTATTTGCCTCAGTTGCCTCATTTGTAAAAATGAACTGGAGAAGGAAATGGCAAGCCACTTTCAGTATCTTTGCAAGAAAATCCCAAATAGGGTCACAAGGAGTCCGATACTGCTGAAAAAAGACTGAAACAACGAATATGGTGCCAAGCACTGTGCCAAACGACAGGGAAATGAAGAAAGGCCAAAGATAGCTGCTATTTTCAAGAAGCTCACAGACTGCTAACTGAAATTCTGACTTCAAATATTTCTTTTCAAAAATTTAATATTTTATTTTTCCCTAGTTACATATAAAATAGTTTTTAACATTCATTAAAAAAAATTTGAATTCCAAATTCTCTCCCTCCCTCCATAGGAGGCTAACCATTTGATATGCAGTCATGTAAAACATTTCCACATTGTGAAAAAAGTAGACTAAAAAGAAAAACGCAAGAAAGAGGAAGCAAAGAAAAAGTATGCTTCAGTCTGCGTTCGGACTCCATCAATTTTTTCTCTGGAGATGGATGGTATTTTTCATCATAAGTCCTTCAGAATCACTGTATTACTGAGAATAGCTAAGTAATTCATACTTGATCATCATACAATATTGCTTTTACTGTGCACAATGTTTTCTTCATTTCATTTTACATCAGTTCATTTAAATGTTTCCAGACTTTTTCTGAGAGCATCCTGCTCATCCCTTCATATAGCACAATAGTATTTCATTACATTCATAATACCATAACTTGTTCAGCCATCCTGCTTTCTCTCAAAAGTGTTTTGCTTTTGATTTTTACTTCCCCTAATCCGATGCCTCCTGTCAATGCCCCATCCCCATTTTCTTCTCCTCCTACTTTCCTGTAGGGTACCATAGATTTCTATACTCAGGTGAATGTGTGTTATTCCATTTTTGAACCAGTTCTAGTGAGAGTAAGATTCGCATGCTCCCTATCTTCCCCTCCACTGTCAAAGCTCTTTTATGTGAGATAATTTACCCCATTCTACCTTTCCCTTTCCCCAGTTAATGCTTTCTTACCTCAATTTTATTTTTTTAATCATCCCATCATATTCAACTCACACTTGTGCCCAACTGTCTATATACATATTCCTTCTAACTACCTTAATAAAGAGAAAGATTTTAGGAATTACAAGTACTCTACCATGAAGGAATGTAAACAGTTTAACCTTGTTGAATCCCTTATGATTTCTCTTTCCTGTTTACATTTTTATACTTCTTTTGAGTCATGTATTTGAAAGTCAAATTGTTTTCAAATCTTTCTAATAAACAACATTGCCTCTACCCACTGCTTAAAATGCCACATTATAATCTGTAGTTTGATCTTTATAGTATCGATATATTTAATATTACTTTGAATAATTTGTTACTAGTTAAGAGAACTTCCCCCTTTTTAAAAAATGTTTCTAGACTATTCTTTGTGCTCTAGAAGTAACTAAGCTGCATTTTCATTAAACATTGAAATGAAATTATTCTTTTTTACTAATTTCACTTAAGACTTTTTCAAGAGCTTGGATCATTGTGCAAAACAAATTCTATTTAGATTTAATTTTTCTCCTTACCCCTTGAAATCTAGTTCTGTAGATCAGTAGTTGGTTCTGGTAGACTGTACTTTGATAAGTTGTTTAGACCAACTTGGAGTCCTTGAAAGACAGATCTTCCTATATTGGAAAGATTCAAGTTTTGCCACAAATATTTAAAGAGACAATCACCAGCTCCCTAGGCATATTCCCAACAGAATTGTGAATGGACAACCTCTTTTCTATGTCAAGGTATATGGGAAGCAGGAAATGTGTGTGTGATCCTCTCTACACAAGAGTCAGTCCATTAGGAAGAGCAATTTTGCCCATGTGAAAAGGGGGCTTTAGAAGCCTGTAGCGGTCATGTTTCCATTGCTCAGTTTGAGGTTACAGGCCCATGGAGGTTGTATCTTCCTTTTAATCGCTGAAGTATCCATCTTGGGTGGCTTGAAGGCTGAGTTCTCTGCAGTTCTGGTTGTCTGAATCCACATGAGTTTTATTGATTATGGCTTCTGAGTATCTTTGTAGGAATACACATTCAAATCCAAGTTGTGTTTCTGCAGGGTTCTTGGTCCCAAAAGCTCCATTTTTTTGTAGATGAGATTCTCTGTCTCCACTTGTGGAATCCACAATGCTGATGTCTGGGTCAGGTAAGGAAGTAAAACATTGTTAAGTAAACCAATCTCTGAATCTTTGCTCGGGAAAAGAGTGGGATGTGCTATTTGGAGTGGATTGGTCTGAAGTAGTCAGTCTCTTTTTTTGAAATCTCTCCATTTTGTAACTTCAATTTGTGAAGAACCTCTGCTGCATGATGATACTTGGTTTCTTCTGTGGCAAAGACTTTATGGAGCAACCCATTCAGCATTGCTCAGCCCTGCCTGCTGCCCTCGTGTGTGTTTTGTAATAGGAGAATTCGTGATGATGCCCTTAGCCTTGACATTCACTTTCTTCTCATGGTCACTGGAAGCTGAAGGGTTATGGTAGGAGAATACAAATTAGTTTCTCCTTCCTCAGCCTTGGAAAGCTGCTGGTACTTCCAATTTAAAATGAGTGTCTTTAACCACAGGACCTTACATCACATATCAAATGGATAAGCAATCATTAGCATGGGATCTTCTAGGCAGCGGTGTGGTCTTGAGGCCACATGCTGGCCCTCTAGGTCCTCAAATGAGGCCATTTGATTGAATCCAAACTTCACAGAACAAAACCCCTTAATAAAAGGATTTGTTCTGTAAAACTTGGACTCAGTCAAAAGGCTTCATTCAAGGACCTACAAGGTGACATGTGACCTCAAGATCACATGTTCCCCACCCTAGGGTATAATCATGAATGCCATGGTACACTCCAAGTGGCAGAGATGCTTGCCTAGAAGTCCACCTGTAGTGCGCTCACTAACAGGTGCTGCTGGCTCTCTGGATGCCAATAAAAGATTGTTATCCAGGTGTTTCTCTACTTAAAAACCCAGAACTGATTCCTATGGTGAAAGTTAATGAAAGTTTTACAGACATGACAAAGATATCAAAAAGGAACGTTCTGCATCTGGTGATAAACAGCAGAGTCCCAGGCAGATCCCATGCAGAAGCTGTTCGGACTTCTGGGCTTATGTGGGGAAAAAGGGAAGAGAAAAAGAATGGGACATAGGGATCATCCACAGCCTGAGGCACCAGCACGTACAGGAAGCTAAGACCAACAAGGTTCTAGGCCCTGTTCCCTCCCTAAGCAGAAAACTGTGGTAGAATCAGATATGATGCAAACAGGGCCAAACCCAAGAGGATCTGAGTGGAGGTATGTTGGGGTGTGGGAAGAGAAAGTCTCACTTAACACTTCTAAGAAGTTTGGAATTTAGATGTTTTCAGTGGTTATGGCACCAACCTGTCTTACTAATCCCTCAGTTGTTGTGTTCTTTTCCGCATCCCCTACCTCCACTGAAATTACTTCATCTTACTCAGTATATGATTTGTATATCCTTGGTATTTGCACATTTGTAAATTTATCAGTTTCTGTTTTCTGGCTTTGTGAAATGTAGTCATTTGGGGAAGGACTGTTTCCCTAACCCCTTGGACGGTGTCAAACACCCAATACTTATTGAACTGAATTGTACTGAAATAAACGCTAAGGACAAATGAATATTTAATGGATCTTGTGGAAGGATTGAAGAACGTTTGATATCTCTGCTGAGAGCAGGGCTTTTAGCTTAGCTTTTTCATGAACCTCTTTGGCATGCCAGTAAAACCAATGATTCCCTTTCTTAGAATAACGTTTTCAAATACATATAATAAAATACATAGGTTTCAGAAGAAACCAATTATAAAGAAATGCAGTTATCAAATTTTTTTTTTTAAAGTTCATGGCCCTTGGTTAAGGAGTCATGGAGTAAAAGAACCAGTCCAGACCTGCTCTGTGCAGGACACTATGCAAAACACTGATAAGGGGTGCTATGGAAATTGATGAGAGAGAGAGAGAGAATGAATATGAGAATCAATGTCTCTGGTCTTGGCAGTCTCGAGGGAAGTGGCATTGAGCCTACAAAAAGACAAGGTTTTCAATATGTTAAAGTCAAATATTTGACTTGAGGAAGGATTCATTTGATTCTGACTTGGTAGGTATGCTATAGATCTCTCTTCATGAGCCCATTAGGGATCCTTTAAATGTTGTTTAATCTGTGACCTAACTCAGTTTACCTATAGAGTCTGTTTAACTAGATTTGCTTCTTTAGAGAATGTATGAGATTATGATTCTGTTTAACAAAGTTTGTTCAACTTTTATGATATTGAAGGAAGTGTAGGATGAATGTCTTAAAAATAGCCTAAAAGAATGTGTAACATTGTAATGTGCAATAAAATTTACTTCTTTATCTGTTGTAATTTTCTCTATAATAGCTTTTCAGTAACTTCATTTGGAGTTCAGGATTATTTTTCTGTCTCCTGAACCTTTGCTTAATTTTTCCCTTCACAATTTCTGCAGTTGTGGAATAACTATTTTGGCAGCAGAAACCTACTACATGAACTCAAAAAGGAGATACGTCTTCCCTAGTAAAATGATACCTAATTTCAACTTATCATTGTTATTATTTATTAAAATCCTACGTGATGGCATCATGATAATTTCATGCTTAAGATTCTCTTGCCTTCTTGAGTCAGCTTTAGAGTCTCAGTTCATGGAATCTTATTTGTCTTTTTTTAACTTTTTGAAATGCATTCTTTCTATCCTTAGTATGGTGTAGATGATAGAGAACTTGCCAGGAAGCCTTAAGTTCAAGTGTAACCTCTGATGCCTACTGGCTGCATGACCCTGGGAAAGCTTTGTAACATTTCGTTGTTCCAGTACAGTGGTATCAAATGAAAATATAAATGGGGCCCTTTTTTTAGTTTTTCAATCATGTCTGACTCTTTATGACCATGTTGGGGGTTTTCTTGGCAAACATATTAAAGTGGTTTGTCATTTTCTTCTCCAACTCATCTTACAGCTGAAGGAATTGAAGCAATTTTCTTGGGGTAACAAGACTAATAAGTGTCTGAGGTCAGATTTGAACATAGGGACCTGAGTCTTCTGACTGCAGGCCCAGGCAGGCCCTGACTGCCAAGTAGCTGCCAGATAAGGATGCATATTGACTTAGTTTTCAATATTATATTATCTATGGTGTATTTTTATTTATTTTGTTAAACATTTCCTAATTACATTTTAATCCAGTGCTAGTACTGGGTTCAAATACAGCAAAACATCTGGGTACTTCCTGAACCAGATTAAAATATAATTAGGAAATACTTAACTAAACAAACAAAAGTACACATAACATAGATGATAATTTGTAGTTTTCTAAGTCAATCTGTACCCCTCAGGAATTCCTTTAGGTTTGAGTTTGCTACTGTTCTTGGCAACTCTCTAAAATACTCCGTTTCAGAGAAGGTGACAATCTACAGTGATAGTAATGCTTTCCTCCCCTGGAAATTTCCTATTCCAATGAAATCATAGTTATCTATAGAATAGAAATCTAGTTATCCCTATTCATTGAATCCATCCATCTTGAGATGATGGTTATTTTTTTCTGTAATTCCTGATTTATTATCCAGTGCTTCCTGGTTCTGAGTGAGAAGCAGACACAGATCAACCCTCCCTAAGCTGTTTCCTCTATCTTTTCAAAGCTGAAGTTATTAGCAAGGTAAATCAAGCATTTATCAGAGGCTCTGCATTTCACAAGTAGGAACTAGAGCTACCTGGTATAAAACAAACTTTTTGGTATATGGAGAGTTTCTTCCATACTGTGAGGATATTGATTGTACCATGCACTAGAGACATTTAACTTGTATCCCTCAACAGTGCAGGGGTCCACTACCTGTTGACGACTCCCTTATTCATAGAACTTTGATTTCTGTGCAAAAGGAAATAGTATTCTGCAAAATTAAACAAGTTTAAAAATTTTAGCATGAAGATATCATTTATTCTTTCAGTCAAATGAATCTGCTAATGCCCAGAAACAGTGTTCATTTAATTCCAAAGGAAAAATAGTATTCCATTTCCAGTATCAGAATGCCAACTCCTGAAAAAATTTTGAGTTGGTAGTTTGTCATCAATGCCCATCATTCTAATTTTGTCATCTTTGATTCATTTCCATCACCCCCAGACCTGTCCAAGCCTGACTTTTCCTGCCACATCCTTCTGTTTGAAAAATTTAATTCAAAATACATTTATTGTCATTAAGTCAAATGTACTCACCATGTGCCAGGCAATTAGTGCTGGGGACATAATGAAAGCCAAAAACTCAGTCCCTGTCGATAGAGCAGCACACGTTCTAATGGAGAGATACCATATAAACAACTATAGTTTGTTAGATAGATCTAGATAGAGGGTAGGTAGAGGAGAATCTCAGGGGGGGAGTCACCAGTACTAAGGGGTATTCATTAGGAAGGGCTTCTACTATATTGCAGGTACTGTGTTGGATAGTGATAGATCAAGTTTTTATTAAGCACTTATCCAGTATCATTGACAAGAAAACCACAAATGGTGTCATGAAGTCAGACATGACTGGAAAAAAATGACTGAAGAACAACTTTTGAGGATGCAAATACTTAAGCAAGATAGCCTGTTCCCTCGAGTTGACCTTGTAAAAAGGTAGGAAAGTGGGTGTGTGGTATGTGTGGGGTGGTATGATATGGAGATGACTTGGAAGAGGCATTGAAACTTGTTCCAAGCAAAATAAGGCTAACGCTCATATATGAGACCCCAGCAGCATCCCAGGGTGGAGTCCAAGGTTCCTGTGGATGAGGGAAGAGGGGGAGGACCTGAGAGATGATCAAGATGGCTAAGGAGGCTCCAAAGATGAAACTAGACATGATCCCTCAATGCAAAGTTTGCATCCTAATTAGAGGGATAACATGTGTGTCAATCAATAGCTGATACTGGGTAGAATGTATAAATTTCTAGAAGAGGTTCAACAGAAGGGCATGGATTCAGGGAGAGATCACTTGCAGGTGGAGTAACTGCCAATTTTATTTTTTTTTATTTTTGAACTCAATGTTCATTTATTTTTAGTTTTCAACATTCGTTTCCACAAAATTTTGAGTTCCAGATTTTCTCCCCATCTCTCCCCTCTCCCCCCTGTCCCCACCCCAAAACAACATGCATTTTGATTACCCCTTCCCCCAATCTGCCCTCCCTTCTAACACCCCTCCCTTCCCTTATTCCCATCTTCTCTCTTGTCTTGGAGGGCAAGATAAATTTCTATACCCCATTACATGTATTTCTTATTTCCCAGTTCTATGCAAAAACAATTCTCAACACTTGTTCCTAAAACTTTGAGTTCCCCCTTCTCTTCCTTCCTCCCTCCTCAACCATCCCCACTGAGAAGGCAAGCAATTCAATATAGGTTATGTATGTGTAGCTTTGCAAACGACTTCCATAATAGTCATGTTGTGTAAGACTAACTACATTCTGATTGCCAATTTTTAAATGAAGTCTAAGTGTTTGGTTTTCAGAATAGAGAAACAAAAACTGCCATACATGATTGTTTTTATTGCCTAGAGATAATAAAGCGAAGAAATTAGATCATTGTATGCCTTCCTGCCTTCCTTTATATGACATACAGATGAAATTATTCCTGTTTTCACAACTATGTAGAGAAAGGAAGTTCATTAAGTCTGCTGTTTGCCCAAGATCTAAGTGCATCCGTAGCTTTTATAACTCCTCACTCTTGCCTCTGGTGATTATATCAACATGCAGCCCTGTTGCTGCTTGTTTTAAACTGGCCAAGGTCAAGTCCATTATATACTATAAATAGAAGTTCAATTGTGAGTCCTCATTAGGGAAGCATTACATGAAGGAAGAGTCCATTTTAAAATGAAGTCTTGGGCAGGAAAGAAAAAAGTCACCTGTTATACACTGCCCCAAAACCCCCAAGTAAAATATTTGTGGTTTTAAACCCATAAAATAGGGGAGTTGTAATTTTGAGAAGCAGCATTCCTCACCCAAATAATATCTTTGCTGGTCTTTTTTTACTTTTCAAAAGCACTGTGTCATACACTACTGTAATCTTGGACTTGAATCTTACCTCCAAAAAGCAGATTAGTTTCATTAGCTTCTTCAGTTTTCATTTTCTTTGTACAAAATAAGTGGTTCTTCCTTCTAAATGAATCGAACTTCACCTTGTAAATAGGTGTTATGAGTGGATCTTTCATCAATTTTTCTTTTTCTTTTCTGGCTTCTCACAAACTTAAGGCTTTTAAAATCCCATCAAGCATTTCAAATGGAGTAACACTGACCTTCACTAGCCTGTCAGCTGATTCCTGCATATAAATCTCAGCAGTATTATTTCTTCTAAACATAATGAAAAGGCAGTTTCCAAGGCCTGTTGGCTCTACCTTCCTAACATCTCATACATGATGCCTTCTTTCCTCTGATAATTAACAGAGGGGAGACCCAAGAATGAAGAGGGATCGGGAAAAGATTCCTATGAAAAGTAAGATTTTAGGGGGGTGGAGTCAAAATGGAGTAGAAAGACTCACATATGCTAGCTCTGAACCCACAGCCTATATATTTCCTACAAGAACTCCCCACGAATTCTGGATCACTGCAAGGTGCGCAGAAACACAGTGGAAAAGATTTCCATTCCAGAGAGCCCTGGAGAGCCGTCCACAGGGGTCCATTGTGCCCCGGACAGCGGAGTCCACCCCTGAGGTGCCCTGGCCGTGGCCCCAGAGGAGCAGATCCAAGCAGGCTTCAGGGACTGAACCTCCAGCGGCCAGGAAGGTCCCTCCGCCCACAGACACTACAGGTCAGTGAGAGAGATGTCTGGGCTGGCCGAGAGGGGAGCAGGGTGTCTCCGTGGCTCGGGCCCCCTCGGGAGGAAGCTGCGGAGGCAGTGGCAGAGGCAGCGGCGGCAGCGGCCTGGGACTCCCCGAGCAGCAGGCAGAAGCTCAGGTCTCTGCATAAACCCCCTGAGGGAGCTGAGCCTGGGAGGCAGCCCTGCCCCCACCCCAGCACCAGAACTTAAGCTCACATTGACTAGCAGCCACAGCTGCCTTGGAAAGCCCATTTGAATCTCAGACCCCAAGCACTAGCTGGGCAGATCTAGGCAGGGGTGGACAGGAATCTCAGAAGTCAAGTAACTGGCTGGGAAAATGCCCAGAAAAGGGAAGAAAAATAAGACTATAGAGAGCTTCTTTGAGCGGGTGCAAACGTTCCCGCCTTTCAATTCTGATGACGAGGAAATATTCTTACCATCAGGGAAAGACGTGGAGGGTGGGGCCTCTGTATCCCAGACATACCAGGGGGATGTCCGGTGGGCTCAGGCCTTGGAAGAGCTCAAAAAGGATTTTGAAAAGCAAGTTAGACAGGTGGAGGAAAAACTGGGAAGAGAAATGAGAGAGATGCAAGAAAAGTATGAAAAAAGGGTCAATACCTTGGTAAAGGAGACCCCCAAAAATGCTGAAGAAAATAACACCTTGAAAAATAGGCTCACTCAATTGGCAAAAGAGGTTCAAAAAGCCAATGAGGAGAAGAATGCTTTCAAAAGCAGAATTAGCCAAATGGAAAAAGATGTTCAAAAGCTCACTGAAGATAATAGTTCTCTCAAAATTAGAATGAAACAGATGGAGTCTAATGACTTTCTGAGAAACCAAGAAATCACCAAACAAAACCAAAAGAATGAAAAAATGGAAGAGAATGTGAAATATCTCATGGGAAAAACAACTGACCAGGAAAATAGATCCAGGAGAAACAATTTAAAAGGGAATGGGTGGGGAGGGAGGGATGGGGAGAATTTGGAACTCAAAGTTGTAATTGTAATTATTCCTTTGCTGATTATTTCCAATTTATCCTGTATATAGTTGTCTGCATGTTGCCTCCTCCATTAGACTGTGAGCTGCTTGAGAGCCAGGACCGTCTTTTACTTTTCTTTAAATTTCCATGGCTTAGCACAGTGCCTGGCAGTTAGTGTTTACTGACTGGTTGAGAAAAGAGACATGGAATTCTTGTCATTATTGTCATTATAACTGAACGGGTGTTTGGATAGTGTTTGGATTCATAAGGTGGGGCAAATAAGGCAAATGGAAACTATGTTAAAATGATGTTAATTTTTTCTTTTCAAACCTGTAATTTAATCCATGTGGAAAACTCCTTCCATTGATGCATATCCATAACTCATCTGTAACTAAGAGACCTCCATGCCTGGGGTATGGAGAAGTTGTTTCTTGCCTAGAGTCATAAAGTTAGCAAGTGTCAAAGTCAGAATTTAAGCCCTGATTTTTCTGGCTAAAAGGTCAACCCCAATCCACTACACTATATATATCTAGATATCTAGATATCTGTATCTATATATATATATATATATATATATATATCCCTGTTTCCATCAAAACTTGGCTCAAACGCCACCTTCTGCTTCATCTTTTCTGATTCCTTTCAGCTGTTAGTGCTTATTGTACAGCCGAGGAAACTGAGTTTCCTCAGGGAAGTTAAATGATTTGCCCCTGGTTACTCAGGCCCGGAATGGCAAAGCCAGGATTCCCACTCACATCCTCTGACTCCAAATCCAGGGCTCCTCCCACTATTCCATTATCCTAGAACTAAGAGCTCATCAAATCAAATGAGGAGCTGAGCATCTAAAAACCTTCCCAGTTATAAGTATCCTTCCGGGTGACAAATCATTTAAATCTGTAAACAGAAATACTTAGAACAAACCATGACACATTATGGCTTAAGGTAAAAATAAATTTAATATACAACAATCATACTGAATGCCTTTAATACATGAAGAAAAATGGCTTCTCTTGCCTCCCTGCCCACTCTTATCATGATGCTGTATTCTTGAGACTTAAGTCCTTTCTATATGAACACAAGAAATTGATGTCCTTATCCAGGTTTCAAACAGAAAAATACTCAGAAACACTCACAAAATAAGGAAAGTGTGTTTGACTTTGGAAAAAATTCAGACTGGCTTCTTACTTGTTTTCTTCCAATCTACCAGCATAAATGACATTTTCCCTTGAAAACAAACACAAATACCACTCAGATGAAAATAATTTTATCCTTCCATACATATTACATGAATGATAGCACTGCATTTTAAAAGTTGAAGTTTTTCATATTCCAATCTGTTTAGACAAACATTTCATTTAAATTTTTAATGGGGAAAACTATCGACAGATGTATGCATTCACTAAAATCTAAATTTTTTCACTGTTACAGGCAAAGAACATTTCTTCCCCATCCAAAAAGTTCTGCTCACACTCATTTCCTAAACAACATAGGATTAGACAGACATGTAAAAGTTTTATTTACAGTATTTTTATAAGAAACCACATTTTTAAAAAATTCAACATTTCTATTTTTTCAAAGTTGCAATACTTTAAAGGTATTTTAAGACAGAAGTATTTGGAACACACCTGATTCAGTTCTCATAGCTAAGATTTCAAAGCTATGAGTGTGTGCCTATTTCCAAGCCCTTGAATGGTTTGTGGTTTTATATGTATATTATAGCTACGTAAATATACATGCGTGTATATTTTAAAATTAGGCCTCATTGAACTAACGTCCAGTTTAGAATTGGACAAAGTGCTGAGCTAACCTTGAACCATTAATTAAATTGCTTGCATATTCAAGGCTGCCAGCTTAAGTACATGTTTGTATATGGAGGCTACCCCAAGTGTCAGATTTCCCTCTTTGCCTTTAATAGTCCCTGAGCTATTCTATGGTCACAGCTGTTTGACTGTGATTCAACTGAAAGGGACGTTCCCTCTTCACTTTTCAGTGTTAAGCGACATGAAAAGATGATTGACTAGTGCAATACTCAGCCATGGACACTTAGTGGAGACTTTTAGCGCCTTGCTAATAATTAAATAATCTGACTAGGAGGAACAGGGCTGGTGAATGGGCCTCTTTGATGACTCTGCAAAAAAGTTCATTTTTACCTTGGTTGTACTTTACCAAGATTCAGTTTTGTCTGAGACCTAGACCTGAAGAAGAAACTAATTTCTCAAATGAGCATCCTCTTCGTCCTATTTTACTTTTAGCCAAAGAGAAGCCATGGCAATTGCTCTCAACTCTAGCTCTAATTTTAAAAGGCATTGCGCAAATGCTATGCTGGCTTGAAGGTATGTAACTGGGGGATCATTATAGGGTAGCAACTGCTCAAGTGAATAAAGGTATAGGTTAATGCAAGGTGGAAGAAATGATTAACTACTTGGAGCCCCAGAGGAGATTGCAATATGCCAGAAATACAATATGCTTAGAGTGAGAAGGTGCCAGGATGGGACCAAAATCTGTTCTGTTGTGCTCAGCAGCAGTGGATCTAGGTTCAAAGTGTGATGTTAAACTGTGACAAGAAAATAATAAACCAAGTAGTCATACTGACAACTTACTGATACTAAATGCTGTACTCAGGTGACCTTTCAGAAGGTGGGCACAGCCTCCTAAATGAGCAATGTGAATAAATGAGAAAAAAGGGAAGATCCTAAGTTTTTATAAGAAAATAATTTAAAAACTATTAAAAGCTGTTGGAAAATGTGGCAAATCATGGGTAGAAAGTTGCCAATTAAAATGCTCTTCTGGGGCAACTGACGCCAACAGGATGAATTGAAAAACTTTTTAAAAAGATATAAAAATGAGAAACATCTGCAGTAAGCCTAAGTGTGGGTGAAAGGATGAGGTTAGAAAGCTGCCTATTCTAATTCTGTAGGCTAGAAATTAATCTCTATCAAATATTCAGATAACATTCTTCTATTTCTAATCTCAAGGCAGTATCATGGTATTAAATTAAATCTCAAGATTCCCTCAGGGAAAGAGGGAATTCTCATTAGGGCTTTCCTCTTCTTTTGAGGTTGACCCCCTTAAATACAGCAGTGCCAGCACAGAGAAGCTTTCATTCGCTAAGCTGGTCTTTGCCAGTGTCTCATTACTATCCCACTATTTTCCATGGGAATTCTTTTTTTTTTTTAACAGTACATCCTATGGTCCGCTTCTTCCTTCCTAGGCTAAAGAATGTTAATAGCTTTCAAAGGGTGGTATGACACAACTATTGCCACGTCTCTGACTAGGTCCAAAATAAGCACCATAAAATTCCTTTTGTCTTCTCTCCATTGCTCAGTTAATTCTGATTTCAGAGTAAGTGTCAGTGATGCGGACCACCCAACAAGAGGAGGCTGGACTCTAGTCATTGCATAGACAGGAGGAGTAGACAACTAGAATGGAAGAATACTTTTGGTACTGAGCAAGCTGTCCCCCTGCATCTTAACTAAACCAAAGGTTTAACCCATGAAGAGGCCTGGCAGTATTTTAAAAGGATCAAGGACTCCACGAATTCTGAAGAGTCAGAGTCCCAGCCAAAGTCTCTGCAGGTATGAGGACTTGGCAGTGTGTGTTCTCTCTTAGCAAAGCTAATTTTCAAAATTTAGGGGGAAAATATCATATTCTATCACCAGTTCTCACTAAGATTCCTTTTAGAAGCAGTAATTAGAGAATGTGAGACAAAGTAGATTGTGATTTTGGAAAGAAAGACATTCTGTTTTATCCCTTTCTTTCCTTATTCCACCCTCCCTTTTAAATGATTTCTAGAGATTTATGCCATATTGAGCCTAATGGATTAAACACTCTATCCATGAGTGTTTAATGTCTATTACATGTAACCTAGAAGATAATTAACACTGTAGTCTAAACGTTTTAACCTGAACAAAACCCTTTTTTTTTTTACTTACAGGCTTACTATGAAAATACTTAATGTTCTTTGGGTTTACTTGGGAAACTGTGTATAAGGCATCATAAAAAGAAACGGGATGGGAGGACACTTGAGAGGTTTTTACATTAACGTTGCAATCTAAAATTTCCAGCATCATCTCAGTGGTTAACTTTTGGCCAAATCATTTAGTAAATATGTTAAACCTAATAGCAATGAATTAATAATACATTTTTGGTACAAATGATTTATAAACAACAGATGTCAGTTTGTACTAAAACTTAAAGAACTGTTTCAACTCAGTTTTTGTTTTAAAACAAAAGAATTTCTTAGGCTCCAGTGTGTGCTCTTCTTTTTCCTATTTTCACTGTGCTTTCTTGTCTCCAACTCCATTAGCTGCAGTGAAATGAACTTTGGGAAAACCATTTGTGACTTCTTTCCCTGTAAGCTTCTCTTTTGTATCTTGCTGCAGAGGCTTTTTCCGGTATGTCTGTTGGACATGCAGATCAGGAAGGAAAAAAAAAGTATTTCAGTGAGAGCTTTTCTACATTACTGCAATTTTTTCCCCCAAAACACTACTTGAAACTTTTTAAAGTGCAGGATTTTCACCTCTTAGCAATATGTCTTCAGCTTATTATACGTTATTCCTTTTTATTCACAAAACTTTCTAAGTCAAATTGGCCTAATTTCTTTCTGTTTCCTCCATGCAAGTTCATGCCTTTGCACAGACTGCTCCTCTAAGAAGAAATCTCCCCCTCTTCACTTCTCCTTTTTTGAACTCCTAGCTTTTCCTGATGGCTCAGCTTGATAGCCATCTCCTGCATGAGACCTATCCTGATTCCACCTTTTGTTAGTGTACCCTCTTCTCCCACCCAAATTACCTTGTAGATATGCTTTGTACATGTTCTGTATTTACTTGTCTGTGTGCTTATTGTTTCTCACCAACAGGATGTAAGTTTCTCAAGGGCAGGGGATATGTTATTTTTGTCCCTCTCCCCAGCACTAGTACAGTACCTGACATTTAAAAGCTACTTCACATATTCTGGTTTAATGTATGAAAGCTAGAGCATCTAAAACATCCTCTGAGCTCTATTTTTACATGAAAATTAGGTAGTAGGCAAAGTAGTTGCATAGTTTTCAATAAAAACTTGCCTATTTCATTTATTCTGTATTAGCCTATGTGCTACCAACATGACCATTACTGCAATGAATATGTTTCTAGTTAAGTGTAACCAGGTTTTTGGACCCAACGAGGTCAGTCCAAGCATACCTGAATACCTGGTTCCATAAGAACATAACACTTTACGATGAAATGCTATTGAAGCTGCAGCAGGAGGAGATGAGGTTCTGGTCCAGACCTCAATGGGCCTGTGCCATTTCCCCACTACCTTGCCAAAATACGTGAGCTCCACCAGCAAAGTCTGAGCAAGGGAGCATTTTTAAGCCAGTCAAAAATATCAACTAGATTTGAGACTGAAACCATAGACTTTGTTCACAAAGGGCTCTGCTCTACTTCGTTCCATCCTTTAATGTTGTCTGCTTTTCTTTGTTCCTTGTCCTGAAGTCTTTGGCAGCTCAGCCTATTTCATCTGCATTCATATCTAGATAGCCTCACACGATACTTACTTAGTTTTTGCAACGTATGTTCAAAAGCAAATTTTCCCAGCCAATTTCACTAATAAAGGGGCTGAAAAGTCGTCATTGTTAGTTCCTCTGTGTATGTTTTGGCTAAAACTATTATGGATTAATTTCAGCAAACACAAGAAGAAAATAAGAAGAAACTCTGCTTCTCTATAGAAACAGACAAGAGTCAAATACAATTTCAAAATTTACTTGCATGTCAAAAATGTCTTTTTCTAATGCTCTACTTTTGCTCTGCTTCCACAAAATAGATGAATTAAAAATGTCATCCACCTGAGGCCTATATTTTGTTATTGTTTTTATCAGTTCTTAAGCAAGAGAGTTGTTATGAAGTTATATGTTGAATCCATCTCCTTTTCTGGGTATAATCCATTTTTATAACCACTTGATAAGAAAAAGGCAAATGTGACCTTTCCTCACTTGATAATTTGAAAGCAATTCTTCCAAGTGAGTAATAAAACCACAGCTCTGGTTGGTAACATAACAGTAAGATTTTTTAAAAAAAACTCATTTACAAACCACATATTTTTGTTGCTATTTGTAAGATTTCCTGGATGAGGCTCACTTATGTGAGACATTACTTTCAAATTTCAGACTTTGAAAGTACAAGGCTAACATGGGATGTCAGGATGTAGGAATCTATAAAACAGGTGACACATTGCTTATTCATCTCTGAGCATTATTTCAACTCACCTGAACGTAAAAATTTAAGAATAAGATGACTA
Source organism: Bettongia penicillata ogilbyi (assembly GCA_023548195.1). Taxonomy (NCBI): domain Eukaryota; kingdom Metazoa; phylum Chordata; class Mammalia; order Diprotodontia; family Potoroidae; genus Bettongia; species Bettongia penicillata. The sequence goes on from JAJHZJ010000589.1 coordinate 1,859,559, forward strand.
ATGTGAGCATGTAGGAAGACTGGAAGATGAGGCAGCCAAAAGGAAAGCCACAGGGTATCACAACTGCACTCAGGGTGTGGGATATGGTCAGCACAAACTGGATCTGTGAGAGCCACATAAAAATCAGAGCTATGGATGAATCAACTTTTGAGTCACATAAAATCTGCTTTGAAATAATGGCACTTATTGTTTAAGTTTGCTGAATATAGCAAGAAACATCAAAATAATTTCAACAGCATTCTTTTATCCTAGGTAGAATATTTGTAACTGTATAAATGTCCATTATGTGGAATATATGACATATAACTAAATATATTCTATATAACTATATTTCCAGAAGTTGTGTGGCATAGGGGAAAGAATTTCAGATTTAGAATTGTAGTTTGTTGTTCAGTTGTTTTCAATCATATCTGACACTTTGTGACTCCACTGGGGTTTTGTTGGCAAAGATACTGAAGTGGTTTGCCAGTTCCTTCTCCAACTCATTTTATATATGAGGAAACTGAGGCAAACAGGATTAAATGATTTGCCCAGGGTCACATAGCTACTAAGCGTTTAAGGCTGGATTTGAACTTAGGAAGATGAGTCTTTCTGACTGCAGACTTGATATTCTATCCACTATGCCACTTAGCTGCTCTTAGAATTGAAGACCTGGGTTCAAATCCTAGCTCTACCACATAAGTACTTGTGCAACCTCTCTGGGCTTTAGTTTTCTTTTATGTAAGATGACGGGGTAGGACTGTGTGATTCTTAATGTCTTCTCCAGCTTTAAATCTATGATCCTAGGATTCTTTAAGAGTCCCAGCCTTCTGTTTTACCCCATTTGTCTATTTATGTACCATAGAGGGAAAAGAGGGCTGATTTTAGAAGAAAAAAAATACAGGTTTAAGTCTTGTCTCTGATCATAGGCAAGTTACTTAAATCCTCAGTGCCCTCAGGCAAATCCCTAAAACTACAAATTACAAAGAAGGTACCAATCTGCATTGGCTGAGTCCTTTCTAAACTGGGAACCCTTTAAACTGATGATATGAAGGTTCTGTCTCCTTCTTCCCCTCCAAAAAACTATGATTTCCTCTAACTCCCACTGTACTGAATGGAGATTCTAATTATCTAATTTAGAGAGGGGGAAAAAGGATTTTAGTTTATAAATAAGTTTGAAAGTTTTCCTGAAGAAACAATAGGATATAACTGAAAGAATACCGGCCTAGGAGTCAGGAGATTTGGGCTCCAGAAATTAGCTGTTTGATCTTGGCCAGTCACGTCACATCTTTGGGTGTGATATTCCCCCTCTATACAATGAGGGGAGTGACCCATGGTAGATGTTCTCCATGGTTCTTCTGAGCCTTGAAATCTTCAAGTTTTATAACTTCATGTAATGAGGAATTGCTTGTCTATTTCAAAGTGGCAGTCAACTTACCCTCCTCTGCTACCTGTATGCACCAAGGATGCTCTACTATACAAGGATTAGTTCTTTAAAAATCTACCATCAAATCTATGAAGGATAGAGATATCTTGGATGTCCTCTCCCTTTTATCAAAGCAGACGGATGTTATTACATGGGCTATAGAAGAAAAAAGTTGGAAAAAGAGTTAACATACCAGTTGTGCCTGTGTGAGGTATTTCTTCCACCAGAGATACTTGTGCATGGATGGAATCACTGACAGTCCATAGTAAGAGTACATTAGAATGTGGATAAAACTGTTCAGTGTTGGTCCAAAAAAACCTGTGAAAAGTACAGAATGAGAATGATTATTTTAGAAACCAGAATCGAGTTCATTGAGGCCAAGATACAACTTTTGTTTGTTTAAAAAAGTTTTTTGCAGTGTATAGTGGATAGAAATCATTAATTCTGATACCACTTTCTAATAATAATTACTCTAAAAGCTCTACACTGGCTATGCCATTACTCTGAATATTCTGGGCAAATTTGCTGCGGGAAACGCTGCATTCGTAGGTTTTTTGGTTTTTCCAGAAAGGCAGTTACCATTAGCATCTCTGGTTCATGCTTATCAGACTAATGAAGATGACACATGCACCTGCACTGCAGTTAATCTGACCAAGCACGTGTGAGCACCTATCACATAGATGCGGAGACATATAATAGGCTGTCAGATGCCATCCCATAAACAAATGTTCAATAACTAGCTGATAATATAGGCTAGAATCTCTTTATCGCATCTACCTTGAGGTCCTACGATCCAAAGCTCAAACTGTATTCCAACACCTCCATAAAGCCTTCCATGGTGCTTCTCTCTCTAAAAAGGTTCTTTGTCCCCTGTGAAACCTCATAATGCTTGATTAACAGCCCTTTTTGGACCTTGTATTTATTTGAATGATTTTATTTTGAATAAATTTTGATTTATTTTGAATAATAGGTTTTCTTTTTTTCTCTCTGCCTTATTTTCCCTACTGAATTTATAAACTTCTTAAGGGCAAAGATGTGTCTTATTTATGTTAGAGATTATCCTAGGTCCTCACACAGTGCCTTCTAGGTAGTAGGCACTTAATATGTGATGGACAAATAGAAGAATGTAAAGTGAGAGGATTGGACTAGCTTGCTTTTGAGGTTCCTTCCAGCTCCGTGTTTATGACCCTAAGATCTTGTGAGTTAAGGAACTAATGAAAACATCTGTGCTCTTGCTTAACAATGCTAAAGGCTTGGCAAATACTTTTTCATTTTTTTTTTAGTTCTGCTGGTTAATACTTGGATGACTATGTGAAAGGGATGCCCACATGCAGTACGTACTTAAAGTGAAACTTTGAATATATACATTAAGTTCTTGCTACAGTTTGTCCAATATGTGAATACACACTTGTACTAAAACTTAGAGAAAGGTTACCTATTGCAACCATTTATGTTTTGGAGAAGGTGGCTTCATGGCTACCTTGTCATAATATAATCACCCAATCTTTAAAAACTTCCCTGGGATATCAAAGTATCTGCTAAGCAAAGACAGATAATTTTGGATAATATGGTAACATACCACAGATAGGATGGGATGGAGCAGATACTGCATCCCACTCTGGAATTCATGCATTTCTTTACTGTGTCTTCATCCCTCTATTATGTTGAACCTAAAAGCTAAACACCTGTCCCTTCATCCTATTTGTCTGTTTATATTAAAAATAATAATAATGACATTTTATTCCTACAAGGAGTTAAAAAGAATGGATAGCAATCTTGTGCAATAATTCCTAAAGCCATAGGCCTTTAACCTGTTTGATAAGTAGAGAAGCAGATATACAACAGTAATTGCTATGTATATTAGCTTTAAGGTTTGCAAAGTGCTTTTCATACATGATTTTACTTGATCTCCAGTACAACTTTGTGGTGTAAGTAATATAGGTATTAGTATCTCCATTTTAGAGATTAGGAGACTGTATTTATGTCATTTAGTGGCTTACCCAGGGTCCTACAGCTAGTTTTATGAGATCTTCCTGATGAACCCAGGTTCAATGACATATCCTTTACTCCATACTACCTCTCATTAAAATATTGGTTAACTGAACATATCATTGGCTAAATTATTTTTAGTTTCACAGAAATACAGATACTGATTTTTACTATTGGGTCATGGGGCAGCACAAGCAAGAGAGTTTAGTTAATGGTATGTCTCACTCACCTGGGTTCCTCTGACCTTCATTAACAAAGGCAAATGAACAGCTACTTAATCGTTCTAACGTTACTCAACCCTGCATCTAATTTGTTATTCGCAAAATACTCTATTAATGCTAACCAGGAGTCTATGGGTGCAGCCATTGTTCAGATTTATTTTTAAATCTGGGGAATGTGAGCACCGATGAATGAAACAGTCAAGCTTCTTCATTATCCTTTGGACTCCCTAGTAGCCTGCCCAACTGTATTAGCATCTGAAGAAACTGAATTCAAATCCTTGTGGAAAAAAATGCCAAAGGACTTTATTTTCTGCTTCACACCGATTTCAATTTGCATTTTTAGTCATTAATGGGTGAAATCCAGGTCCATGTTTTTGGGATTTAAAGTAAGAGTATCAATAGAGTCCTAAACCTCTGGTCAAATCATCTGATGCAAATTTGGCCCACTCTGCTTTTTCAAATACAGGATATGTTCCTGAACCTCAGTATTAGGTTATGAAAGTAATTTCCATTTTTGAGGAATGGGGGAAAAAAAGCAAGGCACTAGATGGAATGGCCTATTGTCAACCACATCATTATCTGTGATGTGTAGTTATTGGAACCCTAACTACATTACTACTAAATAGCTACAGTAAGTAAAGTAGAATTGTCCAAGTGTGGGTATTTTTTCTAAAAGCTTCTGATGGTTTGCAAAACTTAAAAAAATTTTAGCTAAAAAAAATCATTCATGATTTTGCCAATCTTGTACCCTGGAAACCAGAATCAAGTTTCTGGGGCCAAGAGATATGAGCTATCCACCTCTGCTGATGCAGAGTTCCAACTAGGGACTGAACTGTTAGGGTTGGGTTCATATTTATCCAGAAGTGAAAGAATGACCAAATTCTTACTTTGTCCACATGGTATCCAGTTCAGAACGCACCACCAGATGTTAAACATTGAAGTATGATGGTACACATGGAGAAAAGTAATCTGACTGGTTTTCTTCCTCAGAACAAAGAAAATTGTGTCCATGAATTCTATCAGTTTGGAGAAGTAGTACCACCACAGCACTTTAGCTACCTACAAAATGAAAAAGAAGAGTTACTTGTGTCTCAGAACAGAGCGCCTGTGTACACTGTCTGAACTAGCTTGTCATGTATTTACCATGCTTTCTGTTTGTTTCATTTGTGCAGTCTTTAGCTCCTCAAATAAAGAGAAGCCTGAGCTAAAGCATGTTTTCCCTCTTTGTCTTCCTTCTCAACACAACGAGGGGTGGGGTGCACTCCTTGGTCCTGGCTACTCCAGGCAGGGCCCTCAAGTGCTTCATATGCCTAACTCCTTGGTAATCCTCAGGTTGGAAAATGCTTTTTCTATAATTTCTATAATCATTCTCTTTCTAATGCTTGTGCTTAAATCTGAAATGCCTTCAGAAGGGCTGCAAACCCCCTCACCCTAATAAAACCCCTAACCCTCTGAATGACTTCTTAGTTGGAAACACTGAAAGAACTGCTTGGAAGCCCAAAGCCATGAAGACAAGCATCATAATTAAAGTGGGTGACACACTGTTAACTGAGCTATGAATTGGTCCAGACATTTTGGAAAGCAGTTTACAAATGTTACTAAACTATGTGTATCCTTGGGCCTGGAGATACCAAAGAAATCAAAGAAAAAGGAAAAGGACTACTCTATTTATAGCAGCAAAGAACGGGAAACTAAGGAGGGTCCGATCAATTGGGAGATGGCTGACCAAACTGTGGCATATGAATGAATGGGATACTATTGTGCCATAAGAAATGAAGAAAGGTGGGTTTTTTGTTTCAAAATTTAGTATTTTATATTCCCAATTACATGTAAAAATAATTTTTACATACATTTTTAAAAAATTTTGAGTTCCAAACTTTTTCTCTCCCTTCTCTACCTCTTCCCTCCTTTAGAAGCCAACGAATTTGATAGATTATACATGTACAGTAATGCAAAACATATTTCTATATTAGTCATGTTGTAAAAGAAAATGTAGACCAAAAAAATCCCCAAGAAAATTAAATGAGAAACAAGTATGCTTTGGTCTACATACAGATTCCATCAGATCTTTCTCTGCATATGGATAGCATTTTTCATTCCAAGTCCTTTGGAATTGTCTTATATCATTATATTGCTGAGAATAGGTAAGTCATTCACAGTTAATTATTGTACAATATTTCTGTTACTTTGTACAATGTTTTCCTGGTCCTGCTCACTTTGAATCAATTAAGTCTTCCCAGGTTTAAGAAAGATGATTTCAAACAAACCTGGAAAGACTTGTATGAAGTGAGCAGAACAAGGAGAACTTTACAAATATAACAATGTAAAAACAAACAACTTAGACCTAAGAATTCTAATCAACACAGTTAACAACCACGATTCCAGAGGACTGGTGAAGTATGCTACCTACTTCTCATCACAGAGTTAATGTATTCAAATTGTAGAATGGAACCTACGTTTTCTGACTTAGCCAATGGAAGTATTTATTTTGCATGACTATACATATTTATTACAAGACTTTTTTTTCTCGTGTGTGTGTGTGTGTGTGTGTGTGTGTGTATGGAGTGTGAGAAGAGAGAAAATATTTTTTAATTGAAAAATTAAATTTAGAAAATTAGGTGATATAGAACTATATAAGAGGTATTCTAGAACTGGAGATAGGCAAATATCTTAATTTTCAAAAATAAGGATGCAGATTTTTCAGTACCTATAACTAGATCAGCAGGATGGATATACTTGGATTTCAGCAAGGAAGCTGATGGTCTTTTTCATGTTATCCTCATGAACAAAAAGATGTAACAGATAGACGTGGACGTGGAACTAGCTGAATAATTGTACCAGTGGTGATTAATGGATTGATCTCAGCCTGGAGGGATGTTTCTAGGGTTGCAGAATTCTTAATTTCACTTTTTTCTCTTCATTTTTATCCATAGCTTGTATTTCTCACTATTGTATATATCTTCAGCACTCTACACATAATAGATGTTTAATAAATGCTTGTTGATTGATTGAAGAAGACATAGTCAAATAAATTCCACAAACATTTATTATTCCCCTATTATGAAGAGAAAGAGAAAGAAACAGGTAGTGCAATGAATAGAGCACTGGGCTTGGAATCAGGAAGGTTCTTCTTCCCAGGTTCAAATCCACACTCTGACACTGGGCAAGTCACCCCATTGCCTTAGTTCCTCATTTGTAAAGTGAATTGGAGAAAGAAATGGAAACCACTCCAGCATCTTTGCCAAAAAAAACCCAAATGAGGCACAGAGAGTCAGACACAACTTAAAGAAAGAGGAAGAGGAGGGTATGTTGCCTTTGAGAGATTTCAGAATTTTTTTTAATAACCATAAACTTCCCTGAAACAAAGGTCCATTTTGTTAATATCAACATTTTTCTAGTGTTGTGTGGTTGTAAATCATAGAACAATATGGTTTTTAAAGAACTGAAAACTAAATAATAGAGAGGCCCATGATAGGTGTAACACATCAAAACAAGGAATCATGAGGAAGTAAAGATGACATCAAACAAACATATGAGCAAAAGCCAGTGAAGTTTAATTGATGAAAATTTTATCACCTGTCCCAACTAGGTGGAACAGTAGAGAGAGTGCTGGACCTGGCGTAAGAAAGGCCTGAGTTCAAATATGACTTGGGATACTTAATAACTGTGTGACCCTGGGCAAGTCACTTAACCTCTTTTTGCTTCAATTTCCTCATCTATAAAATAGGGATAATAATAGCAGGGCTGCTAGGATTGACTAAGATAATAATTGTAAAGTGTCCAGCACATAGTAAACATTATATAAAGGTTAGCTATTATTATTACTATTATTTGCTCCACTAGTATCCTTGTCAGGTGGATCTCCTGTGGCAAACTTATGGGAAGACATGAGCAAGAAAAACACTGGAGGGACAGGCATGGATGGGTAGGTCCCAGTGTCACTGGAGATATCAGATCATAGATTCATTTATATATATCCAGTAGGTGCTGGAGACCAAAATACAGAGTAAAGTCTTTGCCCTCAAGAAGCTTACATCTTCCTAGATGGCACGCTTCTTATACTTTGGATGCCATGGAGCATGGAGAGACTATCAGATAACTGGACGAGAAAATCAGAATCCAAAAAGATTTCAACAGTCAACTAGCATTTATTAAACACATATGGTGTGCTGGGCACTGTAATGATAACACAAATCTATTGAGATGAAGTTTAACATACACACACACACAGATAGAATCCTACATTTAAATTTACAAGAATAACAACTGGGGAAGGGAGATTGAATAGTGAAAAAGATTGGAGGATTTGGGTGAACTGAAAACTCATAATCAGTCAGTGGTACTACTTTAAGAGAAGCATAGTGTCCAGAATGAGAGAGGTTATAGTCACTCAGTATTCTGTACCAAACGTTTAGGAAGAACATCGATTAAGTGGAGCATGACCAGAAGAGGGCCACCAGGAACACAAGGAGACTAAAAGACACGCCATCTAAAAATAGGTTGAAAGAACTGGGGATTTTAGCTAGGATAAGCAGAGATTAGTAGAAGATATTAGAGCTACCTTCAAGTACTTAAAGGATTGTTATGTGTAATAGTGATTAGATACCATTTATGTCTCTGAGTGGGCAGAACAAGGTAAGACCAAAGCATGGAAGTTACAGGAATGTAGATCATAGGACTGCAGCTTTAGAACTTGAAAGGACCTCAAAGGTCATTGAATCAAATTCTTTTCATTTTATAGATGATACAATTGAGAGATTAAATACCTGAGGAGGAACTTGAACCCAAGTCTTTTCAACTCTAAGTCTAGTGCTCTACTATTCCATACTGCCTCTTCCCTTAAATTTTACCTGGATTTAAGGGGAAAAAAATGTCCCTTATAACAATTAGATGAATCCAAAAGGATGGCATTTCTCAGGAGGTATTCTTGAAGTACAATCTGGATGACTACTTGTCAGGGATGCAGAAGAAAGGGTTCCTGCTCAAGAATAATGACAGCTCACATTTACATACAACTTTTAAGTTTTTTAAAGTGTTTATTATCTCATTTAATCTTTATAATAACCCTGATGCTACCGTTATCCTCAGTTTACACATGAGGAAATTGAGGTTAAGTGATTTGCCCAATATGTATGGGAGGAGAGGATTTGGACTTAGGCCTTCTTTGTTTCAGCAACTCTTATCTACAATAGGCCAAGCTTCCTCTCTAGTATGAATTTGACTAAATGACTTCTGAGGTTTCTTCCAACTTTGAGATTCTGTGATTACTTATATGATAGAGACACAGAAATGTAAAAGATAAACAGTCCTCTCCACTTCACTAGGCTTTCTACACTAGACAATAATTTGTCTGAAAAGGATCTTGGGTTTTCAGCAATTAGAATCTCCCTGTGAGCTGATACTGAAAACATGGCAGCCAAAACTGCTAATGTCATCTTAGGCTACGTTGAGAGGTCTAGCGTCCAGAATGAAGGGGGAGACAGAACTACCGTATTCTGCCATAGGTCAGACCCCCATTTGGAGCACTGTGATCATTTCTGGGTACCACATTTTAGAGGGGATATTATTGAGTTAGAGAACATACAGGAGAATGCTGAAGGGCCTTGAAATCATTCCAGGAGGATTACTAAAGGAACTGAGAATATTAATTTGAGGAAGACTCAGTGGGGAATAGCTAGACTGTGTCTTCTAGTTCTAAATCTGTGTTTATGAAATGGTGTCTATCATACAGGAAAAGGATGAAATTTGTTCTGCTTGGCCATAAAGGGCAGAGATACAATGGGTAGAAACTGTAATAAAAGTTATCTGAAAGTGCAATGAGCTACCTTGGAAGGCAATGGGTTACCCCTTAATAGAGATTTAAATTTAACCAAAGGCTCTATGTCTTACTTGTTGGTATATGGCTGAGTGACTTCTTGTTTAGATATGGGACTAGAAGACTAAAAGCTGAAATTTGGAATTACAAGATAAGCACTTAGGTCAGGAGTGAAGAACTTGTGGCCTCAAGGCCACATGTGGTCCTCTAGGTCATCAAGTATGCCTCTTTGACTGAATCCAAATTTCATAGAACAAATCCCCTTAATGAAAGGATTTGTTATGTAAAAATTGGACTTAGTCAAAAGGCTACATGCAAGGACCTAGAAGGCCTTAACGTCACAGGTTTCCCACCCCTGACTTAGGTCTGTGTGACCTTGGGCAAGTCACTTCACTTCTTTGAAATTTGGTTCCCTCATTTGCAGAAAGGTCATACAAGGAGTATTATTCCCCATTACCCAAGGTTGTTACCAAGGTTAAATGAGTTAATTTATGTAAAATACTTTATAAATCATGAAATGCTATGCAAATGTCAGCAATTATTATAATTGCTTATGTTGATATTATAACTGATGCCTCAAGAAGCTTTTTGAAGATGGTTGTCTTAGTCACAAGGATTTCCATACAAAGAGACTACATGATCTCCTATATTAGTTTAACACATTCTGGGATGTGATTCTTACTGTTAGAAAATTGTTCTTGTGGGTGGAGCCAAGATGGCAGAGTAACAGCACACACTTTCCAGAGCACTGATCCCAAGCCTAGCCAAATACCTGTGAAAAACGGCTCTAAAAAAATTCTGGAGCTGCAGAACCCACAGAATGACAGAGTGAAGCAAATATCCAACCCAAGACAGCCTGGAAGGTCACCAGGAAGTGTTTATTGTGCCATGTAGGGGGCAGGGTCAAGCCAGCATAGATAGGACATGAGCAGACCTTGGAGGGAACTGAATCTCTCACACCTGTGGCACTTTCCAGACTTCAGAACCCCAAAGTGCTGAGGACAAATTGGAAGTTCAGTGGAAAAAGCATGTGGGGCCAGTGTGGGAGAGTGGAGTGCTCTGGCCCCAGCCCCAGGGTGGCAGAGAGGGGAGGGGGCGAAGGAACACACAGCAGTCACATCAGCAGCAGGGGCAGAGACAGTGACTGTTTCTAGAGCTCTAGGTCCACAGATTATGGGGGAATCAAGTGGCAACAGTACACCACCCCACCCCCACTGGAAGCAGAGATCTATCTTGACAGAGTTCAAAAGTCAAGTAAATGGCTGGGGAAATGAGCAAAAACTGAAAAAAGAATCAGACTATAGAATCTTATGTTGGTGACAAGGAAGACTAAAACATGTGAACGGAAGACAACAAAATCAAAACTCCTCCATCCAAAGCCTCCAAGAAAAATATGAATTGGTCATAGAAGAACTCAAAAAGGATGATGAAAATCAAGTAAGAGAAGCAGAGCAAAAATTGGGAAGAGAAATGAGAGTGATGCAAGAAAATTTTGAAAAACGAGTCAACTGCTTGCTAAAGAACACCCAAAAAATACTGAAGAAAATAACACTGTAAAAAATAGACTTACCCAAATGATAAAAGAGATCCAAAAAACCAATGAAGAGAAGAATGCCCTAAAAAGCAGAGTTGGCCAGATGGAAAAGGAGGTCCAAAAGCTCACTGAAGAAAATAATTCCTTAAAGATTAGAATGGAGCATATGATAAATAAAGCTAATAAAAATAAAGCTAATGACTTCATGAAAAATCAAGAAATTATAAAACAAAGCTAGAGGAATGAAAAAATAGCAGACAATGTGAAATATTTCATTGGAAAAACAACTGATGTGGAAAACAGATCCAGGAGAGACAATTTAAAAATTATGGGACTACCTGAAAGCCATGATCAAAAAAAGAGCCTAGACATCATCTTTCATGAAATTATCTGAAACTGCCCTGATATTCTAGAACCAGAGGGCAAAATAAATATTCAAGGAATCCACTGATCACCTCCTGAAAGAGATCCAAAAAGAGAAACTCCTGGGAACATTATAGCCAAATTCTAGAGCTCCCAGGTCAAGGAGAAAATATTGCAAGCAGCTAGAAAGAAACAATTCCAGTATTGTGGAAATACAATCAGGATAACACAAGATCTAGCAGCTTCTACATTAAGGGATCGAAGGGCATGTAATAGGATATTCCAGAAGTCAAAGAAACTAGGACTAAAACCAAGAATCACCTACCCAACAAAATTGAGTATAATACTTTAGGGGAAAAATGGTCATTCTATGAAACAGAGGACTTTCAAGCATTCTTGATGAAAAGATCAGACCTGAATAGAAAATTTGATTTTCAAACACAAGAATCAAGAGGCACATGGAAAGGTAAACAGGAAAGAGAAATCATAAGGGACTTACTAAAGTTGGACTGTTCACATTCCTACATGGAAAGATAATATTTATAACTCTTGAGACTTTTCTCAGTCATTGAGTAGTTTGGAGAGATTATATACATATCGACAGGGGGCACAGGGTGAGTTCAATAGGAAAGGATGATATTTAAAAAATAAGGTGTGAGAGAGGAATATGTTGGAAAAAGAAAGGGAAAAATAGAATGAGGCAAATTATCTCTCACATAAAAGAGTCAAGAAAAAGCTTTTTCAATGGAAGGGAAGGCAGGGGAGGTGAGAGGGAAATAGTGAACCTTACTCTCATCACATTTGGCTTAAGGAGGGAATAACATGCATACTCAATTTGCTATGAAACTCTATCTTACACCACAGGAAAGTATGAGAAAAAGGGATAATTGGGAGGTGGAAGGATGATACAAGGGAGGGCAAATGTGAGGAGGGTGTAATTAGAAGTAAATACTTCTAAGAAGGGATGGGGTCAAAAGAGATAAATGGCAGGGGGAGCAGGATATGATGGAGGGAAATACAGTTAGTTTTCCACAACATGACTTTTTGGAAGTCTTTTACACAACTACACATGTATACCATATATTGAATTGCTTTCCTTCTCAATGAGGATGAGTGGAGAAGGAAGAAGGGAGAGAAGTTGGAACTCAAAGGTTTATAAACAAATGTTAAAAATTGTTTTTACATGCAACTGGGAAAACAAATACATAGGCAATGGAGTATAGAAATCTATCCTGTCCTCCAAGAAAATAGAGGGGATGGGGATAAGAGAAGGGACAGGCATGATAGAAGGGAGGGAAGATTGGGGCAAGGGGTAATCAGAATGCATGCTGTCTTGGGGTGGGCAGAGGGGAGAGATGAGGAGAAAATTTGGAACTCAAAATCTTGTGGAAATAAATGTTGAAAACTAAAAAGAAATAAGTAAATTAGAATTAAAAAGAAAACAAAAGCAGCAACGATAAAAAAAAATTGTTCTTGTATATTTCTTCCTGTAACTTGAAGGGGATATGAATCCAGTGAGATGATAATTAGATTGAAATGCTTTACTGCTGTGTGTCCTGTGAAACACTCATAACATCCACCATGGGATAATCATAACTCACACTTGCAATGCCCTTTAGAGTTAAAAAACATGCTATTCCCAAAGATCCTGTGAAGTATCTTGTGGAGTATCACTATCCTCCCATTAAGATCAGCTTAAATTACTTTGACTATGGTCACACTGTTAATGTCTTGCATTAGAACTAAGGTTTCTTGATGCAAACTCTAGAACTTTTTTGCATAAGATCCTCTGCATTTGAAATTAATTTGCCCTACAATTGTCTTAGAAGTTATTTGTACTCTTGAAATTTGGTTGCTAAGTATATAACAACCAGTTCTCTAGGGGACCAAAATGGACAAACAACACATTTTAAGTGGAATTTGCACTATTAACATTTTCCCACCACTTTCTTCAGTCTAGACAATAAATAAAAAAATAAGTCAAGCCCTGATTTGTGACTTTTGCAGATTTCTGAGGAATAATGCTCACACTGAAAATTTAACGATTGGCTTTACAGAACTGATTAGAGCTGGCTTCAGTGCAGCCCTGAACTGAGACTAACATGGAGCTTATATTGATCATTATTACCAGTTACATGAATAATGTAGTAAAGCATAAATCATTAAAGATAGTTGATGTTGCCAGTCTGAGGATATGGACTGGTTAGGACCAAGTTTTAAAATCAGGGTTAGAAGTCAAAGCAAAACAATCTTAGGTTAGAAAACACCAGGTTCAGATCTTGCCTGTGATATATGCTGGCTGCCTTAGCTACCTGAGGCATGTTGACTAAACTCTCACTGCTCTAGGCCAGAGGTGGCAAACTCTTGGTGGCAAAACTTCCCAGGGGTAGAACCAGATTAAAATGTTGGGAAATATTTAACAAAATAAATAAAAAGATAATACAATATACATAATGTTGCCTTGTGGTTTTTCTAAGTCATTCTGTGACTACTATTCGAGTTTTACACCACTGCTCTAGGTAAATGTTCCAACCAGGTATCTATCTGCACTGCTAGAGGCTGTCTTCACAATGGAAGTTCTCAATGAAATCACAGTCTGATGTGAGAGAGACTGAGATAGAAATATAGAAAAGACAGACATTGATCTGGGTTGCCAGGACAAATTGTAAATCTCCAACCTTTTCAAAAAGCACAAATTCTCATCTGTCAGGATAATTTAAATCTAGAAATGTCTAATAGTAGATAGATCAGAGATGGGGAACCTGTGGCCTTGAGGCCACATGTGGTTCTCTAGGTCATCAAGTATGACCCTTTGACCAAATCCAAGTCCCAAGAATTGTTCTGTTAAGTTTGGATTCAAAGGACTGCACTTGAGGACCTAGAGGGCCACATGTGGCCTTGACATCATAGGTTCCCTATCCCTGGACTAGCTAAAGTTAACATTTAACATTTCTGTTTAACCAGATAACGTTAATATTTCTGTAATCACTGAGATGATATCACCATCCCCACTTTTGACCTCACTCTGCTTCTAAAGCAGTTGATCCAAAATGGAAAACTTGCTTCTTTTCAGTAACTCTGAGAAATCTCAAAAATTAGATACTCTACTCTCACCAAAGACAGGAATCCCCCTCCTGCCCAACTTCACCACAGTGGATAAAGTCAAGGAGAAAGGTCCCTCTGGGTCACAGAGAGCTGTTTGTTTTCTATTTGAGGCTCACCCGGATATCTGCTTCTCCTGCACTGACGAGATTCTGACACTGCAAGTTGTAGCCTCCTTCCCAAGTGGCAAGAATGAGCTGTCATAGAAATAAAAAAGAAAAGATTAATAAAACAACAGAAAGTGAGTCTTAACAGAATCACTCATTCATGTTTTTTATTGGCATTTATTCAGGAAACTGACCAGGACTTGGGCTTGTGCCAATTTATTCTTAAACAGATACTATCAAAGAATGATTCTTGCTTTTAATCTGAATTCATTGATTGTATTACATGCTATCTGCTATATCAAATTTTTAATAATCTATAGCTGTTCAGTAAATTATAATTTGGTCGACATTGGGTAGAAGTATATTTTTATATGTTTAGACATTCTCTATTCCTGTTTCATCAGTCTCTTATTTATCAGAATTATCTCTTGCATGAAAATTTAAGGATGCTTAACTTGAACATCAAAATCAACTTTTTTTCTTATGCCTTGAAAAATTAGTAAAAACCTCTGTCTTCTTTTTCCATCTATTAATTGCAGGAGTTTAAAAACTCCAGTTAAACTACAAATTGATTATGGGTTACAGAGAAGTTATGCTTGAAATATAACATACTGGATTGTGTATAACAAACAGTCTCTATGTATAGTTTGAAAATCTATCCAGTTTTTAAATCTGACATGTCTTTAATGAAACAGTCTTTCCTTCTCCACACCCCATACCTCCCACTTCTTGGATCTGCATCTATTTTAATTAGTTGTCCAAGACAACTAAGTGACAAAGAAAGTGATCTTCTCAGGCAGTCCCTGGAAAGAAACTACTGATTCCAGTTCCTACAGACAAATAAGAAATTTTTTTTCTTTTTTTTCATCTTTTTACTGTAAGGTTTACCACAGAACATATTTTATCTGCAAAACTACCCATTAGTATCTATATATTTTTATTTTTTTCTCAATTGCATGTTAACAAAAATTTTTGCCATTCATTTAAAAAAATTTCGAGTTCTGTATTCTTTCTGCTCCCTCCTCCTCCTCTCCTTGAGAAGACCAGCAATTTAATATAGATTGTATAGGTGCAATCATGCAAAAAATTTCTATATTAGTCATGCTGCAAAACAAAAAACAAACCAAAAAACCCCAAGAATAATAAAGAAATTTTTAAAAGGATGCTCCAATCTGCACTAAAACTCAATCAGCTTTTTTTCCTCTGGAAGTAGATAGCATTTTTCATAAGTCCTTCAGAACTGTCTTGTATCATTGTATTGCTAAGAATGGTTAAGTTGCTCATTGTACAATATTGCTGTTGCTGTGTACAATGTTCTCCCGATTCTACTCATTTCATGTTGCATCAATTCTTCCCCGATTTTTCTGAAAGTATCCTGCTGGTCATTTTTTTTTCCTTGTGGTCATTTCTTATAGCAAAAAAATATTCCGTCACAATTTTATATTACAGTTTATTCAGCTGTTTCCCAATTGATGGACACGCCCTCAATTTCCAATTCTTTGTCACAACAAAAATGGCTGCTAAAACAGTTTTGTACACATAAGCTTTTGTTTCCTTTTATCTCTTTGGAGGTACAGACTTGGTAGTGGTAGGATTGCAGGGTTGAAGGATATGCACAGTTTGAAGGCCCTCTGGGCATAGTTGCAAATTGCTCTCCAGAAAGGTTGGATCAGTTCATGACTCCACCAATAATGCATTAGTATCCCTATTTTTCCCATATAACCTCCTTTTCCTTTACTGCCATATTTATTGTTTAGTTACTTTTCAGTAGTCTAACTCTCCCATTTGCAGTTTTCTTAGCAACGGTAACTTGAGTGGTTTGCCATTTCCTTCTCCAGTGCATTTTATAAATGAGGAAACTGAGACAAACAAATTAGGTGACATGCTCAGGGCTACACAGCTAGTAAGTGTCTGAGATGGCATTTGAACTCAGGAAGATGAGTCTTCCTGACTCCAGGCCCAGCCCTCTATCCACCTAACTGACATATAGTAGATTGGTTGGTTGTTGTCCTTCGTTCTTGAAGAGGACCAAAATAACATCATGATGATAAAGTCAAGTTTCAATGTGGCTGATCACACTAATATGAGCTTGGAATGCTCCACTACAGACTGCGCACAAATAGTCCATGTGAACATTTGAGGTCAATACTTTAAATCTGAGCATCCTGCATTTTCCTTTGAACTGTTTCAATTCTACTTTGTTCATAGAGCACAGCATCTTCTCTGATGTGGGCATGCCATGCTGAGAGGTCCTGTGCCAGTGTCTCCCATGTCATATAATCAATCCCAAAGTTCTTGAGAGAGACCTTGAGAGTGCCTTTGTATCACTTCTTCTGGCTACCATGTGATCACTTGCCCTGTGTAAGTGATGCATAAAATAATCTTGTTGGCAAGCATACATTTTTTGCATTTGAATAACATGGCCAGCATATCAGGGTTGCATTCTCTGAAGCATAGTTTCAATGCTCGGCAGTTTAGTTTGAGTGAGGACTTCAATGTCTGGTACCTTATCCTGTCGGGTGATCTTCTGAATCTTCCTACAACAATTCAAATGGAACTGATTCAGTTTCCTGGACAGTAGACTGTCCAGGTTTCACAGGCATACAACAATGAGGTCAGCACAATGGCTCTGCAGACCTTCAGTTTAGTAGTTAGTCTAATACTTCTTCTCTCCCATACTTTCTTTGGAGCCTCCCAAACACTCAGCTAGCTCTGGCAATGTGTGCATCAACCTCATTGTCAATGTGTACATCCCTGGAAAGTACACTACCAAAGTAAGTGAACTCATCCACAGCATTCAAAACTTCTCTATTTGCTGTAACCAATGATTCCATGGATGGATGGTGTGGTGGTGGCTGATGGAGCATCTGTGTTTACTTGTTATTAATCGTTGGGCCAAAATTAGCACAAACAGCAGAGAATTGATCCATACTTTGTTGCATCTCAGCTTCAGAGGCTGCATTGAGTGCACAATCATCTGCAAACAGAAAATCATGCACCAACATACCCTCCACTTTGATCTTGGCTTGTAGACTTTTCAAATTAAAGAATTTACCATCAGTATGGTAGCTGACCACATGTCTAAAAACATCATGCTAAAAAGTATGGGAGCAAGCACACAGTCCTGTTTCATTTCATTGGTGACTAAGAAGTCATGAGAGTATTGTACATTATCTAGAACCCTGGCAAGCATGCTGTCATGAAACTGATGTACAATACTGATGAACTTCTCTGAGCAACTAAATTTTGACATAATTTTCCATAAGCCCTCATGACTAACAGTATCAAAGGCCTTGGTCTGATCTACAAACATTGTATGCAGACCTCTGTTCTGCTCCTGGCATTTCTCCTGGAGTTGTCAGGCAGCAAACATCATATCGACTGTTCCTTGGTCCTTTCTGAAGCAACACTGGCTCTCAGGTAGATGACCATTTTCCAGGTGAAGGATCAGCCTATTAAGGAGGGCTCTAGCAAGAATCTTGCCAACAACACCTGAGAGAGAGCCTCTGTGATTGTCACAGGACAATCTATTTCCTTTACCTTTATAGAGATGGACAATGGAGGAATCCTTGAACTTCTGGGGGATAACCTCTTGTCACATGAAAAAATTTCAACCAGCTTTTGTATGAGCACACTCTACCTTGTAAATCTCAGCTGGAATAGAATCAGCATCATTTGTCACCCTAATGGCATTCAAAAACCTCCTCTTCAGCTGGAGGTTCAGTTGGGGAGGTACTGACTTCAACTTGAGGTAGCTAGTCAATGGCCTTAGCATTGATTGATGATGGTCTGAGAACACTATGGAAGTGTTCAGCCCATCTCTCCAGGATCCTGTCCTTATCACTAATCAATGTGGCTCCATCAGTACTGAGTAGTTGTGATGCACCATAGGTTTTTGGTCCATAAATAGCCTTCAGCAAATTGTAAAAGAGCTTTGGATTGTTACTATCAGCATAAAGCTGAATTTCATCTGCTTTCTTACTGAGCCAGGAATCCTGCATCTCTCTAAGCTTTGCTTGTACTTTACTTTTGATGGTATTAAACATTGCCTTCTTAGAGATGGATGAACTATTCTGCTGGCAAATCCTGTGGAGTTCTTGTTTTTCGTTTAGCAGCTTCTGAATTTTCACATCATTTTTACCAAAGTCTTGGTGTTTGTGAATATTCTGACCCAGATGAGCAAACACAGTGCTGTACACCAAATCTCTGAAATATGGCCACTCCTTTTCTGCTCCACTGTTGCCAACTATGTGTTGTTTTCCTCCAAGTTAGCAACAAACTGTTTGCACTTAGAGAAGAGCTCTAATTTGTTGAGATTAATTCTTCTGGTAGTCATTTTGCCTTGGGGGTACCACTTTTGGTGAGTGAGAATATTTAGCTGGGAAAGAATAAGTCTGTGATCAGTACAGTACTCTGCACCACACATTGCCTTCACCATTCTTACATCTTGTCTTTCTCTTCTCCTTAAAATCACATAATCTATTAGGTGCCAATGTTTACTGCAAGGATGCATCCCTGAAGTTTTATTGTGTTTAGGTAAACGAAGACAGTGTTCGTGCTGAGAAGTTCATGAGATGCACAAGTTTTCAGTAGCAAGTAACCATTGCTGTTGCTGTTTTCAACTCCATTCCTCTCTAGAATGCCCTGCCAAGTCTGGTGGTCTGAGCCTACTCTAGCATAAAGTCACCCAGAATTATAAGCTTGCCCTCTTTTGGCACATTGATGATAAGGTTCTCTAGGTCTTCGTAAAATTTTTTATTGACCTCATTTATGAGGGTTTGTCATGGTAGGTGCATAGGCACTGATGATGCTGGCATAATGTTTTTCCTGCAAGTGGCAATTGCATTGTCATGAGTCTGTCATTCACTCCTTTTGGCAGGCAGAACAACTTGCTGACTAGATTAGTTTTGATTGCAAAACCTATGCCAGCTTCATGGCACTCCCCTACATTGTGGCCACTCTAGAAAAATGTGTATTCAGCTCTGACTTCAGTCAGATGGCTTTCATTTACCAGCCTCATTTCATTCAGGGCTGCTTTTTGGATGTGACACCTGCTGAGTTCTCTTGCAACAGGAGCTGTTTGTCTTTCAGGTCTACTGGACTTTGTGTTGTCTATAAGTGTGCACATGTTCCCTGCGCTGATTTTGCAGATGTTTTTGTACATTTTTTTGTTTTGACCATGAGTGGGATTCCCTGCCCGCCATGGTAATCAGGCCAGGGTTGAGTAAGCAGACAATGTGTAGGGCACCTTTTCTAGCCCCTTCCTCATATCAGGAGGTCAGCAGTGTGATGGCTGCTCAGACCCCCAGGGGGCTGCTTAATCCCACTGATGCTTCCAGTGAGAAACAACCCTATGGCCTGGGTTGCCTGTGTGCAGAACTGTGACTATAGATCCCACTGTACCTGCACCTGGTGCTTTGTCACCTGCCTGTCACCAAAGGGCTTAGTAGTAAAATGGTACCAGTGATGCCTTTTGATTTGTGCACAAATTGGATATTAGCTGTCACGTAAGCCAATCTGATAGGTATGAGATGGTACCTCAGAATTACTCTAATCTGCATTTCTCTAAACATTTTTTCCTAGAATTTAGAACATTTTTTATGAATCCATTAGTACCCTATGGTTAGATACTTGATAGTTATACAAGAAAGAAAAGTATTTAAATTTCTCTGTATATCTCCTGAAGATCCCCCTCTTTTCTTTGGATGGATTCCAGACTCACAGAATTTTGATTCAGAGAAATCGAGGGCAGATGGAATTTGGTATCTTTGGATACTGGTGGGCTTATTTGTTGTTTTCTAAAAAACTGCTTCTTTAAAAGATTTGTGATTTCATTGGTGAGAATAGTCCAGCCAGTGACAGAGATCACAACTACTCCTCACTTGAGTAAATGATTCAATGAATTGCTGTGACCCAAAACCTCCTTCATCACTTGATAGCTATCCTTCCGCTGATAAACTCAGCTAGTCTGGTCCTTCAGTTATAGACATGTAATCTGTTGTCAGGCCCATCCTTGAAAATGATCTAGCTTGGCAGGAACACGTCACTGTTCAGCAATGCTGAACACCTGTCAGCACTTGTGCTCTTTGAAAACCTAAAGTGACCTCCAAGCCTTGTCTATAAAACAGACGGCTAGAGGTCACCAAGATAGTGGGGTATGGCACTGCTGCCGAGAGCAGGGGTCAGAAAACTGGACTGCTAATCAGGGCCCACTCCCAGTTTTTTAACAACTCTCAAGCTAACAATGGTTTTTACACTTGTAAATAAAGTTTTATTGTATTTGAAAATGTAAAAACCATTCTTAGGGCCATATATAGCAGTAGGCTAAGTGTGACTGGGGAAGACTGTGTCAAGGTAGCTAGTTTATTCTTAGCCTAAAGAATTCCTGCACAAGCCTGATACAGAAATGGGTAACTAATCTCTAGTACAATGTATCCACAGATTTTCCATTCTCATCTCATCCGGTGGTCCACAATCATCTCCAGGGCTCGAGTCTTTGAAGGGTTTCTTTCTGGTGTCTGCAACTCAAATGAGCTTTGGATAATAGAAAATACTTGTTCCTAACAATCTTTATTATAGCTGTCCTGATTCCTAGACAATCTTCATCTGCTTTGAATGGTAAAAACACGATATATGCCTTAAGTTATGGGTCCCAGCTGCTCCTGAGACTGTTCCTTTCTCTCTGACTTTGGCTTGCTCCTCATTTCAGGGGAGAAAATCAGGGAGGTCATTCTTATGACACAGAAAATGTACTTGGAAGGAAGCAAAAACAATGCAAAGTATCTCCCTATTCCACAAAGTCTGTGGATATTTTCCTTTAAATGCCTTGCATTTGGAAAAAAGAGCTTTTCTTGAATTAGTCTGCCTAATGCTATTCATCTTTATCTTCCCATACCCTCACTGGCTATGCAAATCATCACCCTGAGGAGACCAAATATTGATTAGTGTCCTTGAAGCATAGGAGAGGGAAGTTTTTCATGGCCTGTTGGGACTTAATAAAAATTGCACTTTTATCTAGGTGATATTTTTAGAGAAATACATATGGTTTAAACCAATACCTTTCCTCCCAGGATACTGGAACCCAAAGGCTTCTAATACTGGTTTTATAAAAGAAACAGCCACATTTACCATCTCAGTTGGAGGTGAGCCTTCCTTCTCTTGCAGAACAAGGGAGGGCACATCAACAAGTGAGAAGGACATCATTTCTAAGAGAGAAAAAGGCTGAAGTTTATTTTATTTGCATAGGCCAAATCACGTTGGGGAACTGGTCCATCCACAGCAAAAGTTAGTAAATGTAATACTACTGATTCTTCACAGACCCAAGGCCTTATGGCAATGATCTTAGCTTTGCATATTCTATATTCATGACCCTCTTCCAGGTACAACCCCATTAAAACTGTTCTAAACCAAGAAAGAAACATATGTTCAGTATCTACTATTCAGCTACTATTCTTTTCCCTCCCTCCCCATCCCTTCTCCTAATTCCAGATATTCTTTTCCCACGTAAGCTTCATTTCTGGTCCAGACATTAAATTCTGAACTATGAGCAACTTACTTTTAAGAATCAAAGTCACAGAGTAGGAAGCTTTCTTAACAGATAAGAGAAAGAGAAGGAAGGGTTACTGGCAAATGACCTTGGACCAATAATTGCTCTGGGCCTTTGTCTTTGGGATAGGAGTGAATGGAGGCTCTGTAGCCTTTGCCAGTCACCTGTATTGGGAGACAGATAGCATCCAAGAAGCTAATTGTATGTGTAGCAATAGTGGAAAAAGTGAAGGGAAAAAGAGTTAAGAAGTTTCTGTGAATGTGGGCTGGCAAAGGAAAGAAAAAAAATAAGCAAATGAGAAAAATCAATGACAGGACAGTAAAGGGCATGCTATGAACCACAAAATTTAAAAACAGGAATGATAAAAAGTGAAAAACTCTCAAGGATGATGTGTCCAGTGTTCCCATGAAGAGTCAAAGTATAGCTAATCTCTCAGGTTTTTATAACCCTGAAGAATGTAAGAGTAATAAAATGGCATTCAGCTTGAGGTGAGAGTTACATTTAATTGCCTGTGAGTTTTTTGTTTTTGTTTTTTGTCATTACAGCTATCTTCAAGCCTCAATTCAATCCCTAGCTGCTCCACGAAGAGCCCAGCCAATGATCACAGGTCATAGAATCATGGGTATAGATGTAAAAGGGGTTTTAGAGGTTATCTAGTCTAACCTCCTCATCTGAGAGAAGGAACCTGAGGTGGGGAGAGGTTAAGTGATTTGCCAAAGCTCCAGGAGTTGTAATTAGCTAAGGCAGGGTTTGAACTCAAGTTGTCTGACTCCAAATACAATACTCTCCCCTGTACTAAGTCAAGTTCTAACTTCTCCAAATTCCTATAGCATTTATGTGTACCATTCATTTACACATATCTGAGCCTTTTGTTTATATAACATATATATATATGTCCCATATGTATGTGTAAATATTCTAGACATACAACTTCTTTAGTGTAGGGAACTGTGAGTGAGAAAACTCCTGCAACCAGTCCATCTTACAGACAAACATTTACAGACTGACAACTGGACATTCTGTGTTAGAAGCAGGGCAGGAATTGAAAGTCTTCCAGGCTTCCAAGGCTGGTTTTTCTGCCATAGCATGCTCTCGTGTTCCTTTGCATTTTATATATTACTTGGTTCTGTTAATTTTCTTTTAATGTGTGCTTATCTTATATTTCAAACTAGACTCTATGGTCCTTGACGTCCACAACTTTGTGTTATGCTTCTTCTAGGCAGACCTGTGTCCCTTAAGGCACCTATCACCAGTGTCTTGCATATAGTAGACTATCCGTATATGCTGGTTGATTGAAAATTTCCCATTTTTACTTTAATAGTTAAAACAGTTAATAGTCAGTAAACATTTATTAAGTGCCTACTACGTGCCAGGCACTGTGCCAATCACTGGGGATACAAAGAAGGGCAGAAGATAGTCCCTATTTTCAAAGAGTTCACAATCTAATGGAGGAATACAACACTGAAAAGGTCACTGAAAAGGGAGGTGATAAAGTCCTTAAGTTAGGGTGGGAAATGATGAAGTGACTGTCCTAGGCATCCTCTTTAAATAGTGACCAATCTGGGAGGATCTCTCAGATGTCCATCTTCACCCTCTATAATCAGAGGGAGGGAGGTAGATTTAAATTGACCAGTTTTAGATTTCCTCCCCTCTCACCTCAGAAGTGAGAAATGGTCATTTCTATTATCCAGATGTAGGTCTTCTAGTCTTGACCTTGCAAGGTACAGGCTACTACTTAAGTGTTCCCTAGGGATATAGGACAAGGGAAAGAAAAAGAGAGGCAAATGTGAGAAGTCAACATTACACTGACTTTTTGCCAGTATAGTAAGAGGACTCTTACAGTATTTGCTCCTCAACTCACACTTACACAGCCAGTCTACATGAAGGCAAAAAACTGCTAAAAACAGCTTTACCTTTACAAAGCTATCCAGTAATTTTGTGGTTGGGTGGAAAAACTGCCACAGCAAAAAAATAAAATTATTAAAACATTTTTTAAAAAATAGGCTTTTCTTCCTCCCTGACCTGCTCCACGCTGTTTCCTATTCTGAGGCTGCACATGGCCAGCTATGTCTGCTGAACTGCGTGTTGAGGAGCCTGACGTCCTAAGGAATAATCAGGACACATAAAGTACAATACAGGTTGCCAGGACCACCTTATGGTTTCGAGGTTGGGCCAGATCATACTATGAATATGGGAGTAAGGGCACAGTAAGTTCTTAATCAGTTACAATGTGGAAAGAACTGTGCTAGAAGTGGGTTAGAAGAATGAGCTCTAGCTTGCCCTCAGTTTATGATCTAGTGGAGAGATGATGTGTACACAAATATAATATGACTTAGATTGTGCAGCTCAGAAAGAACTAAGAGCTCCTAGAATGTAGAAAGTGAATAGGACAAATTTAATATGTAAGGAATGGGCTTTGGGACAGAGATTACAAAGGGAAAGTGCTCAGAGATTGAGGAGGGGCAGAAAGTGACTTCTGGCTGGGGGAATAGGGACTTTATGGAACAGGTGATATCTGAATTAGACCCAGATCGAAAAGAAGGATTTCAACAGGTAGCAAAGTGGAAGGAGTAATTTTAGGCCTGTATAAATGCACTGAGCTCAGAAAGGGCAAGGAAGAGAATGAAGAAGTCAATAATCCAGTTGGGGTTGAAATTAGAATGCCTGAAAGGAGGCAAAGTGAATAAAGGCTGCCAAGAAATAACTGAGCTGAAGTGTAGGGCAGAAGTTCTTAATCATTCTGTGTGTATGTATATGTGTGTGTGTATGTATATATGTATGTTTGTATGTATATGTGTGTGTATATGGATGTATGTATATATGTATGTTTGTATGTATATGAGTATGTATACGTATGTATGTATATATGTATGTTTGTATGTATATGTGTATGTATGTGATGGACCCCTTTGGAAGTCTGGTGAAGTATATGAATCCCTTCTGAGAATAATATTTTTAAATGCAAATTATAAAACATAGAATTACAAAGAGAATTAATTGCATTGAACTATAGTTATTAAAAATACTTTGTTAAAAAAGTTCATGGACCCCAGATTAAGAATCCCTGGTGGAGAGAGACTAAATGTTGGGGTAACTACTTTGTATTTTACATTGTAGGCAATAACAACCTACCGAAGTTCTTTGAACAGGGGAGTGGCATGATTGGATCCTTATATTAGGAAGATTACTTTGGCAAGAATGTTTATGATGCATTAGAGAAGAGAAAGACTGACAAGGAAACTAGGAAGGAAATTGCTTTTTTTTTAAGGAAGTAGTTTCAGTGAGAATGGAAAAGGGATGCATTTGAAAGACACTGGAGGCGGAATCCTCATGACTTGATAGTTGATGGGAGGTGAGAGAAGAAGAATCAAAGATGGCAGTGTGGGAGATTGGGTAGTAAGGAGGTGGGACAGTGTGTGTGGAGAGTACTCTTTGTAGAAGTCTGGCAGTGAAAGAAAAGAGAATGGTAGCTAGAAAAGGTGGCAGAGTCAAGGGAAAAACTGAGAGTGGAATGCATGAGTGAACTGAGTAGCAGACTTGTAGAATGAGGGGAAGGAATTAGTAGAGATAGGAACTACTGGATTAAAGATAAGATATACTCCAACATTTACAGTAAATCAGGTTACAATTGTAATCAAAGATGGGGGATGGAGGGTCAGCTCTAAGAGTGGACTACTTACTACCTGGCAGCAGGAAGCATTCGCACTCACACCAGCTTTATTTATTAATTGTATTTTATTATATTGATGCTGCCTTCTTCCAACAACAAGGCTAGCTCCAGTTTAAGCAGAGTTGACTATGTGTGATCTCAAAAGCAGAAGGTTAAATGTTCCATAAATTATATTCTCCATCTACTGACAGATAGCTGAAATTCCCATTAGAAATGCATTCCTTTAGGTCAAAGTTTTGATCCCAATTCAAAAGTACATCACAAATGCTTGTTGAATGACTGGAGAAGTAACACTTTGAAGCTGTTATGAATCATATCTTAGCATGAGAATCAGCTTTTTAGATCCTTTCCTCAGTCAGTCAACAAGTGTCAGGCTTGGTGCAAAATGTTGAGAATACAACTACAAGAAGAAAGATAGTCTCTGCTTTCTAGGAGTTTACATTGTAATGAGGGAAGACAACATGTAAAAAGAAGCTGGAAAAGGTGGTGTGTGAGGGAAATGAAAGAAGGTCCTCAGTGCTGAGACAAGATAGAGGAATCTAGATTGAAGCTTGATGAGAAAAAAAGAGATGTTTGGCCTAAGGTTCCCCTTTAAATGGAGGTTCTGAGAGGAACCATCCTAAGTGTACTTCTGAGGTTTGACTTCTAGGCCTGAATGATGTTCCAAAATGAGGAGTTTGGGGGGGCATAATGGAGGTGGAGGCATCTGGATTGCAGCCTGAGAACAGGTTTTAATATGGAGGTATTGAAGGTGGCAGCAAGGAATGACAAAGACAGAAAAGGGACATGAACTTCACCTACATCCCAAACTGAAGCCTGAACTTCCCTGGCTCCCAGTTTTCTTGGCCCTGTTTTTAGCAGAGGAGTGATATGCCCTAGGGGGTTCATTTAAGTCTTTCAGGAGAAATTCTTGGTGGTATCTGTGTAAAAGAGCAAACGATTCTGCTGGCAGGACAACCAGTACTTGTTTTTGCCCTTGTGAAAAAGCCCAAGCCTAGTGCTCTACAAAGGAATGGGAAGTGTGGGATGTCATAGGGGCAGCTAGAAAAGAACTGGAATGTCTTCTCACACTTTCAGGCGTCACTTACCAGGCACAGAGATGCCATTTAGCTGGCTTCACAGAGATGCTGGGAATGCTTTTCAAGGAAACGCTGGGTTGCCCTGAAAGCAAGCCGAGCTAGCACTGTCTCACTTATCTACACTGTGGAGAGGATGCCTGGTTAAAAACAATTTGAAGGTCACCCACCAGTCCTGTTTCAGACTCCTAGTTTCACTGCTGTCCTTCCCACCTCCATTTATCCAAAGCAGCTAATGGGGAGGAAATTACAAGATACAATTTGGCATCTTTCTTCTCTCATCCTTCTTTTTTCGAGAAGTGAGAAGCAGTAGATAAATTTGGCATAAAGCAGAGCAAAAAAGACAAGGAAAAGGACCAATGAACTCCTGTATGCAATGAGCAAACTGAGCATGATGTTTTTTCACTCATGAATTGAGTTGATGATATACATGGTAGTTATTTTCCAGGGTTTTTGTGAGAATTGAATGAAATCATTTGAAATGTACAATGCTTTGTAAACCTAAAGAACTATATCTAAATGACAGCTATTCTTATCACCATCTGCATCATTATTAATCTGTTAGAAGAAATATCACAGAGTATTATAACTGAAAAGGACCTCAGAGATCATTTTGTACAGTCCTAGCATTTTATAGGTGAGGAAATTGAAGTCCAAAAGTGTCTTGCTCAAAGTCACATAATACATATGTGTATATGTATGTGTTTGCCACATATATGTCACTAAACAAATTGTAGAAGCTGGGAAACAATCCTTTGGGCACAAGAAGAGTAGAAAGATTCTAAGAGTTGTGGACAAGTTTTTTGAAAGTGAATAACAAAGCTAAATGAGCCTAAAACATTATTGACTTTAATTAGCTAATTCATTCATGGATTGACTGATTCCTTCAATAGATGGTAGCTTGCTAAAGTGATATTCCTACTCCACTTGACATTATTGGGCTCTTTCCTACTATACTCTTACCAGATTTTGGCCCTACATTTTAAGGGAGGCATGGAGAACTTTGAGAAGAACAACAAAAATTATTAAAGGTTTTAAAACAGAGCCTGTGAGAACGGTTAAATGTCAAGATTGCTTCATCTAAAACGCAGAAGCCTAAATCTTTAGGTTACTAACAGCTCTGAAACTCAATAGTTGTATGACCCTGATTAAGTCAGATCTCTGGGCTTTAACTATATCATCTGCAGGTGATAAAGACTAGAGCAGTGGTATCAACTTCAAATAGAAATGGGAGGTCACTAAATGGTTCATAAAGATCCCTGAAGGGCATGCAATGACTTAGAAAACCACAAATTAACATTATCTCTGTTTCATTGTATTTTATTTATTTTGTTAAATATGTCCAATTACATTTTAATCTGGTGCAGGCTGCCCTTAGTTTGCCGCCTGTGGACTAAAGTGTCTCTAGCATCCCTTCCAGCTCTGACATTTTATAGTTCCATGAATCCATCCTATTTCACAGAATCTTTAAAAGTTGAAAGGGATTTCAACATGAAATGTGACATGAAATGGTCATTCATACTCTGCTTTTAGAACTCCCTCAAAGGAAATCCACTATTAACTAAGCCCATTCCACTTTTGGACAATTTTCTAATTGTTAGGAAATCATTCCTTATATCAAATATAAATTTTGCCTCTTTTGCACATAGCTCTTCAGTATCATCTAGAGTCAAACAGAGTAAGTCTAATCACTCTTCTACATGATAATCCCTTAATACTTTAAACTTGCCCTTATGTCCCTTCCCAAGTCTTTTCAGTTGGTAATCTGCTTTGATGAACAAAAGGAATGGATCTAAATTATTGGAGGAGAAACAGAACTTAAAGATAAAAAGAACTTCCTCAAGGAGATCTATCAAACCCCAGCAGGTGCTCAGATCTTCAAGAATACCACATGAAGCCCTCTTAGATACTACCACTGCAAATCTGTCAGAAGGCAAGGAGGCTAGATTATAAATGACTCTGCTCAGAAACTGTCAATAAGTCAAATAGTATTTGTTAAGTGCTTGCTCTATGACAGGTTAACTCTACTAAATACTGGAATTGTAACTTTGATTGAGTGAAAACTTACCTCTACAAGCATATAGAGAGAGAGTAGTGTGATTCCAAGATTATAGAAAATGAGGATACCCCTGAGAGACAGTGCAGGCCTGTTCTTCATATACTTGTTACCCAACCATATGGAAAGTAGATATATTACAGTAAGGAAAAAAGTAGGAAGGTAGGAGTCCAACATGAGCCATCCTCTGACCCGAGCATCTGAAAAGAAACACACACACACACACAGATTACTGAGTAAGGAAGCTAAGCAGGACTTGCTGAATTTGATGCTCTCTATTCCAAAGATGTAAAAATTCAGTTGGGAGAATACTTAGGTCAAAGATATAGGGAATAAAAGTAAATGATCTTTACATTTCAGGTTAAACATTCCAGTTTAAGGGTCCTGAAATTATATGCCCTTCAATGTAAGAAACAAGTTAATGCCAGCCCCCTGATCATATTGTATATAATGACAATTCCTATGTATATAGTGCTTTAGGTTTATAAAATGCTTTAGTCTTGCAACAATTATGCAATAGGAGGTGGTGAAAGTCTCATTATTCCCATTTTAGAAACAAGGAAATCGAGGCTGTAATAGGTTAGAGACTTCTTCATGGAGCCAGTATTCAAACTCAGATCTCAGGATTCCAAGTCTTCTGTTCTTATCTCCCTAGACTAAGCAGAAAAAAATTGTTTATTTAGAGTTAAAAGTTGCTACAGTGTTAAGTACTGAAAGCCGATAATAGCACAATAGAGAAGAGTTAAATGTTTCATTTTTGATGAAAAGGATGCAGGGTGATTAACCCAATAAATTAACCCTGTCTCCCAAAAGAAGTATCATTTAAACAACACATCTCTATTAAAAGTTTTATTGTCTAACATTTAAATAATAGGACCATAGTTGATAGGAGAGAAAGCAAACTTCCTGCATGCTGAAACTTTGTTTTTATAAAAAGAACAGTTGCAGTTATTTATGTGTGTAAACCATTTTAAATGAATAAAAACACAAAAGGAGTGGAAATCCGTATTTTAAAGAAATCGACTGAAATAATTAATGCAAATGATGATATATATCCTTTTAAAAAAAGGTATTATGTGCCAAGTGTTATTTTTTCTATGATCATTTCTTGTGCTTCTTCTGTATTCATTCAATAAAATGCTCATTAAATACAACAGTGTTAAGTGCAAAGACAATATACTTAGTCCCTAACCTCATGATACTTACAGGCTAGAGAGGAAATAAGATGCAAGCATATAACTATAACATAACATTTTATATCATAAGGAGGCTTATAAAAACTGTGCGTGTGTGTGTATGTGTATGTGTTTAGAGTCAGAAGTCAGTTTTGCTGGAGAACAGAATGCATAAAAGATAGTAATATGAACTAGGCTAGAAAGGTAGTGTGGAATCACGGTGTGAAAACCCTTGAATGCCAGACCAAGGCATTTGGATTTCATTTGGGACACTCTAGGGAGTTGTTGAAAGCTTTTGAGAAGGGGGCTTTCCTTATCAGATCTACGTAGAAGAAAAATGATGTCTTCAGCAATTTGCATGATAGCTGAGAGTGAAGAAAGAATTGGGGAATGATTCTTATTGATTCTTATAAATTTGAATCAATTCTTTACTTTGGAAATGGGACCTTTATTGGAGAAATTTGATATGTTTTCCCAGTTAATTGTTTCACTTTTAACTTAGCATTATTGGACTTGTTTGTGCAAAAACTTTAATTTTATATAATTGAAATTAGTCATTTATTTTCTGTGATCCTCTCTATACCTTGTTTGCTCATGAAATTTTTTTCAATCCATATGTCTGATAGGTACTTTCCCCCCATGTTTCTCTAATTTGTTTATGATATAATCTTTCATATCTAGTTCATATAACTATTTGGAACTTAATCTTGGTATAAGGTATGAAGTATTGGTCTAAATCGAAATTCTTTCATATTGCTGTTCAATTTTCCCAGCAGTTTTTATCAAACAGTGAGTCCTTATGCCAGGGGCTGTTTCAAATTTATAGGAATAAGAGCAATTCCTCAAATGATAAATAGTCTGAGGATATAAATAGATAGTTCTCAAAAGGGGAAACCCAGGTTAATTTAGTTTATCACTAAATCACTAATAATTATAGAAAATTATAAATTATAATTTATAGTTATATATAAAATTATCTATATAATTAATTTATATAATATAGAATTAATTTTATATAATTATATAATAAAAATACATAAATTTGTATTATATATAAAATTATATAATAAATAAAATATAAAATTATAAAACTAAAAATTATAGAAAAACAATTTAAAGCAATTAATGAGTTCTACTTCATACCCATCTGCTTGACAAAGAAGGCAGAAAAGGAAAATGATGAGTGTTAGAAGGACAGGGAGAAAATAGGTACATTGATTGATGGACCTGTGAGTGGATACAGAGAACAATTTGGAGTTAGTCACAACAAGTTGCTAAATAGTATTTGCCTTTTGACTTAGCTATACCATTTCTAAGTCTATGCTCAATATACATACTTGCCACCATTCTTTTTTGTAATGGCAAGAAACTGGACACGAAATACTATCAGTTGGGGAATGGCTGAACCAATTGTGGGATATTAATGTGACAGAGTACTGTTAGATTCACTATAAGGTTTGAGGAAATAGATGCTTTCAGAGACAGAGAAAGTATGAGTTGATGGAGAGCAGGGTAAGTAAAACAAGAACAATTTATACTATAACATCAATGTTACACAGCAAAATATTTTGAGGACTTTTATAAACAAATGAAGAATGAAATGAGTAGAACAGAAAGAAGAATTTACTAGTAACAGTAACGCTGTAAAGACAAACAACTTTGCAAGCTATAAGAACCATGATCTACACAGTGACTGACTATGCATGATTACAGATGATGATGAAATGTGTTCTCTCCTGACACAGGAGTAATGGATTTAGAATAAGGTGCATAGGGCATCTAGGTGGCACAGTAGGTAGAGCATCAGGCTTGGAGTCAGGAAGACGAGTTCAAATTCAGCCTCAGACACTTACTGGCTGTGTGACCCTAAGCAAGTCATTAACCCTGCTTGCCTCAGTTTCCTTATCTGTAAAATGAGCCACAGAACAAAATGGCAAACCGTTCTAGTTGGTTGGTTGTTGTCCTTCATTCTTGAAGAGGCCCAAAATGACATCACTATGTTGTGTCTGCCTGTGGTTAAGCAAGCCAATAAGAGCCTGATTAAGAGCTTATCTAGCACAGGTTGGGCACAAACGGTCCATATGAACATTTGGAGTGGAGCTGTCTCAAAATGTGCATCTCACGGTTCTTTTGAGCTACTGCAATTCTTCTTTGCTCATGGAGCAGTGTCCTCTTTGATGCAGGCATACCATGTTGTGCAGTCCTTTGCTAGTGTCTCCCATGTCGTGCAACTGATTCCAAAGCTATTTGGAGAGACCCTGAGAGTGTTTCTAGGTGAATGTCTGTCTTATGAGTTCTCCATAACATAGTCTTTTAGGCGAATATACATTGGGCATTTGAGCAATATGGCCAGCCTATCAGACTTGTGCTCTCTGTAATAGTCTGAATGCATGGCAGTTTAGCTCAAGAAAGGACCTCAAAGTCCAGTACTTTATCTTGCAGCTGATCTTCAGAATCTTCCTAAGACATTTTCTTGCATGCTATTGGGGGGACTGTCCAGGTTTCATAGGCCTATAACAATAAGGTCAACACAATGGTTCTGTAGACTTTCAGTTTGGTAGGCAGTCTAAAACCTCTTCTCTCTCACTTTCCTTTGGAGCCTTCCAAACACTGAGCTAGCTCTGGCAATGTGTACATCAACCTCATCCCTGGAAAACAACGTAAGCGAACTTATCCACAACAGTCAAAATTTCTCCATTTGCTGTAACCAATGGATTCATGTATGGATAGTGTAGTGATGGCTGGTGGAGAATCTGTGCTTTCTTGGTATTAATTGTTAGGTCAAAATTAGCACAAGCAGCAGAGAGTTAATTCCTACTTCTTTGTTTCTCAGTCTCAGAGGATGCCTTTGAGTGCACAAGTTCATCTGTGAACAAGAAATCATGCACCAACTGTCTCTCCACTTTAGTCTTGGCTTGTAGCCTTTTCAAGTCACATAATTTACCATCAGTGCAGTAGCGGACCTTAATGCTGTTTTAACCCCACATGGGGTCATGAAGAGTTGGACACGACTGAACAACAGCATGAGATATATATTTTTAGGATACAGTCAATGAGAGAATTCATTTTACTTTACTATGCATATTTATCACAAGGAATTCATTTTTCTTTTTATTTCTAAGTGGAGTGGGGGAGACAAAATAAATTTCTGCTAATTTTTTTTTAAAAGAGTAGGGGTAGAAAGACTCTTTAGGAGGATATTATAGTAGTAGTTAATGAAGTATAGTTAATGAAGGGTTATATATCAGGGTAGTGGCAATGAAAATTCTATTTTCAAAAAGGAATGGAAAAGATGCAAGATATTTTTCAACCAAATTGACAGGACTTGGAGATTGATTATATAAGAGAGGTGGGGAGAAATAAAGAGTCAAAGACAACTTCAAAGTTTTGGACAGGGAAGAAGAGTCAGTTGTGCCATACATAGTAAAAGTTAAATCATAAGGAGCTAGTTTATGGGGAAATAAAACAAATTTGATTTTAGACACTGAGTTTGAGGTGGCTATGGAAGATCCTGGAAGCAATTGGCAATTTGAGTCAGTTAGTTCAGAATAGAGAGTTCAGGAGTGGAAATAGTGATTTGTGAGGTTATCTGTGTAGTAAAGGCATTTGAGGCCACTTCATGAATAAGACTGTCAAAGGGAAGAATGTTTAGGGAGAAAAGAAAAAGGCCAAAGATGGTCCCTCAAGGAATATAATGAGGAATTGAGATGAGGATGTGATATCAGCAAGAAAAGGAGTTGTTAGAGAGAGGAGAAAAACCAAGATAGTGAAGGATCTCTAAACTGGAACAGAAGAAAGGATCCACTAGAAGAGAGTAGTAAACCATGTCAAGTAGGCATCAAAAAATACCACTGAATTTGGCAATTATGAGTCAGTGGTGACCTCTGAAAAAGAAGCTTTACTGAGAGCTTTAGGTCTCAGCCTAGTGCTGATAACATATCAGGACCTTAATAAATAAAAAATCTGGCTAACAGACCAAAAAAAAAATCACTTGATTTTCTTACACAGGACTCTGCTAAGACTACAGCTAAATGAGTGCAGTTAAACCTTTTTGCCACTACATAGGCTATGAAAATTGGCTGTCTTTCCCTCTCAGAAGTCTCCATTCTTTCTGAAGAATCTATGTTGACCCCATTACCACGTCACTTGAACTAAGAAGTCATAGAATTTTACAGACCTTAGAGATTGTCTGTGGGTTCTATTATCCATATTTCTAAGCCAGTGTCTCCTTCATTTTTCTGGGTTTTATTATTCATATTTGTAAGCCCATGTGCCTCCTTCATTTTCTTGGCACAATTAGATTTAGGTAGCTTCCTCCTTCTTTCTAGGGTGTGCAGCAATCTCCTGTGTGGTCTAACATTTAGCTCACACTTTTGCATTTTTAGAAAGGCAAGAAAAAATAACAGTGACCAAGACCCTGGAAATTCTGTGAAGTGATATGAGAATTCATTCAGCCTGTTTTGTGAAGGTCATCTGATTCTGATTGTCAGTTTTATGATTCCCTAACTACAAAAGGAAATCCTATGAAAAAGGACTAAAGCCCAGTAAAGTAGCTACAACTCTAACCTTAAGTGATTTCATATCACCATAAATTTCCAGATCCCAGGAGATGACCCAAGTTAAATTTGAGTTATGTCCAAAGACATTAATGTTTAAGGTAAGTTTCAAACAAAAAGTACAGCATCATCAAGAAATTCTAAATCTTCTACTTAGCTTACAGATGTTAATGAGAAATTTGGGGCTTTGGGGATTATGTTAAAGGAATGCAGTAATCTCCTGTTATATCCTATATAGCAACCTGGGATGGTTTAGGGTAGACTGATATTGAAGCAGGGAGATGCAGTAAAGGTCTTCTGGACAGCTTTTTCAGTTCTATGATTCTGAAAAGAGTGGAAGAAAAGCCACACTAAAGTACTAGGCAAGAAGATGGTACAATGGTTAAGAATACTGAACTGGAAGTCAGGAAGACCTTTGTTCAAATGTCACTTCAGATATTATTTGTATGACCTTGGGCAAGTACTTCAGTTTCCTCATCTATAAAATGGGGATAATAATTGCACTTTTCTCACAGAGAGAATCAGACGAGCTAAGGTGTATAGTGCTTTGTAAACCTTGAAGTGCTATATAAATGCTAGCTATTATTATTTTTCCCATTGAATAAATAAAGCATTTATTAAGCATTTGCTACTTTCAAAGCAATTTGCTAAGCCCTGGGGATACAAAAAGAAAAGTGAGCCAATCTCTGCTTTCAAGGAGCTCACATTCTAATGGAAGAGACAACATATGGATGATTTCATCTATGAGTCTGAAGGAAAGGTCTTTAGGGTGAAGCAAAGCAGATGCTGATGCCTCTTCTTTGATGTCAACTACTGTTAAAACCATATCTGTTTCTGATCTCAAACCATTTGAAGTGCCAAGGACTTGGGGGACAAAGACCTTCCCTTTCTAGGTCTTTAGGAGCTTGCCAAGGACTTGGGGGACAAAGACCTTCCCTTTCTAGGTCTTTAGGAGCTGCATCAGGAGCAGCTGCATCTTCACAGGGGTTACTTTGCAGGATGATGACTGAGGATCCTGGCCTGCAAATGTGGCTGGTATTTTGCCCTGGGCTCTTGGGTCCAGGGCTGGTTCTATCAGGATCTGAGGGCACATGAGGGTCCAGGGAATGGTGGTGATGGTGGTGGTGACAGTCTGACGGTCTGACTTGGCTGGTGCATGCTGCTCCCTGCTGCCCCCTGCTTCTCCCATAGGAGGCTTTGTTGCTCTGGTGAGGTTGGCTCCCCTGCCCTGTGTGTGATAACTGTGGAGTGGGGGGAAGGCTGGCTCCTGCTCCAAGGAGTCACTTTCCCAGATGATAGTTGTGAGAAATGGGATGGAAGCAGAACTGGTGGTCTGGAAAGTGATGCTATTCTCAGGACTCTTGTGCTTTTCTATTTGTAAGAACAGTTATTGCTAGTGGTGATGAAGAAGGTTGGCCCCTTCTCCACAAAAACTTCTTACCTCAGTGATGGCTATGGGGTTGGGATAGAAGCAGGTCTGGTGGTATGGATGGAACTACTAATCTTAATGCTCTTAGGTAGAGGGTTGTGGGCTATCTCCATCAGGATATGGGGGAAAATGATGGTCAAGGTAGTGGTGGTAGTTTGACCTGCCTGGCACCTGCTGCCTCCTGACTCTCCCTCAGGATGCCTTGATGCTTCAGAAAAGCTGGTTTGCCTTTTCTATGTGTATTAGGTGCAGACAAGGCACTACATTGGGGAAATGACCTCTAAAACACTGGTTCCTCAGTCTTTTGAGATCTCACACATTAAAACTATAAGTTTTGCAAATTATTAAGTCTCAAGAGTTCTACTGTTCCACATGATCACAGGAAGAAGGGAATATAGACAGATTCAATGGCATTGGTATGATATTGGCAAACATTCCTTCTACAGTCATATCTAAATTCTAATCTCCATAAAGTAAATCATGATGTACTGCCAGTGCTTATGTCAAGCAAAGTACAGAGTATGGATTTTATGCAAGATATAGGACAGGAAACATCTGGTACAGGCAGGCAGACAGCAGCACATGGGGTTGGCATCTGGAAATCAATCTAATTCTATGTCAGAGATTTGGAAATCAACAAATATTCAAGTAGCATTTACTAGATGCTAGGCTCTGTAGAGGATGCAAAGAAACAAAACACATCATTTCTCACTACAAACAGTTTACTATCTAGTATTAGAAATGAAACAAAGTTAATCAACAATTCAAGAGTTAAATAGCAATACAATAACACAAGGCACATAATATAGCAGTGTATCATTAATTAGCAAATGAATAAATGCTGAGTTCAGAGAAAAGAGAGATCATTGTGCATTGGAGCAGTTGAGAAGTCTTCATGAAGGAGTCAGTCCTTGTACTAGTTCTTGGAAGAGAAGTAGGATTTTAGATTGGGGGAGAGAAAGGGTAAGGGGCATTCTAGGCAGTGGAAAAGAGGCAGGAAAGAACAAAGTAAACTCAGGAGAAAGAGAAGAGACCTGTTTGGATGCACTGGAGGATTTTTATCAGTGATTCTGGAAGAAAAAACGCTAGAGAGATCAAATGAGGTCAGATTATAGAAAGTTCAGAAATGTCAGATTATGTATTTTGAACTTTATTCCCTAAAGCAGGGGTTAGGAACCTGAAGCTTCATCTGGTCCTCTAGGTTCTAACTGAATCTAAACTTCACAGAACAAATCCTTTTAACAAAAGGGATTTGTTCTGTAAAAATTGGACTTAGTCAAAAGACTGTATACGAGGCCCTAGGCGGCCACTTGTGGCCTTGAGGCCAGAGGTTCCCCACCCCTGCTCTAGGAAATAGAAGCCCATTGAAATCTTTAAAAACTACTACCTAAAATCAGCCCCTCCCCCATCCTCTAGGTTATTTCAAGTTAATGTGGACAGATTTGAGTGTGTGTGTGTGTGTGTGTGTGTGTGTGTGTGTGTGTGTGTGTGTATGTATGGCAGAGGTGGGGAAATTAAGAGGCAAAGAGACCATATAAAAAGCTGCTATTGTATTTCAGATCTGAACTAATGAAGGCCTGAACTAGAGTGGAATAAAAGGGAAGAATGGACATGAAAGCTACTGCAAAGGACAGAACTACTATTTCTTGTGATTGATTGGAGGCCAAGAGAGATCAAAGATGATGACAAAAGACTCAACCTGGATTATGGGGGAAATGATGCCATTAAAAGAAATTTAGAAAGATATTTTTTAGGGGAACATGAAATGTTTGATTTTAAACCATGTGATATATAAGAAGAAACTGAGTCCTGAGAGGACAGAAGCAGCTAACTTTGGGAATTATTTGATAGTTGAAGCTGTGGATAAGAATGAGTGATTGGGTATGGAGAAAGAAGAGCAGAAAACCAATGCCTAAATTTTGGGAAATATAAGATGGGAAAAGGAAGATAATCTAGCAAAGACCGAGAATGAGCAGTTACCGGAGAAGAAGAACTGTGACTGAGAGTTGGGAAGGATACCTTACCCCCTACAAGTAACAGACAAGTAGACATCAAGTTATTAAATAAAGTACAAAGAAGTAGCTATACTCTGTCATGTTTACAAAGTGGGAAGACTTTTTTCCTTGATGGAATTATTAGAGTAGCTTGCCATTGGCTGGCTGAATATTGGCTTTAAAGTGGCCTCTAAAGAACTAGTTTACCAACTTGCCAACTCTTGACATAGAGGAAGCTGGAGAGCTTTGTGGAATGCGACCCCTGGAAATCTAGAGGACAGCCAGCTATGGAGGAAAAACCCAGCTGTGACAGGAAACTGCTCTCTGCCTTTCTCCTTACGACTTCACCAGAGGGCAGTGTCAGAGAAGAGGATTTCTATTCCTCTAAACACATCAACTACGGCACTTTACATCAGAACTACTTGCCCATGAGGAGACATCAAACCCAGCACAGTCATAGAGGCTCCAAAGAATGTGATCCCTGGCATCAGAAGAGGCAAGTCAGTTATGGATTCTAGTGAGAATTATCCTTGGAAGTCAAGAGGCAAGCTGCAAAGAGGAGCAGGCCTAGGGAGCCTACTGAGCAACCTGCCCAGTAGAGATACTGATTTGAGGAGAGAGTAACATGAGGGTACCATAAGAGAAAAGATGTGAATTATCTTGCCCGTGGGTGTCCCTGCTATGTATGTGTCTATCCATTTTTTGGCTTGTATGGGAGAGTGCTTCAGGTTTATAGGAAGAATGTTTTACTGCTATTCTTAAAATGCCATCTTAATAAATGTTTTTGCTTTCAGTTACTTGTGTCTACTGTCTATTAAAGGGAAGCTCCCTGGTAGGGGGCTCATGAGCTCATGAGCTATAGTTTTAGGAGTGTAGATACACAAAGTGCCTTGAATTTAGGTCATCATATCCCGCCCCCAGACCCAACCTGCAGCCTGTACTGAGAGAATGTGCTACATAAAAAATAAACATAAAAACAAAACCAAACCAGCTGTGGTGTGTTCTAGCTAAAGTCACCACAATTCCAGGGTCAGGAACTGGGTAGAGCTGAGGGAATTTTCAGTCTCTAGAGAATGCAATTATATAAGCAAAGACAGACTATTAAATGACTTTAAGTCAGAAACTCAGGCTGTAAGACCCATTTCAGAACTTACTTGTCATGACCTTGGAGAAGCCTCTAAACCTTGCTAGATCTGAGTTTCCTCATCTAGAAATGAAGTGGTTAGACTACCTAATGTTTCCAGCTTTAAGATGATATGTTTTAGGTAACCAGACATAGTACCTGGCAGACTTAAAATGAAAAGGAGACGACCAAATGGGGAGATGGTGAAAGGGAAGGATGAGGGAAACAGAATCAGGGAAACTTAATACAGGAAACTATAAGAAATGCTTCTTCAGCAAAAAGCTGTCTACTGATACATATTGATGACTAGGACCCTGTAATACATAAGGTTAGCTTCACCCTACAGCCTGGCTCTGTATCCAACTCTGTCCTTACCTTGGGAAGGTGGGCAGAGAACAGTCTCTGAAGGACTAAGCAAGTTCTAGAATTGTCAGGGTTTACATTTGCTCAAGGGAGGACCAAAGGCATATTTCTAGAAGCATAGAAACTTCAGGGTCACCCTGGGCCTTCTCTAAAACTTCCTTAAATTCTAGAGTGATCCTAGAACTGGCTTAGCCTTATCCAATGACATCTAGTCTAGGGTTTCAGGAATGAAGGACCTGGAGGAAGTAAAACCTGCAACTGGCAGGGCTGTGCTTCCAATTCAAGAGTTCAAGTTCCAAGCCCAATGTTCTTTCCTCAATACCCTGCCACCTGCTCCATGGCAATGACACCTTTAATCCAGAGAGGCTGATCTTAAGAGGAGAATCTCAGAAGGCCTGACTGCTTCTATGTGTCTGTCAAAAGTGAGAAAACTTAGGCTCATTATTTGCAAATCTTGGGCACTAGCCCAGTAGCCAAAAGATCTCCCAGGAGCACTACTTACGAAGTATACCAACTTGAACAAATTGTATAATCTCTGAGCCTTTTAAACCCCAATTGCAAAACTGGAATAAAACTTTCTGGAAATGGCAATTTAAAAGTCATCCACATAGTCTCTAGTTATAAAGCTGGAACATTGAATGAAACATCAATTCACTCCAGCCTCTAGGATTTACCTCTTTCTCTGTGTTTTATCTTTAACATACAGAGGAAAGAGTGAGAAGGAAAAGGGAGGCAAACATAGCCCTAAATTACTGGCAGAAATACTTTTCTCTTTCAGTAAGTTAACACATTTTAAAAAACGTATTTTTATTCTGAACTCAACAAACAACTAAAATGGGCATTTCCATATACACAGTAGAAAAGAAAAACTGGGTTGTTCATGAAACTGTGGGTTTCTTTATGTGTAACTTGCTTTTCTTCTAAAGTATTTAATAAATTCAATCTGTAAATTTTTGAAAAATTAGAGTAATAATACTATTTCACAGGTTTTCTGCAAGGAGCAAATGAGATTATAGATATGCTAGTTCTCTGAAAACTATAAATTACTATATATTTTTGTATATTTTATTTAATAATTTAATTTTTCATTATTTTTTTATAATTTATTATAAT
The DNA here is from genome assembly GCA_023548195.1 of Bettongia penicillata ogilbyi. NCBI lineage: Eukaryota > Metazoa > Chordata > Mammalia > Diprotodontia > Potoroidae > Bettongia > Bettongia penicillata. Next base: position 1,900,196 of record JAJHZJ010000589.1, read on the forward strand.
AAAAAGTATTTTATTATCTTCATTGAAGAAATTCCATGGGCAACTCTTATAACTAAATGAGACTCTTTCCCCTCCAAAAGGCAATTTGTAGATCCCCAAATAACTCACTCACCTCGAGGTCCAAACATATTGTCCAAAAAAGCATTGACTTCATTATCAAAGGCTATTAGCTGCTCCTGAAAAGATAAATGATAGGTACTTTAAGTTTCTTTTTGAGGAGTATAGAAACCCAAAGGGCTTTGGACAGTGGAATCTCACAAGGTCTTACCTCTGGGAGCTTTAATGTGAAAGATGAAAAAAGAAGGGGAGAAGGGTTAATGCCCCTGCACCCTTGGTCAGACTGTGGGGATTGGAAGGAAAAGGGTACTTCTTTAATCATTAGACTTCTTATCATTCAAGTTGTAGTAAACAGGCTCTATAAGCTTAATTCATTTCTTGAATATTAATATCCCAGGTTTACCAACGCAAATTCCATTGACTTCTCCTACCCCAAATCCTTTAAAAGGTCCAGAAGACACAAATACAATTTTGAAATGAAAATTTCACTCAGATCAATTGCCTTAATGTGAATATGAAATTTCAGAGAGGGACATCTTTTCAAATACTATATACTGTGACAACTATTTTTTTATTACCTTTCCACGTAATTTTTTCTTAATATATACTCTCTTGTATTTTAGTACACATATGAAACTCCACTAAAGAGTAATATTATTACCAAAATAAAGTCAAAATGGGTACACAGTTTAGATATAAAGGCTAATACTATAAGCAAAGTAGGAGAATAAGGAATAGTTTACCTGTCAGATTTATGGAGAATGGAAGAATTTATTACCAAACAAGGGATAGAGAACATTATGAAATGCAAAATGGATAATTTTGATTATATTAAATTGAAAAGATTTTGTACAAATAAAGCCAGTACAATCAAGATTAGGAGGGAAATAGAAAACTGGTTAAGAATTTTACAACCACTTTCTCCGATAAAGGCCTCATTTCTAAAATATATAGAGAACTCAATCAAATTTATAAAAATATGTCATTCCCCAATTGATAAACAGTCAAAGGATATGAACTGGAAGCTTTTAGAGAAAGAAATTAAAAATATCTATAGTCATATGAAAAAATGCTCTAAATCACTATTGATTAGAGAAATGCAAATCAAAATAATTGTTAGGTACTACATCATACCTGTCAGATTGGCTAACAAGAAAAACAGGAAACTTACAAATGCTGGAGAAGATGTGGGAAAATTAGAACACTAATGCATTGTCGGTGGAGTTAGGAACTGATGCAACCATTTTGGTGAACAATTTGGAACCATGACCAAAAGACCAGAAAAATGTGTATATCCTTTGACACTGCAACACATCTAGGGCTGCATCCCAAAAAGATCATACAAATGGGAAAAGGACCCACATGTACAAAAATATTTATAGTAGCTCTTTTTGTGGTGGCAAAGAGCTAGAAATTGAGGGGATGCCCATCAACTGGGGAATGGCTGGACAAGTTGTGGTATATGAATATAATGGAATACTATTGTGGTATAAGAAATGATGAGCAGGCAGACTTCAGAAAAACCCCTAGTTAAAACTTAAATGAGTGAGGGGAGAACATTACAGTTATAGCCACATTGTGTGATGACTAACTTTGATAGATTTGGCTCTTCTCAGCAATGCAAAGTTATAAGACAACTCCAAAAGGCTTATGATGGAAAATGCTATCCATATCCAGAGAAAGAATTAAGGAGTCTGAATGCAGATTGAAGCATACTCATCATCCTCTCTCTCTTTTGTTTTGTTTTGTCTCTTCTTTCTTGTGGTTCATTCTACTGGTTATAATTCTTTGAAACATGACTAATGTTAAAATATGTTTAATATGAATGTGTATGTATGTATGTATATGTATATGTATCACTGTATGCCATTTGGGGAGGGGCAAGGGGAGGGGAGGGACAAAATATTTAAAATTGAAAAGCTTGCAGAACTGCATGGTTAGTTTACAAGAGTAATACTATTCCTTTCATGTATCACATAATAATCCTATCCTTAACAGGGATTAGAAGGATACCATTATCAGGTGTCTTATAGAATAAGGCATCTTCTGTTTGACATAACTTCCATTCATGTGAATCTGTCATTTCCTTGCCTAAGTGATCTGCTAAGATATTATTTACCCTTACTATAGAAACTGCTTTCAGTTTAGAGAGGGCGAATGAGGCCTAAATAGTATTGCCTTCTTCAGTGTAGGAAGGAAGTCTATTATTCTATTTGTTTTCAGCAAAGGAGGAAATTGCCTTTCTCAATGAGGATTCACTCAACACAATTCTGTTACCCAAATGTCATATACAGAGAATTGTATGAGGTGCTGGGAGAGATTTAAAATTTATATACTATTTACTCTTTTATCCTCATGGAACTCAGTTTAATATAGAATACCCCACACACATACACATACACACACACACACGCACACACACACACACACACACACACAAAACAGTAATCACGGTAGGAGGAAGGAATATAACCCCTCACAACTATTCCACAACACCTAGAAAATGTACCAGACTTAGTCCTAAGAAATGGCCTTTTCCAGTCTAAGTTGACATAGGGAGGTCTTTAGCCACTAAGGACAAGATCCATCCAGGAGGGTACTGCAATGAAACTTCCAGTCCAGGGACATAATTGCTGGCTTTTGGCTACGCATGCCAAAGGGCAGCAAGCAAGAATGGGTACAATCTGGCAGCTCTATAGCTCATATCCTAGAATTGGAAGGGGATATAATCCTAGGGGCCATGGACCAGGGAAAGGAGCAGTGAGGGAAGTGCTATAGATCTAGGGAAGGATTCAGAGAAGAGGTGGCATTTGAGTTGAGCTTTCAATAGGCCAAAACGAGGGAGTAATGAGTTTTCAGCGACCAAGGATCCTTTTGGCAGTTACTCTGGCCCTACATACACAGAAAATGAGGCAACTGATCTTCAGTTCTAGGAGGCTGATGTGGAGTGTGATGCCTGTTCAAGTCCAAAGGTCTATTTGTGACACTAACTGGCTCTGACTTTCAAAACCTGAAATGACCTGAAAGTGAATTGATTTGGCATAACTGCTGAAAAGAGACCATATACATTTTAATACTGAGCACTTGAATCAGACTTGTATTCCCCTCTGACCCGGAAGCCTTCTACTTAATCTTTGACCACTCTAGGTCATAGGTACTTAAACTGGGATCCATGAACTTTGTTGAGTTGTTTTAAAAAATATTTTGACAACTGCATTTCACCAGAAGTGGTTTGCTTTGTAATCCTATGTATTTTGTTTTAAGTATTTAAAATTATTATTCTAAGGAGGAGTCTGTAGATATCACCAGATTGTCAAAGGGGTGGGTCCATGACATAAAAAAGTTAAGAATGTGCTAAACTAATCTTGGATATTCTCATTCAATGTAGTCACCTTCAGACCTTAGCTAGAAGGAGACTGGAAGTTCCTGGCACCAAACCAAAGGTGAATGTACTTGCTTTTTCAGGATAAAATGTTTTAATCTGTTTCGTCTTCAGCACTGAGCAGACCTGTCTTTGACCTGTGAGGTTGAGGCCAAACATGAATGTCAATCTTACTGAAGTACCTTTTCCCAGCCATATCCGATACCAGTGGGAAGCCCTTCTTGGGTACTGAATCCATCAAGTATCCAAGTATGATAAGGATATGGAAAAACAGCGCTAATTTTTCTACTCATACTATATTTCAATCGCACGTGTTTGCTGGGAGAAAAAAAGGAGAGGAAGAAGGAAAGTAGTGAGGAGGAAGGTAGGTGACGGGAAGACAGAAGTCAAGAGGTAATGAGAGTGAAAAAAGATGAATAGTCTCCCAGGTCTGTGTTATCCAGAAGCTCCTCAAGGAATGTAGAGAACTGAGGGGCTTCAGGGGACTAAAGGTCCCTGAATCTTACGTTTATCTCCCTTATGTAGCTCCTAGCACAATGTTCTGCAAGCAGTAGATGAACAATAAATGTTTGATGTATTGTATAAGTACAATTTAAGCATCCTATGTATGTCAGACTTTCCAAGAGTAATAATTTTCAATTTTTTAAAGAGTATTCAGTTTCTAGTAGTACTGAAACATCATATGAGTTCCTACAATGTACCAGGAACTTTATAAATCTTTTATCATTTGATCCCTACATCAGCCCTGGGAGATAAGTGACATTATTTTCTCATTTAAGGAAACTGAAGCTAAGCGAACTCAGGATCACACAGGTAGTAAGTATGTAAATTCAGGTTTGAACTCAGGTCCTCTTGACTCAAGGTCTATCACTCTATCGACTATGCCACCTAGCTGCCTCTGGAGCAGGCCTTTAGCATCACCCTTAACAGAAGTAGACAGTCACCTTCACCCACTCATTCCTCAACTCCTTGCAATCTGATTTTGGCTCCCACCATGGTACCACTATAATCTTAATAAAATTCAATAATGTATATTATTTAAAATCTTCTTTTAAGAACATCTGAAGATACATTAGAAATATATTTAAGACACATAATGAAGATATTACATCAACAGATCAAACCAAGGCCAATCCTGGATTGGAAAACTGGATGTTGTAATATAGAGACATGAATGCTGAGGGTCTTAGTATGGTATAACAAAAAAGATTTGGAATCAGGTCTTGTTCTGAATACTGACATCCAATTCCTATGGTATCTATATGATTTCTGGTTTCAGCTTCCTCACTCCTAAAATAAGAGAATTTATATTAGTTAATTTCTAAGGCTCCTTCCAGCCCTAGATCAACGAACCCTCGTTGGCTTCAGTGTGCCAGATTGTCATCAGGAATTTTTAAAGATACAAGAAGCTTTGGGAAAGTGTTTTGGAGAAGCTGTCAACTGGAAAAAAGTTGTATCAAATATCTTTGAGAAAAGTCTGAATATCCAAGAAATATAGGAAACTGACATAAACGTATTGGGACAAGAACCATTCCCTTGTCTATAACATTTCTGTAGTTGGTCATCCATGTTTGGCTAGGAGACCTTCAGTTCTAGGGAACACATGACCCACTGGAGGAATTCATTCCATTTTAGTACAGTTCTAATCATCTGAATGCTTTTCCCTAAGATTCCCTAAGACATTAACGGACTTTTAATGAACTGTTAACATTTTAACAAAGTTTTCAGTTTAACTGAGAAAATGAACGAGAAAAAGATGCTCAAAGGAGGACGGGGTAGTGTTATGAGAGAAAAAAAGAAGTGAACATGGATAGAAGAGGCTGCTGTGCATTAAAAGCTATTTATCCTATTTCACAATTTTGACAAAAGCCAACCCTGGCACATAAATGACCATTTTAGCAGACTGACAGGGAAAAGTTTCCAAAAGGTACTGAAGATCTCTTGATCATGCTTCTATTTGATAAGCAGCTTCTACACTGATGTTCCATTTATTTGAACAACAAATTGACCTGTAGAACCATCTTATCTGGATGATGATTTTCCTTATGATTCCTGATATATTTTATTCAACCTAATTCTTTACAGTATATATATATGGAATATTTTTATCCCTCTTAGTGATTTGCAAAGGGGAATATTAGAAAAGAAACTCATTCAAAATCATCTCCATACTCTAAGAAAGTTGTTTTCTGGATAATCTTAATGAGGTTGTCCTTCAAGATCATCTAAAATGCAAATAATGTCAGGCTATGAAAGTTTTCAACCCCCAAGCAGATAGGTGATGCAGTTTTGTGCCTAGAGTCAGGAAGACCTGAATTTAAAACCCATTTCAGACACTTTCTAGTTCTATGATCTTGGGCAAGTCAGTTAAACTCAATTTCCTCAACTTTAAAATGGGGATAATAATAGCATCTAGCTCCCAGGGTTTTTGTGATGATCAAATGAGATCACATTTGTAAAGTGTCTCCCACAGTGCCTGGGACATAGTAGATACTACCTAGCTATTTACAGTTGTAGTAGTAGTAGTAGCAGCAGTAGTAATGCGACAGGGTTGTAATGTTACTAGGAAAGTAGAAGGAATGAAGTATTTTAAGAATACCCCTATGGTTTTCATTCACATTGGGGAAGGTCTTTGTCAGTGCTTTACATCCAAGTTAACTAGCTAGGGAATTCATTCCTTTTTTCCCTCCACCTGTGATTTCGTTGGTATCAGGGACTCTCAATAAGGAAACTCTTCTATCAGTGAAACTTGCTTTGCAACTTAATAGAGATGTCTAAGTCACTAATAGTTTAAGCAATTTGCCTAGGGTCACACAGCCAGTATATTTCTGAGATAAGACTTGAATCCAGGTTTTCCTTTATCCAAGACCACATGTCTCTCTCCACTTCATTCCACTACCTCTTAGGGTGTGTGTGTGGGGCAATCAAGGATACCAAGACAAGGCTGCTCTTCCTTTAGAATTAACTACTTGGGCAGAGATTTGACACCAGTTTTCAAGGACAAAGAAGAACCTAATAATACACCCCCACCCCGCCACAGGTCAATTAAGAAGAGGTATAACCTTTGAGCAACTGCCCATCTTCGAGTTATGATAATCTGCTTTTGACTTTCCCCTGTGTTAAAGAAATGCTGAAGAAACTACAAATGAGTAGTTATCCTACTCTCCTGTGAGTGAATGATACAGAGATCTGTCAGAACTGGTGTTGGAGATCAGCTCTTTCTTCCCTCCTGTTTTATTTTTAGGTTAATGCATTTGTCTGCATTTCTTAGCTACCATAGGGATAATGTAAAGGTTCTCAGAAGTTGTAGGGTATGGGTGGGAGTGGGGAAGGAAAAGCACTCTTAAGATAGCTACTGCTTGAGAAATATATTTTGGCACAATCTAAGGAAAACAGAGGCAGCGAGGTCATGCAGGGGTTAGAATGCTGCTGGGCCTGGAATCAGTAAGATTCATCTTCCTAAGTTCAAATCTGACCTCAGACACTTACTAGCTGTGTGACCTTGGGTAAAACACTCAACCCTGTTTGCCTCAGTTTCTTCATCTGTAAAATGAGCTTGAGAAGGGAATAGTGAACCAGTCCAGTATCTTTGTCAAGAAACCCCAAATGGGGTCATAAAGATTTGGAAATGACTGAAATGGCTGAACAACAAAAGGAAAGCCTCCTTTATAGCTTACCCTGAGCTCAGCTAACACACAGTGCTTTATGTTTTACAAAGGTAACCACAGAGAAGTTAGAGGTACTCTAGAATTTTATTAGCTAGTTTTCTGCCCCAAAAAGTAAAGAAGGGAAGAGTAAAGCATAGACTAGACTTATAACCCGTAAGAGGTTAACTTTTCAAAAAAAATAATGTTAGATGAGGGTGTATAACCATTGATCTTCAGTGTTTCCTGATTATAAATAAACTAAGATTTTGTTTCTACTTCTACCAAGGGACCACCACATTCTTTGTGTTTTTCAAATTCTACTGTGCACCCTCCCTATATCTCATTCATATATGCCACAATTGTGAATTCCAGAACATTGATAAATTGGTGCTGTCTACCCAGAGGAGATTCACCCATTGACTGGTGATGGTATCCAGATGAATTTGTGCCAGTACAAATGTGTGTTTGGAATTAGAAACCACTGATAAATCCATTGCCCATACCATCTGCCCTGTGGTCATTAAATCATTGGCTAGAGATGGTAGGATGAATGTGTGCCAGCACTTTTAGATTCAATCTCAGACAGGTTACTGAGTCATTGATTGTCCTTCCCTTTTACTACAGCTACATATTAAATACCCAACAAATGATAATGAAATCAGCATTCTCCTCTAAGAAGATAATTTTTTTCAAATCATTTTCTTGATAACTCAGTTTTTTTGTCTTTTTATTCTCAGCACCTCAGATGGTACCTGACTTAAAGTAGGTACTTAATTAATACTTGCTGGTTAATGTAAAAATCAAAGAACGTAAGAGTTGGAAGTGATCTAAGAGGTCATCTTTTCAAACCTTCCATCAAATGCAAGAATCCTCTTCCACTTCATCCCTGAGAGATGGTCATTTAGTCTCGGTTTGAACTCTTCCAGTGATTACTTTGTAAAGCAGATCATTCCATTGTTGGATAGCTCTAATTGTTAAGCCTAATTGTGAGAAAGTTGTTTCTTTATATTAAACCCAAGTTTGCTTGGCTGTGCCTTCCCCCATTGGCACTAATTCTATATTTTAGAGCCACACAATATAAATCTACTCCTTTTTCCATAAGACAGCCCTTCAAACATTTGAAGACATACAATCAGCATCCTTTTCCTCCAAGTTTTTTCTAATCTAGGTCAAACTTCCCATTTCTCTCCATTGTTTCTTAAACTATCTTACTTATTTTGACTGAATTCTCTTTTCTTTTGAAATGTTCCACTTACATTGTGACACCTAGGATTATGCTCAGTATTCCAGTTGTGTTCTGACTAATGCAGAACACAGGGGGAGGGAGGCTTTCATATCCTTTGACTTGGATATTTCACTGTAAGTAATACTGCCTAGAATTTATTTTTTAGCCATAACAATTCCTAAAGACCACCACATACAAAGTTGTAAAGGGGGGGTGGTGATCTGAATCTACAGCAGGAATTCTTACACTGATGAAATTCTTGATCCTTGAATTACTAAAGTGTTGAAACTTGATTAAATTGATTTTTTTTGACAATTAGTTCAAACTGTTGGATCATTATTGAACTTGTGGTCCCCTAATTTCCCTTATGCCCTCTCCCTTTCAGATGTTTTTTAATATAAACTTCCTTCAAACTGACTTCCCCTATGTTTTTTTTTTTGTTTTTTTTTTTGCTACAGTATCCTATTGGCCAGAATACCCACCACTGATCAATAAGTCACATCCCTAAAATAAAATCTTTGAAAAGAAAAAAAAACTGCAATATACCAAAAACCAAACAATAAAATAATTGTGCGTGTGCTTATGTGTGTACTACAAAGGTTTTTTTGAGAACATTTATGCCTTATTCCTATTCATATACAGCAAAATGGAAGTAGAGAAAATCATTAATCTGTGCTGACAGGGTCCACTAAAAATTTATATTAACTACTGTCAATTGTACCCTTGCTTCAACAAAGAAATTTTTTATATCTCCTTAATCTGTTCAATATCCCACTTAAACCACAGTGACCATTCCAAAAGTTTTCATCCCTCTTAAGCCTCCATGAAATGTCCTTTCCCATTCCTTCAGCTTAGGACTTGGACCCATACTTAATTAAAAATATTGAAGTCATTAGAGAGATTTCCTCTTTTTCCCTCTCTCCTCTCACACATCATTTCAGCATCTTTACCCATCATCTCCTCCTTCACTCCTTTCTTGAATGAAGACGTGATCCTCCTCCTTGCTTCTCCAGTAGATTGTTCTTACTATCATACCAATTGTTTACTCTTCAAGCTCTCCCTATCTACTGGTTCTTTCCTGGTTGCCTACAAATATGCTCATTCTTTAAAAAAATCCTCAAATAGTATAAAATATTTGGGAGTCTACCTGCCAAAACAAACCCAGGGACTATATTAACAGAACTACAAAACACTTCTCATGTAAATAAAGTCAGATCTAGATAACTGGAAAAACATCAGCTGCTTGTGGATTGGCCGGGCTAATAGAATAAAAATGACAATTCTACCTAAATTAATTTACTTATTTAGTGTCATAGCAATTTATTTTCTAGAGTTAGAAAAAATATCAAAATTCAGCTGGAAGAATAAAAGGTCCAGAATATCAAGGGAACTGGTGAAAAGAAATGCCAGGGAAGGTGGTCTAGCCATTCCAGATCTCAAATTGTATTATAAAGTAACTATCATCAAAACCACTTGGTACTGGCTAAGAAATAGAGGGGTAGATCAGTGGAATACATTAGGTACACAACACACAGTGGTCCAAGATTATAGCAGTCTACTGTTTGATAAACCCAAGGACCTCATCTTCTGGGATAAGAACGTGCTGTTTGACAAAAACTGCTGGGAAAACTGGAAAATAGTGGGGCAGAAAAATGGGCATAGACTAATGCCTGATACTGTATATTACTGGAACTCATACCATATATCCAAACTGTGTCAAATCTAGTCATTTCTACCTCCACAATATACCTGATATATGTTTCCTTCTCTTCCCTTACATAGCCATAATCCTAGTACAGCCTTGATCACCTCCTTTTTAGACTATTTCAATAGCCTTCTAATTGGTCTCCTTACTCTCTATAATCCATTCCTTATTCAGCTGCCAGAGAGATTTTTCTCAAGGGCAAATCTAACCATGTCATCAATAAACCCCAGTGTCTTCAGGGTCAAATATAAAGTCTTTTGTTTGCATTTAAAGCCCTTCACATCCTGACCTTCTTACCTTTCTTACCTTTTTACACTTTACTCCATTTCTTCACCTCTACAATCTAGCTACACTAGTCTGCTTGCTATTCCTCTCAGGACAGTCCATCTCCCAGTTTTTCTCCCCCATTGGTTATTTCCTATATGTTTAGAATGGTCTCCCTCCTCACTTCCATCTCTCAGTTTCTCTGATTTCAAGATTCAACTCAAATCCTAACTGCTGCAGGAAGCCTCACTGTGTTCCCTTTAAGGTTACACCTTCCATCATGGCCTTTCATACTCAAACTTAAATTGTATTATAAAGCAGCAATCATCAAGACTACTTGGTACTGGCTAAGAAACAGAGTGGTGGATCAGTGGAATAGGTTAGGTACACAAGACACAATAGTCAATGACTACAATAATCTACTGTTTGATACACCTAAAGACTCCAGCTTCTGGGATAAGAACTCAGTATTTGACAAAAACTGCTGGGAAAACTGGAAAACAGTGCAGTAGAAAATGGGTAAAGACCAATGACTGACACCATATACCAGAAAAATTCTAAATGGATACATGATTTAGCTATAAAATCTGATACCATAAGCAAACTATGAGAACAAGGAACAGTTTACCTGTCAGATTTATGGAGAATGGAAGAATTTATGATTAAACAAGAGATAGAGAACGTTATGAGATGCAAAATGCATAATTTTGATTGCATTAAATTGAAAAGGCTTTGTACAAAGCCAATACAATCAAGATTAGGAGGGAAGCAGAAAACTTGGAAAGAATTTTTACAACCAGTGTCTCTGAATAAAGGCCTCATTTCTAAAATATATAGATAACTATGTCAAATTTATAACAATACAAATTATTCCCCAAGTGATAAATGGAAAAAAGAAAATGAACAGGCAGTTTTCAGAGGAAAAAAATAAAACATCTATAGTCATATGAAAAAATTCTCTAAATCACTATTGATCAGAGAAATGCAAATCAAAATAACTCTTAGGTACTACATCACACCTGTCAGATTGGTTAACATGACAAAATAGGAAACTTATAAATGCTGGAGAAGATGTGGAAAAATTAGAACACCAATGCATTGTTGGTGGAGTTGTGAACTGATTCAACCATTTTGGCAAGCAATTTGGAACTATGCCTAAAGGACTATAAAAACATCCATACCCTTTGACCCTGCAATATCACTACTAGGGCTGTATCCCAAAGAGATCTTAAGAATGAGCAAAGGACCCACATGTACAAAAATATTTATAGGAGCTGTTTTTTGTGGTACCAAAGAGCTGAAAACTGAGGGGATACCCATCAACTGGGGAATGACTGAACAAGTTGCAGCTTAAGAACATAATAGAATACTATTGCGCTATAAGAAATGATGAGCAGGAAGGCTTCAGAAAAACTTGGAAAGACTTATATTGACTGATACCGAGTGAGGGGAGCAGAACCAGGAAAAAAATTATACCCGTTTACAGTCACATTGTGTGATGATTAGCTTTGATAGACTTGGTTCTTCTCAGAAATGCAAGGTTCTAAGACAACTCCAAAAGGTGCAGGATGAAAAAATGCTATCCACATCCAGAGAAAGAATTATAGAGTCTGAATGTAGATTGAAGCATACTATTTGCTCTCTTTTTTGTTTTATTTTGTTTTGTTTCTTCTTTCTTGTGGTTCAATCCATTGATTATAATTCTTCTTTGCTACATGACTAATGTGAAAATATTTTAATGTGAATGTATATATAGAGTCTGTATCAGATTGCATGCTCTCTTGGGGAGGGCAAGGGGAGGGAGAAAATTTGGAACTCAAAAGCTTGTGGAAATGAATGTTATAAACTAAAAAGAAAATAATTAATTTTTAAAAAAGATTACTATGCACATATCTTGTATACACACAGTTATTCACATGTTGTCTCTTTCATCAGAATGTGAGATTCTGGAGGGCAGGAAGGGTTTTTTTTTCTGGGGGGAAGGGCTGATTCACATGCCACCCCCATCTTCTACACTCAACACAATGCCTGGCTCTATATTGAGTGTATAACAAATGTTTGTTAATTAACTGAAAACTGTGCAAAACTTTTACAATATTCAAATATTCATGCCACAAGTTCACATATTATGTAGTCAGTCAATCAATTATCATTTACTATGTGGCAAGAACATGTTAAACTCTAGAACATAAAGGCAAAAACAGCCCCTACCTTTGACAGGCTCATATTCTAAAGGGGAAACAACATGTAAATAAATATGTACATAAAAATAAATACAGAGTAGATGGAAGGAAATCTCAGAGGGGTTTATTTTCTTTTTGTTTACATTATTTCTATTATAAAGAATAAAATTGATATCTGAAAGAGCATAGTAGAAAATACTCTCTCCAGCAATAAATTAGTACAGGATATATTTGCATTTTGAACTCAGTTCCTAAACATCTCATCCTGGTTGTTATAATGACCTTTAGCCTTATGTTTGGTATAAAATCTGTCTTATCTTAGGGGAACGTTTATTTTTTTAAATCAAATATTTGTAACTCCTGTTTGACTAACCTGATCAGAAACACAGAAGTGAAACTAGAGGAATTTGGTCATATTCCCACCCTTTAGACTCTGGTTCATGGACTTCTAGCAGCACAATTCAGGTATTATTATGCCCCTCTGTGGCACAGTGATTTGAAATGTGATAAAATTTCATTAGAGCTTCTTCTATGACCCCTTTTTCTTTCATACCCTCTACCCCCTAAAACTCTCAATTCACTACAAAATATCCCAAACACACTCCCAAGAAACAATAATTTTGAAAACCGTTTTTGAATTTTTCAAAAGGAAGTTGTTAATGTCCAACGTCCCCACTGATAAGGTCTTATTTACTTTGGGAAGCATATTAACTCTCTTTTAAGTTATGGTAGAAATGCACCTAAAATTACCTTGGCAATTTGAAGGAACTAGCAGAAAGCACAGAACTTTTGAATGGAAAGGAAACTCAGAGGCAATTTAGTCCAATCTATGAATAACTAGGAATCTCCTTTTTGACAATTTTGACAAGTAGTCTTTCAGTTTCTGCCTAAAAACCCCTAAAGATCGTCAAGTTAGCATATTCTACTTTTGGACAATTCTGTTAGGAAACAGCTATTTATTAACTCTTTAGTCAAAGTGCCTGTGTCAGACAAATTAGCGAGAAGAGAGACATGCAAAGACCCAGGCAAGAGAAAGCAGCAAAAGGCAAGAAAACAAGTTGTTACTGTTGGGAGGAAGTATGGTGAAAGTGAAAGAACAGTGGACCTGAAGTCAGAAGACCTGGGTTTGAAACCCAGCTCTGTCCCTAGCCACCAATAATATGACTTTAGACAAGTCACTGCCCCTCTCTGGGCTCCAGTTTTGCCACCTGTAAAATAGGATTATATAATTCCTAGCTCCCTTATAGTTCTAACATTCAGTGAGCTTTGTGAATTATTCCAAAAAACAACTGTCAATTTATATGCTCAGATTTCCTATACTTTCTATACTTTTTACCTATGCAATGAGATAAGATGTTCAGAATTTGTACATGGGGCACACAATCCCCAGATGCCAAAGCAAGTTTACTAATTGTCCAATATACTGTATAGACTAAAGCTAAATTTAACTCTACAAATTTAACTTTAAAAGATTTTCAACAAAAAGAGGTTGGGGATTAAATCTTAAGTTAATAAAAAAAGAATCAGTAGCTCAGAGCACTATATTCCTTGAGTGTTCAATAAGAAACTGATACTCTATAGTGAGTATTTCTGAGAGGCAGCAAGTTATTCGCACACTGGAATTGGGGTCAGGGATATCTAGGTTTTAAGGAGTTTGATGTAGTACAAAAATCACTGGATTTGAAACAGAGAACCTGAGTTTGAATCTCAGTGTGTGAGCATGAGGAAATCACTTAAATTTTATAAGGTTTAAGTTTTCTCATATGTAAACTGAGGATTTTGGAGCAGCAATCTTTCAAGCTTTTTCTAGGTCAATAAATAAGCATAAAAAATTAAAAAGTTGATATGTCCCAAACACTGTGTTAAGGAAATAAATTGAAAAAAATACAATCTCAGCCTTCAAGGAGCTTTATTTTTCAATTCAATAAACACAGATTAAGTGCCTACTATGTGCCAGGCACTGTGTTAATAAGGGGAGAAAATACAATGATTGGTGAAGGTGAATATTTTAGTTTGGAAAGTTATGGGGCCATCCCTATGATTTTATGACTAGAGCCATAGAGGAATAGGTTGACAAATTCTTTCCTGGAGCAATGATAGTAGATGGGGGAGACTTGAACAGGAAGCATGTTGGATTGTAAGACTGAAATGGGAAAGCAATTGACAAAAGGATGGTTGGAGAGTCCAGTGAAGCCTGGTTGGAGCACACCTAGATAACAGTGGGCCAAGAGAGATACTCACTAATCAGGATAATAGTTCTAAATCTTCTGATTCTAAATCCTGGCCCTGACAATTTCTAATTGTGTTATGTTGGGCAAATCCCTGAACCTCAGGCTTTGTTTCCTCTTTTGTAAAATAGGGATAATGACACATTCACTACCTTGTAGGACTGTTGTGAAGAATATGCTCTTTAAACTATAAAGTACTATATAAATGTGAATTATAATCAAAATATTACATGTATTCTTCAAGCACTTTGGTGAAGTTTATTTAGCCTTCTATTAAACAGTCTAAAAGACATGCAGAAAGGTAAGTTCACTATCGAACATTTGCTTGAATTATAGAACATGCTTGAACAAAGTGCCTTATTTTCTACTAGATAAATAGGATTTGATGTACAAGAAAACAAATGGCTTATCCCTCATATTAAATCACTTAATAATTATCTACAGTGTGGCATGATAGGAGGAACACTGGATTTGTAGTCGGTAGTCTTGAATTCAAAGCTCAACTCTCCTGTTTACTACTTTTTTGACTTTGGGCAAGTCACTTAACTTCTCTGGGCCAATAAAATGTGGAGGCCAGAAATAATCTGTGAGGTCCCTTTCATCCCTGAATCTGTGATTCTGGATCCACTAAAGGAATGATAAAGCTAAAAAGGATATTAAAGTTGGCATTGAAGATACTTAAAATTATTAAACTTTTTATTAAAATAGGAAGTGGTACATGAAGAAAGAATTCCCTGGATAATCTAGCTAAGGTCAGGTTCTGTTTTTTAGGAGATCTTGGAATCATCCCAGGTTCTGAATTATTGGGCATGGAGGAAAATAAAACTCTTTCACAATTAGTTATAGAAATGAAAGGAGATTCTGTCTGTATGTGCTCTGGTTATCAAGTACCAAGCAGAAGGGAAGCAGGTTGGCTAGTCTGTATCCAGAAGTGGTGCCCTTGTGGAGACTAGAACAAAGGAAGGCTTTTAGTGAATTTGGGGAAGAAAGATAGGCCAATTTCTCAGTTCTAGTTTCTTAATTTAAATTTAACAATTGCATAGTCATGCTCAAAGATGTTATAGGACATTTATAGAGAAACTGCTTAAGAAAAGAAAGTAGATTTATTAATGATGCAACAGTCTTATCATGCTAGCAAAACACCAAGTATAATATTTTAGCACTATCATACATGTTAACAAAAATTAATTTCAAACATCATGTATGATTAGAAATTAGATCTATATGTATACTTTAATGTGAATTTAAGGGTGGGGAATATTAACTGATCTACACTGCATGCTCTTTGGCCCCATATTTAATCACTCTGAGCCTCAGTTTCTTCAGAGCTATTAAATTGGTCTAACAACACTACTATCTGCCTCATTGGGATACCAGAAAAAATAAATGAGATGATGTACATAAGGCCTTTGGAATTATAAATCACCACTAAAATGTGAACATAATTATTATCGTTATTTTGGAAAGGGAGGTTAGATTATGCAGCTTCTAAAGATTGTTCCTTCTAGCTCTAAGATTGTATGATACTTATTTTTTTTGGAATAGTGTGGGAAGAAGCTATCTGTAAATCATGTGGAACAGAAACATCATGTGCTGTTCTTCTGAATAGTATAAAAGAACATTTTCTGCTCTGAAAGCACTGGATAAAGCCATCATCCTCATCATCGCTACAATTCTTTTTGTGTATGCTATCATAAAGGGCTAGTAGTTTCCAACTTTCCATCTTCTGAGAGTACAGTAACCTCTGAGCCTCAGTCCCTCTTACTCATAGAGATGATAGTTTTAAGAGTTCACCAATCTATTCTTTAGATGACTTTTCCAAACTCTAATCCTATTGCCATCCATAGTTGTCTCTGCCATTCAAGTGTTTAGGGTAGCAATTTATAAGGATTTCATGCTGCTTCTATCTCCCAAACTATCTCAAAATCTGGAGGAAGATTTCTGCTGACAACTTTGGGAGTCATTTAACTTTTTACAAAACAAAATGATCAGCTATATAGTCTATCCTAGCTAATAATTATTATGATTTTCACCAGCTGTAGTAAACAGAGCATCTCCAGTTTTTATATAGTATATGCCCAAGTTGGAGGAGAGCCCAGTGTTCTATCAGGCCATACTACTCCTTCTTAAATGAGGAATCAATATGATTCGACCATTTACAAAAAAACAGAACAAAACAAAACATCATAACAGGCCACAAAATGGTCTTCACAACAGAATCTTATTTACAATAGGTAAAATTCTAGTACAAGGTATTTAACCATAATTCATTATAACCATATGAAGTATAAAATATTTAATTCATCAAAAGTGTTTCCTAGTGGGGGGGTGGAGCCAAGATGGAGAGTGAGAGCAACTACTCACTTAAGCTCTAAGACAAACTCCTTCAGTTTCTCTAAAAAGAGAATCTGAATGGATTTTGGAGGGGCAGAATCCAACAGGAGACAGGCTGTGGCAGATTCACAGCTGAGGACAGACTGGAAAGTCGACTGGAAGGATCTGTTGCGCAAGGCTGGAGGAGCATATAGTGCACAGACTGTACCAGCTCTGTCCCTGGTTGCAGCAGGGTTGAGCAGGAAGCCCCACAGCAGGCCTGAGGCAGTGGCCACACTGCAGAATCTCAAACTTATGAGCCAGGACAGGAGTCCAGTGGAACAGAGGGAGTGAGAGCTACAGAGCCCCAGGTAACTGCAGCAGCTGTGCCTGCGACTATCAACCTGCAGATTAAATGTCTGTAAGTCACCTACTTGAACTTCCAGGAGCCAAGATGGTGGAGTGATCAGTAAATGCTCTCCCCCTCACCTTGTTGAACTTGAAAGACCCATAAAATATTTCCCCAGGAAAAATCCTGAAACAGTAGGATCAGTCGAAGGGGTAAACAGTTTCTTAGCATGTGAGGCTAGGAAAATCGCTAAAGAGGGTCCTCCTTGCTGTGACTGAAGAGGACCAGTGCAGGACCAGAGCTGTCCCAGACAGCCCCACCTCAGCAAACCAAGAGGAGATCTTGAGCCCCCGGGGAGTAGGTAGAGCCCACAGTCACCAACACCAGGACCTCAAGTGTGCCTCAGCACTCCAAGGGAATCAGAAAGACACTAGCGCAGATGGGATCACCAACTGCTGAGCTTGATGCCCTAGCTCAGTAGAGGAGACCTGCTGTAGCCACACTACCCCTCTCCCACACTTAACACAGCTAGCTCCAGGGAAACTCCAGGGAAACTCAGAAAGACTTCACCTGGTCTCTGGTTTCTCACACCAGCCAGTTCAGCACCAGGGAAGCTGCAGCAAGTTAGCTTCCAACTGAAAGAACCAGAGGCCACAGTACACAAAAACCACAAGTTCAAGGCACAAGAACTGTAGGACAGAGCCCCTTGTGCCCCAGAAGCAGAGATCTACTTTAAAAGCCAGGGAAAGGGTGATCATCATGAGTAAGAAGCAAAGCAGAAAAGAAAAGACCATAGAATCTTTCCATGGGAACAAGGACTAAAACATGAATACCAAAGAGGTCAGCATTGAGACTGTACCCCCGTCTGAAACTTCAGAAGGGAATATAAACTGTTGCAAGTCCAAAGAGCATTCTTGGAAGAGCTCAAGAAGTATTTTTAAAGCCAAATTAAAGAAACAGAAGAAAAACTGGCCAATGATATTAAAAAATATGAAAAAAAGAAATCACAGAAGAATTTATAAAGAAAATTGGACAATGGAAAAGGAAGTACAAAAAATAACTGGAGAAAATAACTCATTAAAAGGAACAATTGAATAGATGGAAAAGAAGATGCAAAAGTTAACTGAAGAAAACAATTTGATAAAAATTAGAATCAGGTAAATAGAAGTTAATGACTCCATGACACATCAAGAATCAGTCAAACAAAATCTAAAGAATGAAAATATAGAAGAAAATGTAAAATATCTAATTGGAAAAAACAACTGACCTGGGAAATAGATCCAGGAGAGAAAATCTAAGAATTATTGGTCTACCAGAAACAATATCTTCCAAGAAATCATTAAGAAAACTGCCCAGAAGTCCTAGATCCAGAGGGCAAAATAGTCATTGAAAGAATCCACCTTTTACTTCCCAAAAGGGATCCCAAACCAAAAACACCAAGGAATATTTTTGCCAAATTCCAGAACTGTCAAGTGAAGGAGAAAATATTTCAGGCAGCCAGAAAGAAACCATTCAAATATCAAGGAGCTACATTCAGGATCACAGAGGACCTTGCAGCTTCTGCATTAAAAGACTGAAGGAATTGAAACATGATATTCCTTAAGGCAAAAGAGCTGGAATTACAAACAAGGATCAATTACCCAGCAAAGTTGAACATAATATTTTAGGCAAGGAGATGGACATTCATTGAAATAAGGGATTTCTAGACCTTCCTGATGAAAAGGCCAGAGCTCAATAGAAAATTCGATCTTCAAACACAAGTCTCAAGAGAAGCATAAAAAGGTGAACGGGGAAAAAAAAACTTGTTATTCAATATGGGCAAACTGTCTGCATCCCTATAAGGGAAGATAATACTTGTTAATCTTGAGAATTATATATTTTTATGATATATAAAAGGTATATACATAGATATATGGAATAGGTATAAAGTAAATGATGTGATGATAAAAATGTGATTTAAGGGTATGAAGGGACTGTAACAGGAGATGCAAAAAGGAAGAGGCAGAAAACGGTAAATTACATCACAGGAAGAGGCACAAAAATATATTACGGTAGAAAGAAAGAGGGGAGGGAGATGAGCATTGTTTGAGATTTACTCTCATCTAATTTGGTTCAAGAAGGAAACAACAAACTCAGTTAAGTATGGAAATCTAACTAGCTCTATAGGCAGTAGGAGGGGAAGGGGGAAAGAAAAGGAGGTAAGGTGAAAAGGAAGGAAAGAAGTAGTAAGGGTAAAGGGAAGTAAAAGGGAGGGGAAGAAGGAAGGGAAGATTGAGGGAGGTGGTGGTCAAAAATTAAAACTCTTGTGGAGGGGAAGGGAAAAGGGAGAACTAAAAGCACAAACAAGGGAAAAGAGGATGGAGGGAAAGACACAGATAGTAATCATAACTGTGAACGTGAACGGGATGAACTCTCCCATAAAACTGAGATGGATAGCAGAATGGAATAAAAACCATAATCCAACAATATGTTATTTACAAGAAATACATTTGAAATGGGGGGATACACATAGGGTAAAGGTAAAAGGTTGAAGCAGAATATATTGTGCTTCATCTGATGTAAAAAAAGCAGGGGTAGTAATTCTAATCTCAGACAAAGCAAAAGCAGAAATAGATCTAATCAAAAGAGATAAGTAAGGAAACAATATCCTGTTAAAATTACCATAGACAATGAAGCAATATCATTACTAAACAAATACGCTCCAAGTGGTATAGCATCCAAATTCTTAGAGGAGAAATTAAAGGAGTTACAGGAAGAAACAGACAGCAAAACTATACTATTGGGGGACCTTAACCTCCTCCTCTCTGAACTTGATAAATCTAACCTCAAAATAAACAAGAAAGAAGTTAAGGAGGTGAATAAAACTCTGGATAAGGTAGATATGATAGATCTCTGGAGAAAACTGAAAGCGGATAGAAAGGAATGTACCTTTTTCTCAGAGGTACATGGCACATATACAAAAACTGACCATGTACTAGGGCATAAAAACCTCACAATCCAGTGTAGAAAGGGAGAGATAGTGAATGCATGCTTCTCATATCATAATGCAATAAAAATTATATGTAATAAGAGACCATGAAAAGAAAGACCAAAAATTAACTGGAATCTACATAAGCTAATCCAAAAGAATGAGTGGGTTAAACAACACATCACTGAAATAATCAACAACTTCAATCAAGAGAATGACAATAATGAGACAACCTAACAAATCTTATGGGATACTGTAAAAGCAGTTCTTAGGGGAAGTTTTACATCTTTGAATGACTACATGAATAAAATAGAGAAAGAGGAGATCAATGAATTGGGCATGCAGCTGAAAAAGCTAGAAAAAGAACAAATTGAAAATCCCCAAGTAAATACCAAATTAGAAGTACTGAAAACCAAAGGAGAGATTAATAAAATTGAAATTAAGAAAACTATTGAACCGATAAATAAAACTAAGAGTTGGTTTTATGAAAAAATAATAATATTGATATACCTTTGGTCAGTTTGCTTAAAAAAAAAAGAAAACCAAATTACCAATATCAAAAATGAAAAGGATGAACTAACCTCCAATGAGGAGGAAACTAAAATAATAATTAGAAATTACTTTGCCAACTGTATGCCTACAAATGTGACAATCTAAATGAGATGGATGTTTATTTTAAAAAATATAAATTGCCCAGATTAACAGAAGAGGAAGTTGAATATTTAAAAAATCCCACCTCAGAAAAAGAAATTGAACAAGCCATCATTTTTTCCCTAGGAAAAAATCTCCAGGACCAGATGGATTTACAAGTGAATTCTATCAAACATTTAAGGAACAGTTAATTCTAATACAATAAAGGCTACTTGGGAAAATTGCCGAAGAAGGAGTCCTACCAAATTCTTTTAATGATACAAATATGGTTCTGATACCTAAACCAGGAAGAGCCAAAACAGAGAAAGAAAATTATAGACCAATTTCTCTAATGAATATAGATGCAAAAATTTTAAATAAGATTTTAGCAAAAAAAATTCAGCAACATCATGAGAATGATACATTATGATCAGGTAGGATTTATACCAGGAATGCAGGGCTGGTTCAATATTAGGAAAACCATTAGCATTACTGATCATATCAACAACAAAACTAACAGAAACCATATGATTATCTGAGCAAATGCAGAAAAACCTATTGATAAAATACAACACCCATTCCTATTGAAAACACTGAAGAGCATAGGAATAAATGGAACTTTCCGCAAAATAATAAGCGTATTTAAAACCTTCAGCAAGCATTATATTCAATGGGGATAAGCTAGATGCATTTCAATAAGATCGGGGTGAAACAAGGATGTCCATTATCACTGCTATTATTCAATATGGTACTAGAAATGTTAGCTGTAGCAATTAGACAAGATAAAGAAATTAAAGGAATTAGAATAGTCAAAGAAGAAACTAAATTATCACTCTTTGCAGATGATATGATGATATCTTAGAGAATCCGAGAGAATCAAGTAAAAAACTATTTGAAATAATAAATAACTTAGGCAAAGTTTCAAGTTACAAAATAAACCCACATAAATCATCTGCATTTCTATCTAATACTAACAAAGCACAACAGCAAGAGATATAAAGAGAAATCCCATTTAAAGCTAAGGCTGACACTATAAAATATCTAACTGTCCAAACAAACCCAGGTACTATATGAACACAATTACAAAACACTTTTCGCACAAATAAAATCAGATCTAAATAATTGGAAAAACATCAGTTGCTCATGGGTAGGCCCAGCCAATATAATAAAAATGACAATTCTACCGAAATTGATTTACCTATTCAGTGCCATACCAATCAAACTATCAGATAATTATTTTCTAGAGCTTTGAAAAATAATATCAAAATTCCTCTGGAAGAATAAAAGTTCCAGAATATCAAGGGAACTAATGAAAAGAAATTCTAGAGAATGTGGCCTAACCCTACCAGATCTCAAATTGTATTATAAAGCAGCAATTATCACAACCACTTGGTACTGGCTAAGAAACAGAGAAGTATATCAATGGAATAGGTTAGGTACTCAAGACACAGTAGTCAGTGAATATAGCAATCTACTGCTTGCTAAACCCAAGGACCCCAGCTTCTGGGTTAAGAACTCACTGTTTGACAAAAATTGCTGGGAAAACTGGAAAACAGTGTGGTGGAAGGAAAGTGGGCATAGACCAATGCCTGACACCATACACAAGAATAAACTCCAAATGGGTACATGATCTAGGTATAAAGATTGATAGTATAAACAACTTAGTGGAACAAGGAATAGTGCATTTGTCAAATTTATGGAGAATGGAGAAATTTTTGACTAAACAAGAGAGCTACACAAATGTGCATACCCTTTGACCTAGCAATATTCCTTCTAGGACTGTATCCCCAAGAGATCATAAAAATGGGAAAGGGTCCCACATATACAAAAATATTAACATCTTTCTTTGTGGTGGCCAAAAACTGGAAATCAAAGGGATGTTCATCAACTGGGGAATGGCTGAACAAGCCGTGTGTGAATGTAATGGAATACTATTGTGCTATAAGAAATGAAGAACAGGAAGACTTCAGAGAGGCCTAGAAAGACTTATATGAACTGATGCTGAGCGAAGGAAGCAGAACCAGGAGAACTTTGTACATAGCAAGAACACAGTGTGGGGAATTTTTCTGATAGACTTAGTCCTTCATAGCAATGCAAGGACCTAAAAAATTCCCAATGTACTTTTGAGGCAAAATGCTTTCCACATCCAGAGAAAGAACTATGGAATTCGATCGCAGAATAAAGCAGACAATTTTCTTTTGTGTTATGTTTTGTTTTGTTTTGTTTTATGGGTTCTCCCATTCATTTTAATTCTTCTACTCAACATGACTATGGTGAAATTATATTTAATAGGAATGTATGTGTAGAATCTATATAAGAGTGCAAGTCATCCCGGGGAAGGAGTGGGAAGGGAGAGTGGAAAGAGGGGGAGGGAGGGAAAATAATTATTTTTAAAAAGTTTGCTAGCCAGTTTTTCTTCTAATGGTTACATAGGAAGAGAAAGAGAAGAAATTAATAGTTCTGTACTACTAACACTGAACAAATTACTACTTTTGAGACTTTTCCCCCCTTAATCATATGTTCCTTCTTATATAATTTGTCTCATGGTCTGACAGTTTTCTAAGTCCACTTGAGTGTACTTTCTTAAATATTCCCCCCCATTCCACTCCTTTTTGGACAGCGGCATTAAATCAGTAAGCATCAGAACTTGATGAGCAATGAATGTCTTTTCCTTCCATTATTAAATCCACAGCTTATAATTCTGTCCACGATTATCAAAAGTAATATATGAAAGACCTTTGAGTTCCTTAGCATAGAGAGCTCATTAGTGTCTGGCATTCCAAGGATAAAAATATTCTCCAGCTCATCTAGCCTTTCTGACCTATTAGATAAGTACTAGGGAGTTCTCTGAGTTACCTGGAGACTAGTGACTCATACACAGTGACACAGCTCTCAAGTAGAAGAGGCAGGATTTGAATCTTAGTCTTCTCAGCTAAGAGTCAAACATGTTGTTGACTACATCATGTTTTCTCTAGTCAAAGTATTAACTATCTTTAAAAATAGTTGAGCTTCAAAATATACCTTTTATGAGAGTGAGGAGATCTATCTTTAGGGCAGTATAAGCAAATCACAACTACAGTGCCTTGCCTGACCTCCTCAACCTTTTCCTCTCCCAACTTCCCTGAACATTTTTATACAAATGAAATAATGAAATCAGAAACAGTCTTGAAGGAGAAAGGAAACTTTAAAAGGGCAACATCCAGTTTGAGTTCTGGGGGAAAAAGATGAGAGTGAGACCAAATATTTTGCCTTAAGGTCAGTAGAGGATGTATACAGTCTTATTAGAGACTGCCAAGTACTGCAGTAGATAGAGCACTGGTCCTGGAGTCAGGAAGACCTGAATTCAAATTGGACCCCAGGCACTGTCTAGCTGTAAGCAAGTCACAACTTTTTGTCTTCAAATGGCTAATAACAGCACTTGCCTTACTGGATGAATTGCTGTGAATGAGATAATATTTATAAAGTGCCTCTCAGTGTTGTACAGTAGGTGCTTAATACATGCTTATTTCACTTCTTTATTTTAGATATATTAGCCTTGGATCATTTCAGCACCAACAGAAAACCATCTCCTTCTCCTTTAGCTAAGTTACAGCTCAATTAGTTTCAAGGAAGTGGCCCTCAGGGTCAAAGACCTTTATCTTATCTAAACTTTCTGACCCCTCAACACTTTGCACTGCTCTCTGCACACTTAAACTATGCCACTTCTAGGTTCTGGCAGTAAGCCTCATTGACCCTGACCTGGCAACTGTTCCAGCTTTCAGTATCTGCGAGGACTTGTGTTCCACTTGAGAACTCAGGGTCACTTCTACCCACGAAGAGGCAATAAAGTAGGTCTTGAACAACAACAGTAATAACGGACTAGCTCACATTGATACAGTGCTTTCAGATTTACAACGAACTCTATTCACATTATCTCATCCAATCATCATGAGAACCCTGTGAAATAGGAGTTATTATGATCTGCATTTTATGACTGAGAAAGTTGAGGCTGTGAGGGGTTAAACGACTTGCCTGGGGTCACATAGCTAGTAAAATAGCGGAGGTGAGATTTGAGCCTAGATCCCCCTGATTCCAGTTCTGTTATTCTCTACATACAATAGTAATTTAATAAATGCTTCTTGAATTCAAAGTGGGATTTGGCAAAGCCACGCAAAGGTCTAGTTAACTGCACCTTAAATATGGTTTTGTAGATGGGTTGCCTTACGAGTGGCACTGAAACTAAAATGATTTGCTCAAGATATAATTTAGTTCGCAAATATTCTCATTTCCCAAATATGCATGAAATCATATCAATATGGTTTCCTTTTTTGGGCAAGATTTAATTACTTCACTAGGCTGTGTAACCTCTTCTTGGGCTCCTCAGCAATCATTTTGAATTATGACAAGCAAGCATTTTTCTGAAACTCCAGGAATCTTTCTTGTAGTTGATAAACAATCTCCAGTGTAGAGTAAAAAGTGTTTTGCAACGCAAAAACCTACTTGAACTATCAGCATTCTAATCATATTCTTGTTATCATTTTTCTCCAGACAACAACTAGTATGATTGCACACATTCTGTGATTAAACTAGACCTCCAAGGTTCCCTTCTAGCTCCATAGAACAGGTGATAATAATAATAATAATGATAATTGTACTTTCTACATGTAAACAAGCAGACCTAAGTTTATGGTCGGAGGTCCTGGGGGTGAAGGCCACATCTGGGACCTGATAAAGTTAACTCCTAAACCTCACTTTCTGTATTTGTAAAATGAGAGAATTGGACTAGATGGACTCTGAAGTCCTTTCTAGCTTTAACTTTATGATCCTGTGATTCATACAGTGTGGATTTTTGGACAAATTTAATATAATCCCAAAGTGGGGAAAGCTACCCTAAAGTACTCTTCATCATTTTTCTTTATCTAATTAATGGGACATGATCACATCACCTGGAACAAAAAGCTCAGGCTGAGGTGGTTGAGCTTAGCTAACAGGAAGGCATACATATGATAAATCTTTTTCTTAGCTTTATTTGACCATCAGTTTGCTTCTTCCACCTCCACTGTGAGAAAAAAAGAGACTAATCTACAACATTTTCTCCTGTATTTGTTCCAAGAGATTAGAAAAGCTGAAATAATCCATTTAGTTTTTAAGAAGCAACCAGATATGGTAGGAAGGGTTGAAGGGGAAGCAGGGAAATCAGGTTTGATATTTCATTTCCAGAATGGGGAAAAATGAATTGAAAAACATTTGCAATGAGAGATCACCAATAGACAGCATGCATGTTTTTACTGAGGTCCTTGGAAAGTCAAAAGGACCTGAGTCCCTGAAGCATTGGGTGCCTTGCCTTCCCTCCCCTGTAGCAAATTTAAAAGAGGACATGGATAAGTTTCACATTAGATAGGCAGGTACAGATAGATAGCAATCTGT
Source organism: Bettongia penicillata ogilbyi (assembly GCA_023548195.1). NCBI lineage: Eukaryota > Metazoa > Chordata > Mammalia > Diprotodontia > Potoroidae > Bettongia > Bettongia penicillata. Next base: position 1,926,553 of record JAJHZJ010000589.1, read on the forward strand.
ACAACTGTGGGGAATGCCCACATCAATGAGATTATAGATTATTTGACTATCCTAGTAGAGTTGCCAGATGTATCAAGTGTGCTATCATTCAGACTCTTAAAAAAGTGAACTTTTGGTTATTTGAAGCTTTAATGTATTATTATCTACTGCATTTTTTGTTTACGCCTTCCATGCAGTATTGAACTTAGCACAGTACCTGGCACATAGCTGACACTTTGATTGATGGATTGAGTAAATGAATAAACATTTAAGATAAAAATTCTGAGTCATATATCCAAGTGTGGCTTTGTGAGCAGAACTTATTTCCACACTGAAGTTCACTATTTTGGAAATGATTTCATTCAATACATTAAATTAAATTAAAAGTAAATTAAATACAGTAAATTAAATTTAATGAACATTTTTTAATGGATTCTTATGTAACAGGCATTGTTCTAGGCCTTCTCCTTTCATGGAGTTCCTAGTCTAATAGCTTACCATGTAATTGTTGGAACGACTCTGAACTCTGGAATGATCTTTAACCCTGAAGCTATGTCCTGCTTGTCAAAGGATACTCTTGTAGTCAGCATCCTTTGATCTTCCCTCTGAGGCAACTCAAACTTAAATTAGCAATTTTATGACATTCTAGCAGTACAATGTGGGGGGAAAAGCATTGAACTGGAAGTCCTAAGGTCTAGCCCTGTCACTAATATTACCATCTGTGTGATCTTGGGCAAATTAATGAATCTCTCTGGATCTCAGTTTCTACCACCATAGAATGAGAGCAATAATCCTTATAATACTTACTTTACAGAGTTTGTGAGAAAAAAGTACTTTGTAAACCTTAAACTGTTATATATACACTTGTGAGTTATTATTATTAGTATTATTATTCCAGCCTGAAGGTTAGAGATATAGGTGGGTATATGGAGTGTGCCAGGTATTCCTAGGCAGAAAGAAAGATGCCAACAACCATTTCATCAACCAGCCACCTCCCCCTGCCCCAAGTACTGCTCTTTCCTTTTATTTCCCACTAACTTCCTCTCTGCTACTGAGACTAGTATCAGAGAAGGAGGTACATCTGTCTTGGTCACCTTGCCATCTCAACCTCCCTGTTGTTTTCATATTCTCTCCCTGGCACCTCCTCTCCTGCCCCTGGAGCACTTCTGCTTAGCAGATTCCAGTACCTGTCCAGAGCAGGGTCAGATGGGCTATCTGCCCTCCTTCTTCAAGCCTATCAGAAGTTCAAGCTTCTGCACAGGGACTTCATTCAGTTGTATTCAGCTGAGTCTGAGAAAAACCCCTGTACTTTCTTCCTCTTTGATTCATATGGCTATTCTATTTTCTTTGGCTCCTTCTGCTTTACACAGCCCTGCACTTTGGTTGGTATAACAGTTAAAATTTTAATTCTGACATGGATATGCAACTGGTCACCAGTCTTTAAATTTCCACAGGAAATTTGTGGAAAAATGGAGAGCTAGAGGAAAACAGTCCAAATGGCAAAATGCTCTTTTAGACAAAAAGATGATGTTGAAAATATTGTTCTGTATTTTAAGGAAAGGGAAAGGATTTTATTAAAATGAGTTCTTAACAGAGTTTGTATTTTAAAATAAAATTGAATTTTCTAGTTTCTTTAGTTTGTTTTATGAATAAACATGTCATCCAGCCTATATCTTGCTTAACTAGCTCCAGTGACAGGAAGTTCATTGCCTCATGAAGCAGACAGCTTGTTCCATTGTTGAACACTGGTAAACAAACAGTTTAAATAATGCAGTAAAACATTTTATTTAATGAAAAGTTAAATGTTGATCCATTCCTAGAAACAACCTAAGAGCTTAAGTACTACAGGCTACCCTCAACCCATGAACAGATGATGTTCTAAATGATTATTCATGAGCCGTTTGGCACTCACATTTCCAGATAAAAACAATATTGCACATGATAGGATCTCAGGCTAATCCATAAAAGTCTACCTAATCAACCCATAATAATCTGCCAATAGTACTCCCGAAACTAAGCACCATGGATAACAATATTTCTATGGGAAAATAGATGAATGTAATTCCTTTAAATAAAATCCTGTCAACAGAACCACTCTGCTTCATTTTCCCTTTCCCCCATATTCTGTGCAGTGGGAACAGGTCAGTCCATAGCTCTAAGTTCTGAGTGGGGGCACTTCTTAGTCCAAACAAGCTTTCCGTTATCATCTGGCTTTTCTTCTTAAAACTCCAGTGACTGATCCTGTTTCCTTTCCACTGCCATATTTTCCACCTCAAGTTTCTCTCCTTCTCTCCAAAACAGAAGTTTCCAACCTCTCCTCTGTTGTCTTGATCCTTAAGTATGTACATTTCCTTTTGAAGTTTTCTAAGGGCTTCTGCTATCAGAATTGCCCTTGCTAAAGAATTTATCATCCAGTAGTCAATCAACTGATGATAAGACTCACTGTACTTAGCTAGATTGGTTCTGAGGCAGCAGAGTCTGCTTCCAGAAACAAAGTCTGTTTCTGGGGTCTATCTTTGATATGTTTCCAGCTTGAGAGAACCAACTAGAGTTTGTGCTCAAGAACCCAAGATCACCACTGTGTCATTATAAAACATAAGAGTAGAACTCTGTGCTCCATGACACAAGATTTTTTTAAACACCAATATTCTTCTGATGGACAGCTAGATGGTACAGTGGATAGATCATGAGGCCCTGACTCAGAACTGAGTTAAAATCCAGCCTGAGACACTTACTAGCTGTGTGACTTTGAGCAAATCATTAACTCCTATTTACTTCAGTTCCTCATCTGTAAAAAATGGGGACACCCTAGAGAAGAAAATGGCAAACCACTCCAGTATCTTTGCCAAGGAAACCCCATGGACAAGTCCATGGGGTCAAGAAAAGTCAGATACAACTGAACAACTGAATAACAATTCTGGTAGCACTACATGGCTGAAAATCAAGAAATAATACAAACTCTGATGAATCAGAATTATAGGTGACTCAGAGAGCAGTGGGGTCAGAAGAGATATTACCATCACCAGCAGCAGCAGCAGCATCACCACCAGTGATGATCTTTAAGCAAGAATTGTTGTAAAGGATAGCATCAGCAACTGGGAAAAGGAAATGGAATGTTAAGAGATCTAGAGCCAGAATTCTTTCCCTGGGCTCTACAGAGGCCTAAGAGATTTGTGCATCAATTTCAGGGGATCCATGAACTCACCTAGGAACAAAAATTACATCTTTGTTTTCACTAACCTCTAATTGAGATTTAACATTTTCTTCAATTATTTAAAAATATTATCCTGAGAAGGAGTCCATGGGTTTTACTAGATGACCAAAGGGTTCCACAACACCAAAATAGTTAAAAAGTCCCAATCTAGAGGAAGGCCCCAAAGCATGGATAAGAATTGCACAAACTAAGAAGGTTTGTGATTTCTGCTGGATAGAGAACACACAATGAGTATTACATATTACTGAAATCATGGGAAGACAACAGCTATGTACAAATAAGATAAAAACAGGATGGAATAATGGATGTATATCTGAGATACAGATCAATCTGACATACATCAGTTGCGGGACTGTATTTTCTCTGAAAGAACATTCTGAAGACTCTATAGGTACTACATAACACACTTTCAAGGGAAACTGAGAGGAAATCTCATTTCACTTTTCTTTCCTTAAAATATTTCTCTTTATGGATTTCTCTAAAAGTACATTTCTATGCAGTAATTGGATACAAAATAGGACAAAGTATGGTGTGAGGTTTCAATCTGAGAGGACAGTTGAAAGGCAAATTTTAAGGTACTTTAGAAAATATAGAACCAAGCTTTTAAGCCAGGGGAATATATTTCATTAACTTAAAATTTTTCTGGCCTCAAATGACTTGGTACTTCATTTCTGAGTTTATTAGCAATTTTCATGGTATCATACAAAGCAAAAACAAATTCACAATAGAAATAAATTTTTAAAATTACTTTATTCTGAAAAGAACCATATTAAACTTATATGCTCCAAGTAGCATAGCATCTAAATGTTTTTTGCATCTAAATTTAAAAAGGAAAAATGAACTAAATTATGAGAAGATACATATATATGTATATGTAGATATATAGTAACAATAATAGTAAGAGAGTTAAATATGAGCAATTCTCTCATCGTTGAACAAGCATAATATAAGTAAATATGAATATCTGAATAAACAAGCAAGAATATAAACAAAAACATAAACAAGCTGGAAAATACAGAATTGAACAAATTACTAGAAAAATCAGAGCTAAAAGACTTTTGGTAACTTATAAATGGGACCATTAAAGAATATACATATTGCTGATCATCACAGGGCAAAATGATAAAAATTAATCATGTGTTAGGGCATAGAACAATTGGAAATACATGTAAAAAAGAAGAAATAAAGTCTGGAAAAGGGGCTTTCTTTATCAACTTAATATTTCCTGTGTGAATAGTTAGGTTGACCTCTTTTAAGTGATTATGGATATCATTTAGGAGGCTATTGAATGTTCAGAGCCTTGATACAACAGTACAATGTTATATACAAAGAGAAGCATCTAGAAGATCTCATCATCAACAGAAAATCTTTTTTTCATTTAGACTCCGACTTGAGAAAAATCACTTAATTTCTTAGTGCTCTAGAAAACTGTCTAAAAACTATAAGTTGCCGAGCAGATAATTTGCTGTAGTATGAAAGTTACCCTCCACGGAACTCCCTTCACTAATGAAATTCTTTCTAGCTAGGAGGAACAAGACAACAACAACAAATTATTTGGACTTTGAACTATACATTCTTCATGATGGTGGCGAACACCTTTTGTGAGTATATTTATTGCTAATTTATTTCTCACTTTATATCAGTTGATTAATAAACATTTATTGAATGTCTACTATATGCCAGACATTGTACTACATGATAAGTATACAGAAAGAGGCAAAAGATATTCTCTGCCCTCAAGGAGCTCATACTTTAATCACAAGGCTGTTGAACAATATTTTTCTCTGTGTTTATATCTTTCAAGGAATTTGGTAGAGTTTTGACAATCATAGAAATCACCTTGTTAGAATGGAGCCTTCAGGGTGGCATTTTGCTCTAGAAAAGAAATGCACAAAAAAACCAACAACAAAGAAAAAGCAGTGGAATCTTATATTCTCTGTATGTTTCAGTCAATTCTGTGACTAATGAATTTACCATAAAATATCATTTACAAAAGTCTTTCTCCTCCCTCTTCATGCCTTTATCAAGGAAGCCCTCATTGTGTTTATAAATTATTCTCATAAAAATTTGGTAGAGATGGGAAAGTGTGAATGTGGATCAGTATTATTAATATTCTTAGTCACTGTTTTCCTAACAATAAAGTCTAAGATTATTTCCAAACCATTGTTATTCTTCCCTTTAAAATACCTTGAAAATGGATCTCTCAAAATCCTTAAAATCATGCAACCTCTGTAAAAACTGGCCAATTCAGCTGCTTCTCCATCATTGTATTCTTTAGTGCCAAGTCTACTTCTTCCAGCACCACACCAGAGTCCAAATACTGTGGTTCCACTGTTATAGATGAAGAAATGAGTAGGCTAAACAATATTTATACATCTTTTCCAGCTCTCATTTATTCATTTTCTCTTTCCAGTTTCAGCTTTAGAAGCCCTCAGGATAATGGTGCTTAGCTGGATCTGATATCAAGATTTCTTTAAACTGATTTTTCCCTCCATTTTTCATTGTCAAAGGAGATGGTACTGCTTATTATCTTTCAGTGTCCAACACTATCATATTTTACAAATGAATTTTTATTCTAAATGAATAGTGCCTTTGACTGCCATATCTCTCTGGCAATGAGATTAAGAGTTTATTGGCTAATGTAGTTTCCAGTGCCTTTTGGTCTCCATAGTATGGCAACTAATTCTGATTTGTGTAAGTTAAACTTCCTTATACACACACACACACACACAGATACATGCATATATATATATATATGCATGTATGTATATATGCGTGTGTGTATACATGTAGACACAAAATATGTAAATATACAGTCTGTATTGATATCTGTTCTTTAATTTTTTAAATTAATTTTTAGTTTTCAACATTCATTTCCACAAGATTTTAAGTTCCAAATTCTCTTCCCATCTTTTCCCTCTGCCCACCTGAAGGCAGCGTGCATTCTGATTACCCCTTCCACCAATGTGCCTCCCTTCTATCACACCCTTCCTTTCCCTTATCCCCATCTCCTCTATTTTCTTAAAGGCAAGACAGATTTCTATGCCCCATTGCCTGTTTGTCTTATTTCCCAGTTGCATGTAAAACCAATTTTTAATATTTGTTTTTAAAACTTTGAGTTCCAACTTCTCTCCCTTCCTCCCTCCCCACCCATCCCCACAGAGAAGACAAGCAATTCAATATAGGTATATACACATGTAAATATGAGTAGTTATGCAAAAGACTTCCATAAAAGTCATGTTGTGAAAGACTAACTATATTTCCTTCCATCCTATCCTGCCCCCCATTTATTCTATTCTCTCTTTTGACCTTGTCCCTCCTCAAAAGTGTTTACTTCTAATTACCTCCTCCTCCCATTTGTCCTCCCTTCTAGCATACCCCCAACACCCCACTTATCCTCTTGTTCCCTACTTTCTCACAGTGTAAGCAAATTGAGTGTGCAAGTTATTCCCTCCTTAAGCCAGATATGATGAGAGTAAGCTTCACTTTTTCCCTCTCACCCCATCCTTTTTCCCTTCCATTGAAAAAGCTTTCTTTTGTCTCTTTTATTTAAGAGATAATGTGCCCCTTCTATTTCTCCCTTTCTCCCCCCAATATATTCCTCTCTCAACCCCTAATTTTATTTTTTAAGATGTCATCCCTTCCTATTCAACTCACCCTGTGCCCTCTATCTATAAGTGTATAATACCTCCAAACTACTCAAATACTGAGAAAAGTCTCCAGAGTTACAAATATTATCTTTCCATGTAGGAATGTAAATAGTTCAACTTTACTAAGTCCTTTATGATTTTTTTTTTGCATCATTCTCATTTCTCTTCCAAATTTTTGCTCTACTTCTCTTACTTGATTTTTAAAATCCTTTGTTGATTCCTTCCATGGCCTAAGACCGATTCATATTTTTCTTGGAGGCTTTGGATGGAGGAGCTTTGACTTTGTTGTATTTTGTTTGCATGTTTTGGTCTTCCTTGTCACCAAAGTAAGATTCTATAGTCTGATTCTCTTTCTGGTTTTTGCTCATTTCTCCAACCATTTACTTGACTTTTCAGCTCTTTGTCAGGGTAGTTTTCTGCTTCAAGTGGGGATGGTGAGGGTGTGCTGCCAGCTGCTCCATCTCCCCACAATCTGTGGGACTGGAACTCCAGAAATGGTCGCTGTTGCTACCCCTGCTGCTGCTGTGGCTGCCACGGGTTCCTCCACCCCTCTTCCCCCCTCTGCCACCCTGGATCTGGGGTCAGATCACTCCACTCTCCCACGCTAGTTCCACAGGTTTTTTTCCATTGACCTTCCAATTTGTCCTCAGTGTTTTGGGGTCGTGAAGTATGGGAACAGCCACAAGTGGGGGAGATTCAGTCCCCTCAAGGCCTGCTCAGGTCTGTCTGTGCCAGGCATGGCTCATAGTGGACTGTGCTCTGTCCCCAGTGTGGCGCAACAGACACTTCCCTGTGACCTTCCAAGCTGTCTTGGACTGGAGATTTGTTTCATTCTGTCATTCTGTGGTTTCTGCAGCTCCAGAATTTGTTTAGAGCCATTTTTTTATAGCTATCTGGCTGGGCTTGAGGAGAGTGCTCTAGAAAGTTCATGCTGTTACTCTGCCATTTTTGGCTCTGCCCCAATGTCTGTTCTTTTATCCATTTTCCACTTTGGTCTTGTAAACAGATTATTTAAATAGGTCAAGTTGGAATTGACCTTAAATGTATGCCATATCTTCCTCTAATTTTGTTCCTTTTTCTAATTTAATTTCTAATAAATCTTTATGCTAACATGTAGGCAGTCTGGCCATATATGATGGGTGACTTTTGAATCTCACATTGGTAACCTCTCATTTTCTGTTTGTTAAGATATTATCCATTTGATTGTTTTATGTTACTTACTATTCACCATGTCTGGAGCTTTCTGACCCTTCTCAAAAATAGTCATTTATTTTCTAACATATTTTCACTGTTCTCCTCTTTATTCACCTTTACATTGAAATCACCAAGCATTAAAGTATGTTTACTTTGAAGGAATCTTATAAAGTTCTTATCAAGGTCATTCATCACAAACTCCCTCTTATCTTTTCATCTTACCCCATGAAATTATCCCCTAGTATCCTTTCCTTCTGATGAAAAATTTAATTTTTCTCCTCACCAAAGCAAAGTCTTTTATGCTCTTGACCCCATCTCCTAATTTCTCTAGCACACTGGCCCTTCTATAATATCTCCCTGACTAATCTTCAGTCTCTTACTGTCTCCTAGTTTACAAACATGCTCAAGTTCCTCTCATCCTTAGAAAAATCCTCCTCGATCCTAATATCCTTACTATTGTTCTGTTTTTTTCTCCTATCCTCAGTTAAACTCCTTGAAGAGAAAGTTTACACTCAGTGACTTTACTTCCTTTCCTTTCATTTACTCATCAACTCTTTGCAGTCTGGCTACTGATCTTCTTACTCAACTGGAACTGCTGTCTCCAAAGTTACCAACAATATTTTCATTGTGAGGTATAATGCTCTTTTCTTAGTCCTCATCCTTCTTGACCATTTTATCTCACTGACTGGCAAGTAACAGGTCCTAGCTCAAGCCTCATTTGATCATTTTTTTGGGCTTGATGGCTCAGAGTGAATGTAAATAGTAATTGTTTCTGTTTGGGTCATAAAGTCTGAGGGACTTCCCCTCCCTGACTGATTTTTTTGACTAGGTAAAAGAGGCCATTTTGGGGGACCCCATTTCTTATCTATGCTTAATCACTGAATAGGCATTGCCTCAGAAACCAAGACCTAGGAAAAACCTTAACTTAAAAAGGCCGAGGTCTCCCATTCCTTCTGGGAATACTTCCAATTGTCCTGATCTATTACTTGCCATTGAACACAGAAGGTACTGGAGGAAAGAGTAAGGCTGGTGACCTTGCACAGTCCTGCCTCACTGAAATCCAATTCACTTACAAATCATGACATCACCTTCCTGATGTCATTGGTCCTTTTCAAGAGCAGAGGACAAACAACAATAGCATTTGACATTGCTAATCATAACCTTTCTTCCTGGGTGTTCTCTCACTGTCCCCCCCTGGTTCTCCTCTAACTGATCTTTCTCACCTATCTTTGCTGTATCTTCATCCACATCATGCTCATTAATTGTGGCTGAATCCTAAGCATTAGATCTTAGCTCTCTTGTCTTTTCCTTTCATATTATCTTAGTGATCTCATCAGCTCCTATAGGTTCAATTATCATCCCTACCTGGATGACCTCCAGATCTACCTATCCAGACCTAGTTTCAGCCCTGTGTCACTGAATGTCTACTGGACACTTCAAACTGAATTTAAAAACCAAATGTTCCAGAGGAATCCCAAACACAGTAATGTTCAAAGCAGATTTGTCTACCCCTCTAACCAAACTCATTCTTATTACTCCCAAGGGCACCATCTTCCTTCCAATCAGCCAAATTCTCAACTTCAGTGTCATCCACAACTCCTCACTCTCATTCACTGATTATAGCTAGTCAGTTGCCAAATCTTGTCCTTCCTACTTTCATAATATCTCAAAATAATATCCTTCACTCCACTACTTTTCTTCATCCTACTTCATGTCCTAATCACCTCTCACCTAGATTATTTCAATAATCTCCTTTTGGTGTCTGCCTCAAGGCTCTTCCCACTCTAATCCATACTCCACATAGCTCCACATAAGTGAATTTTCTAAAATTCAGATCAAACCATATCACACACCTTCTACATAATAAGTTATGGGATTTAAAGTTGGAAAAAGGCCTTAGAGGGAGCTTAGAAAGAGGGATACCAGTGGCTCCCTATTACCTCTAGGATCAAATTAAAATTTCTCTATTTGGTATTTCTTTAAAAATATTCACAATCTGATTCCTTGTCTTTTGAGTCTTCTTACACATGATTGCCTACATGCATTTTATTGGTTCAGTTATAATGGCTCTACTCGCTATTCTTCACATACAGTGCTCCATCTTCTTTCCAAATGCCTTTGCATTGTCTATTCCCCATTCTTGACAACAGATGTGTGTGTGTGTATATACACACACATATATATACATATATATGTATAAGCTGCAATAATTTTCATGGTGATCTTTTTGCAAATACTTAGCTTAGCACTGAATATGACATGATTAAATGTCCCATTAAATTATGTTCCTTGGAGGAACCAGGAGTAGAAAGATACACATATGCTAGCTCCTAACCCACAGCCCATAAAATACCTGTAAAGAAGAACTCCCAACAAATTCTGAAGCAGCAAAAGAAACAGAAAAACGGAGTGGAGGAGATTTCTATCCCAGAGAGACCGGAAAAACAGACAGGAAAGGTCCATTGCATACCAGACCCGGAGCAGAGCCCAGCCCTGCCTTGGCCTTGGCACAGAGGGGAGCAGATCCAAGCAGGCTTCAGGGGCAGAATCTCCAGCGGCCATGCAGGTCCCTCCACCCACAGGCACCAAAGGTCAGTGAGAGGGTCTTTTCTGCTGGCTGAGAGGGGAGCAGGGTGTCTCCATAACTCAGGCCTCCTCAGGAGGCAGCAGGGGAGGCAGCAGCAGACAGGAGCTCCCAAAGCAGAGAGGAGCTTTGATCCATTGTTGAAGGTCTTCGCATAAACCTCCTGAGGGAACCAATCCCCGTGTGGCAGCCCTGTCCCTACTTGAGCAGCTGAACTTAATCTCACACTGAACAGCAGCCCCACCCCCCACTGAAAGCCCTGAGGCTGGGAAGCAGCATTTGAATCTCAGACCCCAAGCATTAGCTAGGCAGATCTGGAGACGAGGTGGGTGTGGAGAGGACACTCAGAAGTCAAGTCGCTGGCTGGGAAAAGGCCCAGAAAAGCGGAAAAAAAATGAGACCATAAAAGGTTACTTTCTTGGTGAACAGATATCTCCTCCCATCCTTTTTGATGAGGAAGAACAATGCTTACCATCAGGGAAAGATGTAGAAGTCAAGGCTTCTGTATCCCAAACATCCAAAATAAATATTCAGTGGGCTCAGGCCATGGAAGACCTCAAAAAAGGATTTTGAAAATCAGGTTAGAGAGGTGGAGGAAAAACTGGGAAAAGAAATGAGAGAGATGCAAGAAAAGCATGAAAAGCAAGTCAACACCTTGCTAAAGGAGACCCCAAAAATGCTAAAGAAAATTACACCTTGAAAAATAGGCTAATTCAATTGACAAAAGAGGTTCAAAAAGCCAATGAGGAGAAGAATGCTTTCAAAAGCAGAATTAGCCAAATGGAAAGGAGGTTCAAAAGCTCACTGAAGAAAATAGTTCTTTCAAAATTAGAATGGAACAGATGGAGGCTAATGACTTTATGAGAAACCAAGAAATCACAAAACAGAAAGAATGAAAAAATGGAAGATAATGTGAAATATCTCATTGGAAAAACAACTGACCTAGAAAATAGATCCAGGAGAGACAATTTAAAATTTATGGGACTTCCTGAAAGCAAAGATCAAAAAAAGAGCCTAGACATCATCTTTCATGAAATTATCAAGGAAAACTGCCCTGATATTCTAAATCCAGAGGGCAAAATAAGTATTCAAGGAATCCACTGATCACCACCTGAAAGAGATCCAGAAAGAGTAACTCCTAGGAACATTGTGGCCAAATTCCAGAGTTCCCTGGTCAAGGATAAAATATTGTAAGCAGCTAGAAAGAAACAATTCCAGTATTGTGGAAATACAATCAGGATAACACAAGATCTAGCAGCTTCTACATTAAGGGATCGAAGGGCATGGAATAGGACATTCCAGAAGTCAAAGGAACTTGGACTAAAACCAAGAATCACCTACCCAGCAAAACTGAGTATAATACATCAGGGGAAAAACTGCTCTTTCAATGAAACAGAGGACTTTCAAGCATTCTTGATGAAAAGACCAGACCTGAAAAGAAAATTTGGCCTTCAAACACAAGAATCAAGAGAAGCATGAAAAAGTAAACAGCAAAGAGAAATCATAAGGGACTTACTAAAGTTCAACTGTTTACATTCCTACATGGAACTTTTCAGTATCTGGATAGTTGGTGGGATCACACACGCACACACACGCACACACACACACAGAGACAGAGAGCACAGAGTGAATTGAATAGGATGGGATCATATCTTAAAAAAATGAAATGAAGGGGTGAGAGAGAAATATATTGGGAGGAGAAAGGGAGAAATGGAATGGGGCCAATTATCTCTCATAAAAGAGGCAAGCAAAAGACTTTTTAGTGGAGGCAAAAAGAGGGGAGGTGAGAGAAAAACATGGTTTACTCTCATCATATTTGACTAAAGGAAGGAATAAAATGCACACTCATTTTGGTATGAAAACCTATCTTACAATACAGGAAAATGGGGGAGAAGGGGATAAGCAGAATGGGGGGGATGATAGAAGGGAGGACAATGGGAGGAGGGAGCAATTTGAAGTCAACACTCTTGGGGAGGGACAGGATCAAAAGAGAGAATAGAAGCAATGGGGGGCAGGATAGGATGGAGGGAAATATAGTTAGTCTTATACAACATGACTGTTAGGGAAGTCATTTGCAAAACTACACAGATATGGCCTAAATTGAATTGCCTGCCTTCCCAAAGGGCATGGATGGGGAGGGAGGGATGAAGAGAAGTTAGAACTCAAAGTTTTAGGAACAACTGTCAAGTACTGTTCTTGCTACTAGTAAATAAGAAACACAGGTAATAGGGTATAGAAAATTATCTGGCCCTACAGGACAAAAGAGAAGATGGGGACAAGGGAAGGGAGGGATGATAGAAGAGGGGGAAGATTGGTGATGGGGCAATTAGAATGCTTGGTGTTTTGGGGTGGGGGAGGGGACAAATGGGGAGAAAATTGGGAACCCAAAATTTTGTGAAAATAAATGTTAAAAGTTAAATAAATAAATTTAAAAGAAAAGAAAAAAATAAATTATGTTCCTTGTTGCCCTTGGTACACGAAAAAAAAAGAACCAAAATCTACCAACTCCTTTACTTTATATGCTTAAGAAGAATCCATAATCCATCCTTCCATTTGGATGCCACTTCCTATAGACTTCTTGTTTTATTTATAGTGAGAATATCAATATTGATACGATATCTGGAAATATGGCTAATCATTGATCAAGGAATAAAGATCTACAATTAGAATATAAATAGCTAAGTTAATAGCCCAAAAATCATGACTCTAAGAACATTCTGCTCACTTTCCTGCCATGCAGTCACTGTCACTGCAGAAGCAGAAGTGACATCAAATAGGCTTCAGTACATTTTATACTTTTCTTTCTTTTATAGATTTCCACAACCATAAAATTCATCACCAAGTGGCCAGTTTGATGGTCATGAGCTTCTCCATCCTTGAGCTGGTCCCTGAGAAGTAGGTAAAGTCTATTTTGATACCATACTCAAAGTCTTTTCAGTATGACAGTGCATGTGGTCCCCTGCATAGTCACTGGAAACTTAAGAGTCAGTCACCTCCATACTATGATGAGGCAGCAGAAGAAGACTTTGTTTACTATTACTTGCATACTCTGCAATATGAATATATTGTATATATACATATTGCATATATATATATATAAAACTTGTAGCTAAGTTACTCAAATTTGTTCATGATCTTGCCAAATTAAGGAAGCTAAGCTAATTAAGATGTCTTTTTCATCTCCTGTAATCTAATGCTTCATTGTGGAATGAAGGTGACATTAGGTTCTCAAAGGTTATAATACTTCTTCTCGGTCCTATTAGACTAGAAAAGCTTGAAGTACATATCAGCAAGAGATTGTATTTCTTTCACTGAGACCCATCCTCAGTAAATGCAGAAAATTTCATCAGCAGAAGACTGGCCACTAGGTGATAAGTTTTATTGACTAAAGCAATTCATGAAGGCTGTTTTCCAAGGCAGGGAAAGACTGTAATCCTTATCAGTGGAAAAAAGCCACAGTAATGAAAACACAGATCTTTCAAGGAAGTGTAGAAGTTACCCAAAAATTCATTTAGGAGGATGCTTTGTTTGTTTGGAATGTTTGTGTAGGAAAATAACAATTAATTTTTTCCAAAATGATGTTAAAACAAATATTAGCTATTGATGCATTAAGGAAATTATTTGTGTAATTCAATAATAAGATAAGGAAAGTTCCTCTCCTCTTCCCAGATGTCTGTTTGTAGATAAGATCTGATTCAAGTAAAGAGAAGAATCATTATGTAAAGACCACTGAATTTCAATATCAAAAGTTGAATCCTAGCTCCCTTACTTTCTACATATGTAAGTATGAACCATGTCCTTTCATTTCTCTGAGTCCCAGTTTCTCTGCCCTTAAAATGAAGTGGTTGAACTAGATAATCTCTGAGACCTTTTCCAACTCTAAATTCTATGACCCTATGTAGGAAGTCAAATATTAACTCTGCATTACAGACAAGAAAATTGATTAATGAAGTTAGGTGTTTTTTTCAACAAACATTTATACTTAACTCCTATAAAGATCAGAATCCAAGCATGTTGATTGGTTTCCATTGATCTATCAGATTCATTTGGCATACTATACTTAAGGAAGGTGAACCATGTGTAGCTCTTTGGGAATGAGAGGGAGTCTAGGGTGGTGTTCTATGATTCCTACTCTTATCTCCATTGCTGTTTGTCAACAAACATAAAAACTGCCATACTAGACCAGGTCTACATCTAGCCTGTATCTGATCTCACAGAAGTATGCTATAGAATGGATAGTTGCCCTTTTTAAAATAAGCTCTACATATGAAAGAGAAGAATAATGACATAACTTATAAAAAGGGAACAAAAACTATTTTAAAGAAACACAGAGAAGTTCCTACCCCTATACTAAATTCTCCCCACATCTTACACATTTTTAATCCCTAATTACTGAAGTTCAGTGCTGAATGAATCTGAGATCATTTGAGTGTTCACTCTCAAAGTATACATAAACTATAGGAAATGTGGTCTCTCTGAGAATAAATTAGTTGAAGATTTCTCAAGATCTCTTTTCAAACTTAAGGTCTATGCCTCCACGATGACTTGATATCTCTCAAGTAGGAACAAAAGATCAAGAATTACAGGAGTAATCATGAAAAAGTGGGAAGAAAGGGTTCTATAGGTATGAGATCTTAAATTGTGCCATAAAGCAGTAATCTAAGATGATTTGGTACTGCTTTAAAAGAAAATAGAACTGCTTAGGTACATAATATGCTTAAGCAAACACAGTAGCATAGTGTTCAATAAACCAAAAGACCCCAGACAAAACACCTTTATGTACAAAAAAACTTATAGTAGCTCTTTTCATAGTAGACAAAAAGGAGAAACCAAGGAAATATCCATCTACTGAGTAACAGCTAAATAAATTGTGGTATGAATATAATGGAGTATTATTGTGCCATGAGAACTGAAGAAATAGCCAGTTTCAGAGGAAACCAGGAAGACTTCTATGAACTGGGAGAGAATGTAGTGAGAAGAACTAGGAGAACAATTTACATAATGAGAACAATATTATCGGGGGAAAAAGTAACTTTGAAAGACTTTACAAGTCTAATCAATATAATAATAAGCCACAAGGCTAAAAAAATGAAGATGAAAGGAATGAAGATGAAACAGGTCACTTACCTCTGACAGAAAGGAGATAAACTTAAAATGAATAAAGAGACATATTTCTGGACATAGTGAGGGAAATTGTTTTGCTGTAGTATATTAGTAACAATGATTTGCATTCCAGAAATGGTACAAAAGACATTAGTAAAAACTTGCATGAGCTGAAAAGGAGATGGTCCAGTTATATAGCCAGAATGGGAGACCAAAGATGCGCAGCCTAAATAGTATGCTGGTATCCCTTAGAAACGACATCAATCATGAGATCATAACACATGGAGGAGTTTGGATTTGAGTCAGTAGAACTATCCATACCAATGAAATAATGAAACCACCAAAGTATCAGGATATATATTTTTTTATTTTTCTGTTTGTTTTCACAAAGGAAAGAGCACTGAATTTGTAGTTCGTATGTGAATCCTAGCTCTATCACCGGTGGGACTTCGGGAAAACCACTTTACCCACTGAGTCTATTTCTTCATCCAAGAAATGAGGATGTTTGAACATATAACATTTAAGGCCCTTTCCAGCTCTAAACCAATGATTCTATAATTGCATTTGATGAAATTTTAGAACTAAGAGGAAAACTTAGAGATTATTCTATACCAGCCCTCTCTTGGGACAGTTAGTAAAGTGGAGATAAAAGAGATAAGGTAATTTACTCTAAGCCCTGGCAATACAATGGCAGATCAGGGATTAGAACACAAAATTTCTTGTCTCCTAATCTAGAGTCCTTCCCATGACAACATGCTCCATAGTATCCCACTTCTTTTCTGGTGGGTCTAAAACTATTTTTCAAACAAGAATAAATGAAAAATAACAATTAGAACACCAGTGAATAATTCCTTAGCCTGGCATTCAAGGGCCTCTACAACCTAGTACTTCCCTACTTTTCTAGACTTATCATAATACTATTCCTTTTTACATGCAGGCAGCTAGATGGTACAGTGAATACAGTTCAGTACTTTGGCTTCAGACATTTACTAGCTGTGTGACCCTAAGCAAGTCCCTTAACCTCTCTTTGCCTGAGTTTCATCATGTCTTAAATAGGAGTAATTATAGGCACCTACATCACACACTTGATGAGAGAATCAAATGAGCCAGTATTTGTAAAGCACTTTGCAACCTTAAAATGCTATATAAATGCTAGCTATGATGATGATGACAAAAATGTTCTCTATATACTAGAGTCTAGTCAAACTAGATTACTTGACAGACTGCATACCCCACACTTTTCTTCTCCAGTCCTTAGTTCAGCATTCTACACAAGGAAATTGTTCAATAGAGAGTTGATGTATTTGCTCAGAAGATCCTCTTGAGCGTAGCTATGGTACACACAGTATTGGAACCAACAAAGAAGTAGAAGATTCAGAGTTGGGCCCTCCTGTGGGGCTGCAGTATCTTTCAGAGTCAGGTCTGGATCTATGATTTCATCTCTACTTATGGAATGCAAAGTATATAAACTTCCTCTGCCAATGCAGATTGGCAACTCATCTGTGATTTGTAGTCTTAGAGAGTTGCTGGGCCATTGAGAGGTTAAAAGGCTCATCCATGACCTCAAAGGTATTATATATGAAAGGTTGGATATTGGAGCCAATTTTTTTTCATCACAATCCACAAGTATTTCTTAAGTACTATGTGCCAGGTAAGTCTAAGCTCTACCTACTACATTATGCTGCTTCTGGCTTCAGGACTTTAAAAAGGAAAAAAAATATGCCTCCAAAAGAATTAATAGTCTTCATGGTAGTTTATGGGAAGAAGGAAGTGGTAAATCTGTGCTCTTGAATAAACCAATTAGCAAGTATTCACTGAATCCTTACTATGTGTTAGCCCTGGGAATAGGCACCATAAGCAATTTTACTTTCTTCTCCTAAAGTGAGAAAAAAAGGAAATATGTTGGTCTGTGCCTCTGTAGATACACAATATATTTCCTTTTCCCCTCTCCCTTAGTTTTCTTTTATAGCTGAACTATCTTTAGTTCTCTGAGAGAGAAAAAAAAGAGAGGGAAACACACACAACCACTATTTCAGCTTTGAGGCCAAATACCCTTTTGTTTGAGATAGTTCCTCCTGGCTTTCTGCCATGAATAGAAAGCCATCCAATCCAAGGTCAGTCTGTTCACTCATACCACCCTCAGGATAATGAAATCTTTGCCTCAGGGACTCAATCAAAGAGAATAATCTGGTATTCACAAAGAAAGTCTAACAATAACCTTCTTTGGCAGCTATAGCAGGTTAAGAATAATAGCATTCCATGCTAGTTAGGGACCTGGATATATATCCATGGGAGTTATGATTCTTTTTCTAGGATGGTGTCAATGCAGGGATATTGTAGGGCATAAGGGTGGAATTAAAATACCTAGATAAAACAAGGCTATGACTAAACTCTGAAGGCTTAGAGATGAATTGGGGTATATAATTAGATATGCAAATTAGAACAAATTTGAGGAAAGGGCAATATTAACAGAAATATATATATATATATATATATATATATATATATATATATATATATATAAGTATCTAGGAGATAGTCTCACTTTACTGCACAATACTCGGACCACATGTAGAGTACTGGATTTAGTTCTGGGGAATCACAATTTTAAGAGTGACTGTTAAAAATGAAAGCTTCCTAAGGAGGGCAATTAGGTAATGAAATGTCTGGGAACCATGTCATTTGAAGAAAGGTTGAAAAAACTAGGGAAGATTAACCAGGAGAAGAATAGATTGAAGGGGGAAACCACAGCTGATATCTGCCTTCAAATAATTGGAAGGATGTTATGTGGAAGAGGGAAGGATTAGCTCATGAACAAAAGAAGAGTTTTACTTCACTAGAACTTAGACCAACTCACTAATGGAAACACTCTCTTGGGCAGTTAACTAAACTTCACTGAGTTTTAGTTGTCTCACCTATGAAGTGAGGAAGTTGGACTAGATAATCTCTAATGTCCCTTTCAGATCTAATAATTATTGTTCTGAATCAGGCCTGTACAACCAACATAATCTACGTTTTTTTCAGGCTGCCCAAAATCCTTCGGCATGCAGCTACAATCCACTGCAAGTTGTGCTGACCTGTTCTAAGTTACAGTGTTATATAGGGGGACTGACTGATGGAGCCAATATCATGAAGCATTTGAGATGCGTTTCACCTGTTATCCCGCATGGAGGTTTGGTAAACTGGTTTCTGGAAATGTGTGATGGTGGAGCAGACCTCCTGCCCCTCCCCACTTCAAAACATATACAAGTATTCTGTTTCCTATAGGCTTCCTATATGGTGATGAAAAGTCTTTTGGCTGCTGAGCCAAATTGAGTGTATAAAAGGCACAAATAGACACAATCTCTCTCTTTCCTCCTGTCTTTCAAATAGAAAGAGAGAACAATTACTATTAATCCTCCAGATCAGGGAGCAACCTCAGGTTCTCTTTCCTAGCAAGGCTAACATGTGGCCATGAATTTTGTTCCCTGTCATGAATGGTATCTGAGCAGAGACTCGATGCCCATCTATCAAGGATGTTCTTTTCATAGAGAAGGTCCTTGCACTGAACAGGAGGTTAGACTGGTAAGAACTAGTTCCCTTTCACAGGACAATTGATCTAGATCTAAAAGCATCTTTCAAATTAATTTAGTCCAACCATTTCATTTTACAGGGGAGATAACCAAGGCCCATAGAGTCTGTGACTTAACAAGGGTCTCACAGGTAGCAAATGACAGAGATGAGATTCAAATACAGGTTTTCTGAATCCAAATCCAATACTCTTTCTAGTGTATCACATTGCCATCTTTAAACTCTTTTTTACAAACCAAGAGAGAATTGAAATTCCTTCATTATTAATATAAAGTTTAGAAAGTTAGTTTAAGTCCTTCTCGGGATCTCATTTCTATCTATTAGAAAAGGTATGGGTTACCGCAAAACTTACAGAAATGCTTTGGCAAACCTAGGAAATGAAAAAGGTTTCCTTTTAAATAAACAACAAAATTGTTACTAAAGAAACTAATTTTTTAAATACCATTTTAAATGTTTCTCATAAAAATCAAAAGTGTCACAAAAAAGTCACAAAATATCTAAATATACTGCAAAGAGTATTTGTAATATCCAACATAGTGTTTCTGGATTGCCCTAAACACAAGGTTATGTCTTGACTTGTCTGTGAATTAGATTTAAGTGAGGCGGAGCTGCACAAAGTCATCAGCTTCACTCTCTCTTCCAAAGTCATCCAAGTCCAATGGTAAGACAAAAATCAAGACAACTGACTGCTACTTGTTACCTTTGTGACCTTAAACAAGTCATTAACTTCTCTGTTTCCTTAGCTAGAAATTTAAATTATCTCAAACTAGGTCATTTCTAAAGTCCCTTCAAGCTCTAAATCGTATAATCTTATATATTTAACCACACTTTTTAGGGGGGGTCTGTACTTGTCACTTCAACAGTGTTGAGAACTACTAGGGTGGAAAATTATTCCACCAAGGCAGATAAGTAATTTATTTGTAACTTGGAAAGTTAGTTGTCCAAGGCATTGCCTTGCTCGGCTCACAAAATGTATTTGCATCAAAGGCAGGACTTTAACCCAGGTCTTTCTGACTACAAGGGTAGCCCTCAACCACACCACTTATAAATATATACATATGTACATATAAGTGTTTTAAATGACATAGATGACTCCAAAGACTTCATATTTGAGGAATTCTATGAAAAGAGCAAAAAATGTAGTAGTCCAGAAGGACCAGTTACATGATAATGAAACGACTATTCCTCAGACCACTTATTGTTATGAGAAGATTGGAAAAGACAGAAAATGAAAATACATACTGGCATTTTAAGTGCTTTCTTTTCCTTTTTTTCCCTATTGCAACTCCCATTTTACATATAGGACATATATTGGACACAGACCCTTGCACTGGCTAGACAATGGACTTTCAAAATATCATAAACAGCTTCAATTTTCCATAATTCCTAGTTTGCCAAGCAAGACAAAGACTATGTTTCAGAACTAGGTTTCTTGGTTGCTGTCCCAGCTGTCTGTAATGTAACACTGCGTCCCCAAGACTGGGATTAATGAAGGGGAGATTGTCCCTCTTGTTACAGCCAAGAAGGATCACAAAAGATTTCCTAGCACATGTTCTCCAGCTATAGCTTTGCAGCCCTTTACAGCATTATCTGACCTTTTTACCCAGCTTGCTGCTGTTGCTGCTGTTGTCCCATGGGGACAATCTGCATTTTCAGCTACTGTGCTATTTGAAAGCCATGCAAATGAGTTGGCAAGACCATTACTATTGAAAAAACTAAAGGCCTAGTTAGTTCTTCCCTTCTTTAACTTTTCCAGTAAGTTTCACTCTAACATGTTATTTAAATCTGAAATGCTTTTAACTGAGTCAGCTCAGCAAAGTTTCGTTATGCCTTCATTTTTTCTGGGAACTTAATTTTCCCACCATTTAGGAAAGCTCATTGAATACTCTGATCATGACTACAGTATCTCATATGCTAATAAGCTGAATCCAGTCAAAAGGGGAAAAATTCCATTCAAGGCATTGTCACCCCATAGGATCACAATTCTAGAACTAGAAGGGAACTTAAGGATCATGTGATCCAACCTCCTCATTTTACAGATGAGGAAAAGGAGACTGAGGGAAGTAAAGTGAATTGATCAGGGTTACACAGATAGTAAGTTTTAAAAATTTGGATCCCAGGTCTTTTTGAGCCCAGAATCAATGTCTTTGTCAACTATACTACATAACCTCCCTGAAAACATATACTTGCATCAAATGTTCTTCAGGAAAACACAGGAATGGTGTTTCCCAGAGCATCCACCCTCTAACATTTATTACTATTAATAAATTTTCCCTTTTATCTGAAAGCATTTAAATAATATTGAAAGCCCTTTTAATAAAAGTGATTGTCTACAGGATCTACTACCTGCTATAATTACAATGTTTTTAGTACCTGCCTCCAAAAAGAAAATCCAAATTAGTTTTGTTTCCTGAAACAAATAAATCTTAAAAATGAAGTGAAGACATTTATACAGAGTACTCTCTACTTCGATTCATCAGTAGTTTCCCAAATAATCATCCTAAGCACCAATCTAACTTTGTCATTCCTTTGCTTAACACTCCTTCTTACCTGTAGAAAAAAATAAACTCCTTAGCCTAGCCTTTCGTCTGACTCCAACCAACTTTTCCATTTGTATTCCACATATTCTACATTCCAGCCAAAATAAACTATGAGTTTCACCTCCTTAGTATGATGTCAAGAAAGACTACAACCATTAGATTCATGGCTATCACAGAATAAGCATTTTTCCTCTTGTTTCTATGGGCTACTCTCATTTATATTTTTAATTCCAGAAAGTTTGCTATTATATGTACTTTGGTCCAAAGCATAATATTCATATTTAAGCATCATGTATAAGTAAGTTTTTATTATAATTTGATGTTGGTCAAACTATATTGTCAAGATTTTGTTTAATTTTTTTAATAACACAAAAGGACAATGTCTGTTTCCTCGGGTAGGAGTTATACTTGTTTTATGTAGGTACTGAGCAGGGAACTGGAGGTCAGGAGGAGCACTGCTGAGGAGTAGCCAGGCTGCCATGCCTACTGCGAGAAGGCAGAATACTGTAGGGTAGCCAACATCTCTTCATTCTCCTTTCCCCTCTCACCGCTGCCCTGTAGCCCTCCTTTCCCCCTTTTATTAGGCAACCCTACCCAGTACTCTATATAATGAGGTATAACTTGAACTGGTCTTTTTAAGGGTGGAGAGGCCACCTACCTTCTGAGAAGCCTGAAGAGGAAGAGGCTCAGCCTAGGAGGGAATCAGGTCAGAAGTTACACAAGATCCTACTGCTTCTGAGACAATGCCTTCCTGATTCCTACCTAGCAGTGTGACTGTGGTAGAAGCTGTGGTAGCCTGCCAAGGTAACTTTGGAGGTAGAGCAGTTTTTATATCCTTTTGTATTTATAAATTGTATTCATTTTGCTTTCTTGTTAGCAGTAAATTTATTTTTGTTGCACTTAATAGTTCAACAGCTCCTAATTGCATTTTTAATGTGATTTAATGCCTAAATCACTGTACTGGTCTAGTTTAGGACTAGTTCAGAATAGTGTCAATAAAAATGATGCATTAATGTCTGATGAGTAATTGTTTTGTAAATGTCCCTTATTGATAATTCGTATAAACATGGAATTCAAGTCAATAAACATTTTTAAGTACTTATACATGTAAGGCTCAGTGCTAGGTCCCAAGAAAGAAAAAATTCAAAACAACCATTCTTGCCTCTAAAGAGCTTACAGTATGGTACAGTGAGGTACACACAGCATGTAAACAAATCAGCATAATACAATGTACAATGTGATAACAGCAAAGGATAAATCCAGCCAAAGAGCTTTAGGAAAGTTTGAAGAGCTGGGGGAATCAAGGAGTCTTCATGGAATAGGTAGTGCCTGAGATGGGGCTTGAAGGAAAAGAATTTCAAGAGACAGGGATGAGCAAGGGATATGTTCCAAGTTTGAGGAATGTTCTTTGCAAATGCTACATGCATTTATAATAATTGTTATTACAATCTATATTATTATTTCAAAACCTACAACATTTGCAGGAAAATGTAGATTTTAAAACTTGGGAAGTAAGTAAAGGCTAGAATTATCAACTCTCTTACAACAAGGTAGAGTGTGAACAGGGCTAAACTTGGAGTCAGGAAGACCCAAGTTTGAATCCTATACCTGGAACTTGCCAGCTGGATGGCCACAGGCAAGCCTGAACTTCTCTGAGGCTAAAGTAGTTTTCTATTACCTAAGTTAATATAGACTGGGTGCAATTCTACATCTATAAAGTCGCAAATTCCTGATATATTGGCACAAGCAGATCTATAGTGAGTAGACATTTTGAATAAGGCAAGAGAGAGGAGAAAGTTTGGAGCTAGAAAGTAGGCTTGAATCAGATAGGGAAACAGACTTTTTGATAGGTGGAGTAATTAAAAAAAAAACTCTGGGAACAGGAATTAGGAAACCTGATCTCTTTCCAGAGTACTGGTTTTACCACTTCCTAGCAAATCATTCAACCTCTCTGAGTCTCAATTAACTTATCTATAAAGTGGAAAGCATGTTCATACTGTCTACCTAACAGTGCTACTGAGAGGAAAGTGCTTTGAAACTATAAAGGCCTACATAAATGTAAGTTATTATTATGAAGGCTCAGTTTTTGGGGAGATGAAAGCCAAGAAGGAGTCAAAATGGAAAGGAATCCAGTGGGATTCCTAAAATATCCTAGAAAAAGGATAGTAACTAGCACTTCTATGGTGCTTTTGCAAAGCACTTTGCAAATATTATTTCATTCCTCATAACAACCCTGGGAGGTGGGTGCTATTATTATCTCCATTTTATAGATGAGGAAACTGAGGCTGGGAGAGCTTAAATGACCGGCCAATTACCACAGAGCTAGTAAATGTCTGTGACAGATTTTCCTGAATTTAGGTCCTAAGCTCTAGCCTCCGTACCACCTAGCTGGATGAGGCATGTATTTTTTCTAGGGTGAGTTGTTAAAGTCAAGGCATTAAATTAACAGGCTATTTGATAGTTCAGTATCCTAGGAATAAGATATAGATATGGGTAGACAAAAACTCTGGGGAATAGCTTAATGATATTCATAGAACTCTTGGGATTCTAAATCTGTGATTCAAACCCATAAAATCACCTTCAAGATAGCTTTTAGTTTGACATATCAAGTTCAGCCTTAGTTGAGAGCTATTCAACACAAAATGATTTTGGAAACAAATACATAACTTCGATTTTTCTCTCTCCTTAATTACAATTATACTTGATGCTTGTGCAGAAGGTCTTTAGGAATAAAGCCAAGAACTGAGAAGAGAGATATCCGAATCACTTTCTCACCCATAAAAGGTGACACCTGATAGTCATAATTAAAATCCATTGATGCAGGACAAAATGACATTTTGCCCCCTGCAAGTAAACAGTAACTGGCTAAGGCTTAAAGAAAGGACTTTCTAGAACTATCAACAGAAAAATGAACAAGAAAGAATGAATATCACTAGTACCCTTGGTCAGACCCTTGTGATTGTCCTGTACTAGGAATATAGGCAAATAGCCGCTCTCCTTCAGTTTAGTTTCTCCCCCTTCAATCTATTTAAAACCACTGTTGGATTAATTTTCCTAAAGTATTGCTTTATTTATGCCTAGAGGCTTATGCCCTAAACCTTTATTAGCTATAGGACTCTGGAGAAGTCAGGTGACCTCTCTCAACCTCAGTTTTCTCATCTCTAGAATGAGAATAATAACAATAGTACCTACCTCCTCGGATTGTTGTAAGGATCGGATGAGATAACACATGTACAGTGTTTTGCAAATTTAAATTCCCATATAAATGCTAGTTATTCTTATTCTTATTATAGCTTAGGTCTTCTCATAATCTTTCCAAAGCTTCCTATGATCTGCTGGATAAAGCCCAAACTACTTAGCCTGGTTGTCAATGCTTGCCACAATTGGCTCCACAAACCACATTTACAGGCTTGTATTCCACTATTCCCTTATGTGAATCCTGTCCTTGAGCCAAGTGGGTTAGACTCACTGTCCTTCAAAAATATCTTTTTCATTCAAAAAAATCTATTCATTCTAAACTGAGTAAAGTAATTCCCAATAAGGTGTGAAATACCTGTAGACTTAACCCTTCAAGGGAACATATTAATTTTTTTCCAGTTTAAGTAAACCACAATCTATTAATTTAATGGTAAACACTGACAACAGTTCAGCAATTTTACACATTTTTGATGATAAATTTATATAAGAAAGAAATGTAGGTATTAATATTTCATGATATATTTCAGAATATCTCCTATGAAAATTGCTGGTAAAATTCAGCACTTAAATAATCAGCAATACTTGGAGTCCCGGGTAACAAAATGAACAATTAAATGTTACATTCTAGTGACTTCACAAAATCAGTAGCTGGTTTTGTTCAGTGTTGCTTGTCAGTAGAAAAAGGTTAAGGCAAAGCTATAGCAACGGCAGCATATCTCTGCAGCTTGTCTTCAAGTTTACTTTTTTTGAAGAGTTCAGAAAAAATAGCTGTGGCCAACAGGATGAAGGCAAGTGACCCCTGACAGGGAAGGGATGTCATTCTATTGGGTATGACTTTCTTGGCCTGTACTTCATGTTGTCAATTCACCTTGCCTTTCGCAGAGTGATATGGTCTTCATATTAACACTCATTAAGCTTTATTTCTCGGTAATTATGAATACTAAACTAGTCATTTATACTTCCACAGATCTCTGATCTTACTAAGTATCTTCTCCAAAGATACAGATTGTAAGCCAGTCAAGGTCTGTATATTTTAAAATTTAACCTAAATGAATGACATACTGAATAGGGGATTTATTGCCATTGTCTAACTCCACCTTTAGAAATAGATTTATAGATTGATTCCTACTGCTATTCTCTACCGACAGAAATCTTATTCATTCTTCAAAGTCTGGTTCAAATACCACCTCTCCCCTTGGCTGAACTCCCACAGTACTTATTGTCTATTGTACTCATTTACTGCTTACCTTGTATTATTTCCCCTAACTAGATTTTAAGTACCTTAGGGGTGTATAACTTGTTTTGCTTAAAGTTATAACTAACAATTCCAGGGATCAGCACAAGTTATGACAAATTCTCTTGAGCATAGGGATGGAAGGAACTTGAGGAGAGAAACCTCAAATCTCAGGACATAAGACCTTGCTAGGGGAAAGAATAGGATACCACTGCCTCCACATGCTCACCCCTATGGGCAGAAACTGCAGGCTGGGGAAGCTGCCATGGCAGAAAGAAGAGTGTAGGGCTGGGAAAGAGATAACCTGGGTTGTGGGCTCTGGTAGGTGAAAGCATCATCTGGTAACTTCCTACTTAAAATTTATTATTCTTATTAACTAGATGCTGAACACCCATGTCCTACCTAACTGAAGAAGGATAGGCACTGTCACACTAAATTTTGGCACTCACGGCAAAAGATCCCAGGTACCCCACCCTAAGTAAAACTATGGTTTTATTCTTTATATGATCCACTGAGCATAGCATGGAGCCCTGCAAACAGGCAGTTCTTAATAAAGATTCATTGACTTATTGTCTAAGAAATAAAGAAGTCATCCTTAGTAAATGCATACTGTGAATGGGAAATCTGGGTTTCCAATTCTGATCTTAAGAATAAACATGTTTTTAAAAATAAACAGGAGGCTATATTAGGACTGGATTACCTATATGATCACCTATACTTGTTTCTGCCTAATCTTATAAAGCCATATTAGGCCTTAATCTACTTCCTTCAACAACAAAGCTAGTATTTTTAGTTTTTTTTTAATAAAAATTTATTTAACTTTTTTTTACATTCATTTTCACAAAATTTTGGGTTCCAAATTTTCTCCCCTTTTCTCCCCTCCCCCCACTCCAATACACCAAGCAATCTAATTTTCCCTATCACCAATCTGCCCTCTCTTCTATCATCCCTCCCTTCTCTTATCCCCATCTTCTCTTTTGTCCTGTAGGGTCAGACGACTTTCTATTCCCCATTAACTGTATGTCTTATTTCCTAGTAGCAACAACAATACTCAACAGTTGTTCCTAAAACTTTGAGTTCCAAATTCTCCCCATCCCTCCCTCCCCACCCATTCCCTTTGGGAAGGCAGGCAATTCAATATAGGCCCTGTCTGTGTAGTTTTGCAAATGACTTCCATAATAGTCGTGTTGTGTAAGACTAACTGTATTTCCCTCCATCCTATCCTGCCCCACATTGTTTCTATTTTGTCTTTTGATCCTGTCCCTCCCCAAGTGTTGACTTCAAATTGCTCCCTCCTCCCATTGCCCTCCCTTCCATCATGCCCCCCACCTTGCTTATCTCCTTCTCCCCCACTTTCCGGTATTGTAAGATACGTTTTCATACCAAAATGAGTGTGCATTTTATTCCTTCCTTTAGTTGAATGTGATGAGGGTAACTTCATGTTTTTTTCTCAGCTCTCCTCTTTTTCCCTCCACTAAAAAGTCTCCTGCTTGCCTCTTGAATGAGATATAATTTACCTCATTCCATTTCACCCTCTTTCCTCCCCTACATTTCTCTCTCACCATTTACCTTAATTTCTTTTAAGATATGGTCCCATCCTATTCAATTCACTCTGTGCTCTCTGTCTCTGTATGTGCGTGCATGTGTGTATGTGTGTGTGCATGCACACGTGTACGTGTGTGTGTGTGTGTGTGTGAGATCCCACCAACTACCCAGATACTGAAAAGTTTTAAGAGTTAGAAATATTGTCTTTCCATGTAGGAATGTAAACAGTTCACTTTTGGTAAGTCCCTTATGACTTCTCCTTGCTGTTTACTTTTTCATGCTTCTTCTCATTCTTGTGTTTGAAAGTCAAATTTTCTTTTCAGCTCTGGTCTTTTCATCAAGAATGCTTGAAAGTCCTCTGTTTCATTGAAACACCATATTTTCCCCTGAAGTATTATACTCAGTTTTGCTGGGTAGGTGATTCTTGGTTTGAGTCCTAGTTCCTTTGACTTCTGGAATATCCTATTCCACGCCCTTCAATCCCTTAAGGTAGAAGCTGCTAGATCTTGTGTTATCCTGATTGTATTTCCACAATACTTGAATTGTTTCTTTCTAGCTGCTTGCAAGATTTTCTCCTTGACCTGGGAATTCTGGAATTTGGCCACAATGTTCCTAGGAGTTTCTCTTTTTGGATCTCTTTCAGGCGGTGATTGATGGATTCTTTCAATACTTATTTTGCCCTCTGGTTGTAGAATGTCAGGGCAGTTTTCCTCGATAATTTCATGGAAGATGATGTCTAGGCTCTTTTTTTGATCATGACTTTCAGGTAGTCCCATGATTTTTAAATTGTCTCTCCTGGATCTATTTTCTAGGTCAGTTGTTTTTCCAATGAGACATTTCACATTCTCTTCCATTTTTTCATTCTTTTGGTTTTGTTTTGTGATTTCTTGGTTTCTCAGAAAGTCATTAGACTCCATCTATTCCATTCTAATTTTGAGAGAACTATTCTCTTCAGTGAGCTTTTGAACCTCTTTTTCCATTTGGCTAATTCTGCTTTTGAAAGCATTCTTCTCCTCATTGGTTTTTTTTGAACCTCTTTTGCCAATTGAGTGAGCCTATTTTTCAAGGTGTTATTTTCTTCAGTATTTTTTTGGGTCTCCTTTAGCAAGGTATTGACCCGTTTTTCATACTTTTCTTGCATCTCTCTCATTTCTCTTCCCAGTTTTTCCTCCACCTGTCTAACTTGCTTTTCAAAATCCTTTTTGAAAATTCCCCTGGGATGTCTGGGATACAGAGGCCCCAACCTCCACGTCTTTCCCTGATGGTAAGAATATTTCCTCGTCATCAGAATTAAAAGGTGGGAACATTTGCACCCCCTCAAAGTAGCTCTCTATAGTCTTATTTTTCTTCCCTTTTCTGGGCATTTTCCCAGCCAGTTACTTGACTTCTGGTATTCCTGTCCACCCCTGCCTAGATCCGCCCAGCTAGTGCTTGGGGTCTGAGATTCAAATGGGCTTTCTGAGGTGGCTGTGGCTGCTATTCAATGTGAGCTTAAGTTCTGGTGCTCAGGTGGGGGCAGGGCCGCCTCCCAGGCTCAGTTCCTTCAGGGGCTTTATGCAGAGACCTTCAGTAATGGAGCCGTTGGGGGCAGGGCCGCCTCTCAGGCTCGGCTCCCTCAGGGGGTTTATGCAGAGATCTGAGCTTCTGCCTGCTGCTCGAGGAGTCCTGGGCCGCCGCAGCTGCCTCTGCCGCTGCCCCTGCCTCTGCCTCCACTGCCTCTGCTGCTGCCTCCTGAAGGGGCCCGAGCCACAGAGACACCCCGCTCCCCTCTTGGCCAGCCCAGACGTCTCTCTCACTGACCTGTAGCATCTGTGGGCGGAGGGACCTTCCCGGCCTCCGGAGGTTCCATCCCTGAAGCCTGCTCGGATCTGCTCCTCTTGGCCGGGCAGCTAGGGCAGCTCAGGGGTGGACTCTGCTTTCCGGGGCACGACGGACCCTGGGGACGGCTCTCCAGGGCTCTCTGGGATGAAAATCTTTTCCACTGTGTTTCTGCGTGCCTTGCAGTGATCCAGAATTTCTGGGGAGTTCTTGCAGGAAATATATGGGCTGTGGGTTCGGAGCAAGCATATGTGAGTCTTTCTACTCCGCCATCTTGGCTCCACCCCCCCTTTATTTTGTTATTAAGATTTGCAACAAAGTTTCTCTCCCTTGTAGTAAAATCAAGAAAGATTGTTTTAGATTAAAGATGGCACTTTACCATCTAAGGCCAACTATAGTTTTCTAGTACTTCAGTGTCTAATTATCTTTGTAAAAACTACCTTCAAAAGAAGATTTTTCAGTTTAGCATCCCTAATTCATTCATTTGGATTTGATTCAACAAGCATCTGTTAAGCATATAGTACATGCCTGGCACTGAGGTAGGCCCTGGAGACACAAAAACTATGACAAAAACAATTCTTGCCCTTTAGAAACTTAGTGTCTACTGAGAGGAAACAAAAGGTACAGAGATCAGTAAATAAAACAATATATACACAGAAAATACAAAGTAAGTTGAGTAGGAGAAAAGGCACTATCAATTGGGGAAGGGAAAATCAGAAAAGGCCTCAAGCTGTCATGTGAGATGAACACTGAAGGAAATTAGGAAACTGAATATGGTAAGGAAGAGATGAGGAGGCATGGCAGGTAGCCTGGAGAAGAGCATGTGATTCAGAGATGGAACAATGAGTAGGTCAGTTTAGTGGGAATCTAGAGAGGGATGAAATGAATTTTAAAAAATAGGTTGGAACCAGGTTATAAAGGGTTTTAAATGCCAATCAGAGGAGTTTATATTTTATCCTAGAGACAACACAAAATCAAAGAAGCTTATTAGTCAGAACAAGTTTTAGAAATATCAATTTGGTAGTTCTGTGGAGGATGATTGGAGAGGGAAGAGGCTGGAAACAGAGACTCACTAGGAGGCTGGGCAATGGTTCAGGCAAGAGGTGATGAGGGCCTGAACTAGAGAGGTAGTGGCCATGTGAGTGGAGAGAAGGAGATACATGGGAAAGATACTGTGTTGGTAGAAAAGCCAAGACTTGGCAACTGATTGCAGATGAGGGGTAAGGGAGAGGATGACTTGGGGTATTAGGAACCTGGGTGACTGGAAAGGGTGAGGATGTGCTTAACATAATTAATTTTAGAGATGTTCAGTGTAAAATTAGTTTTGAAATGAAATCCTTTTGATTATATTTAGAAAATCACTTTGTCTAAACATTCTTGAAATAATTTAACAAAATTATGAATAATGAATAAAGCTAATTTTACTTCACATTTTTAAAAAA
Organism: Bettongia penicillata ogilbyi; assembly: GCA_023548195.1. Lineage (NCBI taxonomy): Eukaryota > Metazoa > Chordata > Mammalia > Diprotodontia > Potoroidae > Bettongia > Bettongia penicillata. The sequence goes on from JAJHZJ010000589.1 coordinate 1,957,624, forward strand.
TGTTCTATAAAGAATACTTTTATTTGAAGGAAGATGATGTAAAAATAATAGAATATAAAAAATTATAAAGCATAGGAATCACTTGTCAACATCTATGGATTCAGAATTCCCAAGAAAATCTACCTGAGACCTGCAGGTAAAAAGAAAAAGGAAAAAGGAAAAAAATCCAAGATTATACAGCATCACAGTTAAATCTCTCCTTATTTTTACTCATTGATTACAACTTTGGGTTGAAAATTATTTAATAATTGTCTTTGACTTTCTGTTCAGTTTGACTTGTCATTTGATACACAGGGCCTTCTACTACAAAGTACTCATGAGGCTCTCCTGCATTGGCCAAGGTTCAGAAGCAAACATTGCTTTTAGAAAACAAATGATGTGGAGTTTTGCAATCACATGACTTTCCACCTGCAATGTTTTTTGCCTTTCTTAAATTGCATTAAAGTTTTACTATTGAAAAATATAATGTCCAAAAATGATTTGATGACATATAATTGTCAAGGAAATTCTGCACAAAATATATATCAAGCCAACATTTACCAAAAGGCACTTAATAGAAGCAAAAATTAGAAAGTAGGTATCAAAGTATTACTAGTCAGAGTATAATAACTTGGGGGAAGTTATTGCACTTGGGGGAAGAAAGTCTAGATCCCTTTTTCCCCTCTAGACCCATACCCTTCCCAATCTCTGCCTCTACATCCTAACCTATAACCTTCATCTCCTGTCCTAAAGTCAATTCCCCACCCTTTTTCAACATCCCTTTCAGTCCGGGACCTCCCCTTCTGTATTTCTAGCTTCCTCATCCCCATCTTTTTCAATCTCTACATAGTTCCTCCTTGAGTAAGTCACTTCGTTTTCCCTTAGGAGATGAGTAGCTGTTGTGGCATAAGGGAAAGGAAAATGGACCTGAGTTTCTAGTCTCAGCTCTACTATTCACTAACTCTATGCCTTGGGCACAGATAAATCTCTTCACCCGTGAAAGGAGGGGGTTTGGCCAAAATAATCTCTGAGTCTTTCTAGTTCTAATAGTCTATGAAATAGTAGTACTCAGGTAGTCCTGAAGAGTTTGTTTGCTTAATAAAGACCTTTATAAAGGTCACTAACAGAGCATGCATAGGAGCAGGAAGGTTGTTTTTCAAAAGCCAAAAGCATTAAGTCAATTTTTTTGTCTATTGTGTTTTATCCAGACGTGATCTAATTGATATAGGAGCCACTTAGTGAGGAAGCCCTGTCTACTAGCATACCTGCTCTGCAATTTTATAGTCTTAGATTCTGGGACTGTGATAGTGGAAATGACTTGTCTGAGGTCACACTGCCTCATATGCCTGAGGCAAGAACTGAACTCAGCTCTTTCTCACTCGAACCCTGGCTTTCTATTCATAAAGGCATACTGCCTACTATGCAAGATTAAGTTGAGAAAAGAATTAATTTTTTAAAGAGAAAAACATTCCTAGCCTTTCAGGATAGCAGTAACTGCTGACTTGATTTTCTGGTCAAGGAGAAAGAAAATGAACATAAAGGTCATTCCAAAGAAAATCATGTTTGGATGGAATTATCCCTAACCTATCTGACACTAAGTCAAAAGATAAACCTTTGACGAGGCAATCCTACTTGAAGTCTATGCCACTTATTCTTCCCCCTGTAGTCTATATGCCCACCACAATTTGGCTAGACTCTTGGCATTCTGGCTGACAAATCCAGCAAGTTGTTTGCCTGTGAGCGGACTATAAAAGTACATATAGAAACAAGGAACAAAAATTCCTGAGCTTCTGGTTTTGAAACTGATGCTTTGGAAACATTTTAAAGCATTCCTAGGGAAATTGCATTTTCTAAGAGTAAACTTTTGTTTCCATGTCTTTTTTTTTTTCATCAAAAATAGAGTTCTTTGAGGGTAAGAAGGTGAAAATTACAAAAGATATACAAAACTTTAATTGTCAAGCTATACAATATGAGGGATTTTGGATGTTGCTGCTATTCTTTCTTAAGTGTGTAGTATCAGAGACAGTTCAGACTAAGTATTTCCCCACATATAGGACCCATATATAATATGTATATTTATATATGTATATTTATACACACACATATATAGTTGTTCAGATGTCTTCCAATTGTGTCTGACTCTTCATGATCCCATTTGCGATTTTCTTGGCAAAGATATTGGAATCCTTTACCATTTTCTTCTCCAACTCATTTTACAGATGTGGAAATCGAGGCAAACAGGGTAAAGTGATTTGCCCAGGATAACACAGTGTCTGAGGCTGTATTTGAACTCAGGAAGCGGGATCTTCCTGACTCTAGCTCAGTACTTTATCCATTGTGCCACTGAGTTGTCGTGTATATATCCATTAAAAATACACACAAAGTGCCAATAACTGATAATAATATCCAACCTCTCTCCTCCATGCCCACACACATTTATCAAAAGCAGGGAATTCCTCTGCCAAAACCTATATTCAGTCACTCAGACCTTTGCTCTTTGTATTATGTCACACTAGCTCCTCTACAAATAATGACAGTCATTAAGGAAACAGTTTCCACATAAGTTTTTTAAGTGCAAATCACGGGCTGCAGGCTTTTAAACAAAACTGACCAAAAAACCACCATGGTCTCTCTGGCTATCAGAGACAAAGAGAAAATGTCACAATATAGTGGCTCAGGCTGGGGCAAACCACATTAAATCTAACTTTTCTCCTCTAAAGAACATATTCTAATGAGAGAATCAAAGAACCTTAGCTTAGTCTATTGTCACTAACCCTACTGAGTCAAGTCAGGTAAGATGCACTTCCTTTTACACCATAGATGAAAAACTGTGCCTAAATAAAATCTTTGTAATCGAATCAAATTTTAAACCACTGAGGTTTTTGTAAATCACAGACAACTTTATTAAAGTGGTTCCTTTCAAAAAGGGATTGTTCATTCATTGTATTTGTATCCCCAGAGCCTGACACAGTACCTGAAACATAGTGGGCTCTTAAGAACTACTTGCTGATTGACTGAGGTAAGTCATTTTCTTTTAAATTACCTTTTTCCTATGGGAAGCAAGTTGATGTAGTGGAGGCAATACTGAACTGATACTCAAAAGACCAGGGTTTTAGTCCTTCTTTTCTGAGAGTAAGTAATTGTACTTGGACCAATTAATCAATCTAAAGAAATCTCTGGTTTTCCCTGTACCTGACCTCACATCCTGTATGGGGGGTCATGTATTTCAGATTTCTCCTGAATCCATCCCCCTTGTCTATTCCCACTGTAGGAAGCCACATGCAGGCAATCATTACCACCCACCTGGACTACTGTAGTAACTTCCCCACCTTCATTCTCTCATCTCTCCCCAGCCTTTGTATACATGGCTAATAGCGAGGATTTTTTAAAGTGCCTTAAGGTTTGCAAAGCACTTTACAAACATTATCTATTTTACCTAGAAGGCAATCCTAGGAGGTAAATGTTATTATCTCCATTTTACAACTGAGGAAATGTAGGAAGAGGTTAAATGACTTGCCCAGCATCATACTACTAGTAAGTATCCAAGACAGGATTTGAACTCAGGACTTCCTGAATCCAGCCCTCTATCCACTGTGATGCCTAATTGCATCTACAATTTATAAAGAGCTTTAAGATTCACCAAATACTTTACCTATGTTATTTCGTTCTATTTTCACAATAGCCCTGTGAAGTAGGTGCTATTATTATCCATTTTACAATGAGGAAAATGGCTTGGCCAGGTTCACACAACCAATTAAATGTCTGAGGCAGGATCTGAGTCCAGGTTTTTCTGACTGCTAGTCCAGTATGCTGTCTACTGTGCCACCTAGATGCTCATGTACTACCTAGATCTAGTTATGTCGCGATTCTTCTCAAAAGGCTTCAGTGGCTCCCTGCTGCATCACAAACAAAGTTAAAACTCTTCTTTCCTGACATTCAAGGCCTTCACAGCCTGAGATTACACTGTCTAGTTAGCTTTATCTTATATTGTTTGACAACTCTCTACTGTGTTTATCTTGAAATTTGGGTCTTACATCTACCTATGTTTGTATCTTGTCCTTCAATTAAACCATGAGTGATATTTTATCAAAATTCTTTACATTCCCTAGAACTTAGTATGATTCTCAGCACATTAGAGTTTTAATAAATACTGATTGTGATTATTTATGTTTTTTGTTCATTGATTCTGAAATTATTTACCAAAATATTTTGTATTTCTAACTTCTTTCTGTTTGCATCATCAGTTTGACCCTGAGAATCTTGAATAACGGGGTACTGTATATTCCATGTTCCAATAGCCAAGGTCATTGGAAAAGCTAAGACTACAGAGGAATGGAGCCAACTTTCCTGAGTTGTTTACTTGGACTGTTTATGTCACACAGGAAGCCAGAGGTCACATCCCCAGATTTTTTTTCCTACATCTCTTGGTTAAGGGATATTTCAGATATTATAACTGCCTTCTCTCAAAGGTCCTTCCACCCCTATTATTTTTGACAAGGGGGTAAACCTTACACTGATGGGTTAGATGAAAAATTAACTAGTGGAAATATGGGAAAATCTATATGAATATCTAATGTGAAATAAGCAACATAAACAGCGACTACATTAATATAAAAGAAATAACAACAATAATAAAAAAACACAACTTGGTGTAATTACAGTAATTAAGCATGGTCCAAAGATAAGAAAATGTCCTTCACTCCCTCTTTTGTAGGAACACAGGACGATGGATAGAGAACGCTGTATGTATTACCAGACTGTACTGATGTATTGGTTAGTTTTTCTGAATTTCTTTTTTTTTTCACTTTTCTTTTCCTAATTCTTAGGGGGTTTACCTCTCTTGGTAAGGGAAGAAAGTGGAATGTATTTGGAAATGAAGATAATAGAAAAAAATAATACATACATTAAAAAAAATTATCCTTTGGATGCAATAAAGAAAACCAACTATGTCCATAGCACTTACCATAAATAAGGCATTTTCAAGTCTAAATGGACAATTATATAAAGTTCCAGGCCTGGAGTCAAGATGACCCCTCTTCCTGAGTTCAAATCTGGTCTCAGACAGTTACTAGCTGTGTGGACATGGGCAAGTCACTTAACCCTGTTTGCCTCAGTTTCCTCATCTGTAAAATGAGCTGGAGAAGGAAATGTCAAAGCACTCCACTATCTTTGCCAAGAAAACCCAAATGGGGTCACAAAGAGTTAGACATGACTGAATAGATGTTTGTCTAAAACAAATATATATTATTTAAATCTTTAAAAATATTTATTATTTAAATGAAACCTATCATAATGAATTGTTATTAAAAAGTAAATAATCGTTCCAATTATCTTTTCTGTAAATACAGATTATCACATAGAGAGTTCTCTTAAAACAGGGTAAATAGATAATTATGACAGAAGAGCTTACTTCAAACAAATTATGTTAATTAATAACAAAAGTACCTTAATTAATGAATTAACAATTAGTTAATAATAATAACATTCTAGATGTTATTATTCATTACCAGATACTCTTTATACTTCTTTAGTCAGTCAGCATACTCCATTCTGTATTATATTTATTTTGTATACATGTCTTATTATTCCTCTTAGATTATGAGCTCCTTAAATGAAAGGATTATGTCTAATACTTCTCTCAGAGCCTGAAACAATACCTTGGATGTAGTGCTTAATTGATGAATGTTTGTTGATCTGTTGACTCCGTGGCTCTGTGTGTGTGTGTGTGTGTATGTGTGTGTGTATGTCATACTGGATAGAGAACTGGCCTTGGAGTCAAAACAACATAGGTTCAAGTCCTGACATAACATTGTTGTATGACAATAGGCAAGTCCTTTAATCTTTCAATATTCTAGGCAACTCTGTAAGACTATAAGGCAGAAAAGGTGCAGACCTGCACTATTAGGAGGAGTTTCCTTATCTGGGAGCTCCCTATAATAACTAAATCACCAATCCAGTTCCTATCCTATATATGACAGAGACAGAGTCAGACAGACAGAAACAGAGATAGGGAGTCACAGATTAACATGGGGGAAAAAGAAAACATTGCTATGCTAGCCAAAGATCCAAGTCCATTTTTCCTAAAAATTAAGGATCAAGATAGCAGAAACATCACAAGTATGTTGCCAATGCTTCTATTCTATTATTATCCTTTTTTGTTGAATGTAATGCACATAGAGTTGTGTGAAACAGAATCTTTCTATTCATGGAAAAGAGCAGACTAACATTCAGTGTCATGTTTAACATTCTACTACACAGAAAAGGAGAATGACAGGTTATCTTGCCAGTCTTCTTATGTCCAGCATTTGAGAGAGAAAGAATGACTGAGTCACAGCAAAGGTGGAACCAGAAAATACCTAGTCCTAAAGTCCCAGGGGTGGCAAACCTGCAGCCTCAAGGCCACATGTGGCCTCTAGGTGTGGCCCTTTGACTGAACTAAAACTTCCCAGGACAATTCCATTTATTAAGAGGATTTGTTCTATGAGGTTTGGATTCAGTCAAAGACATACTTGAGGACCCAGAGGGCCACATGTGGCCTTAAGGCCACAGGTTCCCCAACCCTGTCCTACACCCTAACTCTCTATGATTTAGGGCGATTTCCATACCCCTATAGGACTAACTCTACACATAGGGACTGAGTTAAAGGGAGGGTAAAGATATGAGGTATAATGTTATTACATCACTTTTTTTTGCAGGTTTGAATCCATCCTTACATTTTTCAGTGAATCTAAAGCATCACTGAGATGGTACTTTTGTCCATTCTCTTTGAACTGTAGTATGGTACAGTATATAGAGTTCTGGACATGGAATGAGGAGACCTGGGTTTAAGTCATGACTTAAAGTCTTAGTGACTTAAGTCATTAAGTCATCACTGTTTGACCTTGAACAGGCTACTTTACTTCTCTGGTTGTCAGTTTTCTAATCTACAAAATAAGGGGATGAACTAAATTATCTATCCCAACCATCTCTAAGCTTCAAGGGTCCTCATACTCCCCTTTCTTTTATTCTCTCCCTTTAGGTAGATACTGCAGCAAGGAAGCTAAATATTCAGTATTTATAAGGATAGTTAACTATCCCAATTCCACCTCCCCCCCCACTGCTACTCTTCCTCTTTTCTTCCTCTCTCTCTCTCTCCCCTCTCTCCCTTCTTCTCTCTCTCTCTGCATAGAAAAAATCCTATCATATGCAACATCTCATCAGATTCCTCCATTTCCAACATCTCACCAAATTTCTCCATTTACTTGGCTATAATACTAGGTGGGGGGGGGGGTAATATGAGGGAAGTTAAAGAAAGCTCTTTTCTACTCTGTGCTTAGACGACACACACCTTGGCATAAAGAATGTATCAGGCCCAGTGCCACTAGTTGAAAATAACAGTGAATCTTAGAGGCCTGAGGGTATTTTTATGTTTCCTTTCAATTCACTATTCTTCTTTCTTCATTTTTCTAATTTTATTAACAACTTTGAGGTATATTTTTCAATGTCAAGATTATCACTGAAAGATATTTTGTTGGAATTTAGTTCTGAACCTTTGATAAAGGAGGAAAGTTAGTAACAGTATAAATAAAGAAAATGAAGATCATTTATGACAATATGAAAAATGCAGATGAAGAAACAAGACAGAATTATGGGTATGGTGGGTCAAAGGTAAAAAGATGAAATTTGTACTTGACATGAAAAAAGAGTGGGAGGGAGGTAGAGAAAGAAAGAAAAAAGAGGAAGATAGTAAAAAAGAGAAGAAATAAAGAATGAAGTGGAAATGAAAGAAATTCAAGTCAAAAAGAATGAAAACTATTGCAAATGGGAGAAATATCAACAGAGGCTTTTTGATTATTAAGTGCTTTTCATAAATTACCTTATCTGATAGTCATATAATAACAATCTTGTGGAGTACCCTCATTTTATAGATGAAGAAACTGAGGCCTACGGTCACCACAGTTCATAATTATCAGAACTGGAACTTGAATAGTCTGATTCCAAATCAAGTGTTTCTTCCACTATACCACAGTGCTGAACAGGAAAGAAAACTTGAAGAGTTAAAGGCAAAAAAAAGTAGCCATTACTTTTGCTATTTTTATTATTGTTTAGCTAACATTTGCTATTTTGAACTATACCAATGGGTAAGAAAAAAGAGCTTTTTAAAAGATGTTGTCAAGTTAAAATAAGAGAATATTTGGCAAAAACCTGGGTAGGAGAGAAAAGAGGTGAAAGAGTCAGATTTCAGACACTGTAGACAGAAGAGCTGGTGGAATTACTAACATCGATAGGAAACAGAGAGAACACAGTCGGAAAGATGAGTAGCTTTCTGTTGTGCAAACCTAAATGTGACAATGAGGCACTCAAAAGCGTACAAATGGTTAAAAAGAGAGGGAATTTTTTAATTCACACATAGTGACAATGGATAGAACATGTCTTAAGATTCCTTAAGTACAGAACAAAGTCAATATGAGAAAATAATCAAAGACTTAGCTCTGGGAGCCTTCCAGAAACCAGAAACATGAAGGCTAAGTGAAGAAAGAATATACATGAAAGGATAACTAGAGATTTTAAAAATAACATACACTTAGTGATTTCTAAAAGTTTCCACTAAAAAATTTATTTATAAGTACTGAGATCTTATAATGACTAGTAAACAAAGACCCTTAGAGTATAAGTTAGAGAAAGAAAAAGTACAAATGTATAATTTGTAAACTTTGGGAAAGGAGTAGTTTGTATAGCCTCCACCTAATACACTAGGCAAATTTCCATGATGCTCTGCTTCCAAGGGTAGGCCACTACTGCTTCCTCTCCCCTCCCTTGCTCCCTACTTAAAAGTGCAAAAAGTACAGATCATTCCATAGACCAGCAAACAGAAGTCTGGGAGCCCTATGGGTGATTCTAACAAAAGACAATGATTCTCTGCAGTTTGTATATACACTATTAAATGTTATGGGTGCTAAAACATTTTAAATAGCTATTTCAACCCCTACCTGAAGCATGAAGATAATAGTCTTGAACCATAAAAGTGGAAAGGTCATCTATTCTACTTTCCTCTTTATTCAGGGTTTCTTAAAAACCTCCTAGAGAATAATGACTTTTGATTATTTTCAATTTCTAGTGATCAGCTCAGGAGTAGACTTTGAAGATTCCAGGTAAATGTACTATAATGATTAACAAATTAACATCCAGACCATGAACTTAAGTATGCCAAATTCAAATAGATTTATAAATAGAACTCTTGGAAGGAGAAATATCTCAAAATAATCAAAATAACTGGCAAAGACTACATGAACTTCCAGTTCATCTTAGACATAAATGAGTGTCATAAGGTTTCACATAATTGTCACCCAGAAACTTCCTTTTCATTGTAATCTTTTTAAAGAGTTTTCTTTTTGAAAAGCATCAATATCAAGGACATTTTTACCTTTTGCTACAACATGAAAAAAACTATCACTGTAACAAAAGAGATTTATAAGTATCATCTCCTTTGATTTACTTCTCTCATTTTAGTTCCCAGATGATATGCCTTCAATTAAAGAAAAACTCTCACTCTATCCACCTCAAAACAAAAGCTTAAGCCCCAAGTAGAGCAGCCAAAACTGATTCCCAAGAAGGCTCTGCCTTCTAAGATTGAAAGCTACATATAGTGCAGTCAGCCAGAAAGAGGACAGTATGAAATGCAGGGACAATCATAAGCAGAACAGATGGTAGGTTTTTCTGTAAACTATGAATGATATGCCTCAAAACATAAACTTCATCTGATCTGACTGCTTTTAAACTACTATCTAACAATGGCTTAGATAAGCAAGATGGAGGCATTGTTTCTAGAAAGCCCCAGTTAATATGCACCAAATGGTTACATGACACCTGGACCTCTATCCTTCTTCAGCAGGAAGAATAGATGATTTTGAGTCAGAGGAACTGGGTTAGCATTCTGTTTTTGCCATTTACTATCTATGCCACTTTATCTCTGAGTCTGGATTTCCTTAGCTGTGAAATGACAAGGAGGGGAAGTGGACTAGATGATCTTTAAAGTCCCTTCCAACTCTAAATTTATGATTCTATGATTGACTCCCACATAACCATGAATAATTTTGTCATTCTATCAAGTTTGCACCTGGTCCCTGAGAGGATAATATATAGGACTGGTAAGTTTGGGTTAGAGGAGGAAAGGGATAGGGACAATGACAAATCCTGGGTGGCCTGGGAACAACTAAGGAGGGGAAGACTCAATATGAAATATGGAGTCTAATGGAAAATTCTAACTGTATGCGTCTTGGAAGAAGAAGAACCAGAAAACAACTTATCTAGGATTTTTCTTAATGCCAATTTTCTCTCCTTGAAGCTACAGGGCTAGGTTTAGATGCAAAGGCTCTTGAACCATCCATCCATTCCCTTTTCTGGAGATAAACGCTAACTGACATTCAGCAAAGCGTTTTTAAGGAATGGAAGGTGAGGACAACTGTTGGAAAGAAGAATACATATATATGTATATATACACATATACACACAATACACACACATACATATATATGACACTATGCACACATACATATCATAGGTGTGTACATAGGGTGCATAATGATTTTTATGATCATACAGATAGAAACAGACCAGTCTCAAAATTGAAATGAATTCATTTTTAAAGTGCTTTAAGGTTTACCAAGTTCTTTCCTTGGAGTCACCTCCTGAAATATAGATAATATTGTTTCCATTTTACAGATGAGGCACAGAATAAGGCAATTTATCTGAAATCACAGGGCTATACATTTTAAAGAGGAGACGAACTCAAGACCGGTACTTTCTTCCACCACAGACAGCCCATACCCAAATTCATTAGTTTCATGAGATATGGTCACCGTAGAAAGAAACTGAAGTGTTAAAAGAAAGAGCTAGGAGGTGGGAAGACAGTTCCTTACTGACAAGGTCTTCTCCTTGAAGATGGCCAGACTACTCCGTGGTCATAACTGGAAACAAGGGTACTGGCCTGAGTGGGTGGGGCGGAGGGGGGACGGACGGACAGACGGCAGGCCCTGGGTCGGTGACTAGCCTAGCGCGGTGGGTGGTGGAGGGCGGACCCCCGAAGGGCTGGGCGGGGGACCGGCTTCCACGGAGCCCTCGCGCTGCGGTCCCCAGCCCGGGTGAGGAGCGTGTCCTCGGCCGTGTGCCCGGGGCTGTGACTGCGTGGGGCCGAACACCGTGGCTGGGCTGCCTCCCGCTCGACGGCCGCGTTGCTACCTTCACACACCCCGGTGGGGGCTCGCGCGGACCCGCGGCCACCAGGCAGCCCGGGGCAGGGCTGGCTGGGGGGACGAGGTAGGGGGTCGGAGCGCCGAGCCTTTCCCGCCGGGGGTGCCCGCGCACGCGCGCAGCAGACCCCTCCAGGCGCGGGGGGAGCCGGGCCGGGGGCCTCCGCCGCCCCTCGGCCCCCGGCCCTCCGCGGTCCCTGCCCCGGCGCTGCCTCGCGCACTCACCATGTCTGGCCGCGCCTCTGGAGCTCGGGCCCGGGGAGCGGAGCGATGCGCTGTCCAGGGTATCCAGCCTCCCTCTGCCCGCGCGCGGGCGCGCCCTCTATAAGATTTTACACACGCGCGCTCACACGCTCACACCCACCCTCTGGGCTCGGCCTTGCCCCCGCCTCCCTTTCGCGCCTGCCTCCCTCCCTCCCTCGCCCTCGCGGTCGCGAGGCTCCCAAGGCTTCCCCTCACGCTCGCACTGCGCTCCTGTCGCGCCCTCTAGGGAAGGGAAGCCCTCACTGCAGGCACGGGGAGGAGGGAGCGAGGCGAGGGGGCGGGGCAAGGGAGGGGGCGGGAACGAGGAAGAGGAGCCCGCCTGCCCGCCCTCCTGCAGGCCCTGTCCTCTCCAACCGACACCTCCAGTTACGCCTTACCTTACCCCTTTGGCGCCCGTCGCCTTCCTCGCCACCGGGGGTCTCGAGTGCCCCGCCACCGCCACCGGCCCCTCGCAGCCAAGGCTGCTCCTCCGCCGGGCCTGCGGCTTGCAGGTGCCTCTGAACCTAGCCCAAAGAGACAAGACAGGGCTTAGCTGGGGAGCGTGGAGAGAGCGAGGGAAAATGTGTGCGTGTGGAAGGTGAAGCGGTCGCTTTTCTGGCTTCATTTCCCCTCTTCTTCAGAAGCAGAGTGGTCCAAGGGTCCCTCCTCCACGAGACTGCCCCCGTTGCGGTGTTTTCGTTTGGCTAACTAGTTGGGGCTGGCAGTGGGAATGGGCTTTCTGTGGTGGTGTGATATGCACCCCAAAGCCTGGCATTTGTTCTGCACCCCACAATCCAGCCCAAGCAGATCTGACACCTATTTAAATCTCAGGCTCAGTGCCAGACACTTAAATGGACAAAGCGTGCCTCCCTACCCTCCTGGAGGTTACTCAGGTCTTGTTTCATATGTGACGGGAATGTGAGGTTTGGGGGACACATGTTTGGGAGTTGGAGACCAATCTCTTTTCCTTTTGCTTTATTTCCCCCCCTTAAACACTAAAAACTCGAGCTTATTGTACCTATTATACAGGACATTTGAGTAATTTGGGACAGAGGGCGTATAAGGACGCTTAGGACCACCACAGCTGACCACCCAGGCATCTAATACAACTGCATACCTAGCATTCCTGCAAATGGGTCAGCTAAAGTTATAGTCTCAGAGCTCCTTGTAAGAGGGCATTGTCTGAGTCCTTGGAGCCTGCCGATAAGAATGATAACCTGTGGTTTCTGAGCTGTAATAAATTGTCATATGATCACCTTCTTTGCAGTCACACTTTTATCTTTTTCTTAGTGAGTACCAGGTGCAGCAGATCCAGCACCAGGTTATGTTCCTTAAAAGAGGTGAATGTCTTTTTGACGATCAATAGATTATTTTAGATATATCAGCTCAGTGTCACAGCACCTCAAAAGCCAGCATTCAACCCAAAGGACTCAGCAACCAATTTTCTATACAGCATTCATATATTTTCTAAGAAGAAAAATTCAGTTTTTGTGGGTACCCAGGTTATAAAGAATCTGAATATTAGTGCCATGGTGCCTTTAGTCTGGCATGACATAATGCAAATACTTTTGTCTATTGCATTCTCAAGCTTCATTCTCCTCCTCTACAGCTGTGAAAGATAACCAGTCTGCAGACAGGTTAAAAGCTCACTTTTCACTGCAACATCACTCCTCCCGAATTCTTGTAATCTTTTCCTCCATCTATGGAACTCACCCCTCCTTCGGGGATTAGAAAATTTTGTGCCATCAGGTCTGGCCGCCCCTCTCCTTCCCACCCACCTTCAAGGTCCCATGAAAACAATATCAAGACGAATAGTAAAACAAACCGAAGTAGAAGGGACCAAGAGGCCAAGTAACCTGATCTATAGCTGAACAGGAATCCCCTCTAAAATAGCGTAGGAAGGCAAATTGATAAACTACTGTATAAATGTCAGATATAAATTAGGTAGCATTTGTACCTAGTACAAACATCAATGGTAATGGATTTTATGCTGAGGAAGGTATTAAAATATTTGGTGCCCTGAATAAGAAAACAAATTAGGCAGTTATTGCACCACTTATCTAGGTGGGTAAAGCTGTGAGTTAAGAGTTAAGATTTATGGGCTTGAAGCTCCCAAGACAACGAGCAAATCATTCAGATCTGTTGTTTTGATACACTGTACACTGTTAGTAAACTTCAACAACACACTTGATATGTCTATTACTCCTCTCATTGCACTTGAGTACACATTTACATTTTCCTCTATGGGATCTGGGCTTAGTAATTTTTTTTCTACACAGCAGATCAGCTGGATTGCACATTTAATTCTGGGTTTTGACAGTCAAAAGCACTAGAGATCTCAATTTTGCATTCAAGTCAATCGTTTCTGTAGACATGATCTTTACAATCTATTTTTCTCTACCACTTGATTTTCATGTGATTATTCTGTACTATAGTTTTCATAATAAAAGTGTGTGAAGGAGTATGATTTGATTGTGATCCCTAACCCCTGCTAATCACAGAAAATAAGGGACAGATAACAGAAATAACCAGGCATTAATATGGTAATGAAACTTATCCTATTCCATGCTATCTCTTCTACTTAGTGGAAAGTAGTTCTCAGATTGAATTGGAAGGTTAGCTGTACATTTGCTTGAAAATGTTTGGCCATAATCTTGGAGGTCTTTAAAATGCTAATCCTCATGGGAAACATAAGTGATGTAAAAAAAAGAAAGATGTCAATAATAATTTTTTTAAAAAAAAGCTAAACCTGCCAAGTCCTGCGGACAGCAAAGTAGAGCATTGTAGGAATTACCTTTGTAGAGGTGATCCCTCTATGTGTACTACATGACAGTAGGTGAGGAAGTTTTCTCTCCTTCCCCTTATCAGCTGGGACATCTAGCAGGTGTACTAATCTACCAGTAGGAGAGACCACATCCAACAGGGAACAATTTGGAAAGCTGAACAGTTCAAGAAAGGAATCAGAGACACCTTCTCCAGAAGGAAATAATATATTGAGGTAGTCTTCAAGGCAGGAAGAAGATTCGAGTGAGAACTTTGGCAAAAAGGAAGAAAGTCAATTATGGATTCCAGGGATAACTAATGCCCTGACTATTTAAAGCTGAGCTTCAGAGAGGAGTAGACAGACTCAGGGAGTCCAGGTGAGCAATCTACCCAGCAGAGACAAGGAGGAGCAGCATGAGAACATATTGGGAAGGAAAAGGATTTGGGGCCTTGCAGTACTAGAGACCACCTTAGCCACGTGTGTTCCCTCTTAATGTGTTGAGTTCATTATCAGTGTACTCTAAGTTCATTCTTACCATACGTGGATTTGTCAAAATATGTCCCAGATTCATGAGGAGGAATTTTTTTTGAAGCTCCTGTCCTTAAAAATGTCATCTTAGTAAAAATCTTTGCTTTGACTTGATTGGGTCTTCTGGCTAACTATTAAAGGTTAGCACATCAGGGAGTGATTATGAACTAAAGTTTTAGGAATTCAGACCTATAGTACTTTAAACTTAGGGGCAGTTAGGTGGTGCCGTCGATAGAGCACCAGTGCAAGAGTCAGGAGGACATGAGTTCAAATGTCACCTCAGACACTTGACACTCACTAGCTGTGTGACCTTGGGCAAATCACAACCCCAATTGCCTCATCCTGGGTCATCTCCAGTCATCCTGATGAATATCTGGTCATTGGATTCAGATGGTTCTGGAGGAGAAGTGAAGCTAGTGACCTGCACAGCCCTCCCTCACTCAAAACAAAGTCAAGTGCAAATCATGTCATTATTTTTCTGATGGCATGGTCTTTGGCAACGAAGGAGGAACACACACATACTTTAAACTTAAAATAGTAGTTGGGGGACCCAACCTTAAAAAATGAATTCAAGCTGGGTGGAGAGAATGGTAGAGATAGCTCCTAGAGATTGCTACAAAAGGTCAAATTTTAAAAATCATACTTTTAGTGGGGTATTGAGGGTATTATTATTTTTTTGAAGATAAATTTTTGTTCATTAAATGCTCTAGAAAACACTGCTTCATAAAAGCATATTACAAGGAAAGAAAAATCTTTAATACAGATCCTTTTAGTTTTAATTCATTCATTATACTGTAATTTCTACTAGAAATGAAAGCCTTCATTTGGATTTTAAAACACATTCAAGGTCATTGGAAATTTTACCCTCACTAACAATTCCATATTTGGCAATGCACTGAATTGTTACAACCCAAAGAGCTGGGTCTAATCAAGAGGGTTCAGATTCATTTCCTTTGAGAAAGGCTTACCATACTGTAGAGAGTCTAACAAATTTAAGCAGTGGAAAATGTTTCTATATGCATGTATGGTTGACATTTTGTGCTATAAATGCACTTATCTTTTTCTATTCTTTTAGGAGAAAGGACTGGGAATCGCTTAGAGACATTCAGCTCTAATGGAAAGTACAGTGGACTTAAGTGCCCCCAAACCTGCGTTTAAGTCCTACTTCTAGTATTTACTAGATGTTAAGCTCTTTGAGTCTCTCAGTTTCCTCATCTATAAAATAGGGATACTGCTCTTTGCACCATGTATAGTAAAATATTGTTAGGAGGATCAAATGATAGAATAATCTGTAAGTGCTTTGCAAGGGCTGCCATGTAAATAAGAATTGTTATTCTTGAAAATAGCTAATTGGAAAGGATTAGCTATGAAAATAACCTATTGAACTTTCTTTAAATTTTTTTTTTTTGCTTATTGTAGTAGTAAGTACTACACCTTAGGAAGTTATCCTCCTCTTTTTAAACAATTTAAAGAAATTAATTTCCATAGGAGTTTCCAACCTTTATATGACAGAGAGCTATTGTAGTCATTACCTAAAGTCTTATGATTGACTAAGAGAGGGGAGACAGCAGATGGGTCAATCTCATTTTAATAGGAAAAATTAAATGGTACCAGACACATCTACCTTCCTCTGTCAGTTAAGAATGTTTTGCCTGTGCTCCTCTCTCCATATCTTTCCCCCCAAATGGCACAAAATTTAAAATTTAAAATAAAAATAAATTTTAGAATGATCTGAACTGTGATCTTATAGTTTGTCATGTTCAGGTTATTTATACCCTAACTAAAGGTTAAAGGATTTGAACATTTCAAGAAGTCAATCTGAGGAAGAATAATTGGTTAATTAGAACTGGGAACCTATGCAAACATATATCCCAATGCATTGCTCCTAACTATTCATTCTTAACACATTAATCAGCATGTACCTGAAGTTAGAATAAGCCTAATGAGGTAATGACTGATTCTAGTAAATTAATAATTTATCTCATTGGGACCCTGGGAATAGAAGCCATTGCTTCCAGAAGAAATAGATTCCGAATTGAGGATTCAGTAGATGAAGGGTCTATTTATCAAGTATAAATGCAACTAGTGGTACAGTTCCTAGAGTGCTGGTCCCTGATTCAGGAAGACCTGAGTACAGATATGACCTTTGATACTAGCTGTGTAGACCTGGACAAGTTACCTCATCTCTGCTTGCCTACAGCTGTTATTAGGACCAAATAAATTAATATTTGTAAGAGAAGCTCCAGGCACATAGTAAGCATTCTATATCCCCTTCTGTCCCTGCTCCTAAACATAACCTTAGAGATCATTCCTATCATTTTAAAGCTGATGAAACAGAAATGCAGAAAGTTGAAATTACTTGCTCAAGTCATGCCACTAGTTAAGAGGCACAGCCACGATGACTTGAACCTGAAGCATTGTCAAGATAGAACGCGAACTCTTTAAAAACAAGGATAGTTTCTTTTTTTGTCTTCATGTCTCTGGTGCCTGGCACAGGGTAGGGGCTTAATAAGTACTTCTTGACTAGCTTAACTGATTGATTAATTGATTAAACCTTCTGACTGGAATCCTGGGGCTTTTTCCAATAGCACGTACTGTTTCTCATGTTATTGTCAAGTGCATATATTAATTGTTACCAGGGGCAAATCACTTAACCCTGTTTGCCTCAGTTTCCTAATCTGTAAAATGAGCTGAAGAAGGAAGTAACAAACCACTCTAGTATCTTTGTCAAGAAAAAACTCTGACACAAAAAGTCAGATGCAACTGAAAACTACTTAACAACATATAATTATATTAATTTTATCAATCTTTCAAGCAGCTGAGAATACATTAGTGAAGAGGTTTTACTCTCTTTACTAATTTACTCACTTTACACATTAGTGAAGAGGCCTAATTATGCAAATTAGAACCCATCAGTAATTTAGTGGATAATGCATCTACTAAGTGATGGAAAAGATCAATTTTTTAATTGAAAAAAATAGTTTTAAAATATTAAGTAATCTAATTTAAATTTATCTCAGGAATATTTGAATCAAACATTCAAAACATAATTAATTCCAAGACTACATAAATTATTTGTAAAAATAGAGGAAGAAGTCATCCTTACATTTATTTTATGAAATAAATATGGTCCTGATATGTAAATCAGGGAAAGATGAGACAGAAAAATTGTAGACCAATATTTCTAATTAATGTTGATGCAAAAATCTTAAAATAATAGCAGACTCCAAGAAAATCTTCAAAAGAGTATGCACTATGTTAAGGTTGGATTTTATGCAAGAAATGTAGAGTTGCTTTTTTATTAGGAAGATTATGAACATAATTGAACATGACAATAACAAAAATGTTTTTCTTTAAAAACCACTATTATATCATTAGATTCAAAAAAGGTTTTGAAACAGTACAACAGTCATTTATGTTTAAAAACACTAGACAACATTGGAATAAATTCATCTTTCCTTAAAATGGTAAACTATAAGTATTAAAGACCAACAATTAGGATTATCTATAAAGTAAGGCAAGGATGCTTATCATCACCCATATTATTTAATATGGTTCTAGAAATTCTAATTATATCAATAAGAAAAGAAAAAATAAATAGAAAGAACTTAGTCAAAGAGAAAATGAAATTATCACTACTTAAAAATAATGTGATGGCTTAGTGACCCCTAGAGATGCCACTGAAATTAATTCAAATAAGCAAAAACTTCAGTAAAGTAACAGAATATTAAATAGACCCATAAAATTCACAAAATTTTCTGTATATTACTAACAAAATTCAACAGGAAAAGATTGAAAAGAAATCCCACCTAAAATAAATACAGATTTTGCATAACATCTGGAAGTCCAGCAACTCAGGACTTGCAAGAATATAAATTTTAAAAACTTTACAGCAATAAAATAAAATTTAATTAATTGAAGAGATATTGACTTCTTAGAGTTGGGTCCTTACAATATAATAAAAATGATGATGCTATCCAAATTAATCTGCAGAATTAGTGCCATTGCATCAGAACACCAAGTGGTTATTTATAAATGCAGATAAAATAATAATAATAAAGTTCATCTGGAGGAACACAAGGTTGAGAATCTTAAAAGAAATAATGAGAAAAAAATGGGAAATCGGTCTAACCATAATGGAATTATACCTGAACTATAAAGCTGTAATTATCAAAACAATTTGGTACTATCCAAAAAATTAAAAAGTTGATCAATAGAGTTGTTTTGCCATTGCCAAAGAGATCAAGACATTGGTCAATGCAAAGACCATATTACAAGTGGAACAGATAAGGTAAACAAGATCCAGAAGCAATTGAACATAGTATAATGTTTAATAAACCCAATGAAACATACTACTCAGGTGAGAATTTCCCTTTTGACGAAAATTATTGGGAAAACTACAAAGCAATCTGGCAGAAATGTTGTTTAAAAGTAATAGCTAACTTTTATATAGTGCTTATGATGTGCCAAGCCCATTACTACACTTACCACTGTGCTAAGTACTTTATCCTCACTTGAGCCTCACAACAGTCCTGGGAGGTAAGTACTATTAATCCAGGTTTTACAGATAAGAAAACAGAGGTTAAATGATTTTCCCAGGGTCACACAGCTAGTAAGTATTTGGATTTGAATTCAGGTCTTCCTGACTCCAGGCCCAGAGCTCTATCCACTGTGCCTCCTAGCTCATTAGACCAACATCTTATGCTACATAGCCCAATAAACTCCAAATGTGCATGTCTGGTCAAATGATTAAAAGAGAGGCTATGGATGAGGGAAGATAGCTTCATGACTATGGATAGGGGGAGAATTATTATCTAAAGAAGGATGCTTCTAAAGAAGGATCATAAAAGGTAAAATGAACAATTTTGATTATATTAAATTGAAAAACTCCACAAACAAAATAAATACATTAAGAATCAGAAGGGAACCAAAAAATTGGGAAAATGCACAACAAATTTCTCTAATAAAGATAGAACATTTAAAATAAGCTAAACGGATACAAATATATAAGAATAAGAGCCATTTCAAAATATAAATGATCAAAAAATATGACTGAGCAGTTCTCAAATAAAGAAATCCATGCTGTCTACAACTATGTGAAAATAAAATATTCCAAGTCACTAATAATATGTTTTTACCTGCTATTGAAAAACATTGGGCAATTCATATTATTGCTAAGAACAAATTAAGACATGGGTCTATTATGTTGAGACATGACAGCTAATAACTCTGATAAAGATGTCTTCAGGAGAAGGAACCTTTGTTTCACAGAATTTTGTGATCTGAGATTTGAGTATGTCTTCAATTAATGCTCTATATTCATAAGCATAAACAAATGCTTATTTTTTTACCTATAACTTTGGATTGCCCTGTGGCTCTGTTTCCTTCCATTAGTGCAAACAATAAAAAAAATGAAAGTATTAGAAGTGTTTGCCTCATTAGGTGTCAACATTCCAAAAGATGGCAAGTTTATATTCTCTTCTACTAAATGACCTCTGATGAGTTCCTTTCTAAACATGAGATTATCTCTTTCTAATTTGTGATTTATATTTCATAATTTTAGATCTGAGGAACTTTAATTTTTACATCAGCTTTAGAAAATTGAACAAATAGACCTGTTAATTTTTTTATGCTGATGCTGGCCTAGGGTTTCTGAATAATTTAATAGAGATCACACCCAAAAGATGTTAGTCTGTTTTAAACCATTTATTCATAGAGTTCAAAAGACAGCCGTGGTACTAAGGAAAATCTAGCAAATTCAAGATAGGTACCAGGTATTAACATGAAACAGAGTATTCTAGGATTTTAACTGATTCTTTTACTCCGGTGGTTAGTCTGGCTACACAATAACACTGTACTGAAACAGATAAAATTTTGCACAATCAACAGGAGTCTATGTTAGCAGAGTCCAAGATTGTGTCATACTTGTCTAGACAACTAGATCTTGGAGAGTTAGAGGTGGGGGTAGGGGAAAGAGATTGGGGCTAGAGAAGCTGATGAATGATTTGTTTGAAACAAAGGTCAATGAATGTTGTGACTTATTTTATGATTGGTTATAAACTCTTGCACCACTTATTCCAGTCATTAAAATTTTGTCTCTTAATAAAAGAAGTTGTTATCACTGTAAAAGCAAAAGAACATTTGAGGCCAAATTCAACTGGAGATTTTATGAGTTTAACACAGTTCTTAGATATGGGAAGACAGGAGTGGTAATGCTAATGGGAAGCATTTTTAAGATTGGAGAATAATTGGCAATCAAATGAGTCACTTTAAAAAAAATAATAATAACTGTCTTTTAAAGATTCCAAAATCTTTCCTTATACTGTCAACTTTATTTCACACACTATGATCTGACTCAAAATTTTGGTTGTCATATTGATATTGTCACTGTCCCCTACATACAGTAGAGGACACATTGAATGAATGAATGAAAAGTTACCTATTATGTGTCAGATACCATGCGAAGTGCTGAGAAAACTAGGGAAACCTCTATGAGCTGATACAGAGCAGAGTAAGAAGAACCAGGAGAAAAAATTTATACAATGAAAACAACATTACAAAGAATAACAATTTTGAAAGACCTCATGAGGTTGATCAATGCAATGAACAACTATAATTTTAGAAAACTAATGATGAAATATGCTACCTACCTCTTGACAGAGAAATGATGGGCACATCCATCCACATTTCCATCATTTCTAGATGGAAAAGGAGGTACAAAAGCTCACTGAAGAAAATAATTCCTTAAAGATTAGAATGAAGTGGATGGAAGCTAATGACTTTATTAAAAATCCAGAAATTATAAAGCAAGGCCAAAGGAATGAAAAAAAATCAGACAAAGTGAAATATCTCATTGGAAAAACAACTGATCTGGAAAATAGATCCAGGAGAGACAATTTAAAAATTATTGGACTACTTGAAAGCCAGGATCAAAAAAAGAGCCTAGACATCATCTTTCAATAACTTACCAAGGAAAACTGCCCTGATGTTCTAGAACCAGAGGGTAAAATAGATATTGAAAGAATTCACTAATCATCTCCTAAAAGAGATCCCAGAAGAAAACCTCTTAGAAATATTATAGCCAAATTTCAGAGCAACCAGGTGAAGGAGAAAATATTGCAAGCAGCCAGAAAGAAACAATTTGAGTATTGGGGAAGTACAATCAGGATACCACAAGATCTAGCAACTTCTATATTAAGGGATTGGAGGGCTTGGAATATGATATTCCAGAGGTCAAAGGAGCTAGGATTAAAACCAAGAATCACCTCCCCAGCAGAACTGTGTATAATACTTCAGGGGGAAAAATGGTCATTCAGTGAAATAGAGGACTTTCAAGCATTCTTGATGCAAAGACCAGAGCTGAATAGAAAATTTGCCTTTCAAATATAAGAATCAAGAGAAGTATGAAAAGGTAAACAGGAAAGAGAAATCATAAAGGACTTACTAAAGTTGGACTGTTTACATTCCTACATGGAAACATAATATTTGTAGCTCTTGAGATTTTTCTCAGTGTTTAGGTAGTTGGAGAAATTATATACATATAGACAGAGGGCACAGGGTGAGTTGAATAGGAAGGGATAATATCTAAAAAAGTAAAATTAAGGAGTGAGAAAGGAATATGTTGGGAGAGAAAGGGAGAAGTAGAATGTAAGCAAATTATCTCACATAAAAGAGGCAAGAAAAAGCTTTTTCAATGGAGGGGAAAAGGGAGGAGGTGAGAGAGAAAAAGTGAAGCTTACTCTAATCAAATTTGGCTTAAGGAGGGAATAACATGCACACTCAGTTTGATATAAAATCTATCTTAGGAAAGTGGGGGAGAAGAGGATAAGCAAAGTGTAGGGGGGATGATAGAAGGGAAGGCAAATGGGAGGAGGGGGTAATTAGAAGTAAACATTTTTGGGGAGAGACAAGTTCAAAAGGGAGAATAGAATAAATGTGGGCAGGATATGATGGAGGGAAATGTTGTCTTTCACAACATGACTTTTATGGAAGTCTTTTGCATAACTATGTATAACTTATATTGAATTGCTTGTCTTCTCAGTGGGGATGGGTGGGGAAAGAGAAAGAGAAGTTGGAACTCAAAATTTTAAAAATGAATGTTAAAAATTGCTTTTACATGCAACTGGGAAATAAAATATACAGGTAATGGGGTATAGAAATCTATCTTGCCCTACAAGAAAATAGAGGAGATGGGGATAAGAGAATGGAGGGGTGTGAGAGAATGGAGAACAGATTGGGAGAAGGGGTAATCAGAATGCCTGGTGTCTTGGGGTGGGCAGAGGGCAGAGATGGGGAGAACATTTGGAACTCAAAATCTTGTGGAAAAATAAATTAATTAATTATAAAAATAAGGGGTAAAATGAAATTAAGAAGTGAGAGGAATATATTGAGAGGAGAAAGGGAGAAATAGGATGGGGCAAATTATCTCACATAAAACAGGCAAGGAAAAGCTTTTTCAATGAAGGTGAAAAGGGGGAAGGTGAGAGGGAAAGTGAAGCTTACTCTCATCACATTTGACTTAAGGAGGGAATAACATGCACACTCATTTTGGTATGAAAATCCATCTTACACTATAGGAAAGTAGCGGGGAAGGAGATAAGGGGAGTGGGATGGGTGATAGAAGGGAAGGCAGATTGGGAGAAGTGGTAATCAGAATGCACACTGTCTTGTGGTGGGCAGAAGGGAGAGATGGGGAGAAAATTTGGAACTTAAAATCTTGTGGAAGTGTCTGTTGAAAACAAACATACATATATATATATATATATATATATATATATATATATATATATATATATATATATATATATATATATATATATATATTTAAAGTTTCATCTCAGTCCCAGGAATGTTTACACTTCCTTCCTCCCTCTGCCCATCCTTCAAGGCCTGGCTCAAATCTTCACTTTTTCCAGCTCTTCTCCATACTGTTCTTGAACTCTCATCAGATCTCCCAAGCTATGCAGCGTTTGTTTGTTGTCTGTTTCAGATGTATAAGTATTGATGGCAAAGTAGGAGGAGCAGTGTAGCCCACCTTCCCCTACAACTGCTCCAGCAAGCATCTAAGAACAACAGGACAACTAGTGAAATGGTAGGAGAAACTTCAATGGATGATCTTTCCCCCCTGCAGACAAGTGACTGGGGCAGAGCTATGGGACCGAGATGGGCCAGGACCACAGACTCAGGCCTCAAAGCTCCAGAGGCAGGCCCAGAGCTGAGCTTGGGATCAGCCCCAGACAAGACCAAAGCACAGGGTCTTCCAGAGGGGCCGGATAATTACACTACAAAGGGGTCATTCAGAGCATATTGTGAACTCAGTCCCTGTCCCAGAATAACAGCAATGGAATCTCCCAGAAATTAAAGACTCAGTTCCTAGAGTTTCCAGCCAGGCCAACACTGCAAGGCTGTCCAGAGACTCAACCCAATGCCCAGAATTCAGCATCTCTCACAGGGCCTGGCACATAGTAGGTGCTTAGGACAGGTTCTGATCTATAGCAATCTTTTAATAAATGCTTGTTTTTGCCAAGATGGTGGAGTAGAAGGACGGATGTTTACGAGCTCCAACCCACAGCCCATAGAATTAATGTAAAAAGAGATCCGCATAAATTCTGGATCACTGAAAGGTGTGCAGAACCAGAGTGGAAGAGATTTCCGTGCCAGAGAGCCCTGGAGACCCGTCCCCAGGGTCCGTCGTGCCCCAGAAAGCAGACCCCACCCCCAGCGCTGCCCTGGCCACGGCCCCGAGAAGCTGACCCGAGCAGGCTTCAGGGATGGAGGCTCTGGCAGCCGGGAAAGTTCCTCTGCCCACAGAAGCTACAGGTCAGTGAGAGAGACGGCTGGCTGCTTGAGGGGAGTGGGGTGTCTCCGTGACTCGGGTCCCCTCGGGAGAAAGTGGTGGCAGCAGAGATGGGGGCAGGAAGCCGCGGAGGCAGAGGTGTGGGCGGAAGCAGAGGCAGCAGCAGAACGGCGGCGGCCCAGGACTCCCTCAGCAGCAGGCAGGATCTTCATTACTGAAAGTCTCTGCATAAACAACTTGAGGGAGCTGAGCCTGGGAGACGGCCCTGCCCCACCCTGCTCCACTACTGAAGGCCTCTGCATAAAGCCCCTGAGGGAGCTGAGCCTGGGAGGTGGCCCTGCCCCCACCCCAGCACCAGAACTAAAGCTTGCTGTGGAAAGCCCATTTGAATCTCAGACCCCAAGCACTAGCTGGGCGGATCTAGGCGGGGGTGGACAGGAATCTCAGAAGTCAAGTAACTGGCTGGGAAAATGCCTAGAAAAGGGAAGAAAAATAAGACTATAGAGAGTTTTTTCCAACAAATGCAAATGTTCCCGACATTCGGATCTGATGACGAGGACGAGGACGTATTCTCGCCATTGGGGAAAGATGTGGAGGGCAGGGCCTCGGTACCCCAGACACCCCAGGGGGATGTCAGGTGGGCTCAGGCCTTGGAAGAGCTCAAAAAGGATTTTGAAAAGCAAGTTAGACAGGTGGAGGAAAAACTGGGAAGAGAAATGAGAGAGATGCAAGAAAAGTATGAAAAACGGGTCAATACCTTGGTTAAGGAGACCCAAAAAAGTGCTGAAGAAAATAACACCTTGAAGACTAGGCTCACTCAATTGGCAAAAGAGGTTCAAAAAGCCAATGAGGAGAAGAATGCTTTCAAAAGCAGAATGAGCCAAATGGAAAAAGAGGTTCAAAAGCTCACTGAATTTAATAGTTCTCTCAAAATTAGAATGGAACAGATGGAGTCTAACGACTTTACGAGAAACCAAGAAATCACAAAACAAAACCAAAAGAATGAAAAAATGGAAGAGAATGTGAAATATCTCATGGGAAAAACAACTGACCTGGAAAATAGATCCAGGAGAGACAATTTAAAAATTATGGGACTACCTGAAAGTCATGATCAAAAAAAGAGCCTAGACATTATCTTCCATGAAATTATCAAGGAAAACTGCCCTGACATTCTAGAACCAGAGGGCAAAATAAGTATTGAAAGAATCCATTGATCACCACCTGAAAGAGATCCAAAAAGAGAAACTCCTAGGAACATTGTGGCCAAATTCCAGAACTCCCAGCTCAAGGAGAAAATCTTGCAAGCAGCTAGAAAGAAACAATTTCAGGACTGTGGAAATACAATCAGGATAACTCAAGATCTAGCAGCTTCTACCTTAAGGGATTGAAGGGCGTGGAATAGGATATTCCAGAAGGCAAAGGAACTAGGACTCAAACCAAGAATTACCTACCCAGCTAAACTGAGTATAATACTTCAGGGGAAGATATGGTCTTTCAATGAAACAGAGGACTTTCAATCATTCTTGATGAAAAGACCAGAGCTGAAAAGAAAATTTGACTTCCAAACACAAGAATGAGAAGAAGCATGAAAAAGTAAACAGCAAAGAGAAGTCTTAAGGGACTTACCAGAAGTGAACTGTTTACATTTCTACATGGAAAGACAATATTTCTAACTCTTAAAACTTTTCAGTATCTGGGTAGTTGGTGGGACCACACACACACATGTACACGCATGCACGCACACACACATACACACACACACAGACAGAGAGCACAGAGTGAATTGAATAGGATGGGACCATAGTTTAAAAGAAATTAAGGTAAATGGTGAGAGAGAAATGTAGTGGGAGGAAAGAGGGTGAAATGGAATGGGGTAATTATATGTCATTTAAGAGGCAAGTAGGAAACCTTTAGTGGAGGGAAAAAGAGGAGAGCTGAGAAAAACAAAAACAAAAAAACAAAAAAAAACAATTAGTTTACCCTCATCACATTTGACTAAAGGAAGGAATAAAATGCACACTCATTTTGGTATGAAAACCTATCTTACAGTATAGGAAAGTGGGGGAGAAGGAGATAAACAAGCGGGGGGGATGATGGAAGGGAGGGCAAAGGGAGGAGGCAGCAATTTGAAGTCAACACTTGGGGAGGGACAGGATCAAAAGACAGAAGAGAAACAATGAGGGGCAGGGTAGGATGGAGGGTAATTCAGTTAGTCTTACACAACACGACTATCAGGGAAGTCATTTGCAAAATTACACAGATAGGGCCTATATTGAATTGCCTGCCTTCCCAAAAGGAATGGGTGGGGAGGGAGGGATGGGGAGAATTTGGAACTCAAAGTTTTAGGAATAACTGTCTAGTATTGCTGTTGCTACTGGGAAAGAAGACAAACAGTTAATGAGGAATAGAAAGTCATCTGGCCCTACAGGAGAAAAGAGAAGATGGAGATAAGAGAAGGGAGGGATGACAGAAGAGAGGGCAGATTGGAGATAGGGAAAATTAGATTGCGTGGGGTATTGGGGTGGGGGGAGGGGATAAAAGGGGAGAAAATTTGGAACCCAAAATTTTGTGAAAATGAATGTAAAAAGTTAAATAAATAAATTAATTTTAAAAAAAAGCTATTAAACTACCATATAAAAAATTTTCAAAAGAGATGAAAATCAAACCAAACCTGAGGGATATAAAAGAAATACATGTGACATAAAAATAAAAGATATGAATAAAAATCTAAAAAAAAAAATAAATGCTTGTTTTCTTCTTCCCAACACAGAGAATATTATGGTCTCAGTACCAAGCAGAGAACAGTGCTAGGCCAGCAGCACCCCTGGAGTTGATTCAACTGCCTTTGCCCAGAACAGGGCTAGGCCAAGCATCTATGTTGCTCTGAATCTGTAAGCATTATAGCTGACAGAAGCTAAAACCAATTACTGTCTACTAGAGTACCATCCAGATGCCAGTCTGCAGCTGTGGTGACTAAACACAAATCAGAGTCTATCTAGAACTGATCTGACCATGCCTTTGAACCGACTTGAAAAGGGCTTATGGAAAGTATAAAGCTCTCTGGCTCGAGCTGTCCCTGTGATCCTTATAAGAATACAGCAATCAATACTCAAAAGTAGAGGCAGAATCCTCAACAAGACAGACCAGTAACATACAAGGCCAATTTATGAAGCACATAGGGTCTTGCCTTAACACAAAGTCCCAAAGCGAAGTCTGGAAGAATGAGTAAATAAACAAAAAAAGAATAAACTGCTATTATGATGCCAAGGATGCTGAAAGGCAAACCCCAAAAAGAAGGTAACCCCAAAAACATCTAAAAGAAAAGTCTCAAAGAATAACCCAGCTTGGCCACAAAATCAGTTGGAATTCTCAGAACAAATAAATTGAGAGTTAAAAATCAAAAGAGTTCAAATAACTTACTTTGAAAAACACTTTCTTAAGTTATTGAAGATAAAAAAGGAGAAAAACAATGTGGTCTTTTTACAGAACTTAGTTGACTAGGAATGAGATTCTTACCCTGAGGTCCCCGATCCCTTTCATTAAGGACTTAATGAAAGGACTCCAAGAACTTGGATGGGGGAAAATTCCATTCCATCTTAATTTTCACTAAACTCTAACTGAAATTTAGCATGTGATCCTTCCAGACCTGCTGACTATCATTCTGTATCTCTTCTGCCCTTGGTTCTCCTCAAAAAGGCCATTTGTACTATATGTTTACTTCCTTTCCTCTAAGCTCTTCTTAACCCCTTACAATCTAGCTTTTGACCTTGTCGTTCCACGGAAAACTTCTCTCTCCAAAGTTATTAATGTCAATTCTTAGTACTCATTTTCCTTGACTTCTCAGCATCTTTTGACAATGTTGATCTTGATACTTTCTTCTCTCTAGGTTTTCAGGACACCTCTCTTTCCTGGTTCTCTTTTCAATCCTATATGACTGTTCCTTCTCTGTCTCCTTTGCTGGATCCTCCTCCAAGTCATGCCCTCTAACTGTAGCTATCTCTCAGGATTCTATCCCGGATTCTCTTCTATTCTCCCTCTACGCTGTTTCCTTTGGTGATTTCATCACCCATGGATTTAATTACCATCTCTCTATGCTGAAGATTCTCAGATCTACCTTTCTTGCCCCAATCTCTGTGCTGATCTCCAGTTTCTCATCTTCAGTTGCCTTTCTGACATCCCAAACTGGATGTCCAGTAAACATCTTAAACTCAATTATGTCCAAAACACAATTCATTGTTTCCCTAAGGCTTCCTCCAACATTTTGTATTTTTTCTATTGCCAGAGAGGTTATCACCATCCTCCCAGTCCCTCAGGCTCACAACCTAGGAGTCATCCTGGATTCCTCACTATCTCTTGCCCTCCCCCCTATCATATCCAAGCAGTTGCCAAGGGCTGTTGATTCCACCTTTGCAATATCTCCATCTCTCCTCTGTCACCACCACCATTCAAGTGCAGACCCTCCTCACTTCACACTTTGATTATTGCAATAGCCTGCTGGTGGACTGGTCTGACTCAAGTCTCTCCCCACTCCAATTCATCTCCCATTCAGCCACTAAAATAATTTTCCTAAAAGGCAGGTCTGATCACGTCACCCACTACTCAATAAACTCCAGTGCCTTCCTATTGCTTCCAGAAGTAAATACAAAATTCTTTGACTAGCATTCAAAGTCTTCATAAACTAATAAGCCCTTTCCTACCTTTCCAATCTTCTTACACTTTACTCCCTACCATATACTGTTCTACCCAAGTGACGCTGGCTTACTGATTATTCCACAAACAAGACACTCTATCTCTAGACTCCCGGCACTTTCTGATTGTCCCCAGTGCCTGGAATGCTCTCTCTCCTCTGCTCTGACAACTAACCTTACAAGAAGCCTTCTCCAGCCCCTCTTCATTCTAGTTCCTTCTTTCTGTTAACTATTTCCCATTTATCCAGTATATAGCTTACTTTGTATATATTTGTTTGGATGTACTCTCTGGCATTAGAGTATAAGCGCTCTGAAGGAAAGGATTGTCTTTCGCCTCTTTTTATATCCCCAGGGCTTAGTCTAGTGCCTGGCACATAGTAGATGCTTAATAAATATTGATCGATTGATTGATATCCTTCAATTATTTAAGAACATGATTCATAGAAAAGGTTCATAGATTTCACCAGAGTGCTAATGGGTCCAGGACCCCACTGAAGATTAAGAACCCGAGGTCTAGGGAAACCTGAGCAACAGGTTCCCACCTTGCTGCTTAAAACACAAACCTGTTACCTATTATTGCTTAATTCTACTTATTCAATGCTTGTTACTGACTGATTTTAATTCTTCCTCTGAAATATACCTGTTAAGAAGCTAGCTTTCCAGAATTAGACCTAACATAGCCTCGTTTCTCTAATAATCAAATTGGCATTATTTTTTCTTACCTTTGTCTTGGGTTATGTAAGTAATTTCAGTTTAACTGTTCTTTTGCGTGTGGGAGGAGGAGGAGAAAAGGGAAGGGGAGTTAAGAGTGGGGGAGGGTGACTCCAACTTCCTGATTGGACAAAAAAGATACTAATTTATAACTGGAACAATAATAAGAATTACAATCCTGTGTGTAGATGAACTTGCTGGTGGGTGGATATGAGTGTGAGAGTGAAATTTTCTCACCTTGTGATTCCTCCTCTCATTGCTGACTGAAAAGGCAGATGGTGATATTCAATCTGCAACTGAAGTTTTATATTCTCAAATGCTCATTCAACCAGTTAGTTAAAGGAAATAAAACCTTGTTATTTCAGCCATTCTCCCCAGCATATTATCTGTTGTTGAATCAATAATAGTTTTTTTAAGTCAATACTATAAAACTACACCAATCTATAAAAGAACAAAAGCAAATGAGCTAAACATGAAATGATAAACATCTTGCTTTTTCTTATTCCTTTATAGCATTTATGGTTATTTTTTTTTTTACCAAGTTAAGAAGATCTTCAGAAGATAGGCTGGTCCAATTCTTAGAGGGCTAAGCTGTTTGGTAGGCTTTCCAAAATAGACTACTATATGTTTTATCCTAAAATCTAAAAATGCCTTTCCTCTCCTTCCACCATCTCCTTACATGCCTAGTCAGAGTGCCTGGGCTTACTTAAATTTAAATAAGTTGCTGGCTAAATGCTGTGATTTTAGGGCCTAGAGAAATCTCAGATTCCCACCATTTTTCCCTTTGCTGCATGTTCATCTTCCCAGAGACAGTCTTCTTTCTTGTCCCATTGCCCCAGGCACCTTCTGTATCTCCTCGTTGATGTCTGAAATTCCATAGTTTGAGACTGATTCATTTTTTTTTTGTCCTTGTGGGCATGGTAAAAAAATTGGATTTGTGTTCCAGTTCTAGTTGTTCCTCTAAGGATTATGACTTGGGGAAAATCACTACACTTAATAATAGCTAATATTATATTTTGCATTCAGAAAATGCTTTACACTTATCTTCCTCATTTGATCCTTGCAACAATTTTGTGATACATGTTCTATGGGTGTTTACTCCATTTTACAACTGAGGAAACTGAGGCTCAGAAAAATTAAATAAGCATTTCGTTAGCAAGTATTTGAGGAATGATTAAAAATCTAACATCCTTTCCTCTACACCACATTGCATGACACTTTTCAAGACTTGCTTCTTCCTAAAAAGAAAAAGGAGGGGTTGGGAATTCCAAGTTGATCTCTAAGGTACTTTAATCTCTTAAATTCTAGGTTTATATGAAATCCCTTTATGAGTAGAATCACATTAAAGCCTTATCAACCATTTACCCTTTAGTGTAAAAGAATGAATATATCTGATACTTTAGAGAAGGCAGGTTTCAGAAATAGAAGGTAAAAAAGAGCTATGGGGGGCAAAAAAGGGCAGAGAGGTGAGGCAGCCAGAAAAGACTTTGAAGACAACACTTTTGTCTAAGGCTAGCACTGCTCTCAGGGACAGGACAAAAAGACTGACATAAAATTTTGAAGTTGGTGTCAGATTTGGAAACTTTTTGGTCATATCTTTGAAACAATGAACAGTTAACATTTTAAAGCATTTACTTTTCAGGCAGGAATACTTTCAAGTTGGAAGTAATACAACTAAACTCTGAACAAGTCAGAATCCAAGGTTCCTTCCTGCTCTAGAGCTATGATTCCATCATGCTGTAACACATATTTTTTAAAAAATCTCAATTATTTTCCGCTCTCCCATGGATTATGAAGAAAAAATAGTTGATTTAATGGGTACCATTTATAGTGAGTTTTATTTGATTGTGAATCTCATTGGAAAAATCAAGGAAGAAGATATCATAGGAACGCACTTGTTTGATATACAAACATAACCCACAATCAATTTTAGATTTGCAGCGGCTGCACTGAAAAAAAGTACACAGTGCAGTTTTTTCTTTCATGAGGAATATTATCACACCATCTTGATTTAAATACTCTCATCAAGTCCCTTGTCAAATGGTCCCTTTGCTTCCAAGCAGAGATTAGTCTATACCTTATTTGGTAAAACAAAGAATGAAAACAGTAGGGGGTTCTATCTTGATTTCTAACTAGTATGAGGATATTTATATATGTATAACTTCTCATAATATCCTTTGTCAATAAGGTTAACTTGTCAAGGTCATAAAAGAATCTTTTGTTTCTTTCTCTTTCCCATCCCCACATTGGGTGTGTGTGTGTGTGTGTGTGTGTGTGTGTGTGTGTGTGTGTGTGTGTGTGTGTGTGTGTGTGTGTTTGGTGGAGCAGGGGGTTGCCACAAGGAATCTAGTCAGACTACACTTCTTCCACAGGAAGAAGGGGAGGGGGAAATCTTATAGAAACAGCTGGAATCACTAAGTCCATACAAGCTCAAAGGAAGCTTCTCATCCCTTATAGAGCTCACAGAACTCCCAAACCTCCAGCTCATCTCAGAACGTCTCCTCATCTCTCCCCTGGCTGACCTAGTTTGAGATTTCTCTGACTTCTCTATTCCCCTCCGGGAAGCTCATTATTAGGAAAACCTCTTCATCAAGATCCTAAAAATCGTTGGGGCTCCATCTCATCACCCCGCTCTGTCCTTCTCTTTGGAGGGTGGAGCTATGAATTTCCAATTTCTATTTAAGGAAGCAGCTAGGCTCAGAACATTTCTTCCCTTCATCCCCCACTGCACCAATTTGGGACGTCTCTGAATTTTCCACTGTGTACCCTACCTCCATCCCTTTCCAGCTTCTTGCTGTGTGTTGCCTTTCCCCAAGAGATGATGAGCACCTTGAGGACTGGCACTGCCTTTCTTATTTTTGTATTTGTATCCTCACCACTTAGCACGGTGTCTGGCACATAGTAGGTGCTTAATGCATGTTTGACTTGCAGAGCTTGCTCATGATTGAGGTATTCAGAGTGAGTTCTGATTACCTGTGATAGAGATGACCAGCTACTGGGTAAGCTTCCCATGTACTATGTCATGGGCTTTGTTCAGGTGGTTGTGTTACAACCTAGTTTATGTTCTCCTTGACTTAGAATATATCAAAAGGTTATATCCAGGGGAGTTTCCTCACCTAGGCAGCTAGGTGGCACAATGTATAGAGTGTCAGAAAGGTTTGAGTTCTACCCTGCCTCAGACACCAACTAGCAGTGTGATCCTGGACAAGTCACTCAACCTCTGTCTGCCTTAGTTTCTTCGTCTATAAAAATGGAAATAATAACTCCCACCCCATAGGGTTATGGTAAAGATCAAATGAAAGTTTAACATATGTATAGTGCTTTGCATGCCCTAAAGTGCCATGTAAATGCCAGCTATTATTATTATTATTTATTGTCATTAATACTATCATTATTCTTTCCCATGAGCATGACCTGGGTTTCTTATCCTTAGACTCAAACTGGCTAATT
This sequence comes from Bettongia penicillata ogilbyi, assembly GCA_023548195.1. Taxonomy (NCBI): domain Eukaryota; kingdom Metazoa; phylum Chordata; class Mammalia; order Diprotodontia; family Potoroidae; genus Bettongia; species Bettongia penicillata. The sequence continues at coordinate 1,991,011 of JAJHZJ010000589.1, forward strand.
GGCTAATTGTGGAGGTAAAGTATTCTAAAGCCCCAGAGTGAGTCCGCCTCTTCCCACTGGATGTTCCAGTGTTCCTGGTATCCCTTAGAGCCATAGCTTTACTAGCCACTAGGATCTGTGCTGGTCACTTGCACTCTTGTTGCGACACATTCAGCACATTCACACCAAGTGACTCAAAACCACAGGAAACAAGGTGGTCAGCTCTGGCTCCCAGGGCCTCATTAACACATTGCCTCTATACCTCCGTGTATTCTCTCTCTCCTCTGCATTCTGTGCATTTACCACAACCATCCAGGAGCACCATCTTCCATCCCTCCCCCTTTGCCTTTCTTGCCTTCCCTTCAATAATTCCTTCCCCCTCCCTTCTCTGAAATTTTAACTTCAAATTGTTTAGAGGACAATAAGAGGGACAGCATTAGATGAAGATACCCCTCTTGGTTACCAGTTAACCCTGACCATGGCAAACAATAGCTGCAATAACTCTTTTCTATTGACTTTCAGAAAGCAGAATGTCATCAAGCAATGCTCTCACCAAGCCTTCAGAGGTTCAGAACTTCAGTGAATATACCAGAAAAACCAACATGGAGAGGGGATATTTGGAGAAGAAAAAACAAATCTTATTTCCCTCTTAAAATTTATAGTGGAGTCAAAAGAGAGAGTGAAGGGATCAAATATATAAGGGGAATAGGGAAATGTATAAATAAATATGGCATACATTCAAGTTGATGGTAACACCTACTGTTTGTGGACAACTATTCAGCTGGTTGCCCATCCAATTGACTAAAGGTTTGTTTCTTAGACCATAATGTCTTAGCAAGATGATAACAGGATGTGGGGTAGAATCAAAAACCTTACTGAAGATTATATTACATGGGCTGCTCTCCTCTTAGCTCATCATTACACAGTGGAATGAAATTAGAGAGACCCAATAGAATTTGCTTTTCCCAAAGCCCACTTTTCCCTTTTTTGTTAGTTTTGTTTTAAAGTTCTTATCTGAATTCTTCTAGCTTTCCCTAAGAAGAAAGTTTTGTGGCTTTCTCATAGGAAAATAAGCATGAGTGACCACATGGAGGTAATGTGAACCATTTACTACAGAGCTGGACCTGGAGTTAGAAAGTTTGGTCTTCAAATGCTCCCTATAACATTAGCCACGCGAAATGTGGACAAACTGCTTTACCTCCATGAGTCTCAGTTTTCTTATCTGTAAAATATGAATAATAATAACTATAGTACCTATTTCACGAGGTATTGTGTTGCTCATTTGAGATAATGTATATAAAGAACATCGCAATTAGGCAGTACAAAAGCATTTATTAAATACTTGCTAGATGCCATGCACTGTGTTAATACAAAAGATACTTTTAAAAAAGAATCGAGGCAGTAATATGTCATTCCAAGAGGACAAAAATAAAAATTTATAAATAAGAGTAATTTATCTGACAAAATTGATTAATTTATGGGGAGAGGGGTGTGAACATTTAATGAAATAGAGGGTTTCCCAATATTACTGATGAAGCCAAGACTTAGTTTATAATGTATAATGTTAACATAAAATAAAGATAAATTTGGAAAGTAAAAAAATAGTGATTTAGAACATTTTTTCATATGACCACAGATAGTTTTGATTACTTCATCTAAAAACTGCCTCCTTCATATTCTTTGATCATCTATTAATTGGGAAATGCCTTGTATTCCTATAAAGATACAAAAGAAGGGAGGATACAAAAGAGCTTCCATTCGATTGTGAGAGACAACACAGAAAAAATTGTGCACAGAAGAGATGTGCAAAATAAAAGTGCTATATATCCATCAGTTATTATCCACTGGCCATGGATTTTTGCAGATTAACTGAAAGCATGATGCAGTGGGAAGAATGCTGAGACTGGAGGCAAGTGAATTAACCTCTCTAATCTACAGGATCCTTATCTGTAAAATGAAGTTGTTTGGATTTAGTGATGTCTAAAGTTACTTCTAGGGCTATGATCTTATGGTCTACGATAATAAAAAGTAACCATGACATCTTGAAGATTGTGTCAATGGAGCATCATCCTTGCTGAGTCTGATCAAGTCGAAAAGGCTTCAAAATATGGGCAATGACTCTTTACCTCAGAGGTACCAAATATGTTATTGCAGACCGCAATAGTATTGTTTGCAACTGATAAACCAAATTAAAATATAATGGAGAAATATCTACATTTTAAAAAACACAATAGAACATAGATAATGTTAATATGTGGTTTTCTAAGTTAATATGCTACCCATAGGGTTAATTATATATGGTTTAGAGAGCCCATTTCTAGTGGAGTCTGATACCACTGCTATATATTATGCAAGGAATACCAGGTTTTCCAAGAGTCTAAAACTAGAAGGTAGCATCTGTTACAGTTCCTTCACTTTACAGATTAAAAAAACTGAAGCCCAGAAAGGGAAAGTTACTTAGCTACAGCAACACCCAGTATTTGAACTCAAGCTTTCTAACTTCAAATCCAGCACCTTTTCCTCTACATGCTTGCTGTAAATTACACTAAAAAATGGAGAAAAAAGTTGCTGCTAAGTGGAAGGAGAAGCTTCAGGAGAGGTTCTCCTCAAAAGGGCAAATAGAGAATTTAGTGGAATTAGTTTCACTGTGCTCTCAGTGATAAGGAAGAAACACTGACTGATGGGTCATCTGCCTTACTGAGCTCACCACCATCAAGGCAGTCACAGCCTGTGCTAGAAGGTCTGCTGTAGAAAACTGGGCAACAATTTTTACAACAAATATCTCTAATAAAGACTTCATTTCTCAAATATAAAGACAAATGATTCAAATGTATAGGAATACAAGTATTTGCCCAATTGATAAATGGTCAAAAAATACGAATAGGCAGCTTTCAGATAAAGTAATCAAAGCTATCTACAGTCATATGAGAAAATATTCTAAATCACTTTTTTAAAACTCTTCTAAAGTTATCTTTACTTTGTATTAGCATTATATGTTATAAACTAAGTTTTGGCTTCATCAGTAATATTTGAAAACCCTCTATTTCATTAAATGTTCACACTCCTCTCACCATAAGATTAATCAGTTTTGTCAGATAAATTATTCTTATTGGTAAATTTTTATTTTTGTCCTTCCAGAGTGACATATTACTGACTCTATTCTTTTTAAAAAATATTTCATTTTTCCCCAATTACCTGTTAAAACAATTTTTAACTTTTTCTTTAAGCTTTGAGTTCCAAATCCTATCTTTCCTTCTCTTCCCTGAGATAGTAAGCAATCTGATATAGGTTACACATGGACAGTCATGTAAAACATTTTTATATTAGTCATTTTGCACAAGAAGACTTGAACAAAAAAGAAAGTGAAAAATAGCATGCTGCAGTCTGTTTTTAGACTCTATCAGTTCCTCACCTGGAGACAGATAGCATTTTTCATCTGCTTTGGGATTGTCTTTGGATCACTGTATTGCTGAAATAGCTAAGTTGTTCACACCTCAGAGTTGTTTTAATTTGCATTTCTCTAATCAATGGTGATTTATAATTTACGGCAGCTATTTTTTGTGGTGGCTAAGAATTGGAAATTGAGGGCATGCCATCAATTGGGAAATGGTAATACAATCTGGGGTATATGATTGTGACAGAATATAATTGTGCTATAAGAAATGACAAGCAGGATGATTTCAGAAAAACCTGGGAAGACTTATATGAACTGATATAAAGTGAGAAGATTGTCTACAGTTACAGCAATATTATATGATGAAGAACTATGAATGGCTTAGCTATTCTCAGCAATACAAGGATCCAAGACAATCCCAAAGGTCTAATGATGAAAAATGCTATCTGTCTCCAGAGAACGAACTGATGGAGGTTGAAGCCAGACTGAAGCATACTATTTTTCACTTTCTTTTTTGTCCAAGTTATGCTCCTGCCCAGTAGAAATTTCAGTACAGATTCAAATGATACAAACATTTAATGGAACTTATCATTTATACTAATCAGTACCTAATTGTACACAAAAATAAAATTAGCTATACCTCAACATAAAGATGTCAAACACCCAGCCCAGCTATGGTATTTGAACCTAGACTGGATTAAATGTATTTGGGAAATTAAAATATATTTGGGAAACATTTGACAAAATAAATAAAATTCAATAAAATGTGGATAATGTTAAAATGTCATTTTCTAAGTCAATATGAACCTGGCAGGGATCCTTATTTACAGATTAGTGGCTTTTTTTCTATTTGAGTTTGACACCACTGTCTTAAGAGATAGGTAGCAATTGGTCATAGATAAGTAAATTCAGAATTAGCTGTGTGCCTCTTTCTATTGAGGAAACCACCATACTCTAGTCATTCAGATGTGCAATCTCAGTCATCTTCAACACTGATCTCTCTTTTCCTCCTCCCCACAAAGACCAATCAGTTGTCAAGTCTTATCAGTTCTCCACAGCATCCACTCCCTGCACTCCACTCATATGGGACCACCAGTTAAGTTCATGTCCAATTCACTTCTCCCTTGTACTATTGCAATAGATTCCTAATTAGCAGCAGCTAGACGGAGCAATGGATAGAGTGCTAGAGCTGGAGTCAGGAAGACCTGAGTTCAAATTCAGCTTCAGTCACTTTCCTGTTGTGTAACCCTGGGCAAGTCATTTGATCTCCCTCTGCTTTAGTTTTCTTATTTGTAAAATGAAGATAACAATAGCACCTACCTCTCAGGGTTGTTGTGAGAATAAAATTAAATACTACTAAAGTGCTTTGCAAACCTTAAAGTCATATAAAAATGCTACCTGATTATTAATTTTCTTGCTTCAATTACATTAGAATTCACCCTCCATACAATCATCATCAATATTCCTAGAGCACAGTTCTATATCTCTCAAGAAGCTTTAGGTTATTTAAGGTACTCAATAAGTAAAATATCTTTTCAGAGTATTTTGTAGTATTAAAACTTTTACTTTCATCACTAAGGTTGCAAATTTCATAGAAACAATTCACTAAAAACATGCAAAAGTTAGCTTAATTTTTTCCCTCTCTTTGTATCCTCTGCTTTTAGTGCAGTGCCTGACACACAGTAGGCACTTAATAAATGTCTCTGCCTAACTAAAAGTTAATGGGATTTTCTTTTCACAGCAGACAAGACTTTAATTCTGCCTCTCCTAGGATGCAATTTACTCTTCCATTTAATTCTTGCCACTTTTCATCTCAAAAAATTGCGGCATTTAAAAAAAAAAGAATCCTGGATAAAATACGAGCTCGTCAACTTGACTTTTAATGCCCTTTGTTATCTAGCTTCTGTCTGTACTTTTCCAGGTTTTCTTCCCCATATCATTCCCCTTCAGGTACTCTTTGTTCCAACCAAACTCACCTATTTGCCGATTCTTGAACTTGGCCTTCCATCTCTCTCCTCCGTTCCTTTGTGAAGGCTGATCAAAGACCATTCTGCAACCCTCACCCTATGTGCTTCCCTCTTCATTTTCATTTGGTATCCTTTCAAGATTCAACCCATGGACCACCTCCCATGGGAGGGAAACCATTCTTGATACTTCTAGCTGCTCTAACCCTCTCCCTCCTTAAATTATCCTGTTTAGTCACATGTGGATGGATGTGTTGTATCTCTTCTACAGAAACAGACTGTTTCTCATTTTTGTCTTTGTATTCTCTGGTCCCAGGACAGTACTTTGCACACCATTAGCATTTGATAAATGGTTGTTGAATTGAATTGTGTAATTAGACCACTGGATGGTTACAGTGACCATGGTAGAAATAGTACTGGATTTGGAATCCAAGAACCTGGGTTCTGAATGCCACCTCTGTCACTTAACAGTAAAGTGCTCTTTGTCAAGCCAGTTGCCTAATCTAGACCTCAATTTCCTTAGTTGTAAAATGAGAAGTTTAGACTCTAAAGTCCTTCCTAGTTCTAAATCTGTGTCTTGTGATCAGAGCAAACACAAGAATAAATACCAGATTAGAAGAAGAAATAAAGATAACAATTGTGATGGTCGAAGACGTTGGACTTGGAGAGACATTTGACATGGTCAAAGACTTGAATTAAAATCCTTATACACTTACTGGTTGTGTGATTATAAATAGCTCACTTAAATTCTCTATGACTTCGTGTCCTTATCTGTCAAACAAGGACAATAACTTTGTGCCACCTTCTTTGAAAGGTGATTGTGAAGTGTTTTATAAAACCTCAAAGCAACATATAAATGTGAATCATTATTATTATAAGAAAGTGCTGCATACGTTTATACCAGTGTGGTCCTGAGGGGTTAAAAGGAGCCTCTTTTCTCTACAGGCATCAGTTCCAACTTCTACAGGTTGTTTTTCTCATACTATTATGGTCATTGGTTAGGCCTTAGGTCCATTTAACCACTTAACATCAAAAATTACTATAAAGGGATATTTATTTCAAAAATATAGCAAGAGCAAAGTACAAACACTTTCCTCAATACTTTGTTAGCAAAGTCTCCATTACAGCATCTATTTCTCTGGGGATCAGGTTCAAACTTAGCTCAGGTCATATGTAGCCAGGTCATATGGTCCCACCAAGTTCCCATCCAAAGGTAGCATTGTTATTAAATGAGTTTTCATCTTCAATACCACTGGGCTAGGGTCCTGGAGATAACCCCTTGCTCCTTAGGGTATCAATGCTGCACTGGATATAAACTCAAATTCTGGAATGCTTGCATACAGGGGCATTTTCTTGACTTTTCAGAACTCAGATAGAGACTTCACTTCCTTCACCTGGATTGAAAAAGAACCAACACAGAGGCTAAGGACCAAGACTCATTGCTCAGGGTCACGCGATATCAGAGTGGAAAAACCCCCAAGCCCTCTCCATTCACAGCATTGTCTCTCACCGGATAACATGAATAAGGTATCCCTGAAGTTTCCCATGGGGGAACATAGCTAAAGACAATGAGGAAAGGAGACTAGACTGAAGGTATATCAGCCATTTTGAAGATGCCTTCAATTCCAGCTACACAGTTGACTGAAAAAGGCCTTTCCTAATCAGACTGAAATAAATTACAATATATTTATACATGCTCAACAGTCTCTCCAAGGTGTTTAGAGAGTCTCCCCAAATCAGTCTCCTCAGTCACTCCACATAAGGATGTTGAATTACTCTGCTCAGGTACCAGATCCCTTTCCTCCCCAATTACATTTTATAACTAAGGTTTCAACTATGAAAAAAATTGTTTGTAAAAAATTCAAAGCTAAGTGGAATTTTATTTTCACAGATGATATGACTTCAATTTTACTGGTTTTAGGATGTAGCTTACCTTCCTCTACATAGTACTTTTTATCTCAAAGAATCATAGCATTATAGGTTTAAGGGAACATTTAGTCCAAATCTCTCATTTTTCAGATAAGAAAATTGGAATCCAAAGTTTTCCCATCTGCTAATAAATTCCAATCTTCTAAAAATTCTGATATCTAATAAAGGACAAAGTTAGACTAGAGTCCAAGTCTTTAAATTCCTGGAATATTGATCTTATTACATATCACACAGATGTCCATTTATTATAAAATGTAATATAAAAATAAATTATTTCTAATTTTAGAATGTAACTGTTAATAAATTTGATTTTGAATGGAATTTTCATGGATCCTATTGCATATAACCCAAGTTAATAAAATTTAGAAGTACACAAAGACTTTATAAAAACATTTTACTTGTTGACTTACTAGATTTGCCCCAAATGGTGGTTTTGGTTTGCCAAAATTAGTTGAAATTATAGTTCTATTTATTCCTTCTAATAAGATATGCAATGAAGTGACTGCATTGGGGAAAATAGTTTTCAATGTGTGATCCATTTCTGTATTTTAAATTTTAATGCTCTATGAAATGATAAATATGATGAATACAGAGTAGCATGGAAAGAGTCACGTGAATTGATGTAAATAGAAATAAGCAGAGTCAAGAAAACAATACAGTCACTACAGCAAAATAAATGGAAAGAACAATAACCAGGAACCAATCAAAAATGAATTGCAAAATATATAATTGCAAAATTACAAAGAACAAACTTGACTCCAAAGAAGAGGTATCTTTTCTCATAGGTCATAGATTCCCCACCCTGATTTAGTCTAAGGCCACCTATCTAAAGGTCAGAGATGAATGCACATGCCTATGTTGGGATGTTGACAGGTCTTCTTTGCAGAAGTGGGGAATCCATGGGTGTAGAACATGGCATGTAATTTTTTTCAGTGTATTAATTGGTTTTACTTTCTCTTTTTTTTTTAAAAAAATTATTTCTTATAAGGAATGACTCTCTGGAAGAGGGGAGGAAAGAATATAGGAAAGTCTAAGTGATGTAAAAACAAAAGCTATCAAGATAACTTTAGTTAAAAAAAGAAAATAAAAAATGGCTACCTTAACACATAGATTATTGTATTTTAGAAAAAAAATTAGAACATAAAGAATTTAAAATTCAGTATGTAAATATTTCAATCCAATCATCCCTACTCCATATTTTACTACACATAGGGAGTCTATAAATTATCAGTCTTGTAGTATGGTGGAAAGAAAATGACTAGAATGGGAGTCAGGAAATTTGTAGTCTACTTCTATTTCTGTTGCCATATCATTATCTTTGTTACCTTGGGCAAGTCTTTGGGCTTCAAGTTTCTTCCTATATAGAACAAGAGAGCTGGATAAGATTTCCAAGATTCTGTCTAGCACTAACATGCTTTGGTTCTTTTTTTGACTCCATCTTCAAATTTACCCAACAAGATTTTATGCTAAAAATAAATCACCAGTCATGAGTTATCAGTCAGTATATGATTAGAACCCTGAGTTATATACTATAAGAAATTACCACAAAATTAAAAAGAAAGCACTTGTTTTTGAAGGAGTTGTCTGGGGTAACACAATAAACACATATGGACATGGACATGCACATCTACACATATATGCATACATGTGCATATGTACATATAATGGGGGCTCATATATATACATGTATATGCATATATGTGTGTATATTAAGTCGAAAGGAAAGTTACAAGTTGGCAGGAAAGATAGATATGACCTGGCAAACACAACCAGAAAGAGCATTGTGACAGGCAAAAGTAAGTATAGTTTCAAAGGTAAAAAATAATAACTTGTGGGTGTATAACTAAGGTTCATGATGTTAGAAAATAGTTTTTAGATGGTGGTATCATTGTCCTTCAGTTGTGTCTGACTCTTCATGACCCTGTGAACCATGTCCATGGGGTTTTCTTGACCAAAATACTGGAGTGGTTAATATTAAAGATACTTTATAATTTTATCGGAAGCTTAATGAAATAGCAAATCCTTTATTTGAGGAAAATTAATTTTAATGCTTTATCATTTGATTATTAATGTTAATTTGTAACATTCTCTTTTCTGTTTAAAGTCCCCACGTCTTAGTTTCGCTCACATAGAGAACCACTGCCAGGAACTAGTCAAGGAATGTGATCACCTATCAGCCCCTCCCAGGTCCTAGTCTGGGCTTCTGTCTATCCAATTAACAAAAGGTAAACTGAGCTGATTCTCCCTACCATGAGTTACCAAGAACTCCATTCGTGTGACCTGGGTCCCTTCATTAGAGTGTGCTGTAGCCTCCTGTGAAGGAAAAGCCAAGCTGGAGTGATTCTGATGTGACACCAGATTGCTAAGAGAGGTCTCAAACCTTGTGATCAGTCCACATTCTCAGCTGACCTCGAACACTCCCAACCCCATCAATGAAATAATCAGGAGGGGCTGAGAACTTTTAGCCCACCTTCTCATTGAGTGTCCACCAATTAGGGCTGTCTTTTTCTTGTCAGGGGATGTCCCAATAATGTGCTGTCAGAGAGACAAATGGGCATTTAAAGTGGTTCAGAGATTCCCTTTACTGAGATAAATTATTGATCATCATTTTATTGAATATTGGCTTGCATAATTAATAAATTGATTTTAATTATCCAGAACTCTGTATCTCAGACACAACACAATAAGCAATGGGGGTAAGAGAGGTAAGGGGGAGAAAGGAAGTGTTTTGCTCTGGTGTATTTCTTCATTAATATTTAAAACAGTGCACAAAGTCATTGGTGATAAAAATTCTCCATGAAAGCATATTATAACCACTCTATAACTTTTGTTTGCTGTGTAGTACTCCTTGGCCCTAACTTGAAGCTCCCCAGTTTTGTAGAACCTAGCAGAGTTGATGCCCTGCGAGTTTAGTCTTCAAGAACCTAGGGTCATTTATGTAACGCACTAAGATATCTGGAGTCATATGCAATATAATGAGGAAAGTGTCAGATTTGGAGTCAGAATATCTGAGTTCAAGAGCCAGGTTTGCTGTTCTCTAGTCATGTGGTTTTTGTGCAATCATTTAATCTCTTGAGCCTCAGTTTCCTTATCCAAACAATGGGGACATGATACACTATATACCTCATAGGGTTGTTGAAAGGAAAACACTACTTATACACTGAAGTAGTACATTGTTATATAAATATGATTTATAGCTTCATAGGGAACTCTTAATAACAAAATTCCCTCTACCAATGCAAATGCACTTATATTCTTGTAGAGTTACCTGGATAACTGAGAGGTTAAGGATGGAATAATATGTACTAGTTTTACTTTGTGGCTTTGGAATCTTTCTAATGCAGCTTCCTACACTGATATTGGTGATAACTGGTATGAAAGGATGGATATATTTGAATGTTCCCTTCCCGTCTTCTTTACAGACAGATAGATAGCAGTTAACATTCCAATACAGGCATGAGCATTCATCTCTGACTTTTCACTCAAGCAGTTTAAATAGGGGAACTTAAACTAAATCAGGGGTGGGGAACCTGCAGCCTCAAGGCCACATGAGGCCCTCTAGATCCTCCAGTGCAGGTCTTTGACGGAATCCAAACTTCACAGAACAAATCTCATTAATAAAAGGATTTGTTCCGTAAAACTTGGCCTCAGGCAAAAGGCCTCCCCCAAAGATCTAGAAGTCCACATGGGGCCTGCAGGTTCCCCACTCCAGGACTAAATAAATGGTAGGGGTAAGGAGTGGGGAGGGAGTAGAAGAGCAGGGTAGAAGACGCTTGGCAAAACTGGGACAGTGTGAGGGAGCCACCTTGTGGCAGTTGCCTTGACACAAACCTACCATAAAAACAAAAAAATCCTGTTTTCTTTGTACATTGTGGTAACTGTTTTCTGATGAAGAAATCAAAACAATTTATAGTCAAATGAAAATTTGCTCTAAATAACTGTAGACTCTTTTATCCCATTTCCTCTAATCTTACTTCATACTTACCTAACTAGCTTTTTCTCTGATGTAACATACCCTTCTTCTTAGTTTATGTCAGACAACCTGCCGACTCTAACTTGGCCTCAGGACTAGAAATGCAGCTGTTCTTAGGGTCATCACTTGAGGAACTCTCTGATTACAACATGATCACAATCATGTCTTGTTCTTGGCAAGAAATGGTTCTGACTCCAGAAGACGACCTGTCAATAACTTTTAGCTGCATACTGAGATTCATTTGAAGCTGTTGTATTTATAGACTCTATACTCCTCTTTCCAGAACATTGATGCTGAAATATTTCCACATTCTCCTAATTTTTTTTCTCCTAAAGTAGAAAAACATGTCATTGTACTTTTTTAAAAGGAAAGTGCCTCCAGTGTCATTAAAATTTGTATTTAAAAATAATTTGCTCTATAGATTCATACAGAAAAAAATGTAAATCTCAGGCTGGATTCATCTTTTCCACAACCCCATTTCTTTGATCTTTCCTTCACACTTTACTTTCATATGTTTTGTATTCTAGAATTGCAAGATAGTTTTTGTTAGTCTAAATAAAACATAATTGGGAAGGTACATCCTCTGATTAAAGAAAAAACATAAAAGGAGGCATTCTCAAGAAAGACAGTGAGAAAGCTGTCTTTGAAATAAAGAAGACTTGGGATCAGATCTGACCTCTGATACATTGCCAACATCATTTACTCTTTTAATGACACTGGAAACATTCAAACACTATTAGAAGAGACTGATCTGTATTGGTAGAGGGAGTTTCCCCACTGAGAATTCTTTACACTACTGACAATCGTAAGTCTAGTTCTATATCATCATCAGGTAGCAAGAGTCAATTCTTTGGGATTAAATTTTCTTTTTGACTTCCTATGCTCTCAGGTAAGAAAAGACCCTCAGTCTAAGGATGAACTGTTAGTTTCAAAATTATCTTTATTCCTTCTAACGTTTCTTTTATTATTGATGATATTATAGGCTTTCAAATAAGTTTATAAGGTCTGAACTGGAGCCATCTCCAGTTATCTTGAGCTAGATCTTGCCACTGGACCCAGATAATACCAGAGATGAAAGTAAAGCTGGTGATTTTGTCCAGCTCTGTCTCACTTAAATCCAATTCACTTGCAAGTCCTGGCATCACCTTCCTGATGCCATGGTTCTCTGCAGGAATGAAGGCAAAAGCAAGACTTGAACTAATTGACCCATAGAGACCCTCCGTGTAACCACAGAAAAGCGTTCATGAGATCAAACATTAATACAGTTTATCTCATCTACAAGCCATAGGCTGTTCATTATTGCATTTCCTCTTTGGGATATCCTGCAAAAGATGACATTATTTCTAGGCTTATTCATTTAAACATTTTCCATGCTTCTGGTGATTTCTTCCTGCATCACAGTTTTTGGGTGGTTAAGGAGGGGAAGAAGATATCTTTTGCTACTTTGACCTAACATCCTCTCCTATTCGAAAGCCAGTGCTGTGTTTAGTGATTGATTGCGAGTTCACACAGCCCAGTGCTATTTATGCATGCAAGCATGCATGCATTTATTTAGGTATTCTGTTCCAGTACCCCTCCAATACTCATGAGACTTGAAGAAATCATTCCTCTCCTAATCTTCCCCCTCCCAAGTCACTCACCTATAATATTTTTGAAACTGCTAACTTTACTTTTTTTTTCAGGTTAGCACCTTCTGCTGGAGGAGAGCTGTACATGAACATACATCTCACAATTAGCCTTCTTTCTAGGTTGACTTCAAAATATAGGCACTTACGAGTTCTTTGTTTAAAACTTCAGCTTTGGGCCAGTTCTTCAGTTAGCAGCGGGATGAGAGATATTCTACCAAGAGTGATGGATTTGTAGTCCAAGGATCTGGGTTCAAATTCCAGCTCTGTTATTTACTACTCTGTCACCTTGGGTAAGTCACTTAACCCTGACAGGCCTCAGCTTGCTTATTTGTAAAATAAGGGAGTTGAGCTAGATGATTTCTAATATCCCTTCCATTTCTAAACTTTTGAGCCTATGATCAATGTGGAGAAATATGATTTACTAAGAAAATGACCCAAAATAATAATTTCCATTTCTATAGTAACTTAAAGTCTACAATGCATTTCTCTTTCAATAACTGCATGAATATGATACTCAAATGGAGCACCATTATTTGTTAGTAATATTACCAAAAAGAAAAACTGAAGAGGAATGCAAAGTTTAATGTCTTTTTCACGTTAAACCCTCTCCAAGTTTCATTTACTTTCTAGCAATTTACCTCCCAGAATTTGTCAGTACCATTAGGTCACAAAACTACAAATAGTACTTGACCACAAACCTCAAAATTGCTCAGACCTGCTTGAGCACATTCATGTTAAGCTCAAGCTTCAGACTAAACATCCAACAAGTGATGGCCATCCTACCCATATTTACAAAAATATTCACAGCATCTTTTTTTGTGGTGGTAAAAAAAATTGGAAATTGAGGGGATATCCATCAATTGGTGAATGGCCGAACAAGTTGTGATATATGAATGCAGTGGAATACGATCATTATTTCATAAGAAATGGTGAGCAGGAGAATTTCAGAAAAATATGGAAAGGCTTGTTCTGAGTGAAATGAGCAGAACCAGGAGAACATTGTACACAGTAACAGCAAGATCGTGCAATGACCAACTTCGTTAGACTTAACTCTTCTGAGCAATGAAATGATCTAAGAGAATTCCTAGGCTCATTATATATAATGCTTTCCACATCCAGAGAAAGAAAGAATCTGAATGAAGATCAAAGCATCATATTTTCTGTTTTGGTGTTGGTTTTTTTTTCTTTCTCTTGGATTCTCACTTTTGTTCTGATTGTTCTTTTATAACTTGACTAACGTGGAAATATGTTTAATATGATCATGTATCTATTGCCTATGTCAGATTGCATGCTGTCTTGGACAGGGGGAAAGAACTCAAAAAGTTGTAAAAGTCAATGTTGAAAACTAAAAATAAATAAATTAAATTGTTTTTTAAAAAAGAGATGGTTGTCCCAGAATATCTATAGACCTCCTTAACTTTGCCTGTGCCAGTCATGCTAACCAATCTGCTATGAATGAATCAAGCTCAATTCAGGAAATGAGCAGCAATATATAAAAGAAAAAAATCGATCCTTTTAGACAGCTAGCTACTCTTCTAATAGATGTGATCTTCTAGTTGGATTTCTTAATTTATTCTTTTCCTTCCCCCTCCAAAAACCAAACATAAAAGAACTTGGGAAAATGAATTAGTTGCTGATGCTCAGTTTCCTCATCTGTAAGATGGACTTGATAATATCTACTTTGCTATGTTGCGTAATTTTAGTAAAGATTAAAAGAGGGCCAGGTATGGGGGCCTGAGTCTGTAATCCATAGTACTGCAAGTCTGAGGTTGATGGATTGCTTGATCTAGGGAGTTCTGAGCTACAGTAGAGATAAAACCAATTAGGCAACTGCATTAAGTCCAGGATCATTATGGTAAGCCCTAGGAGCAGAGGGCTACCAGAGTTCTGAAGGAGAAGCAAATCAGCCCAGATGGGAGACAAAGTAGATCAAAATTTCAGCAAAGATCAGAAAATATTGCTGTTACTGTGTACAATCTTCTCCCGGTTCTAATCATTTCACTTTCTATCAGTTCATGTAAATCTTTTGAGTTTTCACTGAAGGCATCCTACTATATATGTATCACAATGGTATTCCATTACAACCATATACCACAACTTATTCAGTAATTCCACAATTAATGGTCACCCCCTTAATTTCCAATCAGGCCTGTGAATAGCTACTCTATTACCAGTCTTGGTAAGATGGGGAGACTCAGTATCTCCCTGATCAAATGAGAATACAAGTACAAATAATTCAGAAAATGGCAAAAATCACGATACAAATTAAAAGTAATATCCTTATTATTTTAATACAAATATTTGAGGAAGCATGAAAGTGAATTTGAAAGGTAATGTGAACACTCTTAAAATAGCAAAAATTTTGAAGTAGATAAAATTTGTTCTGCTCCAGAGGCTCGTGTTTCTAATACTTGGCTTTTTCTCTTGGGTCTTATTTCCATAGAGACTGGTTCTTAGGAGGCTGTCAAAGTTAAATTAGTATCCACTAAGACATTTGAATCAGGGGATTTTACAGCTAAAAAAAATCTTTCAGGGTAACATAGGCTAATCTCTATTTACAGTTGGAAAACTGAGTCACAGATTTCTCAAAGGTCATCTAATAAATTAGTAGCATTATGGGAACTCAGACCTTTAGGTGCATAATTTGGATGATAAGAGTTTACTATGTTACCATACCCAAACATTTATATTTTAAAAGGAAATTTTATTTTTTAGGTTTATTTTTTAAAAAGGGTTTATATTAAATTTCTATTTTAGTTTTTTCAATTCCACTCAAACAAAATTTAAAACATTTTTTTAAATTTGAGTTCCATATTCTCTTCCTCCCCCTCTCACTCTCCCCCTCCTTGAGAAGGCAAATAATTTGATAAGATTATACATGTGCAAAAATGCAAAACATTTCCCTATTATCCATCTTGGAAAAGAAAATGCAGAGCCCTCCCCCTCCAAAAAAAAAAAAACAAACCCCAAGAACAACTCAAGAATAAGAAGGAAAGTTAAAAAAAAAGTATCCTTCAATCTGCACTCAGACATCATCAGTTTTTTTCTCTGGAGGTGGATAGCATTTTTCATCATAAGTTCTTTGGAATCGTATTGTATCAATGTATTGCTGAGAATAAGTAATTCACAGTTGGTCACCATATAGTATTGCTGTACAGTCTTCTGGTTCCGCTCATTTTCCTTTGCATTAGTTCATGTAAATCTTCCCAGGTTTTTCTGAAAGTATCCTGGTCATTTTTAATAAAACAATAGAATTCCATCACAATAATATGCCACAACTTGTTCAACCATTTCCCAGTTGATTGGTATCCTTTCAATTTCCAATTCTTTGCTACCATGAAAAGAGCAGCTATCAATGTTCTTGAGCATATAAGGCTTTTCCCCCCTTTACTTTGATCTTTTTGGGATTCAGAACTGGTAGTGGTAATGTTGGGTAAAAAAGGAGACTTTAAACCTTCAAGATTCCTAAGTAATGAATCTTTAATGGTGGAATTTTAGGAACTCAAAGGATTGTGGGAAGGAAGCTATTTTGGGAGCACACTTTCAGGTCTTGTAATTATTTCTCATACCTTTCCATAGGAATAGTCTTGACTTTCTTTTCTTTTCTTCTCATAATGAAGATTGCTATGGATCTCTTTTCTACTTTATACTCAGTCTAGAGTCACATTTTCTTCAATGTTGTCTGTAGCTTCCAGGAGTAAGGCTATTGGTTGTTACTTTGAGGGAAGCCACTGTTAACTAATTGTGTCACATACCAGCAAAAAAAAGTCTTTATAGGTTCCTTGAAATAGTTAATATAATGATGTTTTTATATTTGAAATACTCCAGATCAAGAATGTGCTTTTTTTCCATTAACATCTAGTTTCACTGTTGTGTGTTGCAAAATTATGAACTTTGTTTTTGGAGTCATAGGACTTGGGTGCAAATTCTGGCTCAGTCACTTATTACCTGTATGACCTGGATAATAACAATATTTATATAGCCCTTGGAGGTGTGCAAAGCACTTTACAAATATTATCTCATTTTAAAAAGGAGGAAATTGATGTAGATAGAAGTTAAGTGACTTGTCCAAAGCCGCACAGCTAATAAATGTCTGAGGTAGGCTTTGAACTCAGATCTTCCAGATTTTAGGCCCAGTATTCTATTCATTGCACCATCTAGCTTCTTGTAGAATGAACATCTCTACCTTTCTCTGAATCTTTTCCCTTCTATGGAAAAGTAACGTTCCTTTTGTCAACTATTAGGGGATGAGCGTAATCATTTCACTTCAGTTCTGAACCTGAGATACCCAACCAGCCTTTTCAGATCTGGGCCAGTCTGATCGGGTCTAGATCACAGAACGTTTCCCAAATCTCCATCTCTGTGGCCTCAGCTGCAATCAGACACTGGGCCTTTGTCCAGCAAACACTGTATAGCTCTGGGGTTCAGAGTTCTCAATTTTTTTTAAACTCTAAGACTATACAGTTAGTATACAAATGAATGACTGGGAGGAAAGTAGAAAGGAAATCAATGTCCTGGGGAGCAAATTTATTGCTGCTGCTGGCCTTTTCCTATGTAAATGAGCCACTTAAAATAAACTTTTCTAGGTTTAGAATGATTTATTCACAACTGAAAGTTCCTCAACTGATGTAAATATTGCCTGAGAGGGTTATGGAAAGAGATCCACTCCTGAAAATAAGTTTCCCTTTCACAATGCATAAATATAAGTTGGAGTGACACCCATCCTTAAAGCTTCCTGTTTCTGTAAGTTACTCCTCAAATCTACTGGTTTGAAAGGACTTACACTCTTACAAATTCACTGCTGTTTTACACGTATTAGTCTGACCCTACACTGAATTGTAGATTCTGAATATCTTTTTATTCATCTTGGCTTCTTCCACTGTGCCTACTTCAGTAAGTGGATGTACGGAAGGAAGGAAGGAAGGAATTTTGACTCCTTAGCCACATTCATTCCAGTCCACCACAGTGAAGCATTGAGACTTTTTTGGACCCTTAAGCCAAAAACGTACACTGGCACTTACAATGTGCAAGGAATACTTGATTAATCCAATTTTCCGGCACTTGTTGATAAGACTCAACTTAATTACTGTTTTTTGACAAGAGCTTGCTTATTGTTCAATATGACATTAGTAAAAATTCTTCAGATAGAGCTCAGAAAAAGTATGCAGAAACTATGTTTTATGTGTAACATATTTCAAAACAATATTAAAAGCAATGATTCAGGGAAGGAAATATATTTTTCAGATTTTTTTATTTACATAGTTTGTGCTCTATTATTAAATAGTTTGTGGTCTGTTATTAAAAATATCTGAACTGATTACATGACTATATATTGCTTCACTAGGAATATACTTAAAAGCTATAATTCTGATTTCATGATGTTAACTTTCAAGTTAGTCATATTTTATTTTTAAAAATATACTGTAATTATTAAAAATAAATATTATTTAAAATAGTTTCTAAATTATTTTCATTATTTTAAGTCAAATTATTTAAAAATATAGCTTACAAACTATTTTTAAAATTTTACAACTATTTTTAAAAAGTTTAACTAAAAAACTTAAATCAATCTTAATTAAAACATATTCAGCATTGCAATGTAGTGCTCTTACATATGAAGATAACTACTAATTTACTGTCATTAGGAGAGATAATGTATGTAGGTGTGTGTATAAAATATTTATGTGTGTGTCTGCGTGTCTGTGTAGTTGGTTGTTGTCCTTTGTTCTTGAAGAGGGCCAAAAATAACTTCACTATCTTAGAGTCAAGTTAGAGTGCATCCAGCTGTGGCTGATCAGACCAATACAAGCTCCAAATGCTCAACCACAGGTCAGGCACAAATAGTTCATGTGAACATTTGGTATGGATTCTCTAAATTTGCACATCTCATAGCTCTTTGGAGCTACTTCAGCAGATCAAAGTTCTGCTTTGATCATAGAACACAACATCTTTTCTCATGAGGGCACGTCATGCCACGTGGTCCTGTGTTAGCACCTCATGTGTCACAGGATTAATCCCAAAGTTCTTAAGAGAACCCTTGAGAATGTCCTTGTATTGTTTTTTCTGACCTCCATGTGAGAATTTGCTTTGTGTGAGTTCTCCATGAAATAGTCTCTTAGGAAAATATACTTTTGGCATTAAAACAACATGTCCAGTAGTTATACTCTCTGTAGTAGAGTTTGAATGCTTGGAAGTTTAATTTGAGAAAGGACCCCAGTGTCTAGTATCCTATCCAGCCTGGTGATCTTCAGAATCCTCCTAAGACAGTTCAAATACAGGTAATTCAGTTTCTTGGCATGGAGTTGGTATACTGTTCAGATTTCACAAGCATACAACAATGAGGTCAGCACAACAACTCTATAGACCATGAGTTGGGTAGGCAGTCTAATACTTCTCTCCCACACTTTCCTTCGGAGCCTCCTGAATACTGGGCTAGTTCTGGCAATGCATATATCAACCTCATGATCAATGTATACATTGATATACATGGAAAGTATACTGCCAAGATAAGTGAACTTATCCACAGCATTCAATACTTCTCCATTTGCTATAAACAATGGTTCCACTTATGGATGATGTACTGCTGGTTGGTGGAGCACCTGTGCTTTCTTGGTGTTGATTATTAGGCCAAAATTAGCATAAGCAGCAAAGAACTAATCAATCCATACTTGGTTGCATCTCAGCTTCAGAGGTTGCATTGAGTGCATAATCATCTGCAAACAAAAAAATCATGTGCCAACACTTTCTCCACTTCAGTCTTACCTTGTAGCCTTTTCAACTTGAAGAATTTACCATCAGTGAAGTAGCTGACCTTAATGCCATGTTCATCCTCAATGAAGGCATTTGACAACATGGCTGAAAACATCATGCCAAAAACACAGGAGCAAACACACAGCCTTATTTCATTCCATTGGTGACTAAGAAAGTGCAAGAGCATTGTCCATTATCCAGAATTTAGGAAAGCATGCCACCATGAAATTGATGTACAATACTGATGAACTTCTCTAAACAACCAAATTTTGCCATAATTTTCCTTAAGCCCTCATGACTAACAGTGTCAAAGGCCTTGGTCAGATCTACAAATGTTGTGTACAGACCTCTGTTCTGCTCCTGGCATTTCTCCTGGAGTTGTTGGGCACCTACTATACAAAAATACAAGTCATTCCCTAACTGATAAATGGTCAAAAGATAGGAACAGGGAGTTTTCAGAGGAAGAAATTAAAGCTATCTATAGTCACATGAAAAAATGCTTTCTATCACTATTAGAGAGATACAAATCAAAACAACTCTAAGGTACCACATCACACCTATCAGATTGGCTAACATGACAAAACAAGAAGATGGTAAATGTTGGAGAAGATGTGGGAGAGTTGGAACACTAATTCATTGTTGGTGGAGTTGTGAGCTGACCAAACCATTCTGGAGAGCAATTTAGAACTATGCCCAAAGGGCTACACAAATGTGCATACCCTTTGACCCAGCAATATTGCTTCTAGGACTGTATCACCAAGAGATCATAGAAATGGGAGAGGGTCTCATGTGTACAAAAATATTTATAGTGGCTCTTTTTGTGGTGGCCAAAAACTGTAAATCAAGGGGATATCCACCAACTGGGGAATGGCTGAACACGTTGTGGTATATGAATGTAGTAGAATATTATTGTGCTATAAGAAATGATGAACAGGAAGACTTTAGAGAGGCCTGGAAAGACTTATATGAACTGATGCTGAGTGAAAGGAGCAGAACCAGGAGAACTTTGTACACAGTAACAACCATAGTGTGTAAGGAATTTTTCTGGTAGACTTAGTACTTCACTGCAGTGCAACGACTTAAAAAATTCCCAATGAACTCTTGAGGCAAAATGACTTCCACATCCAGAAAAAGAACTATGGAACTGAATCACAGATTGAAGCAGACCATTTTCTTTTGTATTATGTTTTGTTTTGTTTTATGATTTCTCCCATTCATTTTAATTCTTCTATGCAACATGACTAAGGTGAAAATGTATTTAATAGGAATGTATGTGTAGAACCTATATAAGACTGTATGCCATCTCAGGGAGGGAGTGGGGAGGAAGGGAGGAAGTAGGGAGAGGGACAGGAAAAAAGTCTAAGATATATGGAAGTGATTGTAGAACACTGAAAATAAATAAAATAATTTAATTAAAAAAGAAAAGAAAAGAGAAAAAAAGAATAAGCCTATTAAGGAGGACTCTAGGAAGAATCTTGCCAGGAATGACTAAGAGAGAATCCCCACCCTGTGACTATCACAGGACAATCTATTTCCTTTACCTTTATAGTTCTGGATAACGGAGGCATCCTTGAACTCTTGGGGGATAACCTCCTCCTTTCATATAACCTGGAAAATTTTAGTCAGCTTTTGTATGAGCAATGGTCTCCCTACCCTGTAAATCTCAGCTGGAATAGAATCAGCACCAGGTGTTTTACCACAGGAAAGGAACCTAATGGTCCTCAAAACCTCTTCTTCAGGTGGAAGTTCAGCTAGGGAAGGATTGACTTCAACTTGAGGTAAACAGTCGATGGTGTCAGCATTGAATGATGATGGTCTGTTGAGAACAGTATGGAAGTTTTCTGCCCATCTCTCTAGACTCATGTCCTTATCACTAATTAATGTGGCTCCATCAGCACTGAGTAGTTGAGATGAACCATAGGTTTTTGATGCATAAATAGCCTTCAGAGTATCATAAAAGTGCTTTGGATTGTTACTATCAGTATAAAATAAATTTCGTCTCTCTTCTTACTGAGTCAAGAATCTTGCATATTTCTAAGTTTCATTCGTACTTTACTTTTGATGGAATTAAATGCTGCCTTCTTAGAAATGAACTATCCTGCTGGTAAACCCTGTGGAGTTCTTGTTTTCTATTTAGCAACTTTTGAACTTCCTCATAATTTTCATGAAACCAGTCTTGTTTGAGAATGTTCTGACCCATATGAGCAAATACAACTAAATCTCTGAAACCTACCCACTCCTTTTTGTAATCCACTATTGTTAACTATGTGTTGGCTCCACTTTCCTTCCAAGTTAGTAACAAAACTGTTTCCAGAGAAAGGTCTAATCTGTTGACATTAATTTTTCTGGCATTCATTTTGCTGCCACCTTTGATGAAAGCAAATATTTAGATTGGAAAGGATAAGTCTATGATCAGTCCAGCACTCTGCACCACACATTGCCTTTGTTACTCTCACATCCTGTCTGTCTCTTCTCCTTACAATCACATAATCTATTAAATGCCAGTGTTTGCTATGAGGATGCATCCATGGAATTTTATTGCAGTTAGGTAAATAGGAGATAGTGCTGGTGATGAGATGGCCATGAGATATGCAAGTCTTCAGTAGTAAGGGAGCATTGTTGATGCTCTTTCCAGTTCCATTCCTCCCAAAGATTCCCTGCCATGGCTGGTGGTCTGAGCCTAATACAGCAGTAGAGTCACCCAGAATTATAAGCTTGTCCTCTTTTGGCACATGAATGATAAGGGTCTTCAGATCATCATAAAATTTTTCTTTGACTTCATCAGGGTCATGGTGGGAGCATAGGCATTGATGATAGTGGTGTGGCTTTTTCCTGCAAGTGGCAATCACATGGTCATGAGTATGTCATTCACTTTTTTGGTAGGCATATGAGCTTGTTGACTAAATCAGTTGTGACTGCAAAACACATGCCAGTTTTGCAGCATTCCCCTTCACTGCAGCTACTCTGGAAAAATGTGTATACGACTTCAATTTCATTAAGATAGCCTTCATTTGCCATCCTTATTTCACCCAGGCCTGCTATTCGTCTTTCAGGTCTGCTGGATTTTGTGTTGTCTGTAAGTGTGTGCACATTTCACGTACCTATGGTGAATGGAATCATTTTTGTAGCAGTTTTTGTACATTTGTGCATGTGTGTGTATGTGTGCGTGTGTGTGTGTGTGTGTTTCAACCACAGGGTGAGATTCCTACCTGCTATGATAATTAGTCCAGGGTTGGGTAAGCAGATAATATTTAAGGCACCTTTTCTAGCCCCTTCCTCATATCAGGAGGTCAGCAGTATGATCCTTAAAAGGCTGCTCAGACACCCAGGAGACTGCCAAATTCCACTGCTGCTTCCAGTGAGAAGACAGTTCTAAGGCCTGGGCCACCTGTGTGCAGGATTGTGACTACAGCTCTGACTGTATCCATACCTGCCGCTTCATCACTTGCCTGTCATCACAGGAGTTTGAGACAGGTAAAATATAGCAAAATGGTATGTGATGTCTTTTGATTCTTGTATAAATTGGATTTAAGTAAGGCAGAATTGCAGAGTTGTCAGCCTCACTCTTCCTTTCTGAGGCAGTGGCAGGAAAGAGTCAAGACGACTCTTTGATGCAGTGAATGACCTTGGTGTCTTTGATGTCTAACCAAGCTCTAAGTGCTCCACAGATTGTGCTTCAGCTGCCTCCATGGTCATTGGATCAAACTGTTCTCATCTGCCCATTTCACCAGGAGAATTCACCCCCTAACTCACCAATAGGTTTGAGACCCTTGGATTACCCTCAGTCTGATTTAGTGCGTCTACTGAAACAATCTGCCGGGGTGTGGCTGCTGTGAATGCCACAGTTTCTTGGAAACACAGATAAGAGTAAGGTGGGTCAGGTGGACATCAAAGATGGAAAGCAGCCTTGAAAAGGGCTTGGCAACCCTCACACCAGAGGTACTAGTCTTCCCTAAATACACCCTACACCCCATATATGCATATATGTTAGACTCACATATGTATGTGCACATATAGTTTATACACATACATACATATATCTCCTGATGTAGTAAATCAGTAAACACACAGACCTGTATATACACTTTGAGTAGTTTTTACAAATTCAAACTATTCTGCCTTAGCTAATGCAGTTCAAAAATATGTCTACTGTACTTCCCTTACAGCTGAAGCAGGTGCTATGGGCAGCGTAGAGTTTGGTCAGGCATAGAAGACAACAAGGTCGTCCACTATGTCTAGAAACCACTGGTTCTGACTTTTGTCTTGCCAGTAGACTTTGGTGACTCTGGAAGAGAGACTGAAGTTAACAACTTTGTGCAGCTCTGTCTCACTTAAATCCAGTTCATTAGCAAGTCAAGCTTCACCCCATCACATCATTGGTCCTCTTCCAAACAAAGTCTTGCACATAGTAAGTACTTTTCATAGATATTGGTTGACTCATTGATTCCTATTTTGTTTTTCACAGCATTTGCTCCAAACTTACTGCTCTGTCTCCCTCTTTCCACTCCTACTCCCAACACTTAGAGCATAAGACCTAGCCTCTGACTTCACTCAGAAGACTGAGGTCATTTGATCATGAAGTCCCTCCTCTTCTCTCCCCTCCTCCATTCTCATAACATTTCAGCATCAACACCCCCGACCAATGCCTCTGTAGTTGTCTCTGCCACCACTTCCCATAAAACTCTCCATCTTTATCGTCATAGTCTCTTATCCTCTCCCAGCCAGCACTGTTTAGTGCTCTCTTGTCATGCACCTTTGGTCCACAGCATTCTGGGAAAATGCAGTCTTTCCCTACTCTCACAGCTACACATAAGATGCAGAATGAATGAATGGGTTTCAGTTTATCTGTATAGCTGAAACTTTGAGGAATAAATAAATAGCAAAGACATCCACCAATTAGCTTTTTTGTTAAAAAAAATTCTTTTTAAATATCAGGAGATTTGTAAATATTAATGAGTCATTAATAAGTAAAACTAGTTACTATCAACTATTTCTATCAAATTTCACACTCACCCTCTCCGACCTTAGTTCTGACCTTCATAAGCTAATCAATAATCTAATTATTGCCCAATAATCTAATTATTAGAGGCATCTAATTATGCCCTTCATAAACACAGAGTATCATAATTCTTTCCCCAGAACCACTGTAAACAGAAATATCCATACATACACTGCTATCTACCATGTTGATACACCCATACATAGGACAATTATAATCTATACCTATACATAACTCAAAATACACTCATGCAAATTTAGAAACTTGATATAGGCCACAGACACAGAAGAATAAATATTAATACTGATAAGTAGCACATAGATATCTACCCTCAGAGATATATAATATAGATAGATGTTTTTTAGCTATATACCCAAAGGAGCAATTGGATAGATAAAAACCTACACAGCTTGGTGGGTGGAAGAGTTTTATAAGTACTATAGAAATAGAGTAGAACATGAGGGTTGATAGGGTGTAGGTAAGCAGACATGTGAGTTAAAAGTGAGGAGGTAAAAGTTCAGAATGGTGAGTGAAATAAGAATAGAGTGTGGGTTTTAATCTATAAAAATGATAATGACACAAATTACTGTGGCTTTTTCCAAAGACAATATATTGCTCCATAGCTATATGACAGTTCACTTGTATGATTCCAATAGTAAGTTAGAAAAAGAACTTGTGTAACACAGAGAGTAACCGGTTAAACTAGAAAGAAATTCATCAATGTAACTATGACAAGATGGTACTTGTTCTGACTATTCTATATATTTTTTTCATTTTTGAGAAGTCCTGGACAACTCTAAGTTGGTGAATTCTTTTCCAGCTGCTAACAATGAAAATGCTCATTTTATAAAAGTGGTATTTTGGAGTATAAGTTATCTCTGGATGTCTTTTTCTCTGAAGTTCTTCCTTCTAACACATATACTTGATAGTATTTGAGAGGAACAAGGTAAGCACACAATGTGATATTGTAATTTAAACATTTGGTAATGGCCACTCACAATTCAATGTTTTCTTTACTCTTTAAAAAGAGTAGCTACTTCTTATCAAGACAGTTTGGTGAATACAGAAGACATGGAGAGAGGGCTATTGCTTTTTACAAGTTGATGTTCTTTATGCAACATTGAATAAGTATGATGGAGAACCTAGAGCAAAGGTTCTAGTTATTGAAGAAGGCTGCAAAACCTGTTCTTTTTTCTTTAAGACTTTGCTTGTAGGTATTTTAGGGTCCTTTTATTCTTAGGGATCTTCTGTCTTGAACATCCTTGTCATCATAACAATTTTTATAGTTGTATTCTTTCTTCCCCCTCATTTGTTTTGCTTACTTCCTGACTTTGGACTTGATTTTTGGAGTAGTCTCTGAGCACTTCTGGAAGGAAGATCTGTACTATTGCTGTCATGGCTTTCTTACAATACTGTTATTCCAGGATCTCAGGGACAGCTCAGACTGTAAGCTTTCAGTGCTCCTAAAGGGGATTGATCCAGACTAAATTCTGATTGCTGCTTCCCTGGTCTGACCTCTGCATGTTCCTGACTTAGGCTGAGGTCTGAACATCAGATCTGACACTTGACTGACATGCTCTAAGCCAAATGGAAAGTTGTTAGCTCAGAGTGACGTGACTACAGACTTCCCTCTGGGCTGTGATTCCTATCCTGCTTATTCTTTTTTGGGCTTCAGATGAAGCTAAAAGCTTGAATTGACAATCTGTTCTGCTCCTTGGAGTTAGAATCATAGTAATGCTCTTTGCTTCTGAACTTGTTTCTCTCATCCTACATTCTGTTCCTCTTGCCTATTGTCCCTACCCTAGAATGACACTCTTGGGATCAGGTTCCCTCCTCAGTCCACCCTGGATCTGGCAAAAGTCATTGACTGACCCTGTTCTCATGAAGTGTCCAAGATGTATCTGGGACCTCCTCTTGCCCAGGTATGCAGCCTCTCCTTATGTGTAAAGTGCTGCCAGCAGTGAGCTCCTGGAGTGCATATTAATTTAATCCTAATGTACCTTATATTTTCCTAGGGCAAGACATAACAGCTCTCTTGAAATACTTCCCTTGTCTCAATTCTGTTTAGTCACATACAAAGTCTTAGACTTTCGTAGCAAAGTGGAAATTTACTGCATTTAATACTTCAGGAAAAAGCTTATTGCTTAGCACGCCATTTTAAACAACTTGATCTGGAGGATTAGGTTAACTAAAAGTATTTTTTAATCCCCCCAGCCCATTTCTGGTCTTCTAGAAGGCAAGTTTACCTCTGTTCTGATTCATATGGACATAAGGAATTTTAGTTTTTAAACTCATGGAATTATAGGATTAGTGTGGGAAATTATCTCAGAAGTCATCTAGTTCAACCCCTTCATTTTACAGAAGAGGAAATGGGGGATCAGGAGGGAAAAACTACTTGCCCAAGGTCACACAGGTTTTATTTGAACCCAGGTCTTCTGATAATAAATTTAATAAATATTTATTAAAATGACTACAATGTGCCAGGCACTGTGCTAATGGTAGGGATACAAAAAGAGGCAAAAGATAGTGCTTGCCCTCAAGGATCTTACAAATTAATGGAGTGCAGCATGCAAAAAAATATTTACAGAGCAAGCTATATACAAGATAAATAGGAAATAACAGAGGGAAGGCACTGGAATTAAAGAGGGTTAAAGAAGTATTCCTGTGGAGGGTGGATTTTTAGCTGAGCCTTGAAGCCAGAGAGGTCATTAATCAGAATGGAGAGGGAGTGCATTTCATTTGTGGAGGGCAGCCAGGGAGAATGCCTGGAGTTAAGAGATGGAGTATCTTGTTTGTGGAACAGCCAAGAGATCAGTGTCATTGGCTTGAAGACTTTCTTAGAAATTTTATCAGAGGTAGGATTCTACCACCAGAGGTTAGATTTGAATCGAGGTTCTCTAATAATCCACATTAAAAATAAAAGGTAAGACTTTCCCAGAAATTTCATCACTGAATTAGTTAACAAATAGGTTAGCTGGCAAAACCTAACTTTTCGCATTGGAATCTGAGAATTCGGATGGAATGTTCAAATCTAGTGGCATAGATTCTATCCTTATTAAAGCAAAAGGGAAACATGACATTATTTAGAACTTTTTGTTAACTGCGTTTTTTTCTCCTAGTTACCTTCATTTTGCTGAGGAAAATGATATGATATTCTATAGACAAAATAGAATTAGTTGTGAAAGGAAAGAAATTTCAGTTTTGTTTGTTTACTTGGGGAAATGACAATATCTTGCCTTATATAATTCTATACTATTTTCTATAAAAGTCTAAAGTTTTTTTAGAGTACTTATTCTCAAAAAACATTCATAAAACCCTCACTAAACTGGTTATAATAGATGATTATTGGACCTTTATTTTATTGGACCCCTAGTTTATTCCAATTAGTAGGAATCAGTTTGATAAGATTCCACAGGGATAATGATTATAAGTTCTATATATTAGGCCCCAGAGCTATGAACTGCAGATCATAAATTCACTTGTTTAATCATAGGAAGCTAACTAGAAGACCTCCACCCTTGTTTTTCCTTCTTATGGGGACCAACTCCAACCTGGGGGAGGTGACTCAATTACATGGAAAGTCCCCCAGCTATTTTTGTTGTCCCTCCACCCCTGTCATCACTCTATTGCCCAAGATGAGGGGATGACCATGAGCACTTGTCCAACAAATAACCCTCCTTGCTGGTTTGTGGCCTACTTTTCTACTAGTCCATGGGTGTGTTCATCAGGACCTCCTGAAAGGTCAAGATAGATTTGTCAAGGTCTGCTCATGAACCTGTTTGTTAACTAATGGGATTCTGTATTTTGTGTAGACCCTCCTGGAGGGTCAAGGGCAAGGTCTATCAACCAATGAGATTCTGGAAATTTAGTTTGCTTCTTCTGTATTGTCTGGGTATAAAACTATAAAACTAAGGCCCTGGAGGAAAGGGACATCTCAGATCATGAGGAAGATGTGACATCCACTTCATTAGAGGAGGCCATGGACCCTTTAATAAAGTATCATTGGCTCAGAGCTCTGTGTCAGTTTCTTTTATTGTAGAATGGGCAATTTTGGATCCAACATAATATAGGATATATTACTAACTTTTATGAAAAACTCATTAGGAAATATCATGAATTTATCTATTATAGTACAAATTGTAGTCTTGTCATTTAAGAAGGAAATGATTTCCATAAGTGAGGGCTTGTGTAAACTTTCACTGGAAGTTTAAATCTGTCACTGTAGCTAGCAGGGAATAACTATCATAGAGTAACAGAAATATTCTAAATTGTTTTTTAGTGGGTGGCATGGAGGTTATGATCTGTGATTTCAGAGATGTCAGGTATTTAAACTGCTTTCAGATCAGCAATTATGCTATAACTTAATTTCAGAATCTCCTTAGGCTAGTTGCTTGCCTGTGGTTATAGAACTAGTATATATTAAAAGTAAGATATGAACCCATCTTCTTAACTGGAAGGTAAGCCTTCCATAATGTCTCTCCATTTTAAAATTCTAAATTAAGATTTTGTCATTTACCAAGCTTCTCAAAATTCTTTCTGGATATCAGGCACATGGATTTAATAGTCAGATCTAAAACTATTATTCCAGGATCTATAGAAAAGAATGAAGAGTCGAGGAAACAAATTTCTTAGGTAAAAGCTAAAAGGAAAAGCACCCTTGATTTTTACCTCTTTTATGTCCTTTATCCAATCATTTACCATATTCTGTAGACCTCTTGCTTGTAACATTTCTTGACACAGATCCTTCTTTCCATTTCTAATGCTATGCCCTAAATCTGAAGAAAATGTAGGCAAGAATTAGAAAGGATGAGAAAGCACAGATGGGTTGCAGGGATGGCCTTAGTCCTCTGAGGAAGTGCCATTGGGTATACATACACTTCTTATTTAGAGAATAAAAGACAAACATGGCTTTACTTTTAAAAGTTTAGGTTATGGGAAAAATGGTGACAACATGGGAGGAGGAGAGAAGGATAGATGAAATTTTGCTTTGGATGAGTTGCGTTTGAGTGAATGGAGGATCTAAATGGAAATTAACCACTAGCCAGTTGGAAATACAGGACTGGACCACATTTGGAAGGCCTGGATTTTAACTACAGATTTAGTCATCATCAGTACAGAGTTGTCATACTAACGGCTCTTCAAGGGAGAGAGAATAGAAAGAAAAACGTTGCAAGCTAAGGAAACTCTACTTGTGGAAAACCACAAGTAGAGAGCTCAGGAGACCATTTGGGAGGGAATGAAAACTAGGGCAGTATAATGTAATGGAAGCAAAGGAAGGAGATAATTTCCAGAAGCAGGTAGGGTGGAGTGGAATAGGGAGAGGGGGCTGATCAGTGTTAAATCTCCAATGAGAGATGAAATTAACGTCCTAAACAAGGCTTACCTACCCTGATCAACCTTCTAGATACAGATTAAGTCAAAGTTTAGAAAGGATAAATGACTTGCCTAGGATTAGATAGATAATATTTTGAGTATTAATTGGTGATATATGAACTTAGATCTTCCTGACTCCAAGATGAGCACTATCTTACCAAGCTGTAGTTTCTCAAAAACAAAGTGAAACCCCAGATAATTCCAGGTACTGTTCACATACAATACATGTTGTTTAAGTACATTACATGTGTCAGCATTTTCCTTAAAATCCTGACAACAGGCTTCATTTTCATTCAGCGAGTCATTTAACAGGTTTATTTCAAAGCCTATATTGTATATGGAACCATGATAGTTCCTGCTGAAGACAAATAGTACCTGTCCTCAATGAAGTTACAATCTATTTGGAAAGATAAGACATAAGACAAGAATGAGAGATGTGAAAAGCCTTTTGAATGACTTGAAGTTGTAAACGTCCTGGATTTTAATTAACAGTATAGCTGCTTCCTGCCAAAGCAGTTTCACAAAAACTCTATGCTTTCTTCTCCCTTTTCATTTTCATTCTTTTCTAGGATCAACAGTGTGAGCAATAACGAAGCAAGAAATCCAGAGAGAATAGCCAGGAAATCAGCTTGACCGGGGGGAGCATAGTAGGTTAAAGAAATGATTATTCCCAAAATGCCACTCTCCTTGTTCAGCCTTTCTCCCTTCCTTTCTCTTTTCCTTCTTTAAAGAGAAAACGGACTATCTGAAGCCCAATATATGCACCCTAGTTTTTTCCATCTCAGTTTTGCTTTCCTATGCTTGAAATTCGCTCTCCCTCATCTCTATCTTTCCTAACCATCCTAAGAGAAAGGTCAAATACCAAAAAGTCTTTTACTGATGCTTTGCCGGACATCACCTAGCACTTCTTTCATGTACTTGTAAGAAGTGGGAGTAGAGGAGCGGAGGAGCCCTCTTTAAATATTTAAAAAGTTGTCACATAAAAGAAATTGATTCTGCTTAATCCTAGAAGGCAAAACTATCAGTGAATGAAAGCTGCAGGTGTCATTTAGATCTGGTACGCAGAAGAACAAACAAACCAGCTCGAGCCACCCGAAGGATCCCAAAGTGGAAGAGGCTGCCTTGGGATGTAGTGAACTTACTGAAAGTCCTCAGGTGCCGTTTGAATGACCCCTTGTCACAGAGGGGAGTCTCACTGCTCGGGGACAGTTTGGATTAGATGGTCTTAGAAGGTTTTGTTGCGGTTGGTGCTGTTTTGTTTTAATTCTGGTCCGTGTCCCAGAAAAGCGCTGAGCGTCCGGCAGGACATAGGACAGCTCACAGGAGGTGAATTTAGGACACCCAACAAATACCTCCCTGTCCTCGATTCACCCACAGCCACCAGCTACCGAAATACACCAACTGTGAATAACAAATTACATTCCACCCGTGCCCAGCGGGGAGGGGACATTCCCTGCTACTAACAAAGCTCCTAGCTGGCAGAGCCGTGGGTGCAAATCCTCTCCTCAGCTAAGAACTAAACTTCCGCCCCTGGCAGCAGCCGGGGACAGGTGCAAATCCTTTTACTTGCAAATCCTTTTACTTCCAAAGACGAAACGTGTTCGGTATTGGGTGTATTAATCACACTCGAAGAGTTAAGTCCAGGTCTGGTCACGGAGGACAAGTAGAGAACAAGACCACGCAAAGCTCTAGCCAGCAGAAAACACCGGGAGCTGCGAGACTTAAGGCACCCAGACGCAGCTGGCGGGGGTGGGGCTGGGGAGGGGGAAGAGAAGCTGCGGACCCCGCGGTGCCCTATGGGAATTGTGGTCTCCTCCACGTCCCGTCCACCCCTTCTCCACCAGCAACGAACTGCATCTCCCAGCGACCCATGCGGCGTGGAGGGGGAGAGGGAAGCGCTCTGACGCTGTCCCGAGCCGCCGCGAGGGGGAGCGGGGCTGGAAAGCTACGGCAGCCTCCAGAGGCTCAGGAGCTGCCCGAGGAGCTGCGGTGCGGCGGGTAACGGCCGCTGTCGCCTCCTTTGCTTTGGGTCCCTCTCCATCTCCCATCCTGGGCACGCCGACCGCCACCCGCAGTGCCTAAGCCCACGGCCATGGAGACGCGTCAGGGCGGTGACCCCCTGCGGCGCGGGGTCCCGGACTCGCCGAAGCGATGAGGGGGTAGGGGGCGCTACAGCTACCTCCGGCTCGCCCTCTTGCCCTGCTCCTCCGCCCTGCCTCCTCCGCTGCGGACCCCCTCCCACAGCAGCCTCCAGCTCCGGTCGTTCTCGGCCTCCGCCTCCAGCCCTGCCTCGGCGCAGTCGCTGCCCCGCCCCGTAGGGGGCGCTGCTGAGGGAACTGTTGGTCCTCATGCCATCCCGCGGCTCCGAGCCGAGGAGCCGGAGCCCCTGAGAAAGGCGAAGAGCCCCGGGGCTCGGGTGCGCCCGTCCTCCGCCCCGCCCCCGGCTGTGCGCGTTTCCCGGCCTCCGCCTTGCCCCCTCACTCTCCGCAATGTGGCAGAGCGTGGGGCTGACCCTGCTGGTGATCGTGGCCACGCTGCTCTGCGTGCTGCTCTTCATGCTGTGCGGTGAGTGCGGCGGGGGCGGGGGCGGCCGAGGGCCTGGGCTGGCCGCCGCACGGGCCCCGCGTCCGCGCCGACGCCTCCCCGCGAGCGTCTCGGGGACCTGGGGGCTTGTTTGTTTGGACTCGGGAGCTCCCGCGTGCGGGGCGCTGCACCGAGAGGCGAAAACGCTGTCCCTGCTTTCGAGGAGCCCCCAGTCTAATGCGGGGGGACAGGCATGCCGTCGTATTTGACCGGCAAAGTGGCTGGCACGGCGTGATCCAGGCAAAGGCGGAGGGGCCCTTCCGGAGGGGTGGGCGGCTGGCGATCCTCGCTGCTGCTCACCCTCTTCCTCCTGAATGGGGCGGGGGGCTGGAGGAGCCTCGGACGCCGCGAACTTGGGGTGCCAAGGCCAGTCCCCGGACCGGGCTTCCGCCTGGACAGCCCTGGCTTCCGAGCATCGAGGGACCCCGGTGGTCAGTTAGCCGGCCAGCGCTCTCATTTTGTGCGCCGGCTGTCACCGATGTCGGTAGTGAATGCCCTCGGCTCATTCACGGCTGCTCTGTTCCCCCAAGCCACGGTGCCCCTCTTAGAATCCCGTGTACCCTCCAGGCGTCTGCTCTTCTACTGGGGCCCCCTCTCCTTTCCGGTCTGCTGTAACCCTTCTCCTTTCCCGATTCCCTCTAACTGCTCTCTCCCCCCCTTCCCAGATTCCTTGTACTTATTTTATAGTGTGTACTTTGTGGGTAGTCTTACAAAACGCCAACTCCTAGAGGGCGGGGGGGGGGGGGGGTGTCTTTGCAGCCCCAGCACGTAATAGGTGCGCTTGACTAACTGGGAGAGTGCCCGTTGATTGATTTAGAAATGAAGAAACTGAGGCCCTTTGAGAACTTAACCAGTTACACAAGCCATAAAAGCCGCAGACCCTGGTCTTCTAGCTCGATTTCTCGTTCAGGGTGCTAAGAGTGTTCATTCAACCAGGTTCTAATTTAGGTTACTTATTTGGAAGGTGTCGTGGATGCTTTTAAAGATTTTAAACACTAGTCGTTTCTAAGATATTTCCCTTTCTTGAATTCTCTAATTAGAACCTTTCTGTTTGACAGATTAGTACAGTCGAGCCAAAGAAATGAACACATCAGTCGTATCTAGTCGCTTGTTATTGTTTTTTTAACCCTTATCTTATTTGAAGATGAAGTGATTTGTTTCCCCGTTTCCTTTACGAGTAGGTAATAAAGTGTTTTTGGCAGGATTGTAATGTGAATGCCCTTTATTTTCTGGCAATAAGTATTAGTAACACGAGTTGTGCATTAAAAATCAAACTACTAACTTCAGTTTGAACCCAAACAAATCTTAATGTTTTGCAAAGATAATTTAAAATGTAGATTATGCTAAAAATGCATTGTAAAGTGCTTTGAATATGAAGGTCAGAAAATCTAGCTCAGGTCTGCTGATAATGCTGATGTTTTTCTTCAGAAGCCAGGCTAAATTTTGTTCTTGGTGAAGTATTAGCACAATTTTAGGCTCTATTGACACCTTGACGCTGAAACCTAATATTAACAGCAACTTTGGTCTCCTAGAAAAGTTCTTGAACCATAGTGAAAATTAGGAAATTGATTACATAACATAGATCTCTATTGATCTCTTATAAATGAATATTTGCAAGACAATGGAGCATAAATTTAAAGTTTAGATAGTAGTTGGGTTACATAGAATAATATTCAAGGCTAAACTTAATTTAAAATGGGAACTAAAAATGTTACCTGCACAACCTTTTTATATTAGCTTTATTATTTGCACTTAGCTTTATTGAACATCTTAGATATTGTGTTTTTTAGTGACAACCCTGCCTCAAACCTGCTGGCACCATTTTCCAGTTTCACATGCTCATGTCATGTCTCTGTGTCACATTTTGATAATTCTTGCAGTATTTAAAACTTTTCTTTTCTAATTTTATCTGTTATGGTGATTTCTGATCGATGAACTTTGATGTTACTATTTTAATTGATTTGGAGCACCACAAACTGCAGCCATATAAGATGGTACACTTAATAAATGCTCTGTGTGTTCTGACCGCTCTACCTACCAGCCATTCCTGTCTCTTACTCTTTTGGGGCTTTCCTATTCCCAGAGACATAACAATATTGGAATTAGGCCACTTAATAATCCATAATAATAATATTATGTAAAACATGTACCTACTTTAATTAAGAAATATTTTATTGCCTCCAAAATGCTAACTCTCACCTTGAGCCTTCAGTAAGCTGTAGTCTTGTTTGCTGGTAGAGGGTTTTGCCTTGATGTTGTTGGCTGCTGACTGATCAGGGTGGTGGTTGCTGAAGGTTGCTGTAGCTGTGGCAAGTTCTTAAAATAAGACAGCAATGAAGTTTGCTGCACCCTTCCTTTCACTTGAACATTTAGAGGCCACTGTAGGGTTATGAAATAACTTAATTTCAATATTGTTGTGCCTTATGGCTGTAGTTTGTGGCACCCCAAACAATTACAATAGTAACATCAAAGATCACTGATCTCAGATGACCATAACACATATAATAATGAAAACATTTGAACTCTTGAGAGAATTTCCTAAATGTAACATAGAGACATAATTTGAACCACATTGTAAAGTGCAGTAAAGGGAGGTATGCCTGTTCTAAACTGAGGATGCTGACAGGTTTTACTTAGGTTCCTTTTCTAATTTTTTTTCCTGATCACAGTGCTCTCTTCTAGTTCTACTGCTGCTGTTGGCTGCTGTTTCTTAGTTTCCTTTGAAGAATCAGGATCTACTTTCCTGTGCCCTCTTGTCCTGGGCCCTCTTATTTCTCTGAGATAGGTGTTCTTAACCCTTTTTGTGTCATAGAGCTTTTGGCAGTCTGGTATGGGCCTCTTCTCTATATTAATATTTTAATTGAATAAAATATGTAGGATTACAGGGGAAACCAATTTGTGTTGAAATACTTTTATCTAAATAGTAAGCAAGTTCAAAGCCCTCAGGTGATTTACTCTGTAATCTCATCACCTGGAATAAATTCAGTGATCACCTCTGAAAATTCCCAGATCTTCTATTATTTTAGTCTTATTTTCTGAACTTAAAAAACTGCTTATTGGACATCTTCACTGCATATTTCTTAAGTCATACTGATCATATCTCAGTAAGATTCATTCTCTACCCCTTACAGTCCTGCTGTCTTCCTAGAGTGCAGCTGTCCTTCCATTACCAGGTTAGATCTAGAAATCATCTTGTCATTTTCTCCTCCTCAATGTCACTTTGGTTCGTGTCACTCATATGGCTTTTGCTCTCGTTCGTATTTTCATCACCACACCCTTGAATGGGGAAGGTGATCACATGATTTTCAGAAGTGATACAAGGACACTCAAGAACTTTGGATTTGACTGTGCAACATGGGAGACACTGGCACACAGGACTGCTCATCATGGCGTGCACCCATAAGAAAAGGTGCTGTGCTCTTTGAGCAAAGAAGAATTGAAACAGCACAAAGTAAATACAGGATGCGCAAATTTGGGATATCCACCCCAAATATTCACACGAGCTATCTGTGCTCAACCTGTGGTAGAGTATTCTGAGTTCATATTGGTCTGATCAGCCACAGTTGGACACACTAAAATTTCACTTTATCATGGTGATGTCATTTTGTTCCTTTTGGAAGATGAAGGACAACTCTCAACTAACCACTCCGTTGGACTATCCTAATTGGTTTTTCTGCCTACAGTCTGTCTCCTCCAAGAGCCCAGAGCCCTCCTCCACACAGTTGTCAAGTTGATATTCCTAAAGCACAGGCTAAATTTGCTATTCCCCTGCTTATGAAACTCTAGTTTCTAAGAACAAATATAGACTTCTTGATTTGGCTTTTAAAACCGTTCACGCTTGGGCTCTAGTCTACTATTGTAGGTTCGTTAAACATTACTTTCCTTCACAATTCTCCTCAATTTCCAGCCAAACTGGCCTCCTGCTGATCTGTAACACTTAAGTCACATCACCTGTCAGAGGGCCTTTGGGCAAATTTACTCTGCTACCTCCGAATCTGTAACTCAGCTCAACTTCCACCCCCTACAGAAAACCCAGTCTGGTTCTCCTCAGATGCTAGTTCTACCCTCTTCTCCCCATTACTTTGTATGTATATTACATTACATTTTCTGAATAGATAATTGTGCTCCTACTTCCCCACCTCACCCATATAAGCCCCTGAGGGCAGGGATTGTTACCCCTCCACATTTGGCAGATAGTGAGCTTCTGATAAATTGAATTATGTACTTCAAGCTGTGGTTAGTTTGTGGATAATTAGGATTTTTAGAATAAAGATGACTGTCTTGATTTTTTTTTTGGGGGGGGGGTACTTGTCTTGTCTGACTCTTTATGACCCCATTTGTGGTTTTCTTAGCAAAGAGAGTGGAGTGGTTTGCCATTTCCTCCTCCAGCTTGTTTTTACTGATGAGAAAACAAGGTTAAGTGATTTGCCCAGGGTCATACAGATTTTAAGTGTTTGAGGTCAGATTTGAACTCAGGAAGATGGGTCTTCCTGACTCCAGGCCAGGAACTCTTATCTATCTACTGCCACATCTATCTGCTTTCCTCTATTTTGCATTTAAAGATTATGCTACCTGAGAATATGCATGTGATTGAAAATGCCAGTAGGAGAATAATAGACCTTCCATAGTCACATTTGAAAATGATTATGGAAATTACTTAAGAGAAATAGTTTTAATTGCTACTGTTTTTCTAGAGTTCATGACATGCCTTTCTGTTGTGATTTAGAATATATACATATGCATCTATCCATATTAACAAGCATTTATTGTTTTATTTATTATTATTTATTTATTAGCAAACACATATTTACTCTGTTCCTCAAGTAGGCAGGCCTTTTCTGAAACATCACTACTTAAATTATATACTGAATAGCTTTTCTATTTTCATTTGAACATCTTCTTTCCTGCGTAAAGGTCTTTTGTGGAACACAAAAGTAAGAACTCGTGCTTGGAGGCTCAGTTGAAGCAATAAAGGACCAACACTGGGTGGGAAAGATTAGTGAATGGTACCCTTTTTAGAGCATTCAATGATGAAAATGATGATGTAATAATAATTGAAAGGGTGGATTGATACTCAGAAAAGGGGGTAGCCTGCAAAGATAATATGGTCATCTCTGGCTAATTGGGCCCAAATTAGCCCCCATGGGAATTCCTTGCTGATTCTCATCAGGAAACCTTTTGATCTCAATTTGTTTTCTAAATAGGTTCTCCTAATGGAAGAAGAATTCAGCTTATAAATTATTAAACTGACTTTTAGTCAGGTTGGCAATATGAGCCATTCTCACCCGTCTCCTCCAAATAAACACATCCCATTCGCACTCTGTATAAAGTAAGCATGGAGATTCTCCTGAGGGAAAGACTGTTTCCATTTTTATTATCAAATTCCTCCTCAAGTTTCTAATATTTATTAGGCTCTTGAGAGATGCCTGTTGACTTAGTGAGAAAGCTGAGGAAAACTTAGCAACCTTACTGCTTTACCTCTTTAAGTGCCAGTTAGTGTAATAGGTTGTGCTCCAGGAAATTATCTTTAATAGCTTTTTCTTACCTTTTAGTGCTGAATAAAGTTTATCATTAGTGCTGCCGAAGACTTTAAAGTCATCTACAGTGCTTAAAAATATTTGAATTGAATGGATTATTAAGATACCTGATTATGATATTTAAGATAGTATGAAAGGTTTACAAAAAGAAGGTTGTACATTATTAGTGCCCATCAATTAATATCATTCCCTCTTCTAGACCCCCAGAAGACAGTTAGATTTGGTTTTGGTTTCCTTTTATGAGAGGGTAGGAGAGGGGCTTGAAGACAAATCTTTTTTTCATTTCTTGAATCAGCTTGCATTATTAACTAGTATAAGATAATGCAGAATCAGGTGACTATATTGATTTGATAAGCACAATTTATGAAGATTAGGAATTAATTTTGCATGCAGGCAGGTGAATTTATTTAATTTTTATCTTCCTTGTGCATGTAATATGGTGCAATAGATCAATTTCTCTGTAAATTCAGTGCATGCAGAACTTTACACACCATAAAGTAAGTTGTCTTAATGTATTTTAATCTGTATTTAACTTTTTATTTTCTCTATCAAATTGGGGTTTGTGGGGTCAAAATTATTTTCATAAAAATACTAATATATTATTTACCTATTAAAATACCCCTTTTTAAACTACATATTTGTAAGCTCAGATTTACGTCATATACTTCAGTCAAAACAACATATTGGAATAGATTGAATGTAGAAACAGATATGAGAATCCAGTTGTCTTCTATTAAGCTAGACTTTAAAAAGATTTGCAAAATATACAAAACTGTAATTTTTGTCACTAATTTTTTTTTTTTTAAAACCACAGCATTTTTCACAAAATGTTATTCATGTTAACAGGTAATGAGTGAAAGATAAACACCACTTGTTACAGGAGAATTCAATAGGTATTTCCTCCGAATCGTAGCCCTGGGTGAAACAAGTCTAGCAAATGAAGGCCAGCTTACCAAAGTTGGAGATGCCTACAGTGATGGAATGCTGTGAAGATGACATAGTTCTCAAAGTCAAAACTCATTTAGTCTACAAGCTTGTGTGCCTGCCAAAAGGAATGAAGAGCAGGCTCATGACAGTGTGATTGCCACTCACAGGAAAGCACCGTGCCACCATCATCAGTGCATTTGCTTCCACCATGGCAACCCTGATGAAGTCAAAGAAAAATTTTATGAAGACCTGAAGATCCTCATCATTATTGTGCCAAAAGAAGACAGGCTTGTAATTCTGGGTTATTTTAACTCAGAATAGGAACAGATTGTCAGACATAGCAGGGAGTCCTTGGGAGGAATGGAGTTAAAAACAGCAGCAGTCATTACTGAAACCTTATGTTTCTTAGGACCTCATCACCAACATTTACCTAAGCACAATAAAATTTTATGGATGCACCCTAGTACCAAACATTGCCATTTAATAGACATGTCATTGTAAGGATTAGAGACAGACAGGATATGAGAATGATGAAGATAATGTGTGCTGCAGAGAGCAACGCTGAACATAGGCTTAATTCTCTTCAAGCTAAACATTCTCATGTCAAGATGACTACCAGAAGACTTAATGTCAACAGATAGAGTGTTTGCTGAGGAGGAACAGTTCATTGCTAACTTGGAGGGAGAGCTAAGCCGATACATGGCTGGCAACAGTGGAGCACAAAAGGAGTGGGCAGCTTTCAGGGATTTGGTGTACAGCACTGCATTTACTCAGCTGCGTCAGAACACTCGTAAAATATCAGCATTGGTTTGTTGAAAATGATGGGGAAATTTAGAAGTTGCTAAATGAAAAACAAGAATTCCACAGGGTTTACCACCAGGATAGTTCATCTGTCACTAAGAAAGCAGCATTTAACTCCATCAAAAGTAAAGTGCAAGTGAAGCTTAGGGAGAGGTGCAGGCTTCTTCACTCAGCAGAAAAGCAGATAAAACTGTTTTATGCTGATAGTAACAATCCAGAGCACTTTTATGATACCCTGAAGGTTATTTATGAACCAAAGATCTATAATACCTCTCAACTATTCAACATTGATGGAACCACATTAATTAGTGATAAGGGACATGAATGTTCTCCGCAGACATCAACTAATGCTGAAGCCATTTACCTCAGGTTGAAGCTAATCCCTCTCTGGCTGAACTTCCAACTGAAGAGATTTCGAATGCCATTAGGTCCCTCTTGTGTGGCAAGGCTCCTGGTGCTGATTTTATTCCAGCTGAGATTTACAAGGCAGGGGGTCCACTGCTCATACAAAAGCTGACTGAGATCTTCTGGGTTATATGGCAAGAGATTATCTCCCAGGAATTCAAGGATATCTCCATTGTCCAGCTCCATAAAGGAAAAGGAAATAGGTTGTCTTGTGACAACTATGGGGTTTGCGGGTGGCAAAGGGTTGTCTCTCTCTTAGTCATTGCTGGCAAGATTCTTGCCATGGTCCTCCTTAATTAGCTAATCCTTCACCTGGAAGATAGCCATCTACCCAAAAGCTGATGTGGCTTTGTAAAGGGCTAAGGAATGGTTGATGTGGGTTTGATGCTTAACAACTCCAGGAGGAAGCATTTCTGTACTTAACATTTGTTGATGTGATTAAGGTCTTTGATAACTGTCAGTCATGAGGGCTTCTGAGGTCATGGCAAAATTTGGTTGCTTGGAGAAATTCATCAGCATGGTATGCCAATTTGATGATGGCATGCTTGCACAGGTTCTGGATAACAGATAATGCTCTCTGCTTTCCCAGTCATCAGTGAAGTAGAGCTGTGTGCTTGCTCACAAATATGCTTGTAGAATGTTTTTCAGTGATGTCAGAAGCCTTCAACAAGAACAAAAACAGCATCAAGGTCAGCTACCTCACATGAAAAGACTACAAGCCAAGACTGAAGTTAAGGGAGAATTGGTGTACTATTTTTTGTTCACAAATGATTGTCTACCTGTGCAGCCTCAGAGACTGAGATGCAGCAGAGTATGGATTTATTCTCTGCTGCTTGTGCTAATTTAACAAAAGTGACAGTCACAGTAAAATGGGTGAATATTTACAAAAATATAAATTGCCTGGATTAACAGAGGAAATAGCATATTTAAATAATTGTATCTTAGAAAAAAATTGAATAAGACTAAAAATAATCCCTAGGACCAGAGAGATTTACAAGTGAATTCTACCAGGTAGTTAAGGAACAAGTTATCCTAATGCTATATAAACTATATGAAAAAATAAGTAAAGAAAGGAATCCTACCAAATTCCTTTTATGACATGAATATGATTATGACACCAGAACTAGGGAGACCAAAAACAGAGAAAGAAAATTATAGTTCAAATTTCCTTAATGAATATTGATGCACAAAATTTAAAATACTACCAAAGAGCTTACAGCATATACCCAAAGATCATATAGTATGACTAAGTGGGATTTATACTGGGAATATAGGCCCTTCTTCAGTATTCGAAAAAATTATAAGCATAATCGATCATATCCAAATAGAAAAATGACAAAAATCACATTTTCTTAATAGATATAGAAAAAACTTTTTAACAAAATACAATACCAATTTCTATTAAAAACACTAAAAAGCATAGGAATTAATGAAACATTTCCTAAAATGACAAATATCTAGCAA
Source organism: Bettongia penicillata ogilbyi (assembly GCA_023548195.1). Classification (NCBI taxonomy): domain Eukaryota; kingdom Metazoa; phylum Chordata; class Mammalia; order Diprotodontia; family Potoroidae; genus Bettongia; species Bettongia penicillata. Next base: position 2,032,717 of record JAJHZJ010000589.1, read on the forward strand.
CTTTGTTGCCTGCTACCCAATTCCCAGGTAACAAATCCAGGTGGGAGTGAGAATAGGACCTGTGAAATAGGGAAGTCCTGGGCCAGTGTACCCACTGAGAAGGAAGTTCAAAAGATGGCAACAATAGTTGTATGGCTTAGACCCCAAGCTTAGAGCAAGGTTTCATTTACTTCCAGCATCTAACCCGCCTACAGAGGAATAACCAAGGCAGGAATCCCAGGCCAAAGGGGAGTCTACAGTTCTGCCACAAGTGCACCAACAGAGGTTCTCATCTGGCTGATAGGGCAGTGTTCAGCTGCTGCTTCTTTCTCCCAGATCCAAACTTTGCCCTGGATCCGACTAGTGTGTGAGCACTGAAAGCTTACAAGTTCCCAGCAATCCTGAAATAACACAACATTTAATATCCCAAGAAGACAGTAACAGGAAAAGCCCAGCCCTTCCTTTCAGAAGCGTAGCAGAGTTCAGCCCTATTATCAGGTCCAAAGTACCAAAGTATCCAGGAAGTACAAAAATAATTGAAGCTCTTTTTGAAATTGCAAAAAATGAAAATTCAGCAATAGTCCATGAATTGAGGAATGAACGAACAAGTTATGGTATAGAAATGTGATGAACTATTATCAAGATATAATGACCAATCAAGATTCCAGAGGACTAATGATGAAACATGCTCCCCACCTCCTGATAGGTAAATGATGTAGAATACTGAAATTTTTTTTTTTTTGGACATGACCAATGTGGAAATTGTTTTGATTTGCTTATATGTGTTTGTAATGAGTTTTGTTTTTCTTGTGTTCTCAACTTTAGAGGAGGAGGAGAAGTTAGAGTGGAAGGGCCAAAAGGAGAATCTGCTTAAAATGAATAAAATATTTTAAAAATAGATCAAATTGTAGACTTTTCAGTGAGCAGCTTTAAATGGCTTCAGTCGTATTTAAAGTAAATGATTCCTTTTGTTTCAATAATTTAAAGACTCAGGTTTATCTAATTCTACTGAAGTCTTGTTCTGATTTATTTAAACGTAACCCACATGAAAATAAAGCCAACTAGCTATTTAACTGTCTTTTACTTCACTGAAAAATTGAGGCCATTGGAAATGAGCTTTCCTCCCATTCTCTTCATCTCAAGACCTCTTAATGCAGTCTTTTCCCTAGTATCTGGCAAAGAAGTGGTCTTTCTTGCCAAGGTCATCCCCTACATCTGCACTTGATCCTCTTCCCTTCCATCTTCTCTACCAGATTGTATTCACTGTATCATCTTCCCTGCCCTGAAATCTTCAGCCTCTCCCTGTTGACTGGCTATTTCTTTATGGTCTTCAAATACTCCAAAGTTATCCATTCGTTTTACATCCTTTGCATGAATCTTTTCCTTATCCCTTCCAACTGCTAGTGCCCCCCACTTCAAAACTGCCTGGCACTATATATATATTTATATAGTTCACTTTATATTTACACTGAACATACTTGTATTTGTACTTGTCTTCCCCATTAGAATGTAAACTCTTTGCTGTTAGATATTGTTTCATTCTTTGTACATCTAGCTAAAGTGTACAGTGGGTGGCTCATTGAAGATGCTTAGTGAATAATTGTTGACTGATTAATAGTATTACTTTTTAACTCAGATTTATTCCGACTGTTAACTAGTTTAAAATGAATGTCGCAATCAGAATTTTAAAATCTGTATCTTAAATTAGCCTTAATCAATAATTGCTAAGTCTGGAAAAGCTTTCAGTATGGGTCTGTCTTCTGAGAGCCAATCTAGCTAAATCAAAGATGCTAGTTTATCACTAGATTTATCACAAAGTGATAAAATTTTTGCCCACAGGAACTCTTAGTAAGTTGAATGAAGGGTATTACAGGTCCAAGTAACAAGGAAACTACCCACCATACCTCATTAAGGTTCATTTGTATCATCAAAGTAAGAAACTTTGTTTCTATGAAAAAAAAAAAAGGAATTAAAATGTGTCATTGAAGTTACAAGATCTGTATATTGTAATTAGCTTCGTGGTCCAAAGTTAAGACTTTTTATTTCTCATTCTCATAGTTTATAGACTAAATCTATTATGAAGATAGAAATTTACTTATGAATCTATTATATAGAGTTAGAAAATATTATCATTATATAGTGGCAGCTATTTTGAATATTGGAAAGAACTGAAAGGAATATTAGTATCTGTGCAAATTTTATGAATTTTACAAAAACAGACACCAACAGAAGTAATTGTCCAAAGTCAGTCAGTTAACTAGGATTTATAAAATGCCTGCTTTGAACCTAGCACTGCCCTAGGCACTGTGGGTACAACTACAAGGAATGGAACAATCTCTCCGTTGAGTTTTAAGTTTTCATTCTAATGAGGTAAGTAACAAGAATATGTAAAAATATATATGGCGTAAATATGAAATTAGTAAATCCACATATATGCCAAATAGTTAAATACTAGGTAGTAAAGGATAGCCCTGTGGCATGAGTAATCAGGAAAGGTTTCATTCTTTGAAGTACTGAATAATGCTGAGGTTACAAACCTGAGATGAAAGTTTGGAAGAGGAATATGGAGGTAGATGGGAATAAGAGAATTCCACAACTGTTTGGACATGGAAATGAGGGAGAGTAATGAGTTGGTAATGCTGGAAGACTTGAAAGATGGACTGTGACTTGCCTTTGACAGAAATAGGGAAGTTTAGAAGAGGAGAAGGTTTAGGGGGAAAGTTAATGAGTTCAGTTTTGGAAATTTGAGATGTCTCCAGAACATTCATTTTGAAATATCCAATAGGTAATTGATGAGTGAAGTTCAAGTTGATGACTGAAGTTCAAGACTGAAACATAGCTTGAGAGGCATGTATAATATAGTCTAGTAAAGATTTTTAAGGACAGGAGAGAATTAGACATAGCAAAGAGAAGGGTCACCTTTTTGCCAGAGACTGGGGAAAGTAGATATTAAGGGGTTTTGAGTTGAAGAGAAATAGGAAAAGGATCTCACTTTGGCTTCAGTTTTCTAAGTAAAGAGTGAAGATTTGCTCCCAGATTGTTGGGGAGCAAGGAGCAGAGGGGGAGATGGGGAATGCTTGAGGAAGGAAAAGAAGGTTGGAAATTGCTTCTGTGAAGAGTAACATAGAGGAATTGGTCAGAGAGAAATAAAAGATCTACCTTGGTGCTTTGAGAGGGCCCATTTGAGACTAGGTAACATAATTTTGTAATGTATACCCAGTCAGCTTGGTTGTGAGACTTCTTCCAGCTGCTTTAATAATTATTTAGTTTATAGTGGAATAGTAGTCCAGATATGAGATGAGGATCTCTGCATCCAGAATGGTGGCACTGTCAAATAAGAGAAAGGGGTAAATTTGAGGAATATTAGAGAGGTAAAATCAACAGGAGCTGGCAATACAGTGGATATGAGGGTGAAGTAAGGAAGAGTGAGGAGTTGCTATCTAGGTTGCACATCTGGTAGTGGTAGTATACTTGACAGTTTGGAATCAGGGAGGGTTTGGAGGGAAAGATAATGAGACCAGTTTTGGCCATGTTTGAATTTGAGATGTCCAGTAGACAGTTGAAGGTGCAAGACTGGAGGTTAGGAGAGTGATTAGGGCTGGATTAAGATCTGAGAATCATTAGCATATAGTGTAGTGTAGTAAATATTAATTACAAGACTTGATGATAGTAATACTTTGCCATCATAGTATTACTGTTAATCCTTTGGGAGATAATTATGAAACAGGTGCATAATACCCAGTATCAGAGTTACAAAGATATAAAAAAAATGCCATTTATAATAGCATCCTTGCAGGTGTGTTTAAAAAATACATGGGGAAAATCTGGGTGCTACTCAGATTTCTTAACAAAAGTACTAATAATTGGACTATGCAATAGTCCAGGACTTTTGTGTGAAATTGTATAGTTTGAAGTAAACAAGATCAAAGAAATGACAGCAAGAAAAATCTCTGGAAGCTTTTGCTTACTTTGTGCTCTTAGAGTTTCAGGGCAACCAAGATTTAAGAAGATATTTTAGGCATATACTATATTGTCTGATTTTCAAAAACTTTAATTGGCCCTCAAATTTAGAAGAATATTAACTGGGGTGAGATGAGGATATAAAATGATTTGCACTGTGTTGAATTACATTCCTTTGAGTTGAGTCTTTGCAAATTCAAAATTAGTTTGGAAATTTAGTATAAGGACATTAAAAAAAGCACATCTTCATACTGAATCTTGGTGGGGTGGGGCTGGGAAGTTGGGAATCTTTTCCTAGCACCATACTTTTAAAAATTTTAGGACTAATATGTGCTCTCTTAGTTATTTTAATCTTCCATTATTTTTAGATAAAAGAAACCAACTTACTTATTTGAAGTTAAAAGGAGGTCTCATCTCTATCAAAAATTCAGAAGTCATTGTATTCAAAATTGATGGTATTTCATGAAATAATTTTTTAAAAAATGTTTATTTTTGCAGGTTGGTATGTCGTTTGGCATCTGTTTTTGTCCAAATTCAAGTTCCTCAGAGAGCTAATAGGAGACACAGGATCCCAACAGGGAGATAATGAACCTTCAGAGTCTGAAGCAGAGCCGGAGTCTCCACCCACTCCTCAGAGGATGAGACCCAAATCTGTCTGGCATCGAAGGCCACCTGTAGAAGAAACATCAACCTAACATTGCAGCACCTCAGGCATTTCTCCTTAAGAAATGATGAAAGGTGGTTGCTTCTTTGTGACTCAGTGGTTTTAGGATTTTCTGAGATTCTGACTAAAGAACTTGTATTCTTGGATTTTAAATGCATTACTATTTTAGGCATTTAGAAGAGGTTTGCATGAAAGCCATATAGAAATAAAGGGAATAAAAACCAAACTAGACCATTGCAGATTTTTCCATCTTAAAAAAGTAGCCATGTGTACCAGTTCTGGTTCTTTGATTTATTTCCTTCTATTGGTCTGACTATGGTAAATGTAAAAGCAGTAATATTTTTTACAGCACAAAAATTATTTATTAGAAAACTTGTTTTGACTCTTTGTTGATTTTTATTTTAAAAATATATTTGTTTCTATGTAATTTGTTCAAAAACCCATGATCACCTGAAGGCTATTTCTTAAGAGCCCAACTTTAGAAAGAGGTTTCATGACTCTTTTATACAGAAGGACTTCATGATAAATTCATGAGACAGTAGTTTTTAATACTTAGTGAGATGATTGCAAAGGTCATTTTTTGTTTTGAGAGAAAAGAGGGTTAGATTATGGTAGAAAGAGATAAAACTTGCATACATGTACAATTATTGTTGCTAGAGTTCCATGTTTGTCTCAGAACTTCAGACATGGTGTTTACCAGAGATAAAAAGGTTTATGGGTTAATTATCTTCACTGTTCATTTTCCTCAATTATTATTTGCCTCATTCAAGCACTAATAACATATCCACCCCACTATATATCTAAGTATTTTTTACATTATATATTTGGTACCAAATATCTTTTTTCTCCTTGTCCTCTCAAATTTTTACAAAATTTCATATATCCTACTTTAATCTTTTATAGTATTATGTAATGATTTGGGTAGTTCATGTTTCATGATGGTGGTATACTTATTTAATGGTGCAGTTAATGCTTCCTGAATTTTTCCTAATGTACACAAGTTTTATCAGTGTAGCTGATTAAATTTTTTATTGTGGCTATTCAGGAATTCTGAAAGAAGATTGATCCAAAGAACATAATCCTTTTATTTTTTATTATTTTTTGCCCCAAACTTTGGGGGAAAAGATTAACCTTAGAGTTTATGTTCCAGGACAGTCTGGCTTGTGTTTGCTTTTTTAGATAATCCCTTGGTTCATTTCTTACTTTTTGTGTTACTGGTGTCAAAACATTTTCTGAACAGGTAAAAATATAAATCATTAATCCTAAATTTGTGGGGTGACTTGTGTAAAAGGGAAACTAAAATAATCACCCGAATAGATCCTTAGTTCTGAGAAACGAACAATTCAATTGAAAATTTTGTAGTTAAATTGTAATAGATTCTGCATTAGAGCCTATCCCTGACCATACTTAGGTGAGAAACACTAAAAAACTAGTAGCCTTCCTTTTGTGACAGTATTATTGTAGAATGAATATCTTTTGATGCTTCACTGAAAATTATAGAAGCATAATCATTCCAAAGTAATTGCTTCCATATCAAGTATTTTTTGGGGATGGGAAGAGGAGAAGAATGATAAGGGAGGGTGCTATGTTCTGACACTTATTCTATAACTTTGCTTCATTTTTGCAGGGTTATAATTTTCAGGAATTTTTACTTAACCTTTTTTATATTGGGTTAGAAAGTGAGAAACCAAAAAAACATTGATATTACAACCCTTGCCCCACTCATTAAGTCATAGTATCTGAATTGATCTTGCTACCTGTTCTACTTTTGGGCCAGCTCTGTAGTTAGGCTTCCTTCAGGTAGTTAATATCTAGTTTGTCAATATAATTTTGTGGAAAGGGAATCACTGATGATATTGGTAATGTAAAATTCCTCTAGCTATAAACTGACATTGATTGGTTTGTTAATTCAAGATGTCAGATTCCCACATTTCTGAGGTCACAATGTGGTTTAATTGAGTTCTCCTAGTTTTTTTCATATGGGAGCCTTTTCTGTCCCACACTGTCCATTTTTAAAAGAAATATCACTTTTATGTTATGTCATATTAAAGTTTTAGCATTCAGAACATATATTTCTAGCCATATTCTTAGAATAGAAAGAAAAATGGATGACAAATCCTATATGCTTAGTGGAGTATTAACTTCTTTCTAATTCTGTTGGCAGTTCTTTTTTATTTGAATAATGTATCCTCTTCTGTACTTTTCTAGTCTTTTAAGAAGAGGAATAGGAATAGCTCATGATCATTTTCAAGTTTCAAAAGTTTTATTGCTGTAAAATATGTAAATTGGAATAACATTACTTAATTAGTTGAGTTCTTGTACGCTTAGCATGATGATGACCTTGAACAAAACTTCAATTTTATGAGAAAGCTGATGCTGATTCTAGAACTGAATACTTATTTTAATCAAGTATATAGTACTTTGGAAAGTAATTCTGTAGTTCAGAAATCAAGCTTTGTCTTTCCCTGACTCTGTTCCCAAATATTCCTCTTTCTTCTACCTAAGAGGATATGTGTAGCTTTGTAGATTAGGTCGTCATTTTAATGAAGATTAGCCAAATCAGTTGCAATGCTGTGAACTAGATGCCAATAACACTAATCCTTTGAATAACACTGTTCAATGATGCTCTTGATCTTTATAGTAAGCTAACATTAGTATTCATAGAATTTGAAATCTTGGATAATGAAAATATAAATGTATTATAGGAATATCAGAGAGAACCAGTTCAGAGACTTTTGGCCAGTGTCCTATGACACCTAACTGTAATGGACTGCTGTGTAAGTTCATAAAAACATGTCAAGGTTCTGTTTTAGTAAAAGTGTAGAAAACTTCATAAAGAGTGAATTCTGAAGAACATACTATGCTTTTAGAATATTTTGACATTTTTACCAACATACATTTTGTAAAATGTGAAACATTGTTCATCTTTTTATTTTTAACAAAAGAAAAATCTTAAACACAAATCATTTAAATCAATGGTGTAATCTTTAAAAAGTGGCATTTGTCTTTAAAAAAAAATATGCCTTAGTGTCATACCCCATTTAGTGAATGTAACTTTAGATTTTTGTTTGCCAGACTTCAAATACTTCCTTCTTTGAAGTTGCCTCTTAATAAAGTGAACAGCAATCATAATACAGACTGTACAAAGCAGTTATTGGAATAGGTTTTTGCTATGAAGTCTAGCCTAAACACTGGGTTTTCACTGCTTTCAATAATTAGATAAATTATGGTTTTGAACCTGGAAAGCATAAAGAGTTTAATTCTATTTTAAAACTATTAGTAGAGGGTTTTTAAAAAAAATCTGTTAACAAGCACTTGCTGACTTTTATTTTATGGTGAATGTTTAACATATATCCAAAAGCTTAATTCTATGCAGCTCATTCACCAAATACTGCTGCTGTGGCTACTTACAGTAAATACTGTGTGATGTGCTGCAAAACATTGTCAACTTGCTGCTTGATGTTAGGTTTACATTGAATTAGACTTGTGTTATTATAGTATTTTTTTGTACGAAAGATATATCTTTTTGGAGATGCTGAGATGTGTATAAGTGGTTATTTCGCCTCTTCAGTGTTCAAAGTGATAACTGTTAGATATTGTACCTGATACTTTTGTGGTTTGTCTTAATCATCATGTTTCTTTCAAACTGTTTCATTTTAAACTGACTTTACATAAAATAAATAAAAATGGAAAGCAGCTAAATAATGTAGGTGTCTACAATCCTTAAGGTACAATGAATAAACTCTGGATTTATTCATTGGTCTTGGAATAATTTGAAAGCTTGGTTCTTGGTCCTGGAATCACCTGAAAGTTGCTTTTGGTCTAATAAGTTCATCAGTTAGCACTAGTGATTGGCTAACCTAACGTTGATGGTCCTTGGTAAACAAAAAAACACAGAACAAAAACCAAAGTAGTTCAGCTCAAAAACTACTAACAGCAATCAACTGTAGGAGTTTATACTTTGTCAGTATAATGCGTTATTATTTACTAGTCAGTCTTCTAATATATTTGGTGACCATTCCCTTTCTGAATTTGCTTTAATGAAATAGGCAGCTGCTTTTAGGTAAAAGGTAGCAGCCTGGATTCATAAGTAAGCAACAAAACACACACCCACAAACCCCTATACTGTTCCCCTCACCACACACACATATACACGCACACTTTATGGGACCTAAATTTTGTTATGTATGACATTTATGTGGCATATTATTTTATCCACTGAAGTTTATTTATGTTTTCTCTCTGATCACAGTTACATTGTGTGGTAAGTAGGGCAGGTATTATCCCCACTTCATTGATAAGAACTTTGGGGTCTTAGTTTCAGATAACTTGGCCAAGGTCAAGTGCATTATACCATATTGGAAATGATCCTTATAGATCAGTTAATCTAAATTTTTAAATAGAGGACCATGTGATGAGAACTCTTAAGTGTATGGTTCGTAATATTGACTTCAATTACTAGTTGATCTAAGCTATCTAACATGACAAAGGACAGTAGTGGTAATAGTGGGCAGGTAGTTAAGACCTACTGGCCTCCAAGTTATTTGATGTATGTTCACTGATTAGACAAACATATTTCATAAAATTCTTAAGCCTTTCACATATCAGTAAGGATCTATCCTAATCCCCAGGTTACTTTACATTTGAGGTAAGGGAGTTTAGATGACTTGTCCAAGTTCACAAAACCATTTATAAAATTAAGAAGCAATATACAATGTACTTTAGCTTTTAATATTGTATATCTTAATAATACAAGAGGACCTTTGTTGAAAATATCTGTGCTGGTGCTTTGTTTTGACATAAAAGTAACCTTGGGTTTTCAAAAGCTATGCCCGCAGCACACAGTCACCAGCAGTTTCTGTCATTTTGAAAAGGTTTCAGATCTGTGCCCAGCAACAAATTGTGATCTGTGGATAGGCCTGACCTAGTAAGAGTAGAGTCTCATCAGTAGGCTTATAACCAGGGGCTGAATTCAAAACAACTCATGAAATGAAGAGAATTGTGTACATGTGTATCTCACACACATACGCACACGAGCACATATACAATTTTATGAGTCGCTTTGAATTAATCATATTTATATACACACAGACACACAATAATTTAATGTTTGCAGAGTCCTTTACGTGCATTATTTTTTGATCCTCATGTTTAACACTAAGGTCCAAATGACCTTTAATCTTAGTGTCCCACTTCTCTAGTGATGGTGGAAAGTGGTAGAGGTGTGAAAAGTTTTTGTATCTGTGAATATTAACCTAATTATTAGTCCTTTAAATTTGATTTATCTAATCAACAAGTCAACCCATTAGACTTTAAATTTGACTTATCTAATCAACAAGTCAACCCATTAGAGAAATGGAATTATGTCAATATTGTCTCTCTAGCTATATATATGAAGCCAGAAGATAGAGGGAAATTGCTGTTAAATGAAAGGATGGTTTACAGATTACTTCTTGAAGAGACATAAAATTCATGGTTGGTTTCATCATATGCCCAAAGGCAACAAGAAATGAGACAAAAATTCAACTAAAAAATTGAAATGCAAAATTATTAAACATTTTGAATTCTACTAGATACAGTATTCAGAAAGGCGAATAAGTGTAAGAAAATAAGAAAACTACAATTTTTAGATGCTGTGGAGGATATGGAGGTGAGACAATGATGTCTGGCTCATGGCCCCTCCAAAGAGCTCTCAGAGCTTAGAATATATTCTAATAGGGAAGATAAGACACAGAAAAAAGCTGTAACAGAATATAATTGCATAGCAGAGATAGTAACAAAGCACCGAAAAAATTGAAAGGAATTTTTGGTGGTGGGTTTGTCCTGCATGTGAAGAGGGAGTTGGGGTGGCTTCAGAGAGCTGATACAGCATCTTTGCAAAGCCAGGAAGGACTTGGGTATGTACATATACACACCGCTAATATGATATTTCTAGGAAGTTGAATTATTTAATGAAAATGCCAGGTCAATTCTAGTTTGTCTCCTTGCTCGTGTTCCCTATCTGGGCATCACTTAAGGCTAGATCTTGAGCTGTCTTGTCTCTTAGCACTTCTCCATTCCCAATTCCTTATGGTTTCTAGTCTCAGCACTAGTAAAGGAATGTTTTATGATCATTGTAATTGTGAGTCACAGGTGATGTTAATGGAAGCATATTGGAAAGTGAAATGTTATTCTAATGCAAGAATTAAGATTTTCACGCACAGATGGGTAGAGATATGCAATAATAATACATTGAGAATGCGAAGGAAATGTCCAGCCAAGTGTTAATGAGAGATTGGAGGAGAAAGGGAGACTTTTCATTTGAAGTGGGGGAGCAAGTGGCACCTAGAAAGTATGTGTTTAAGAATAGGGGATAGCTAAATAATAACAATAATCATGAAGAGTACTTTAAAATATGAAAGTGGTAGGTATTACATTCCAGACATGAGCAAAGGCGTGATAAGGTAAGATGTCAGAGGGCGACAGAATGTGAACATAGAGTGCAGGAAAGGAAAGTTTTGAGAAGGATGAAAAGAAACAGGTTGTGGAATACTTTAAAAGCCAGGATCAGGAATTTATGTATAAAAAGTAATGGGAAGCAGGGAGCCCAAGAAGATTTTTGAAAAATGAGGTAATGTGATCAGATTGGTGCATTGCAATGAGCAGGAATGGAAAACAGACTAGATGGAGGCAAGAAGACCAATCAGGAAGCTTGTTACAATAATCCAAATGAGGACCTTAGTAAGGTGATTGCAGTAAAAATCGAAAAGGAGGGCAAAAAAATTTTAAAGGAAAAAGATGACAGAAATATTGCTAATGTAGAATCAAAAAGACTTGGGAACCGATTGGTTGGGATGAAGGGTTGACAGGTACAAGCCAAGACGACTTCTTAAAGCTATCAATAATTGGGAGGATTCTGGTGCCACCAGCCTTTAACAGAAATAGATATTTGGGAAAAGAAGGTTTAGGTTTGGCTGGAATATGAGTTCAGTTTTGAACATGCTGAATTTCAGGCATCAGTGGGATAATAAGTATTTGGAGATTGAGATAAAGGTTTAAGTTAGAAATGGGAAATTTGGGGACCCTCTTATATAGAGGTGATGATTGAGATTTTGAGAGTGATGAGACTATGGGAGAGAGTGGAAAGAGAGTAAAGAAGCGGTCCCAGACAAAACATCAGAATTTCTCTAAGGCATAAGAAGATTTCAAAGTACAAGTCAAGGAGACAGAAGAAGTACTCAGGAGTTTAGGCATAGGTTCCCAAAGTGGGTGATACTGCCCCTGGAGGGTCCTGGAATGATCCAGGGGAGTGGTGGAATAAAAATAAGGGGGCAGTAGAAGCATAAGGAATGAAGATAAAATTTTGTATGTTTCATCTGTTGCATAACAAAGTTGTAGTGATTTCATTCTTTTCCAAATAAACATACAAAATGCAGGTTAAAACTGATCAGTGTGCAAGTCCTCTGACAGGTCTTAACAAGCAAGTGTTGGCAGGGAAGCGTGTTGTATGTTGTCAAGAAGTCCAGCATGTATGGGCAGGAATATATGCATGTAATGACTTTTTTTATAATATGATACTATATGGTTACATGATGCAATGTTGCATCATCAAAATTTCAATGTAGGAAAAAACAAGTTTACAATAAATTATTAAATTTAAGATGTATCATTTTAAAATACATATTTCTTTTGAAATGATGCAAATTAAAAAAAAATTAATGGATTAAAGAAAGTAGATTTCCAGTAGGATGCTGAGTAATTTTTTTTTTAAAGGGGGCAATAGGCCAAGTAAGTTTGGGAACCTTTGATTTAGAGTGAAAATCATTAGAGAGCAGAAGGAAGAGTATTAAAGGATGATTTGTCAGTAATGTGAAATAGTGGAGAAGATGAGGTAATGAGATGAAAAGAGGATTTAGCAATTGTATGTTTTTATGATATATAAAGAGTTCAAGAGAATTTCTGGGTAATTAATCATTTTATTAATTATGCCTAGTGAATAATTAATAAAAGCATGTAATTTATCTATCTCTTATGAATCATGAGATTATGGCAGCCTTTTGATGCTTATATGCCCTTGGAAGACTGAGTGTTCCTGACACTTGGCAATCAACTCATATTGGTTAACAATTAATGACAAGAATGAATATGATAATGAGAGGTGGACCTATTCTAATGAGGGGCTAGGGGACATTACTGATTATTTAACTCTTACTCCCAGACCATCCCTAACTTGACAATCTAGACAAAGAATCTATCCCTGCCTCCTCACCCTCCATTTCCAGCAGAACACAATGGACTCAAATTTAGACAAAAATCTCTACCTTTTGATCAGATCTAAACTTTCCCAATTGGGGAACAAGATTGAAGAGAATGTTAAATTCAGTCTCATTGTCAGAAGGATCCTTCCGATGCTGGCTGAATAACAACCTACAAGGGCTGATTTCTGAATGAGGAAACAGGGAGAAAAACCTTGATCCTAATTCAATAATTGGTTATTAATGTAAGCAAGAAATAATCATTTCTCTCACCTTTAAAAAGTGATTTAATGAGACCGAATTGCAGAGGTGAGTGGTGAGAGAATGAGGTGAGAGAAGTGAGTGATGGTGAATGTAGCTTGTAGGAGTGGGTCTTTCTAGGAGTTTGCCTGTGTAGGAAAGAAGAAAAAAGCCTCTTTTAATGCCATCTAGGAATGTGAATATCAACTAGTCACCCCAGGCATTGCCTCCCACCTCCATCCCCTGTTTCCCAGCAAGAATCTCCAAGTCCAGGCTCTTCCCTCCCTCCCTGAAGTGCCTGGTCCTGCTTGGTTTTGATAAAAACCTTATAAAACCCCCATGGATATTATCATTTGTGTGTGTCCAGTTCCGCCCAGAATCCGCATGCACCTGTCTCCTGCTCTGACCACCCTTCTTTATTGTGAGGATTTCCCCTCAAAAAAAAACTGACTTGCTGTACTCTGATGACTGAGTTGTTCTCTGAGCTTCCTTGTTTTGAACCTTGGATGCTAAAAGTAACTGCAAGCATTAAATCTATGCGTGTGTGTGTGTGTGAAAGAGAGAGTGTATGTGTTTTTAAGAATAGGGGATAACTGAATAATGTTTGTGCTTTGAGAGAAACCAGTAGACAGGAAGAGATCAAAGATAAGAGAGGTGCTTATTAAATTAGAAAAAATAGAGGCTATGTACCAGGAGTTACAAATGAGATCTCAGCTTTATCAGAGTCCTATGCCTATGTTTAAAAAATTAACTCACACCTGGGAGTTATATTGGAATATGATCTGCATATTGTAGGAAAAGCACTGGCCTTGGAGTCAGGAAAGACTTGGTTTCCATTCTTGGTTCTAGCATTTGCTGGTACTGTTCATAGTTCATAAGATGATGTAGACATGGAAGGGACCTTGGAGATAATCTTGTCCAACCTCCTACTTTACAGGGGAGAAAACAGGCCCAGAGCGGGTTCATTTGCCTGTGATCACACAGGTAACGAGCGTCAGAACCAGGATATGAACCAAGGCTCTCTGATTCCCAGTATAACTCTTTCACCTGGGCAAATCACTAAACTCTGAACTTCAGTTTCCCACCCCAATCCACCTCAAACAATAAAACAAGAACATCACAGATTATCGATTTCATAGGATTGTAACGAGGAAGACACAATGTAGACCCTACAATGCAATTTGGGGTAGCTAGGTGGTTCAGTGGATAGAATGCCAGACGTGGAGTCAGGAAGACTTACCTTCCTGAATTTAGATATGAACTCGGACACTGGTCGTATGACTCGGGGCAAGTCACTTAACCCTGTTTGCCTCAGTTTCCTCATCTGTAAAATGAGTTGGAGAAGGAAATGGCAAACTACTTCAGTATGTCTTCCAAGAAAATCCAAATGGATGTCACAGAGTCAGACATGATTGAACAACTCGCTAACAACATAATGCAATGCAAACGTGATTCAATGTTTCAGAACTTGTCCTGTAATAGATTCTGAGTTCACCATATGGATATTATAGATTAAGAATATTTTGGGCCTGCTTTGCCTCCCACCCAGATGTAACTCTGGAAACTTGTGTCTAGGATATTCAGTTCCATGCTGATTAGCAAATAAAAACTACCAATAAATTTAGAAACAAAGAACACAGGACAGGAACAGATAGTAAAAAGCATCAGAAAGTATTTTTAATCTACATCCCTTTTTCACATAGTAGTAGTAACAGTCTCCAAAGATTCACAAGTAGGAGGAGACTTCCCTAAGTCTCTGGGTGGAGAGGGTGTGACTGAAACATCTGTGAAGACAGAATCATTTTCTTACCTTAGGTTGCCTGCAACTTGCCACAACCAGGATGTCTCCTCAGCTTGCTCTGTTTGACTCAAGAACCCCTGGTCTAACACCCAGACTCCTTGCTGAAACCACTGTCTGGTTCCTGGTTGCTGGTTTTACTTTATTTTTTGTCTTCTTATGGCATCTTCCTCTTTTCTAATAGTTTCCTCCCTAATTGGTGCCAGTCCCTGGACCCTGTAGTCCTCTGGGAAAATGAGTCCCTGAATTTCTTCAATCAGGGCCTGTTCCTTGGGCCTAAAAAATGTAATCTACTTTTGCCATCTGGTATACATAATGGTGGCACAGAACAAGTTGTGTGACCCTGGGAAAATCACTTAACCCTGTTTGCCTCAGTTTCCTCATCTGCAAAATGATCTGAAGAAAGAAATGGCAAAACCCTCCGGTATCTTTGCCAAGAAAATCCCAAATTTGATCACGAAAAGATGGAGGTGACCTAACAACAAAAACAAATACACACGTCACATGTTTCCCTATACTTTTGTTCTGAACCCAAGTCAGAGGAGTGGAAGAGGGGGGGCAAGGTGGGAATTTTCCTATGTTGATTGTCTGCTACATAAATGTGAGCTACTTTCTTGGTTCAACAGTCTAATCTTAATAATAGCTAGCTTTTATATAGTGCTATAAGGTTTACAAAGTGTTTTACAAATATCTCATTTTATCTTCATAAGCCTTCTGGGAGGTAGGTGCTGTTTATTATTCCTATTTTACACCTGAAGAAACTAAAGCAGAGAGAAGTTAGAAAAATGACTTGGCCAGGGTCACACAGCTAGTAATGCTTGAGGCTGGATTTAAATTCAGGTCTTTGTGACTGTGTCACCTTCTGCCTTTTTATAGTCAAAAATGCTAATGGCAATTTTAGACTGCACTAATAAAAGTGGGAAGTGTACGGAGTGAGGAAGATTATAATCTCACTGTACTCTGCCTTGGAGAGAACATGTTGGGAGTATTGTGTCAGTTCAGGATACTACTTTTTAGGAAGGACATTGGCAATCTGGAATATATACAGAAGACGGTAACAAGCATGGTGAAGCAACTCCAAATCATATCACCACAAAGGTTTGACTGAAGGTAAATTTAGGGAGGAGAAGAGAAAATGTAGTTGGGACCAGATAATCTTCAAATATTTGCTCTCTGCACACTCACTTTGCAAGTCTTTTCAATCTGGCTTCTGCCCTCACCTCTCCAGACACATTTCTTTTCAACATATCCAATGATTTCCTTTAGGATGAAGTCTTTAAAATTTTTTTTTTCCTATCCACATTATCTTCAAATGAAATGAGGAAAAAGGACTTGTTGTAGTGGGTCACAGAGCACAGAACTTTTGGTAATATGTGGAAGTTTGGGAGACAGATTGAGGCTATATATGAGAAAAAACTTCCTAACAATTATCTAAATAATCTAAGACTAAAAGTAGAATAGGCTGCCTTTAAAAAAAAAAAAAAGAAAATGGTGTCTTCAATGAGATAACCACTTAAAGGTGTGGAAGAGGTCACTTCTTAAGTATGATATCCTCTGAAGTCCCTTCTGACTGAGATTATATAATTAGAAAACACCTCAGTCAACTAAGAAGTCAGTACTTGGATTACTAAGCCAGGTATATTTTTGTGTTTTCAGAACAGTGCCTTGATTGGATTGATAGTTTTAAAAACATTTCTACCAAATTTGAAATTACAGCAAGGTCTCAAAGAGTGTGAATAATGAATCTTCCAAAGTGGTCACATATTTATACTTATTTATACTATTATTTATATTTATTTATACTATTTATATTTATACTTATTTATTTATATTTATACAATTTATTCACATTTATACTATTCAAAGTCATAACTGTAAAATATGGTTATTTCTTTCAGCTGAACAGTTCAGATTTGAATAACTGCAACCATTTCAGGGGATTCATTATGTACACTAATGGTACTTAGCTGTACTTCTGAATTGGACCTGAAGGTGGAATTGGGCTCAGATTTGATCTACTTTCCAAAGTGCCACTTCAGGAGTAGTAAATATATCATTCATTTCTTAGTTCTCTGAAATATTACTTTAATTCCTGTATTACCAAAACTGCTATCTTAATCATGGGTGATCTCCGTAAAATCTGTGTGGCTTCCGTACTTGCTTTTCCTACCTCTCTTCCATTGTCTACCTCTTTCTTCTTCACACCTGGCTCTTCCTGCTGCCAACTGTAGACAGAGCCATGACTAGAACAGGATGACCAGGTCTTTGCCCCAGGGTACTAAGTTTGGAGGATACAGAGCATCTGCAGTCCTTTGGTAAAATAAGATGAGCTCCTAGCCTGTCCATCCCTACTTTCTCCTTGCTCTGCTTCCTTAGCACAGCCTTGTGTCGGTGCCATGGGGTTTCTTCCTTTCCAAACTCATCTCTTCCTCCAATGCAACCAAAGGCACCTTTCCTGATGTTTGCCCTGGGCATAGTTTGTGATGCTTTCCCTAAGCACAAAAAAAAAAAAAATTGTCTCAGTAAGGGATGTTCCTATACTATATGACCCAACCCTTTTTAATTTAAGTGTCCTTTATGATTTTTATTCCATTTCTTGTATGCAGGTCTCATTGCTAGTACATTATACTTTGCCTAAATCTGTAATTGTCTTTTTATTGCCTTTTTGGGGTGGTTAGGAAGTGGTAGGGGGAGACTCTAGGTCTCCTATCTCACTTAGTCTAGAAGTACAGCAGCTGTTCACTGGCCTGTTCCCACCACCAAAGCCAGGCCTCCCTCCTTTCTACTTTCTTTTCAGCCCCTGCACCCTATTTCCCTACAGACTCTCTTGTGCCTGAGAGATCTCAAGGGTCACTTTCTTTGGCCTTGATTTGACCCAGGCACATCACACACTTTCCTCAATCCCCCTGTTCCTCTCCCCCCTCCCCCGGCCCTTTACATGTAATCTCCCATTTTGTATTGAAATGCCACAAAATAACATTGATTCACTTGTTTTTCAAAATCCTTTTTGAGCTCTTCCATGACCTGAGCCCATTGGATATCTATTCCAGATGTTTGGGATACAGAGGCCTTGACTTCTATGTCTTTCCCTGATGGTAAGCATTGTTCTTCCTGATCAGAAAGGAAAGGAGGAAACATCTGTTCACCAAGAAAGTATCCTTCTATGGTCTTGCTTTTTTTCCCTTTTCTGGGCATTTTCCCAGCCAGTTACTTGACTTCTGAGCTTCTTCTCCACCCCCGCCTCTCACCTCCAAATCCGCCCAGCTAGTGCTTGGGGTCTGAGATTCAAATGCTGCTCCCCAGCCTCAGGGCTTCTAGCGGCGGGTGTGGCTGCTGTGCGCCTGTGGGTGGAGGGACCTGTGCAGCTGCTGGAGATTCCATCCCTGAAACCTGCTCGGATTTGCTCCTCTTGGTGCTACGCAGCCAGGGCAGGGCTGGGCTCTGCTCCAGGTCCAGTGCGCGATGGACCTTTGGTGTCCATTTTTCAGGGCTCTTTGGAACAGAAATCTCCTCCACTCAGTTGCTGTGTGGCTTACGCTGCTCTGAAATTTGTTGGGAGTTCCTCTTTACTGCTAATTATGGGCTGTGGGTTCGGAGCTAGCATATGTGAATCTTTCTACTCTGCCATCTTGGCTCCTCCTGTCACATTGATTCACTTACAGGCAGGATGTCATCAGGTTCTGTCCATAGTGCCCCATACCTCTCTCTTCAGTGTTACCTCCACCTGGCTTCTGCCTTTAGCCCGTCTCCTCGTGTATATTTAGAAAGAATTCCCTTCCATCAGGGTCTCTGCTATTTAGGTCCTTCATTCCTGCATTTCTATTGTCTGGGGTGTTCAAGGATCAAATCATCTCTTCAAGTCTGGTTTTCTTTCTAAGAGTTTTAAATGTTTCTTTATTACTGAGGATTCGTTTATTTTTTCCTCTTCTACTGTAGCTGAGATTTCCAAGGTAGATCAACCTGAGTCTCTTCCTAAGCTCCCTTGCTCTTCAAAACACATTTTTCCATTCCCTCCTGCTTTTTCTGGTGGGTGAAGAATAGTCTTGAGTTATTTGAATTTTTTTTCCTTTGTATTTAAATGTCTTTCTCCTAATCTTTTGCTGAACTTGTTTCTGAATTCAATTCATCCATTATGTGTTTTGGAGTTTGTAGTATTGTTTTTTTTTCTCCTGGAGATGATCTATGAAATCCTCCAATTGGTATTTATTTCATTTTCTTTGTTCAGAACTTCTCTTATATTATTTCAGGTTTTTGTCCTGTCATATTTTTCTGAAATACCTATGGTGTTTGGTTATCTATACGCATCCATGTCTTTGAGATCTATATGACTGGATTGCGTAGTGAACGTATTTTCTTTTAATTTTTTTTGCTTCTCTTCAGATTGTCCTTCATTTCTGTATTCCTAATCTATCATTCTCTCTTTTGTTGTTGTTGTTTTCTGTTTTTTGTTTTTTGTTTTTTTTTTTTGGTGAGACTTGCCATCACCAGTTCAAGTTTTTCTATTCTGCTCATTATCTTTGCCATGCAGGTCATAAATTCTGCTCTTGTAATTCTTATTTCTCTCTCTTTTTTTTAAATTTTATTTTTCATTTTTAACACAGTTTATAACAGATAAAACAATTCAAACTTTTGGTCAGGTGATACTTCTTTTTAAAGCATTTACAATATGAACCACAAAAGGATTTTTTTAAAAACACTAACCAACTGAGACACAAATAATATTTATGTTGCTAACTTCACAAGCCCTTGACCTAATTGTCTCCACTGTATTACTAAGAATTAAAGGACCCTACCTTACTATTGTTGATCTAAAGTCCTAAGCCTAATAGCTTAATTTTAGACTTAACCTCATATGTTCCCCTACCAATAACCTATTATTTAACAGATCTGGTATTAAGCTTACAAACCTTTTGACTATAGGAAACTGCCACCAAGATAGGGACATTGCAGGATACAATATCTCCCCAACTTCATGTCAGTTCCAGGCAGGATTAGATTATCCACTTGCATTCAGTCAGGCTTAAAGTCTGTCAGATGTCAGTGGGGAAATTGAGTCAGGCCCAGGCTGAACAGGTGCTCTCCCACCCTTCCCAGGGGATCACCTTTTGCAGTTCATACCAGCATCTTACCAGCTTACTGGCATCATGGATTGGAGGCTCAGACCGCCTTTCTTGCTATCCATACCTAGAGTTAGACTCAGAAGAACAGTTATTTAATAGTCCCATAGCATTTAAAAATAGCAAGTTCCAATAACCATGTTTCAAATATGATTATAATTTCACTTTGGCTAAAGAACATCTTTTGAGGCCAGTCTTAAGTGGCTACATGCCTTGCTACATATGTTCTGGTTCCTGATTAGATAGCAATCAGAAAATCAAATTTACCATTTAAACCTTAACTTTTCCATCAATGCCAAATTTTACCTGAGGTTACCTTCCTCTAGGAAATTTAGATTGAAATTCTTTTCCCCAAACTAAAGATGTCATTGATTTATTCTCAGTAATTAGTTCAGTCAATTGTTTTAATACTAATTGCTTTTACCTCACTTTGTAACATGTTCAATTTTTCTCCCCATCACTCTCCTCCCCCCACTTTCTCATACCTTGCATTCTGATTACTCCTTCCCTCAATATACCCTCCCTTCTATCACATCCCACCCTTCCCTTATCCCCATCTTCTCTCTTTTCTTGTAGGGCAAGATAAATTTCTATACCCCATTCCCTGTATTTCTTATTTCCGGATTATATGCAATAGAAATTCTCAACATTCATTGCTAATACTTTGAATTCCAACTTTTCTCCCTCCACCTGCCCCCCCCGACCCCACTGAGAAGGTAGGCAATTCAATACAGACTAAATATGTATCATTTTGCAAAAACTTCCATAATAATCATGTTGTAGAATACTAATTATATTGCCCTCTGTCCTACTCTATCCTCCTTTATTTCCACCCTCCACAATTGACTTTGTCCCTTCTTGAAAGTGTTTATTTCTAGTAACTCCCTTCTTCCATTTGCCCTCTCTTCTATAATTCCCCTCATCCCACTTGTTGCCTCCTCTCCTACTTTCCAGTGGTGTGATATAAATTTTCATATCAAATTTAGTGAGCATGTTATTCCCTCCTTCAGCCACATGTGGAGAGAGTAGCTTCATTTTTCCCCTCTTTCCTTCTCCCTTTTCTCCTCCATTGAACAAGATGTTTCTTATCTCTTTTATGAGTTATAGTCTGCCCCATTCTATTTTTTCCTTTCCCTTCCCGTTATTTTCCTCCCTCACCCCTTAATTTTTATTTTATTTTATTTTTTTGTGTGTGGATACCATCTCTTCTGATTCAGCACACCCTGTACTCTCTGTCTATATATGTGCATGTGTGTGTGTATGTACAATCTCTCCATCTACTCAAATACTGAGAAAAGATTCAAGTTATAAATATTTTCTTTCCATGTAGTAATGTAAACAGTTTAGCTTTAGAGAGTTTTTTATGATTTTTCTTTCCTGTTTACCTTTTCATACTTCTCTTGATTCTTGTATTGTAAAGTCAAATTTTCTATACAGATCTGGTCTTTTCCTCAGTATGAATGATTGAAAGTCCTCTTTATCATTGAATGACTATTTATTCCCTTGAAGTATTATACTCAGATTTGCTGGGTAGGTAATTCTTGGTTTCAATCTCAGTTCCTTTGACCTCTGGAATATCCCATTCCAAATCCTTCGATTCCTTATTGTTGAAGCTGCCAAATGCTGTGTTATCCTGATTGTATTTCCACAATACTCAGATTGTTTCTTTCTAGCTGCTTGCAACATTTTCTTCTTGATCTGGGAACTCTGAAATTTGGCCACAGTATTCCTAAGAGTTTCTCTGTTCAGGTCTCTTTCAGGAGGTGATCAATGGATTCTTTCAATATTTATTTTGCCCTCTGGTTCTAGAATATCAGGGCAGTTTTCCTTGATAATTTCATGGAAGATAATGTCTAGGCTCTTTTTTTGATCATGACTTTCAGGTAGTCCCATAATTTTTAAACTGTTTTTCCTGGATCTATTTTCCAGGTTAGTTGTTTTTCTAATGAGATGTTTCACATTATCTTCTATTTTTTCAAACTTTTGGTTTTGTTTACTAACTGCTTGGTTTATCTCATAGTCATTCATTTCCCTGAACTCAGTTCTCTCTTTCAATGAATTATTTTGTTCAGTGAGCTTTTAAACCTTCTCCTCCATTTGGCTAATTCTGCTTTTTAAAGCCTCCTTCTCCTCATTGACTTTTTGGACCTCTTTTTCCAATTGAGTTTGCCTCTTTTTAAAGCTATTATTTTCCTCAGCATTTTTTTGGTTCTCCATTAGTAAGCTGCTAACTTGTTTTTTAAGGTCTTCTATTGCCTGAGTTCACTTTAAGTTCCCTTTGGAGGCCCTGGAGGTAGAGGCCTTGACTTCCTCAGACAGTATGCCTTATTCTTCCTCAGCTGAAAGAATGGGGGGAGACCCCTGTTCTCCAAGAAAGTACCTTCTATGGTCTTATTTTTTCCCCCTTTTTAGGGCATTTTCCCAGCCAGTTACTTGATTTCTGAGTTTCCTCTCCACAACCACCTTGCCTCCAGTTCTGCCAAGCCAGCACTGGAGGCTGAGATTTAGATGAGCTGCTCCAAACCCTCAGGGGCTTTAGTTGGGGGCAGGGCTGCTAGTCAGTGTGAGATTAAATTCAGCTGCTGAGGTGAGAGCAGGGCTGCCACACAGGGCTCAGTTCCCTCAGAGGGTTTATTATGAGATCTTCAACAATGGATGTGGGCTGCTGCCTGCCTTGGGAGTCCCTGTCCTCTGCTGCCTCCACTGCTGCCACTGAGGAGGCCCGAGTTATGGGGACACCCTGTTCCCTTCTTGGCCTGCCAAAAAGACCCTCTCACTGACCTTTGGCACCCGTGGGTTGAGGGATCTGTGCTACTGCTGGAGATTCTGTCCCTGAAGCCTGCTCAGTCCTGCTCTTCTTGGTGCTATGTGGCCAAGGCTGGCTTGGGCTCTGCTCCGAGTCTGGTGTGACAGACCTTTCCCATCAGTCTTTCAGGTCACTCTGGGCTAGAAATCTCCTCCACTCTGTGGTTCTGTGGCTTATGCTGCTCTAGAATTTGTTGAGAATTCTTCTTTACATGTATTTTATGGGCTATGGGGTAAGAGCTAGTGTATGTACATCTTTCTACTCCACCATCTTGGCTCTGCCCCCTTATTTCTCTTTTAAACCACTTAATATTAGCATTTGGTTTCATATTCTTCTCAGTTTCCACAGGGTCCTTTGCCTTTTAAAGTATTGCATTGTTTTCCTTTGTTTTATACTATTTAGTCATGGAAGTCCAAACCCTTTTCCTAGATCTGAAGATCATATTTCCTTCTTCTATTAATGTTTCTCCTGCTAATAATTTATCTGCTTAGGTCCAAAGTCTTTGAATTTTCTTCTCTTTGAAATCTTTGGTAATTTCAATCTTTCTCTTCCCTTTGTTTTCCTTTTTTGTTCGCTTTTTGATTATCTCTTCTCTGATGGTGGTTTCCTTGGGAGCTGAATCTCAGAGCATGTCAGTCTCCTTCCACACCAGGATGTCATCAGGTTCTGTCCGTAATGCCCCAGACCTCCTTCTTCATCTGTATATTAATCATTTGCCATGCTAAGTATCTCTCCCAAGTGACAAACTAGCCCCAGTCAGATGCTGAGCTCTTTCCTCAAGCTTAAGGGAGTGCTAAATATTCACCCCCATCTCTGCCCCACTTAGTGTCCTGTCTTGACTCATGTTCCTCATTTCTCTGGCCTAGAGCTGCCACTCTGGTACTACAGGGTTGATTTCTGTAATTTGGGTCTCTGAGGCTCTGGGAGGAGGGAATGAAGTAGGGGATGGAGCAGAGTTCAATTTTGAAATCAGTCATGTGTCCTGCCCTTTTCCCTCAGGTCTTCTGCTCTCTTACAGAGATCTTTTGCTATAATGATTGCTGCTGCTAAGGTGCTATCAGACTATCATGGCACCACAGACTGGAGCCTGGATCTCCATGGCACTGGAAAGAAAGAGGGGGGACCAGGGTTTGAAAATGGGTTTTGTTGTAAGCCTGTGCATCAGGTCCTTGTGTTGGCTTAGTGCAGCCTCCCTGCCATTCATATGGATAGTGGGCAAGTGGGTCCTGAGTTAGTTCAGGTATCCTTTCTCTCTCTCTCTCTCTCTCTCTCTCTCTCTCTCTCTCTCTCTCTCTCTCTCTCTCTCTTTCTTTCTTTCTTTCTCTCTCTCTCTTTCTTTCTTTCTTTCTTTTTTTTCTTTCTCTCTCTCTTTCTTTCTTTCTTCCTTCCTTCCTTTCATTCATTCTTTCTTTCTCTTCCTTCCTTCTCTCCCTCCCTCCCTCCCTCTCTCCCTCCTTCCTTCCTTTCCTTCCTTTACTATTTAGTCAACTAAAGTCGCTTCATATTTGCTGCATAATTTTTGTTTTGGAGAGGTCTGAGATATCATGGGGATCAGAGTAATGTCTAGTCTTCCATCTTGTTGGTCCCTCTGTGATTACAAAACAGAACAGCCTTGACAGCCACAAAGTGAATGAAAAACACATTGTCCAGTTATGATTTGCAGCTGGAGAGGTCACTTATTTTGTTACTTGCGGCATATATCTCTTGTATAGGTACTGGAGAAGAACAATGGACAAGGCTGTGAGTTGAATAGGATGAGGTTATCCTACATACACTGTTAAATTAATCTTCCAGAAACACTACTTTCATCATTGTTAACTATAAGATTACCTCCAAATTTCTTAATTGGTCATTAACACCCCACACAATTTGGCCCGACTTTTCCTTGTCACTCTTCAAGGCAATGACTATCTATGTCTTGTATATTTTTGCATCCCTCTCACAGTACCTTTCCCAGTGCATATGGGGTGTGTATATGGGAGAGTGTTTGATAAATATTTGATGAAAAGATGAATGAATAAGTTTTTGTCCCCACTTATCTTCTACTTCTCAGCATAAATATTCTACTCCAGAAAAAATATTCTGTGATTTGATATAATTATATGAATAGGCAACATATAATTAGGTTCTTACATAAATAATTATACTTTAAAAGTTTATTGGATCAGTGGTTTCATCTTTGTGATCATTTCCTTCACTGTACTATAACTCCTCATTCTGTGTGATTCTCATCCATGACTCCACAGAAAATTTCTAAAAATTAAACAAAATTAAAATTTTTTAAAAATCAATTCAATTCAACAGGCATTTATTGAGTAGTGACTTTGTTCTAGACAGTATTCAGAATCCTCAAATATGCAAGTGAATCTATGGTTTCCAAGTCAATGGTACGAATCATTACTCATCAATCTTGCCGAACCTGTGTAATTCTTATCCATATCCCTGCTTCAATTCCCATGGGGATTCCATCCAATGTGCTAGAGGCTTTACTTTCTCCTAACATTGAGAGAGTATCAGGGGAGCATTCTACTAGTCACTTGTCAGCCTTCTCCCTTGCCATATGACTAGCCCAACTCCTCTGTCTACTCTTGAGGCAGCTGGTGGCACAGTGGGTAGCATGCTAGGCCTGGAGTTGGGAAGACCTGAGTTCAAAACTGGCCTTAGACACTTATTATCTGTGTGACTTTACTTGAGCTTCCTAAACTATAAAAATGGGGATAATAACAGCATCTTCCTCACAGGGTTGCTGTGAGGATCAAATGAGATATGAATTGTGAAGTCCTTAGCACAGTACCTGGCACATAGCAGGTGCTATATGTGATGCTTCTCTCCCCCTCCCCTTTTCCCTACCATACAATTCTTCAGTCATATTCAGTACTCCTATTCTTCAATGGTTTTATTTTATGACCTATACATATCCACCACTCACATTTCCATTGCTCTCCATCTGATATTAGTTCTTAATCCCTTGGAAACAGTTGTTTTTCATGTTTTGTTGTTATACAGTAATACTAGTAGAAGTTTCATATTAAAAAGGTGATCCTTGTTTTCGCTGGAAGTTAGTGTCATTTAAGGAATTTTGCAATTTCCCAAAGTCCACCTTTGTCCATCCAAATGCTCATTATAATCTAGGCAGTGGATATATATCACTAAATAATAGGAATACAGAGCAACTACGTGGTGCAGTGGATAAAGCACCAGGTCTGGAGTTAGGAAGACTCATCTTCCTGAGTTCAAATCCAGCCTGAGACACTTAATAGCCGTGTGACCCCGGGCAAGTCACTTAATACTGTTTGCCTCAGTTTCCTCTTATGTAAAATGAATTGGAGAAGGAAATGGCAAACCACTCCAGCATCTTTGCCAAGAAAATACCAAATGAGGCCATGAAGAATTGTACATGAGTGAACAATGGGAATGCAAAAGAAAAAAAATTCCTGACCTGAATGAGCTATTATTGTGTGTAGTCCGCTGTATGTGTATATTGGGGGGGGGGGGCTAACAAAAAAGTAAATATATTCAAAATAAATACAAAGTCCCTCTTTCAGGAGCTCTAAGCAATTGGGAAAATGGGAAAGTTCTCTTGTACCAGATGGAACTTGAGTAAAGCTTTGGAAGGAGATAGGGGTTCCACAATGTAGAGATGAGGAAAGAAAGCATTCCAGTAATGAGGGTTGTCCAAAGGCATAGTGATGGAAAATTGAATTTTCTGCAGGACACTAGATAAAGGAGAACTTGGGTCTGCTCAAGTCACCAAAGATCTAGTGAATGCCTTGGCAAAACAAGTGTGTGCAGAGATGATTCCTAATGCCAGCCACAGAAAAAGCCCAGAGTAATTTTCGCCACCTCCCTACATAGCACATAAAATTAAAATAGCCACTTCACTTGCCCCCTCCTTATTTCCTGTGAAAAATATATTGTCATCAGTCTGAGTCAGAAGAATTGCTCTGGGAGTAGGGCGATTCTTTTTTTCTGTTCCTTGTCCTGACTTTAATTCTACCTAACAATAAAAGGGATAATTATGGATCAATTGTTTCTTCTGCATGACTCTGCTAGGAGATTTAATCTCTACATGTAAATTGCTTGTGTTGACATACTGAAATGAAAGGTATGTAGAATATGGACCATGTTTTTTGAAATGTCTTGAATGTAGACAATTAGCAGCTCAGAGCTATTTGGGGTCTTTAATAATCTCAAAGTGAAATCAAATGGGGTGTGTGTGAGACGGGGTGCTGGAGGTAGATTCCTCTCTCTTTGTGCTTCTGACCAATGCTTGAGTGAACAGGTACAAGTTCACTAAATCCTTTAAAGCGAGTTCATCGCATTATCTGAATGTTCTGTTTTCCTATCACTTATTTATTCACCATTCTGTGAGACAGTGACTTTTGACCACTAGGTGGCATCAGGTTTCAAGAGTTTAGCAAGGACAGGTACTTTGACATATGGTATTAGAAACTGGGTGGGTTACTCTGTTTTACTTGACATCATTAGTACTTTTAACTATTCCTTTATTCCAGAATTTAAAGAAATGGAGCCAAAAGATAGCATTTGTAGCTGCAATGATTGTAACTATGTTACAATGGGTTGCAAATTCAATTGTAAAACTAGTAATAGAGCTTTTTGATGGTGATATTTTAATAAAGAGAAATCTAAGTTTCAGGTCACCCGGACTGAGTCAAATTCGGGAGTTCCCCCCAGAGATCTCTCACAAATAGTATTTGCAGCATGGTATAATAGACCACTGGACTTATAGTCAGACTTGAGTAGAGGTGCTAGCTCTGCCATTTTCTATTGGGGTATAGGAACTGTTCAGGGAGGACTAGTAACTCTGGTATGAGGCCCTGCCAAGTCCTTTTCAGGGCTATGCCTTTGGTGTCCAACTCTCACCTGTGCCCCGAGAAGCCTCAGCAAGTGCAGCAGCCACACCCCAGTAAGACAGGCTAAACCAGATTGAGGGTAGGCCTGGGATTTGTGGGTAAGTTAAGGGACATCGATCCCAAGCCTGTGAAGACTTCCTCTCTTCCCTCTCCCCACCTCCCTTGATGGGCTGATGAGAACAGTTTGTTCCAAGAGCCATGAAAATGGCAGAAGGCAGCCACTGTGGAGTGCTTAGAGCTTGGTCAGACATCAAAGACACCAAGGTCATCCAATGTACCCTGTCCATTAACAGTCAGCCTGACTTTTGTCTTGCCACTGGACTTTGATGAGTCTGGAAGAAAGAGTGAGGCTGATGACTTTGGGCAACTCTACCTCACTTAAATCCAGTTCATGCGCAAGTCAAGACATCACCTGTGATGTCACTGGACTTTGAAAATGAAGGATGAACAACATTTATGTGAGATTGAGCAAATCATTTCATCTCATTACATCACCATTTATAGGATCATGGGATTTAGAGTTCAAAAGCATCCCAAGAGCATAGCTTTAGAACTGAATGGGATCTTAGAGATCACTTCGTTCAACCTCTTCGTTATATGGATGAGGAAAATGAGGTCCTGAAAAGTTAAGTGATAAAGGTAAGAACTGAGCTCAGGTCTTTTTATAGTTGAGAAAAAAACAGAGGCACAGAGAAATGGAGGCCATAGAGCTATTAAGTAGAACTAGAATTCAAACTAGATCCCCAGATTACAAATCAAATAGGTTTCCTCACTATACCACATAGCTTCATTTGGATTTTTTAAAATATTTACATGCAGATTTTGAAAGTTTTATCTATAAAAGGAGGGAGATAGACTGGATGATCTCTAAGGTTCCTTTCTGCTCTGACATCTTGTCATTATGTGATTCTAAACTTCACCTCCCAAGCTATGACTTGAATCTCTTCCAAAAAACAAATGACAAAAAAGTAATTTCCAACAGGTCCAGAGGCTGAGTTTTAGGAGTAACAGTTCTTGTGACCTGGAATTTTCTGCAGGTTGGATGGCAATGGACTTTGTGCTCATTTGTCTCCAAAAGGCATTGACTATAAGGAAGTAAGTTTCTAAATGAGGACATGGAACCAGTCCTAGTGACTTCTGGGAGGCCACAGGGACAAGTGTTGAAAGATTCTGAACAGCTGGTGAAGGGGAGGTCTATGAGATGACACACGGGGGATTTAACAGGTTTTATTTCTCTTTACTTTGCTTTTCATATATTCAGGGCTAGAGGCAGGTTCCTAGGATGAAGAAATTTGAGAAGTACTCCCAAGTCAGGGAGGAGGAGGGAGATAATATTAACATCATATTACATCATGAGATATAATGCTCAGCCCCAATAAATGGAGTGGAAAATTATCACTATTAGTTAATAATAATTGACATATGATAATATATCATACAATATATAATAATTTTACATAATGTTTTTGTTGTTTAGTCATTTTCAGCCATGCCTGACTCTTCATGATGCCATTTTTAGATTTTGTTGTTTTTTGGAAAAGATACTGGAGTGATTTGCTATTTCCTTCTCCAGCTCATTTTACAGATGAGGAAAATGTGGCAAACAGGGTAAAGTAACTTGCCCAGCATCACACAGCCAAAAAGTGTCTAAAGTCGAATTTGAACTCAGGTCTTCCTGATTCCAGGCCTAGCATTCTATCTACTGTGCCACTTTGCTGTCCCTATATTATATATTGATTATTATTATTATTATAGGTCATATTTATATTAGCTTTATAAAGTATTTAATGTAAGCTATTTCATTTCATCCTCACAAAAACGCTGTGACAAAAGCATATCCCCATTTTATAAAATGAGATGACTGAGGCACTTGTCCAAGTGATAAAGCCAAGATTCAAATGCAGGTGTTTTGATTCTAGATCCAGTATTCTTTCTATTCTATCACAGCAGGTCATCCAAAGGGGAGAGGAATTCTTGTGGGTGGTACCTGAGATTTGTATGTCTCTATTAGACTGTAATCTTTTTGAGAGCAGGGATTATCTTTTGCCTTTATTCGTATCCCCAGTGCTTAGCACAGTGCCTGCACATAGCTTATTGATAAATAAATGCTTATTCACAGACTGAATAACTTATTAAGGGCTTCATTTCTTATGTGTAAGGTAATGATGTCCTCTTAACATAGCGGAAAGGGGAATGATGTTGGAGTCATGAGGCCTCAGTTCTAATTCTGACTCTGAAATGCCCTCTCATTTTGTTGTCCATTTTATGGTCATGGGCAAGTCACATGTTCAGAGTCTGAGCATTGGAAGGGATGTCAGAACCTGTCCCTGAACAAAGATCTCCTCTCTTGGGCATCGCTGAGGAGTGGTCCTCCCTCATTAGGCAGACCGTTCCGTTTCAGGATAGCTTTAGTTAAGATGTATTTCTTTAGGTCAGGGCTAAATTTTTCTTCTGCTTTTTATTTTTTTGATAACATTCATCTGTTGTTCCTAGTTCTGCCTCTGAAGGGAACAAATCTAGTACTCTTCCAAAGAAAAGCTTTTTAATTTCTTAAAGACACTCACACTCTACCCTCCTTCCCAGAGGCCCTTTCATTCCAAGCCAAATATCCACAGCTCCTTCACCCAGTACTCATATGGCGTCATCACTAGATCATCTTTGCCTTTCCCTGTCCTGGTGACGCTATCCTACTTGTCAGGATTTTTCACAGAATGTGTCCACAGATGCGGTCTCATCTGGGCAGAGTACATTGGAATTATCTCACATACCTATTGTCAGACACCTTTTTTCTCCTAAGGTAGCCCAAGATCACATTAACTTTTGGGTGGGTGTTGTATCATACTGCTCGGTGACTCAGTGAATAGAGCACTGGGCCTGGAGTCAGGAAGACCTGAGTTCAAATCTAGTCTCACTTACTAGCTATGTGACCCTAGGCAAGTCATTTAAACCTTGTTTACCTCATCCATAAAATAAACTGAAGAAGGAATTGGCAAACCACTCCAATATCTTAGCTAAGGAAACCCCCTGGCCATTATTAGCATGCACTGGTCCATGGGGTCATGAATAGTCAAACGCTACTGAACAACAACAGTCACACTGCTAGCTTACATTGGCAGATAGATCTTTGTCAGAGGAGCTGGTTAGCATGCTTCATCGTCAGTCCCTTGGAACTGTGCTTGGTCTCATAGGATTTCATTCATGTTGACTTTTATTCCATGTTTGGCCAGAAATCAGTGACTGCTATACTTTAAGTTATAGTTCCTAAATACAAATTCCATTCTCAGGTGCCATCTTGTTAACCAGTTAACTTCTGAGCTCTGCCTTCTTCTTCTGAAGTCTTTGATTTTCCCTGACAGCAGAAATAAAAATTAACTGTGACCCTGAAATCTCTAGTTCCTTGCTCCTTTAGTTCATTGTCATTAACTAAAAATTAGAGATCAATTCAGTCAGTATTATTTGTACTCACATGAATCACCAAAAATGAGTAGTAGTCAGCAAGTTGGACAGATCCTGAGGGGTTTCTAATCATGTCCAAGATACATGCCCAGGAAAGACAGCAGACCTTTCCAGATATTCTCTCAAGTCAACACATGGTTGTTTCCATACTCCTCAGCAGGTAATCACTAAGCACTTACTCTTGTTCTACTTATTAGATTATTTCTCTTCCAGAAACATTAATGGTTTCACATCATTATATTGTCAGAGGGCTCAGCAACCTTCTCTTAAAGTTCAGTCATTTCAGTCACTCTTCATGACCCCATTGGGGGTTTTCTTGGCAAAGATACTGGAGTGGTTTGCCATTTCATTCTCCAGTTCATTTTACAGATGAGGAAACTGAGACAAACAGGATTAAGTGACTTGCCCAGAGCCACACAACTAGTAAATATCTGAGGCTAGATGGACTCAGGAAGATGAGTCTTCCTGACTCCAGGCACAGCCCTCTATTCATTGCACCACCTAGCTGCCCACTTCCCCTTAGGAAAGGCTTCATATCTATGTGCTTAGCTCAGAGTATTCCTTCTTCTTCTTCCCTTCTGCCTCTGTGTGATATTCTTTTCTATTCCTGCTCCATGGCAATTGGGTGTTATAATGAAAAAGGGATAGCTGAGTTCAAATCTAGCCTCAAACCTTTACTAGCTGCGTGCCTCTAAGCAAATCCCTCAGCCTTTCTCATCCTCAGCTGCAAAATGAGACTAATAGTAGCGCCTATTTCCCAGGCTTTTTGTGAGGATAGAATGAGATAATATATGTATTAAGGAGATAACATGTGTATAGTACTTAGCAAAGTATTCTGTAAATACTAGCTATCATCATCATCATCATCATCATCATCATTCTAGTCTCTAGACAGAAGTCAGAAGTCTCTCTAGATCAACTTTCTAGATCCATTATTTTTACAAATGACTAATCCAATCTAATCCAATTAACAATTTATTAAGCCTACTATGTGCCAGGTATTGTGATGAGCCCTGAGGGTGTAATGAATAAAAAAACAGTCCCTATCCTCAAGGAGTTTATAGTCTAAGGGGGGAGGAGAGAGAGAACACACAAAAGGAGGCAGGAAAGTGTGTGTGTGTGTGTGTGTGTGTGTGTGTACCAGGTGGTATGCATCTAGGGGCATCTTATTCTGTGGAGCTGAAAAAGCCGAGTACACAGTTCAGTGCGCTTATTTTAGTCTCTGCCCTTCATAAAAGAAGGCATCAGGAGGAGTTTGGTAAGTCTCCCTCTGCCCTCTAATCACAGGAGGCTGGAGTTAGCAGCAGTGTGCTGAAATTAGAGGTGATGTGCTTAGCCTGGGAAGGGTGTCTTATTCTGTGGAGTTGAAAAGACCAGGCTGGGTGGCAGATACAGAGTGGAGCATTTGCTAACCTCTTTCACTCTGGTTTCCACATCTCTAAAGCAAGAATAATAACACAATAAAGGGCAGCTAGGTGGTGCTGTGGATAAAGTGCTGGGCCTAGTGTCAGGAAGACTCATCTTCCTGAGTTCAAATTTGACCTCAGACATTTACTAGCTGTGTGACCCTGGGAAAGTCACTTAACCCTGTTTGCCTCAGTTTCTTTATCTGTAAAAATGAGCTGGAGAATGAAATGAGAAACCACTCCAGTATCTCTGCCAAGACAACTCCAAATGGGATCATAGAGAATCAGACGTGACTGAAAATGAGTCAACAAAAAATGCTTCCAAAAAAGCAGAGTTGCAATGATCTGGGTTTTAGTCCTACTCTGCCATTGACACATACTGATCTGGTGACTCTGTGTAAGTCACTTAACCTTCAGTGCCTCAGGATACTTATCTTCAGTGTTACCTTCACTGGTATAGCAAATTCTTCACAGGACTCTCCTTACCAGGGGTGGGAACCTGCAACCCTCTAGGTCCTTAAGTATAGCCCTTTGAATCCAAACTTCACAGAACAAATCTGTTTATTCCACCCCGTCTAAACTAATGAAATTACAAGCCTGGTTAAAAAAAATATGCTGCCAGTTTCACATGGTTATTGGGGTGGGGTGGTGGGTAACTTGGTAAGTATACTATATAAATGTAAGCCATTATTATTATGAAGACTAAACCTGAGTTTAATTAAGTTGGATTTCTCTATCCTGAATAACACAGAGCACAGACACTTTGTACAACTCCACAATAATTGTTTAAAAAAAAAAAAAGAAGACGTTCTGGCATCATGAGAGTCTCTGGATTTCATGAAATGACCTTTATTTTATATTCAAGTTCTCATGTGGAGGTTCTTTAAATGGATGGAAAGGATGGAAAATCTGGAAAACTGACTGTTGTGAGCCACAGAAATTATAATGCTTTCATTGTTTCCAGAAAGCAAAAACATCCCAGGCCAAAAATTAACCTTACAGGCAGTGAATTGTGTCAGGCTGGTACCCTTGCGGCCTACTCTGCCAAAGCTGAGATGTCTGGAGTTGTGGGTGTGGAGGATGGTGAAAGGCCAGGAGGGAGAGAGAGGAGGTTTCAATTATTGAAGAATTATGCAGTTACATTCCTGACCTCCCTCTTCCAGGAACTGAGATTTATTCATTAATGCTACTAGGAAGCTGTATCTGGAAAGGTCAGAACCAGGGGTCCTAAGTTCCAGTCATGTCTCCAATGGGTGAGAGAACTTAGATAAATTTATTTGTTTCATAATTACTCCATCTGTCTAAGAGAGATAATGATATTCATTCCAAGGTAAGATTGAAATGCAGTGAGATTCACAGATGGAAGTTTCCAGATGTTATACACTAGTTTACTCTTTCATTGGATCTGTAACTTCTCTTCCTATAACAGTGTATGGTTTACAAGGAACTCTCTGCACAACATCCTTCTCATGAGATATGTAGTATAACCATTATCCCATTTTATAGACAAGGGAACCAAGGCTTTCAGAGCTTAAGGGCCCTGGTAACACAGTTAATAATTGGTAGAGCCAGAATTCAAGCCCAAGTCTCTTGACTCTTTCTGGTCTCTTTCTACTATATCAGGAAAATATTGTCTTTGCTTTTATGTGGCTTGAAATTTTATTTTTTTCAACGAATAGGCATTTATTTTCTCTTCCTTCCATACCGCCTCCTCGCCAAAAAGAAAACTCTTGCAATAAATATGCATAGTCAAACAAAACAAACTTCCACATTGGTCATGTCTAAAAATGCATCTTGTGTACCTGGAGAACATTTTTAACAATCCAATTCAACCAGCATTTATTATGTATCTTCTAAGTACAAGCACTGTGCTAGGCACTTTTTGAGTAAATTTTTTTAGTTGTGTCTGATTCTTTGTGATTGTTTTTTTTTGGGGGGGTGGGGGTGGGGTGTTTCTTGGCAAAGACACTGAAGTTGAGTTTGCCATTTCCTTCTCCAGATCGTTTTACAGAAGAGTAAAGTCACTTGCCTGGGGTCATGGCTTGTAAGTGTCCGAGACCAGGTTTGAAATGCAAAATGTGAATCTTCCTGACTTTAGGCCCAGCACTCTACCTACTGTAGCACCTAAATGCCTGTTCAGGATGGAAGAAAGGAAGGAAGAAAGAAAGAAAGAAAGAAGGAAGGAAGGAAGGAAGGAAGGAAGGAAGGAAGGAAGGAAGGAAGGAAGGAAGGAAGGAAGAAAGAAAGAAAGGAAGGAAGAAAGAAAGGAAGGAAGAAGGAAGGAAGGAAGGAAGGAAGGAAGAAAGAAAGAAGAAAAGGAAGAAGGAAGAAAGAAAAAAGAAAGGAAGGAAAGAAGGAGGGAAGGAAGAAAGAAAAGAAGGAAGGAAAGAAGGAAGGAGAAAGAATCATAAAAAAGGGAAATTGACCCATATGCACCAAAATATTTATAAAAGCTCTTTTTGTGGAGGCAAATAGGAAATTGAGGGTATCCCCATCAATGGGGGAATAGCTGAACAAGTTGGGGTATATGAATTTAATGGAATACTACTGCGCTATAAGAAATGATGAGCAGGCATATTTCAGAAAAACCTGGAAAGACTTACCTGAACTGATCTTAGTGAAGCGAGCAGAACCAGGAGAACATTGCACACAGTAACAGCAACATTGTATAATAATCAACTATGAAAAACTTAGCTCTTCTCTGCAGTACAATGATCTAAGACAATTCCAAAAGATTCATGATAGAAAATGCTTATCCATATCCAGAGAAAGAACTATGGAGTTTGAATGAAGATTGAAGCATACTATTGTCTCCTTTTTTTTGGTTTGTTTTTTCTCTCTTGTGATTTTTCCCTTTCTGATTCTTCTTTCACAACATGACTAATGTGGAAATATATTCAACATGGCTCTACTTGTAAAATCTATATCAGATTGCTTACTGTCTTAGAGAATGGGAAGTGGAATGGGGGGAATTTAGAACTCAAAATCTTATAAAAATGAATGTTGGAAATTAAAATAAAATTGGGAAATGTTTACAAAATAAATTATGGTAAAATAGAAAAAATAAAGGAAGGAAAGAAGAAAAAGAAAGGAAGGAAGAAAGGAAGAAAAAGAAATGAAGAAAAGTTTCTTCCTTCAAGTAATCACCCTATTGCTTCAAATCAAGTCAGATGGCATCTTATTAAGCACTTACTATGTGCTTACTACTGTGCTAAGCAGGGAGGATGCAAAAAATGGTTCAAAAAATAGTCCCTGCTCTCAAAGGGTTCATAGTCTAATAGAAGAGACAACCCATAAGCATATTTGTACAGATATGATATATACAGAGTAAAGGGAAGATTGTAGAAGAGGGTCGGCACTGAGATTAGAGGACTGTGATACAGTTTTTTAGAAGGTGGGGCTTTAGAGGAGACTTGAAGGAAGCCAGGGAAGCTGGGAGTCAGAGATGGAAAAGGGGATAATTCTGGGTATGGAGAATAGCTGGTGAAAAGAAATGGAGTCAGGTGAGAGTATCTTGTTCAAGGGACAACAAGAAGACCAGTATCACAGGCACATGGAAAACATAAGAGGAGAGTAAGGTATAAGAAGACTGTGGGTCAGGTTGTGAAGGAATTTAAAAGTCAAAATGAGGATTTGGTATTTGATTCTGGAGGTAATAAAGAGTCATTGGAGTTTATGGAATGAAGGGGTGAATGGGGACTGACATGTCAGACTTGCACTTTAGGAAGCCTGAGTTGACAGCTGAGTAGAAGATGGATTGGAGTGGGGAGAGACTCAAGGCAGAAGGACCAGTCAGAAGGCACTTTCAATAGTCTAGGCCTGAGGTGATGAGTGCCTTCAAGAGTGTGGTAGCAGTGTCAGAGGAGAGAAACTATAAGAGATGTTATGAAGATAGAAATGACAGGACTTGGCAACTTGGATAGGTGGTGGGGTGGGGATGTGGAGAGAATAAAGAGTTGAGAATGACATGTAAATTTCCAGCCTGGATGACTGGGAGATGTTGATGCTCAAAGATAATGAGTTCAATTTTGAGCATGCTGAGTTTAAGAAATCTGTGGGAATCCAGCTTGAGATGTCCAATAGGTATTTGGAGATAAATGTCTGGAGATTTGGAGATAGGTTAGACCTGGATAAATAGATCTGAGAATCATCTGCATAGAGATGATAATTAAATCCATGAGAAGTGAGGAGTTCACCAAGCAAGATAAAGTAGAGGGAGAAGAAAAGGCCCAGGATGGAATCTTGGGGGAACATCCACAGGTAATGAGCATGGCCTGGAAGAAGATCCAGCAAAGGAGGCTAAGAAAGAGTGCTCAGACAGGTAACGGAGAGAACCAGGAGAGATCAGTATCATGAAAACTAAAAGAGAAAAGAGAGTATCAAGAAGAGAGTGATAAATATTGTGAAAGACTTCACAGAAGTCAAGAAGGATAAAGACAGAGAAAAGGTCATTTGATTTATCAGTAAAGAGATCATTAGTAACTTCAGAGAAAGCAGTTTCAGTTCATTGAGGAGACTGGAAAAAGACTACAAAGAGTTGATAAGAAAGTAAGAGAAAAAAGAATAACCACTGACTGTAGATGGCCTTCTCAAGAAGTTTATCCACAAAAGGGAGGAGAGAGATTAGGTGATAGACAAAATAGAGGGAATGGATGGATCAAGTAAGGAAACTGCCTACTAATACATGAATAGAGTAGCCAAGAGGCCAGTATCATTTGATCAGAGAGGACATGGAGGATAGTAGGGTGTAAGAAGACTGGAAAGTGAGGCTAGAGGGGGAGAGATTGAAGATGAATACGGCATTGTGCAGACAGAGGGAACAATCTGCTGGAGAAGACAAAGTGGAATGGGATCCCTTGCCTTAGCAAGGCCATCTCTTCATGTAAGACAGAGGTCAAGGAGAAGAAAGTGGCAAAAGGCATTTAAGTGAAGTGAGATATGGAGGGGACAAGAAGGATCTCTCAGTGAATGGCCTCAAATTGTTTTTCGGTAAACTATGAAGCAAGGTCCTTAGCTATGAGGGTGGAAGGATAGAAAGCCATGAGAGATTTAAGGAGGAATGGAAAGGTTGAAAAGACATTTGCATCCAGAGAAAGAATAGAAGTATATATAGAATGATATTATATATATATATATATATACACACACGTGTGGACACACACAGAGAGACAGAGCACAGAGTGAATTGAATAGGATGGGATAATATCTTTAAAAAGATGAAATTAAGTGGTGAGAGAGAAATATATTGGGAGGAGAAAGGGAAAAATGGAATGGGGGAAATTATCTCTCATAGAAGAGGCAGGCAGGAGACTTTTTAGTGGAGGGAAAAAAAGGAGAGGTGAGAGAAAAACATGAAGTTTACTCTCATCACATTCGACTAAAGGAAGGAATAAAATGCACACTCATTTTGGTATGAAAACCTCTTACAATACAGAAAAGTGGGAGAGAAGGGGATAAGCAGGGTTGGGGGGATGACAGAAGGGAGGGCAATGGGAGGAGGGAGCAATTTGAAGTCAACACTCTTGGGGAGGGATAGGATCAAAAGAAAGAATAGAAGCAATGGGGGGCAGGATAGGATGGAGGGAAATATAGTTAGTCTTATACAATATGGCTATTATGGAAGTCATTTGCAAAACTACACAGATATGGCCTATATGGAATTGCCTGCCTTCCCAAAGGGAATGGGCGGGGAGGGAGGGTTGGGGAGAATTTGGAACTCAAAGTTCTAGGAACAACTGTTGAGTATTGTTGTTGCTACTAGGAATAAGAAATACAGGTAATGGGGTATAGAAAGTTATCTGGCCCTACAGGACAAAAGAGAGGATAGGGACAGGGGAAGGGAGGGATGATAGAAGAGAGGGCAGATCGGTGATAGGGGCAATTAGAATGCTCAGTGTTTTGGGGTGGGGAGAGGGGAGGGGTGGGGAGAAAATTTGGAACCCAAAATTTTGTGAAAATGAATGTTAAAAGTTAAATAAATAAATTTAAAAAAATAATTAAAAAACTCCCAAAAATATGGCTATAAGGAAAGGTCCTCTGATGATATGTTGAAAGGTAATGCACTATAATTACAGAATACCTGAATGATTTCTGGGGAGAGGAGTAAAATCTTCTGGGTCAGAAGATGAGTTTTCAAGGCTATAGGGTGAGGCATGACTGTAGAGGAATAAGTATAAGGTGATGAACCAAGATTCTATTGTTGGTGCCCCATGGAATTAGTCTCTTTTCTGAGCTAGTATAATCTCTGGTCTGTTATGGCCTGTTTGTGCAAAAAGACCTACATGAAAATGGAATTAAAAAATAACCTTACCTAAGAGTGAGTCACCTCGCCTGACTTTAATGTGTCCTTATTAAGGAATAATTGTTTTAAAATAATTGAAATTTAAAAGAAACTTCAAATATTTAACCAAAGTTTAATGATCTTCCTTATTTTTCCTTTTGTTTTTCATGACTAGAAAGGCAGTGGTTTCTTTGGATAATTTTTCCTCCTGTCAGGGATGGAGAGGAGATAAGGTAGTGAATTTTGGTTCCTCTAGTAAATTTTGGTTGGAGGGAGGTATTGTTTATGTTTTAGAAAACTGGTTTTGATTTTATCTTTAATTTAGGGGATGAAGGGGTGAAGTGAGGCAATGTAGTATAGGCTGAGGTAAGGAACCTGCAGCCTTGAGGCCACATGTGGCCCTCTAG
The DNA here is from genome assembly GCA_023548195.1 of Bettongia penicillata ogilbyi. Lineage (NCBI taxonomy): Eukaryota > Metazoa > Chordata > Mammalia > Diprotodontia > Potoroidae > Bettongia > Bettongia penicillata. The sequence goes on from JAJHZJ010000589.1 coordinate 2,071,938, forward strand.
GTCCTCAAGTGCAGCCCTTTGACTCCAAACTACATAGAGCAAGTCCTCTTAATAAAAGGATTTGTTCTGTAAAATTTGGACTCAGGCAAAAGGCCACATCTGAGGACATTGAAAACCACATGTGGCCTCAAGGCCACAGGTTCCCCACTTCTGGTAGGAAAGGAAACATTGGACATGGATTAAGAGGGTCTTGGTTCAAATCCTAGCACTGAAACTTGCTCGGTGTGAGCCTTAACTTTTCTAAGTCTCAGTTTTCTCATCTGTAAAATGAGGATGTGGATGCTTACACTGACCACTTCACAGAGTTTACAGGGAAAGTGCTTTGTAAATCTTGACAAGTTAGTTCTTATCAGGGACAGTGGGGAGAACTTTCTTTCCAGAGAATTTCCTTAAGTTTAGATAAAATTCAAATGCTATAAAGAAAGGTCTCATGTTTCACATTCTTGGTGTCAGATTGAAAAGTAAAACAAATTTCTGTGTGTTATCTGTGAAAACTTTCTTCTTGAGGGGAATTTCGAGAATTTGGGGGAGAGGAAGGTCAAGTACAAGACTGCTAACTTGGGCTTTAATTTGGAAACAACTCACGGGGCAAGGAAGAAAGAAATTCATGATCAGTTTATAGACATTCTCCTTTGGTCCTTGCCCAGTTGCCCATTTTCCTTGAGAGCACATCTTTGGGAAAGTAGGTTGTAATACAAACCAAGATTTTGGAGAGACAGTGGTAACCATCCCCAGAGGGTATTTTCCTTCTTGGGAAAGGAGAAAAAGGTGATATCTGAATCTCAAATCTGGGGGCTGGATGCAATCCAAGAACAAATGAAAAATGGGTGATTTTGGAAAAAGAAGGGGCACTATAATAATTAAACATAGAATCTTGGTGTTGGAAGAGATCTCAGAAGTGCTCTAGTCCAACTCATGGTAACTGTTGCATTGTATTGTATTGACCAATAGTTACGTAGCTTCTGGCTGAGGACCTCCAGTGTTAGAGAACTCACTGTCTTGTGAGGTGACCTGTTCTAATTTTGGACAGTTCTGATTGTTAGGAGGGCAGCTAGGTGGCACTGTGGATAGAGTGCTGGGCCTAGCATCAGGAAAACTCATCTTCAGTTCCTATCTGACCTCAGACACTTACTAGCTGTGTGACCCTGGGCAAAGTCTCTTTACCCCGGTTGCCTCAGTTTCCTCATCTGTAAAATTATCTGGAGAAGGAAATGATCAATCATTCCAGTATCTTTGCCAAGAAAACCCCAGAATGGCATCATGAAGAGTCAGACACGACTGAACAACAGCAAAAATTATTAGGAAGTTCTTCCTTGTTTATATATGAAATTGACTTTTCTATATTTGTGCATTGCTCACAGGGCCTCAGTTTCCTCACCTGCAAAATAAGGAGATTGGACTAGATCTCTAGCTTTCTTCCAACTTTAAATCCTGTTATCTTCTAAGTTCTCCTCTCTGAGTCAAGTAGAATAAATATATTCCCTCTTCCACCTGACATCCCTTCAAATCCTCGAAGGCAGCTGTCCTTGCTGACCATCCAGTTTGGTCATCCTGGAGCTGAAGTGTGACAGACACCTGAGAGCAGTTCCCTACTTTTTGAGTGCATCCTTCAAGGAATGCTTACTCCAGGTTCAAGGTATTCTGTGGGTCCTGCTCTCCTAAAGTCATAGATGAATAAATCCCCACTGGTGCATTTACCTTTAACAGTCAGGAAGAGGACACCATTAGCTGAAAGCAAAGACAGTTAAAGGAATGCAGAATAAGAAAACTCACAACAAAGCATTTCCACTATAAGTCCGCATTAAACTTTCTCACAAATATACCCAACATCATTAGGAAAAGTATGTGGGGAGCATTTGTGGAGGGGCACACATGAGAGGGATGTGAAGATGCATGCATGGAATGATGTGACTGGAGGGAACATATATGGTCAGGGCATCTTTAGAGAAGCACAAACTCAGGTCTCTGAAGCTTCAGGGTGGCTTTCATCTACTAACGTTATTTCGCTGCTCTTACCTGACATGGCTCCCTCCGTTAGAAACCTCAGCAGAGCTTACCCTTCTTTCTTAAAGACTATGCCTTTACACCCAATTCACTCTGGCTCTCCTTGATTGGATGACGATAGGTCTCTGCCCAAGCACCACTTAATGGTTACTTTTTGGTCCCAGATGGCTGAATGAATGTAAATAGTCATTGTTTCACTTTTGGCCAGAAACCGCAAGGGTCTTCCTCTTCCAGTTTGATTTTCTCTTCCTTCTCCTCTTCCTCCTTCTCCTTCTTCTTCTTATCATGATCATTATCATTAATTAGTATTAAAGGGTCATCCCTCTGCTTCATTCTTAAGCAGCCCTAATTGCTGAATGGACATTGCCTCAATCAAAGTGAGAACTGGAAAAGACCTTAACTTAAAAAGGCCAAGATCTCCCATTACATTCTGGGTCCTCTCCAAGATGCCCTGATCTGTATCTGGCCACTGGATCCAGACGGCTCCAGAGGAGAAATTGAGGCTGGTGAATTTGCACACTTAAATCCAATTGATTTGCAAGTCATGGCATCATCTTCCTGCATCATGGTCCTCTTCAAGTACAAAGGACAAACCACATACAACACACACACACACACACACACACACACACACACTCACACACAACTCTACATCTGGAAAATGGGGATTATAATAGCTCCTACCTTGCAGAGTTGATGTGAGGCTAAAATGAGATAATATTTGTAATTTGCTTTGTAAACCTTAGAGTGCTTGCTGTGTAAATGCTAGCATTCATTCATTCATTCATTCATTCATTCATTCATTCATTCATTCTATAGTATAAGATACCTTTTCAGTTTTCCTTAGTGAGAGGAGATGAAAAAAATGATTGTAGCCGGGGCTCTTGTAAATCCAAAAGGGTTCTTCTTTAAACATGAAAATGTTAGAAAGTCCAAGTAGTGGAGTATCCAAAATCACTCGTTCTCACTCCATCCAAAAAAACCCGATGCTCCCTGAAACAGTTTTAATGGCTCTTTAAATGGAAAAGCTCATTTTCCTACACTCCCTGTTTCTCATAAATGGTTGAACAGATAGATAGCTAAAGCATTTATTAAGTGCTCACTATCTGCCTCGCATGGTGCTAAGTGTTGAGAATACAAATTCCAGCAATAGATATTCCCTGTCCTCCAGAAGCTTATAGTCTAATGGAGGAAGACAATATATAAAAGGAGATTGGAAAAGTAGGAGAGGGGAATTCCTTAGACTGCTGACAACAAAGTGGAAAAGCTTGGAGAGTTGTGAGAAGACACAGGACTAAAGTGAGCATGGATGGCCTGGGTCCCTCATGAAATTGTGGTCCAGGCCATGGGCTCACCAATCAAAGGAGAGGGCCACAGAGCAGAGACATTTCCAGGGTGAGAAAATTGCAGAAGAGAAAGTCCCAAAGTCCATAGAGAATGGATCTGGTTAAAAATACCTCTTTCCCCAACCCTTTTAAATTTAACTAAGACAAGAAAGTCCAGATTTTGAGGTGACTCTTTAGAAACTACCAAAAGCAAAGATGTTATAAGGAAGCTATTTAGTAGTCATTTCCATAGCACAAGGGCAGCTAGGTGGTATGATGGATAGCACTCTGGGCCTGTAGTCAGGAAGACCTGAGTTCAAGTCTAGCCCCAGATACTTCCTAGCTTGTGTGAACCTCAGCAAATCACTTCATCCTGTTTGCCTCAGTTTCCTCATATGTAAAATAAGCTGGAGAAGGAAATGGCAAACCACTCTAGTATCTTTGCCAAGAAAACCCCAGTGGGGTCACAAAGAGTAGGAAACGACTGAACAACATAGCACAGCTATCCTTCATTGTTTTTGTGGTCTATTCTTGTGAAAGAATGCTTTCATAGGATAGAAGTGTACAAGAACACAGTCTTTTTTTCCAGTTTAAATTGTTGACAATTTGTTTTCATATTTAAAATATTATTTTAAGTATGTTTATTATCCACTGAAAGCATCCTCCAAGGCCTCACCGTAGCAAGATGGGGACCCTGAGTCCTTGAAAACTCTATTAGACCGTAGTAGCTCGATCAGGCTGGGGAATCTTCAGGTATATTGTGATTGTTTAGTCATTTTTAGTCATGTCCTACTCTTCTTTGGGGTTTCCTTGGCGAGGATATTGGAGTGGTTGATGTTTCTTCCTTTAGTTCATTTTCAGATGAGGAAACTGAAACAAACAGTGTTTGTGTTAAGACACTTGCCCAAGTTACATAGCTAGTAAGTATCTGAGGCCAGATTTGAACTCAGGTCTTCCTGACCACAGACTCATATAGTTCTACCCACACTGCCACTTAGCTGCCTAAGTACAAAGTAGGCTTGAAAATGGACTATGTTGTTTGAAGACCGGTCTTACTAAATTCAGAGAAGCTTATTACCAGATAACTGGTCACTTTATCTATTATCTGTCTATCTATCTGTCTATCTCTCTATCTCTCTATCTATCTATCTCTCTATTATCTGTCTATACATCTATCTGACCAATCTTCTGATAATTTCTCTCTCTCTCTCTCTCTCCACCCCCAATACGCACGTGCGCACACACACACACAGTCACATTTACATATATACATACACATATACATACACACATATTACCTGCACCATTTCATGAAGCTACCTAAATAGTCCTTGACTCAGAAATCTTTAATGGCTCTTTTTTGCCTCTAGGAAAAGATAAAAACCACTTAACTTGGCATTTATGGTCCTCTAAAGTCGTACACCAACCCACCCTGTGGTCTTATCTCATATCATTTCCTTTCATGGATTCTATGCTCAGGCTGAACTGGATTTACTGTCTGTTCCCTGAATTTAACATAGTATCTGCCATCTCTGCAGTCACATAATCTCTCCCCCCATGCCTGGAATGTACTCTCTTCTCAGCTCTGTTTTCAGAATTCTTATCTTCCTTCAAGGTTCAGCTCCAATGTCATTTCCTCCATGAAGCCTTCTTCAATCGTCCTCCTTCCCCCACAGCCATCAGTACTCTTTCCCATGTGAAATTCCATACCAAGTCAAGAAGAATTTATTAAAAGTTTATTGTGCGGGGAGGGAGGAGGGTAGTGGGGGGGAGATGGGGGGACGGGGCGGGATAAAATCTTAATTTTAAGGAAGTGATTGTAGAACACCAAAAAAATAAAAATAAATAAACAAAAAAAAAGTTTATTGTGTGCCTACTGGGCAGCTAGGTGGAGCAGTGGATAGAATGGCAGGGCTGCAGTCAGGAAGATCTAGACTCAGACACTTAGCTATGTGATCCTGGGCAAGTTACTACATCCTGATTGCCTCATTTTTCTCATCTGTAAAATAAGCTGGAGAAGGAAGTGACCAACCACTCCAGTGTCTTTGCCATGAAAACCCCAAACGGGGCCATGAAGAGTTGGACACAACTGAAAACAACTGAACACTAAACATGCTTCATACCGCTGTGCTAAGTTACGGGAATATAAAATACCAGCAGAAAGGATGGTTCCTGATCTTAAGGAACTTACTTTCTAGTGAGGATAAACAATACATAACAGGAAGCTGAAAGGAGTAGGAAGCGAGTTGGGAGTGGAACCCAGAGAGAAATTAAGACATGACTACCCTGGACATTTTCCTTAAAAAGGAGAGTGAACGGAGATGACCAGTCAGAGAAGGGAACCCAGGAGCAGAGGGTACTCCCAGTGTGAGAAGGCCAAAGCCGGTAAGGAGGCAACAGGGACAGTGTGAAATTCTAGGGTGAGAAAGCCACTATGGTATGGTGGAAAAGTCCAGAGAATCAAGAACAGAGCCAAAAGAGATACGAAGACTTTTTTTTTTACTTTTGTACACATATTGTGATGAATGGAAAGTTTGAGAGACATAATTTCTGGATAATTATTCATTTTATCAATTATGGCTAGCAAATAATTAATAAAAGGATTCGTCATTTGACCATGTCTCATGAACCAAAGACCCATCAGGGTGGTTCCTTTGATGCTAACAAGTCCTTGGAAGAGTGACAACTCTGATTGGTTAACAATTAATGAGAGAATGAATATTGTAATATTCTATTGAAGGACTGAGGAAATGTGGCTTTGATTATGTCTTTCTTTGTCCCAGACTATCCCCAATCCCAGGAGCAATCTAGGCTAAGGATCTTACCTGTGCCTAGCCCTTCCTCCCCACCTTCCTCAAAACTTAAGTAGAATACAGTGGGCAGGAATTCACTTGGATTCAATTCTTTTTCTCTTTAATCAGAACTAATTTTCCTCGCTTGGGTGGGATATGAACAAGATTGAGGATAAAGTTGAGCCAGTCTCACTATCAGCAATGCCCTTCACAAGGGCCTGATTTCTGAATGAGGAATAGAAAGGAGATAAACTTTAGTTCTAATTTAATAATTGCTTATTAATATGAGAGAAATATTAATTCCTCTCAACACATATATATGTATACATACTTTATTGCATTCACATATATGCTTTATATACATATGTACACCTGTATGTATATATGTATACACACATGTGCACGTTGTATCCCCCAATAGAATATAAATTTTTCAGGGCAGAGACTGCCTTGATTACCTATATTTGTTTCCCTAGAGTTTAGCATAGTATTTGGTACATACTAAGTGCTTAATTGGGTAGAGCTGTAGACTTGGAGTCAGGAAAACCTGAGTACCAATCTTAACTCCTATATTAGATGTATGACTGAGGGCAAGTCACTTAACCTCTGTGTCTCAGTTTCCTCATCTCTTAAATGGGAATACTAGTAATGGCACCTACCATCCAGGATTGTTATAAAGATAAAACGAGATGTTTTTAAATTGCCTCACAAACCTGCAAGTGTATATTAATGTTATTATTATTAAATATTCTGTCTTTCTCCTCCTTCCCTAACCCTCCTCCCTTTTTTTCTTTAGCATTCTGTATTTATGTGATCACTCAGCAAATCAGTGGCAGATCTGAGACCAAAACTCAAGCTTCTTGACTTCTCTCCCTTTCGTTTTTCTACCAGATTACAGTTCAGGGAGGAGGGAAGGTAGATTGGGAATGACCATGAAGGCTTTCCCATTCTAAAGAACTCTGTTTTACACCCTACACATTGCACATTGTCACAGAGTTATTAAACCATCAGAACATTCTAGGGATTATCTACACACAGTCACTGGTGCCCAGGAGTAGCTTTTTCTGCCCCTCAGGGCATCTGCCTGGCAGGAAAATAAAATACCTTTTGGAACCTGTCTAAGACTCAGGAAGACTTGGGAACTACAAATACTCACAGTCATTTCATTCACTTCCCAAGTAAAGAAAGACATGAGTTCTCCTTCAAAACATGCCCCCTCCCCCTCCATGAAGTTTATTCTTACCGTATTTTAGAGACAATAGCAGATCCTGTGTTCTGTTTCCTTGCCTTGTTGGTTTTCCTTTTGCAAACACAATTATGGAGCTCCTGTAAAAACCTTCCTTTGTCAAACCTTAGACTTCTCTCTGGTGTGTCGATTAGGTGTCTAGACGAACAGTTAGAATGCACTGCCAGGGGGCTAGCAAGTCATCCTTTTCTATTTTTACATCATTCCGTGTACCCAGTGTCCATTTGTCTTGGCTTTTAAGATTGGGAGATCAGCTCAGATGGACCTCTTAAAAATGGGGAAAATTGGTGGTGGTGTTATCCTCAGTGTTTAAAAGGTTCCATTTCTGACCATTGTTCAAGGAAACCTTAAATTCCTTTACTGGAGATTTAGGTCATGACAGCTAGTGATTTTCTAAAGAAACCATCATAGGATTCCTTCTACCATAAAGGAGACTTAGAAAATAGTTTAGGTTAGTTAATTCTGTGTGATGTTTGTAACCTGGCTGTTAGTCATACCAGAGAAAACTGAATGTAAATTTTCATGTAACACCATTATTGGCTATCCTTTGGAAAACTGTCCACAAAGAAGCAAATGCTTCAGCAAATGTGCAGTTCACTTAAATACGGCTATTCAGAAGTGCCTAAGTCATCTTGTAAGGTCAAGTTTTTCATAGGTTGAATTTAGGAGCTGGTTTTAGAGGGTGATAATGGGGAAAGGCAAGATAAAAGATGATGAAATCCATGGGTTGCAGTTGTTTTAGTTGCCCTGTCAGAGGCCTTCTTTCCATTGTAGACTAGTCTCTAATTACTGCAATTCTTTCTCTTTCATCTAACAACAAGATGAAGCTTGTGCCCACATGTTATGAGCTTCTGAGGAATTGAGGTGACTTGAAAGCAGCCTTTTAGACCCTGTAGTTCATTACTAGATTTATCTCCCTCTTGGTCTTTACCTATCTCTATATTCAGTATCAGCTTGTGACCCTGGGCAGGTCACTTCACCCTGTTTGCCTCAGTTTCCTTACCTATAAAATGAGGTGGAGAAGGAAATGGCAAACCACTCTAGGATCTTTGCCAAGAAGACCCCAAATGTGCTCATGAAGAGTCAGACACAAATGAAAGGACTAAACAAAAACAATATTCAGTACCCTCCATATTATGGCTCCTTCCCTTTAAAAGGTTGTGTGGTCTTTGGAGGATCCAGAGGCATTATATAATGGCTGACTGAGAGAAGACCTAGACCTGGGCTTTGTCCTAATTATGTAGGTCTGATGTGGAAGATTAGTGTCAATGATGATGAATGAGAAGCAGCAGTAACAGTTTGAATTTTAAATCCTCAGGAGGCTGGTTTTCCTCCTCTGTGGAGATACGGACAGCTTGAAAACCATGGGCACAAGTCTGAAGGACATCATGCTGTCATTCCTACTTCCTCTTCTCTGACTTACTTTTTGACCTTTTGCAACCCAAGTGATTTCACACTCAAGTGAGACTGCCCAGTAAGAGTTCCTGGATGTGCTTCTAATTTGCAACTTTGATGGCTTTTCCTCGTCTTCTTGATTGAGCTATCTGTAGCATTTAGCACTGGTGACTACTCCCTTTTGCTGCGTATTATTGGGGATGCTGCTTCTCTTACTTGTCAGGCATGCCTGACTCTTCATGATCCCATCTGGAGTTTTCTTGGCAAAGATACTGCAGTGGTTTGCCATTTCCTTCTCCAGCTCATTTTTAGAGGAGGAAACTGAGGCAAATAGGGTTAAGTGATTTGGCCAGGGTCATGTGGATAGTAAGTGTCTCAGGTCACATTTGAACTCGCAGCCTCCTGACTCCAGGCTGGGTACTCTATCTACTGTGACATCTACCTTTCCTTTTACTTGGTTGGCCATGCCTTTTTTGTCTCCTTTGCTAAAGCATCATCTATGTAATCATAATAATAACCAATAATAATCATGGTGATAAGAACCAACATTTCTATAGTGCTTACTCCATGTCAGGCACTGTGCTAAGTACTTAACAAGTATTATCTCACTGGATCCTCACAACAGCTTTGGGAGGTAGGTGCTGTTATTAGCCTTATTTTACAGATGAGGAAATAGGGATGAGGAAAGGTTAAGTGACTTTCCCAGGGTCACACAGTTGGTGTCTAAGGTCAGATTTGAATTCAGGTCCTTCTGACTCCAGGCCGGGCTCCATCCACCTTGCTTTCCCACTATTTCCTACTTCTGAACTGCACACTGGATATTTCTAAATGGATGTTCCAATGGAGGTCAGTGGAGCTCATCCTGATCCTCTTTCCCCTCATTGCTAGTTTCCCCTCCCCTGTTGCTTCCTATTTACTTTCCTTTGTATGTACTTTGAATTTTTATGGGGGAGGGGTATTCTCCTAACCCAATTGATTAAATATTAGAGTATAACAGGCAGGTAACAGAGGAAATGAGGTGTTAAGGTTTTTCCCCTTTAAGACGTTGAATGGTTGCCTTCACAACTTGTAAAGGGTATGACAGTGAGAGGCTCACACCCTGAGTGGCCAGTTTGAAGATTATGAAGGGTAAGAAACTGGTAGTGGCCCATTCATTACCTCATAAAGATGCCATCCCTTTCAGATTCTGGGAAACCGGTGTAAAGAAGAGTCTTTTATGGAGGCGACTGACACCACACAGGAAGCATCGAGTGATTTGCTAAGGGGAACAATTAAAGCGACCTAGCTTGCTCTGCATGAGTTGAGTGGGCCATCCCTGTGGGTCAGCAATTGAGCTGAGGAGTGACGCAGGCTGAGGAGTGACGCAGGCCGAGGGAGCCCAGCTGAGTGACCTGCCCAGCACCAAGGTGGAAGCAGCATGAGAAGGACAACATGGGAAAGAGATTGGGACCTGAAGTGCAGAGGGATGAACTGCTGTGGTCACATGTGTTCCCTCTGTGCGGGAACCTCTTTATTACTATACTCCCTGTGGGTCCTCACTCTTCCTACTAACCCAATATTTGTGGAATTGTGTGTCTCAAGTTAGTGGTGGGGGGGATGGGAAGGTTTTATTCAGGAATAGGGAACCTGTGACCTTGAGACCACATGTGGCCCTCTAAGTCCTCAAGTGCAGCTTTTATTCAGTCAAAGGGCTGAGCTTGAGGACCTAGAGGGCCACACGTGGCCTTGAGGTCACAGGTTCCCCACCACTGATTTTGTTCACTCAATGCCATTACAGTAAATGCCTTTGCTTTGAGCTAATTATGTCAATTGACTATTTATTTATTATTATTATGTACCAGTTGGGATTTGTGAACTATAGTTTTAGGGGTATGGACCCACAGAGTACCTTGAACCTAGGTGAATTGCTGTTGAGGGACCCAGCTCTGAAGTTTGAATTGGGGGGGAACTAAGAGGGGACCTTTTATTTCCTTTTCAGTGCACATATAGTTTTCCATAATAGATTATAAGATTCTTGAAAGCAGGAGCTGTTCTGATTTTGCCTCTGTATTCCCAGGGTTCAGTATAGTGTCTGACAGCACTATGTAATAGGCACTTAGTAAATGCTTGTTGAATAGAATAGAATTGAATTGAAGGGTCTGCTGACACCTCCAACTCAACATGTCCAACCAAGATCATGGATATTCTCTTTCCTCTCAGACTTGCTCTTCTTTTGGATTTCATTGTTTTATCTGTAGAACCTTTATCCACCTAGTCTCTACTATTCAAAATACTGTTATCTTTGGCTCTGACTTTCTTTCTCTGCATCTTTCACCCAATAGGTTACCAAATTCCTTCAAGATTACCATCGTGATATCTCTCACATCTGCCCTCTCCTCTCTTCCCACTGCTACCAAGCTAACACAGGTCCTCCTTTCCACCCACCTGGTCTATAGCAAAAGTTTCCTAACCTTCTTGCTTCTATCCTCTCTAACCTCCAATTTATCCTTTCAGTATTGCCAAGTCTGATCAGGTCACTCCATTGTTCAATAGGCAATGCTTTCCACTGCCTACCAAATCAAGTTCAAGCCTGAGTTTCCCCTCCTCCATTCCTTTACTCATGATTTTTTGTGCCTGGAATACCCTTGTCCCAGTTCCTGCATGCTTGTCTAATTCCTATCTATCTTCTAAAATTCAACTCAACCCAAAAGATTTCTTATCCATGAAGTCCACTGCTCCAGGACAGTGACTGGTGAGTAAGAAGGTGGAACAGAATTGTCACCCAGTATGAGCACTTTGAATTGTATTATCTTTCTCCTTAAAAACAATCCCATGAAAACTTCCCTGATTCTCCTAGTCTGTTTCTCTCTCTCTCTCTCTCTCTCTCTCTCTCTCTCTCTCTCTCTCTCTCTCTCTCTCTCTCTCTCTCTAAGATGTACTTATAATTAGAATTATATTATGACATGCTGTGTTAGTAGATCATGCATAAGGAGGCAGCTAGATGACTCAGTGGAGAGACTGCTGGACCTAGAGTCCGAAAGACCTGAGGTCAAATCCAGTCTCAGCCACTTACTAACTATATGACCTTGGGCAAATCATTTAATCTCTGTTTGCCTTAATCCACTAGAGAAGGAAATGGTAAACCACTGCAGTATCTTTGCCAAGAAAACCCCATGGACACTATGGTCCATGGGGTAATAAAGAGCAGGCAGACATGACTGAACAACAGACCGCATATAGACCTTCATAAAGGAAGAAGAAACCATGTCATGTCTATGCTTTGTTTCTCATCTGGCATCTAGAAGAGTACTGTGCATACTCAGCTTTTTGTTTGCTGAATCAAATTACAGATCAGTACTTGTAGAAGGAGAGATGGAAGGGACCTCAGAGATTTAAGTAGTCCAGTCCATTTTACAGATAAAGATGTTGAGGTTGAGAAAAGGAAAATAATTTGCTTAAGTTCACAAATCTAGGATCAGCACCAAGATTTTTCTACATTTTGATTTAATTTGATTTTACTTTTTGCATTTTATTTTTCTTACAATATACTCAGGAATGAAAAAAGCAGCAATGATTAGGGGAATATCATATGAATTGAATTGAAATTCACATGAATAACAGAAACGGGCGTGACTATAGCAGTCTCGATTGCAAATCGTTTGGGATTCAGATGTCATTATACCAGTGGTTTCCAAAACGGGAGCCTAGAACTCTGGGAGTCAACATGACTCCAAGGGGTTGTTGATCAACCAAGAAGAAAATGGGAAGATAGGTGGCATCCCACACTTCCTGCCAAATCAGTCGTGGGTCTGATCTCCAACACAACCATCCCCTTCACCTCTTACCCTACCAGCCCTCTCCATCCCTGTCCCCTCCATGGTGGTACAAGTTTTTATTCTCTGCCTTTTTGTCTTGGAGTGGAATCCTCAGGGAAGTTACAACCTAAATTCAGCTTGGGGTCTTGCATCAGCATTGTACAGATGCCATTGGGAAAATTCTCCTTTCCCCAAGCATATCTCCACCTTGTTCCCCAGATCATCTTGTGGCTACTGTTTCTGTGCTCCAGGGCAGTAACTGGTAAGAAGGGAGAATGCAGTTACTGGTGAATAAGAAGGTGGCAGATAGAGCATTGGGCTTGAATTCAGGAAGACTCATCTTCCTGAGTTCAAATCTGACTTCAGACGCTTACTAGCTCAGTGACCTTGGGCAAGTCACGTAGCCCTGTTTGCCTCAGTTTCTTATCTGGCAATCACTCCAGTCTCTTTCCTCTCTCTAGTGAATCCTCCACACAGCTACCAAAATGATTTTCCTAATGCATAGGTCTGTTCATATACCCTCCCCTAAAAAAGTTCAGGACTTCAGTATTTACTCTTCAATCAAAGATTATTTTATCTTTGTCTGTCTGATCATATTAATTTTTATTTTTCTGTAAGCTTATTTCACATATATGTATGTATAATTGTTAGTATAGTTGTACATGCGTATAACATAAATGATATCTATATTAGGGGTGATGCTTGAAAATTCTTACTGATCGTCAAAGTTGGCTGACTACTGAGCTATACTACACAAATGATTGTGCATATCTAGAGTTATGTTGATTATATCTTGACAGGAAATGACTGATTATTGATGTGGCTACCAAAGATGTCTCTATACAGTTAAATTATCTACTTGTTAGAGGAACAAAGAACAAAGCTAACAGCAAATTAGAAGAAAGGATGAGAGGAAAATACTGCATTCAATTACTGTAATTTCAACCTGAACTATTCAATCAAGATGTTAATACGGCGAAATGAGAAATGGAAAGGAAAAGTCATCAACACTGTCTTACTGGTATTTCCTACTGAGGGTCAACTAATATAAAGCAGTCATCACAGTGAAGAGGACAGAGATCTTATTAAGTTGAGAGACCTCAGAGGTTAAGGACGACACTCATTTGGAATCTGGACATATACAAAAGCTTAGTGCAAGACCCAATGAAGCCAAATCATTCCGGAACATATGACAACTAGAAGAACAGATGGAAAATGGAACAAGTCTGTCAGAATTTCTAAAATAATTTTTTCCCTTTCACTATCTGGCTTCTGCCTCCCTTTCTCATCTTCCAATCCAAGTAGTCTGCTTTTTTGCTGTTCATTTGTTTCAGTCATGTCTGACTCTTCATGACCCCATTTGGGGTTTTCTTGGCAAAGATACTAGAGTACTTTGCCACTTCCTTCTTTGGCTCATTTTATAGATGAGGAAACTGAGGCAAAGAGGGGAAAGTGGCTTACTCAGGGTCACACAGTTAGTAAGTGTCTGAAGCCAGATTTGAGCTCGAGAAGATGAGTCAGCACTCAGTCTGCTGTCCCACCTAGCTGCCTGTATGTGCTCTTTACTTACTTATACATGGATATGTTGTAAAACCCTACTTGAATATAAGTTCCTTCAGAGTAAGAACTCTTCCATTTTTGTCTTAGCCTCTTAACATAAGAATTATTGTTACACCTTTTGTTTTGCAGTAACTTTGAATGGTTCCACCTTGTCTCTTGGTAGCCCATGGTTACACAGCTATTAAGTGTCTGAGGCCAGATCTGAACTCAGAAAGATGAGTCTTCCTGACTCCAAGCACAGTGCCTTACACATGGTAGAACTTAATAGATATTTCTGGAATTAAGTTGAAGAATTTTTCCAGATGTTTTATTATGTCTCCCAACTAAGAGACATGGATTTTTTTTTCAGATGTAAATCTACTTTGAAGTAGTAAAACTAAAAACCTTGATTATTCCCCCTGGAACACTGAGGTCTTTAATATAGACAAAAAGTACCTCAAGTTAAATTTCCTCCTTAGAAATGTCAATCCAAGTCAATAGTTACTTCGATGGCAGAGAAAACACACAAAGGAAAATCTAGTTGGTATAAAAAAGATTAAAAAATTTAATGATTTAAAAATAGTCTCTAGATACAGGACAGCAAAAACAAGGATGCTGATTTAACAAATTGGCTTTCCTTTTGAAAACTTGTGACATCCCCATGTAGCTTAGTACAAATCTGTTACCTCTTAAAAAATATACAACATATCAATAGCAACAAAGTCCACAAAGGTATACTTGTATCACGATTATTTTCAAGTTGGTGATGATGTCAGTCCCTCTTTTCATCTGTAGGATGGCCATTCAACGTCCCATCTCTTCTTTTGATGGAACACAACTGTGAACATTAAGAGAGATGCTATTTTTAAAAGTACTTTTGTGATAAGCTCCACAATTCACCTTATCTCTTCCTGACCATGTTCAGTCTTTCCTAATTCCATTTGCTCTTCCAACATTTTGATTGCTCCAAACAAGCAAATTTAATTCAGTAAAGCATACATTACAAGGTAAGAGCATTTTCTGATGTAGGCTAGAATAAAAAGAATGAACAAGGCACTGGATAAGAAATACCCTAGATAAATGCCGTTGACTTTAGAAAATGAGTGTACATAACAGTAAACTCTCATAAAACCATTGCCTGCCCCCGTTTTTTCTACCCCACTTCCCTGTGAATCTGTTAAAACTTGTGACGCATTATGGCCAAAAGTTGTAATGGCAGTATTTAAATTTTTATAGTCAGTCTATGGCATAAAAGCTGTGACTCAGTGTCTTGTCTCATCGGAACTGGTCTGACTGAGGTTAGTCAGCAGAGATATAGTAAAGAAAGACAGAGAGGACTAAGGATGAAATTGGTTCTAGGTTTGAGTTGGTGGTGATGTGTGAGCATTGGGGGAGGTTAGCAAGGTGTTCCATTGTCAAAGGTGGTGTGAACCTCTGTGGTCATCAGGCTCAGAAATTATCTAGTGTCCCAAAGTCCTTTTGATGCATAGTAGCACCTAGGCAATGAGTGACAGCCAGCAAAAGCATTAGTTTGCCATCTACGTGTCAATATTTCCCCACTGCCATAAGACATGTGAAACCATTTATATTTTCATGGATATTTACAACTTGAGCTATTCACGCAGTATGTGTCCCTTCTGCAAAGAGGAGTTTTTCAGTTTAAACAAGACCTTTGGAAAACCTCACAGCTGACTGTTTCACAAATACAAACGATGAAACCCATGGGCAAACATGTGACTTGTCTTTATTGTGGCTTCCTCTCAACTTAGAAATACTCCCACTCTTAGCTAGAAATTACCTAAGTGCACTTTTCCTACCTCCTCTAATGACTAAGCTGCTTTTCTTCCTTAGCACCCTAAATAATAGCTTGTGTATTGACACACATTTTATAAAAATGTTATTTAGCAAATCTGCCTGCTTAGAGGACCCAGTGCATTTTGGTATAAGGATTGGGAAATAAGGGAAATTCTGGAAAGGGTTCAGCTGAAAGAGCAAGTTACTACTATCCTCTTAATTATAAGGGTATAGTCTGGTTTCCAAATTCTTGAGTGAAAATGTCCAGTATAACCCCTATAGCACATAGCAGAATATCATTAGAACCATCTGTTAGGTCATCTGCACTTTGGAGACGCATAATAAGGTGCTTCTTAATTCATGGTCTTTTAAATGGAATGTGTTACATACATATCTACATACACACATGCTCCCATAGTCACATATAAGAATGTGATCAATATGTACAGTTTACATATATATCTATCTTAGATACACAAATGTATATATAGAACAAAACAGTGATAACAATTTTAGCTCTCCAACTCCCTGAATGTCTGAATGTTCTCTAACTCATAAAACATATTTAAAATATTTCATATAAAATATCTACAAAAATAGATAACATTTACATGAACCACACAGTATTTCCAGTTTGATTCTATGGCCCCCTCAGTCTCTTTTCCCCTTTCCCCTCAGAATGTCGCCATCTCTAGCAGTGAACGCTTGAACAGCTGTGCATTTCGGGACAAGTCTGTTACTTGGTGCACCATTTCTTGCAGAGCAGGTGTGCTAGGGTAATGTAGGGCTGCCATCTTGGTGGCCATTACGATGTTCTTTAGTTGCTCACACAGCTGGTTGCTAGAGTTCATCACCTTGTTACGGATCTCCTGGGCGGCAACTTGCCTTGTTAGTGTGTCGCCAATGAACACCAGCTTGTGTGCGCTTAGGATGACAAACTTGCTGTGTGCCACAAAGATCCTCGGGGGCTGGGCTGAGCTTACACAGCTAAAGAGGGCATCAATGGCATTGAGAAGGGAGATGTAATGAGTATCACATTGGTCATAGTAGAAGAAAAGCAGCTGTCTGTCCTGGGCACCCACACCACTGTTTGTAGCTGGGAGGCTCTGAGAGGGTTTCCACTTGGAGATGTCATTCTCCACTGGCTTGGTAATTTCTTGTTCCAACAGCTGGAACTGACTGATCTGAGGAGGAAAAAAAATAAATCTTTATTTAGAATAATATTATGTAGTAGAATGGAAAAACTATGGCACTGGAGATCTGAGTTCCAATCTTTGGTCTTTAGCAAGTCACTTCAGTTCTCTGGACCTTAGTTTCCCTATCTATAAAATGGATGGCTTGGACTAAATGATCTCTTAGGTCAATCTGCATTTCTAAAATTTTATCATTCTGTTTTTCGGCTGTTAGGCTACAAATGTTCTCTGATATGATAACACAGTTCTTAAAGGAAAAAGTAAGGGGGTAGAGTGGGTAGAGAACAGTACCTTGGAATACAGCAGGTGCTTAATAAATGTTGGACTAAATTAAGAACTCATGTTCTGATTATGAACTATGACTGAACCTCTAATGAAGCCAGTGATAGTGTCAGTTGAGTCAACTGTTTTTCC
Organism: Bettongia penicillata ogilbyi; assembly: GCA_023548195.1. Lineage (NCBI taxonomy): Eukaryota > Metazoa > Chordata > Mammalia > Diprotodontia > Potoroidae > Bettongia > Bettongia penicillata. Next base: position 2,089,434 of record JAJHZJ010000589.1, read on the forward strand.
ACCTTTGGGAAATGCCTTTACAACAGCCATTAAAAATGCTCAGATAAAAGCCCTTGTTATCTTCTACATGTCTTCTATCCAAACCTATCTACAGATCTGGAATCATTCATCATTTTACCGTGAGTCAATACATAGAAAACAAACACTTCTTGTTAACAAAAGGCACCAGGGAGCTGCTTAACTTGAGAATTATTTTTACCCCTTTCGTTTTGCAGTAACTTCTAATGTTTCTACCATGTCTCTTAGTAACCCTTGTCCAAACCCACATGTTCACCCTTCTGTTTGTAGGTAAGGAAACTGAAGTCATTAGCTCAAGCTGCAGGACTTGTTCAAGTTCCCACAGCGGGAAATGGTGGCAGAGAGAGAAGACCACACAACTTCTCCCCAGGAGATATCGAGCTAATAGCTACAGGATATCTGTCACTTGGATTCCCTAAGCAGACGTTTCACAAGACCAGGCAGGCTCCGGAGCTACAGCCAAGTAACCAAAAATAACTGAAAGCTGTGAAGATAAAAATAATCTACGTCTGTAGCTCTAAGGCTTACGAGCATCTCATCTGTGTCTCAGAACAACTTAAAAGAGGCAGGCAAAGCCAGAGTGTTATTAAGCATCATGAAACCAAGGCTAATAAAAGTTAAGTGACTTGTCTAACTGCCCACCTCTAGTAACTGACTGAACTGGGATAAGCACACAGTTCCTAGTGCAGTGGTTCTCAAGCTTTTCCAACGGTGGAAACCTCAGTTTAAACAAAACTTTGGCAGAAATCTTGTAATAAAACCCCCTAAAATTTTTATATTTTAATGCTTGTTAATAAACAACATTTTTGTTGTTCAGTCATTTTTCAGTTGTGTCTGATTCTTTGTGATCCCATTTTGGAGTTTTCTTGACAAAGATACTGGAGTGGTTTGCCATTTCTTTCTCTAACTTATTTTCCAGATGACGAAACTGAGGCAAACAGGGTTAAGTGACTTGCCCAGGGTCACACAGCTAGTAAATGTTTGAGGCCAGATGTGAACTCAGGAAGATGAGTCTTCCACACTCTAGGCCCAGCAGGTCTATTCACTGTACCACCTGCCTGCCCGAATCAACACCATAAGGTTGGTTTAAAATAAATAAGTAGACAAATAAATAAACGAACATGACGTTTGTTAAAAAACAAAACAAAAAACTTGGGAGTGTTTCAGGCTTCTTTGCAGCATAGCATGAGAAACACTAGCCTGGTGCATGTGAATAACTAATGCCAGAACCCTGCTACCTTATTAGGGTACTGGTTTAACTCCAAACCAGGAGCAATCAGTTGGGCTCTCCCAAAGAATCCTCAGCTCTGAGAGCAGCGCTGACTTGCCAGGACTAACATCTATTTATTGGTTTCATGGCCAATGATCCCTGTGGAAAGATGGAAATGTTCCATATTCGAAGTCCCATCTTTGCTGGTCTTCAGGAAAGCTTCCTGGCTTTTTGTCTTAACTCAACGTACCTGATGATGTTCCAGCTGCATCTTGTTTTGCTTGATGATATTTTCCTTTTCCAAAAGTTCTTTCTGCTGCCTTTCAAACTCTTCTTTCCCCTGTTATTTTACAAGAGAAAAGACCCATTACATCACTGCCATGATTCACTTGTGCTAACAATTCAGTTGACAAATGGGTAAATATTGCCTTGTTTTCCACTGCTGTGGCTGCTTGCCACACACACCCACCTATGCACATAGGTACAGTATAATGTCAACCTGGCCCTCAGCCACAGTCTTCCCGAGGCACTAATCCCTCTTAATGCTGAGGAGACAAACCAGTTTCCATACACTGTACTCTGCTCTCTGACCCCTAACAAGCCTTTTTGATAGACAGATTGGACTCCTTTCAAACCTCTCTTAGAAGCACCATTTCCAGTATTCTTCTCTAATGGATTCAAGTTGGCCTCATAAACCTTAGTTCCACCATCTGTAACATGAAGGAGGTGGATGAGATGATTTCTAAGGTCCCTTCAAGTTTTAAAACCCTATGACTCTATGACCTCTGAGGCCAAGTTTAAATCTGGCCAATAAAACTTGCTTCTGGGCCCTTGAAGTTCCTCATCTGGCTCTGCTCTCGAGATGGCCATAAGCCAGGGATGAAAAGTGCCAAAATAACACAGTAAACCTAATTCACATTGAGTGGAGTCAGGGTTCGGTGACCTCTACAGAACAGAACAGAACAGGCCAGAAAACTAAGCAAACTTTCCAAGGCCATTGGGATACTGCTGTTCTTTCCCCTTCTGATGAAAATATACCTCCATAGAAAAGAGCAGTTATAAGAGGCAATCCTTTGGGTCACTGTGTGGGCACCCAGCTGCCTTCTGGAGAAGCCTGAGATAGGGAGTGAGACCAAAGGCAATGGCAAAATGCAAACAACAATTTTGGGTTTGAAAGCGACCAAAGAGATCCAACTCCCTCTTTGTTTTTAGAAATATGAAAAACATGAGGAGTAAGTGGTTTGTTCAAGGGTACAGAGCTGGGATTTGAACTCAACTGCTGACTTCAACTCCAAACCTCCATTACAAGATTATAGCTAAACTACTTAGACTAGCATTATTAGTATTATCTTTCTTTTAGTAGACATTGTATAGGTCTTCTTGGAAAGGAAGCAGTACATTCCAATTAGAAAATTGTTATCGTTTAGCTGTGTCTGACTCTTTGTGACCCCATTCAGAGTTTTCTTGGCAAAGGTATTGGAGTTGTTTGCCATTTCCTTCTCCAGCTCATTTTAGAGGTGAGGAAACTGAGGCAAACAGGGTGAAGTGACTTGCTCAGGGTCACACAGCTACTAAGTGTCTGAGGCCAGATCTGAACTCAGGATGAGGAGTCTTCCTGACTCTAGGCTTAGGCTCTCTACCACTGTGCTACCTAGCTGCTTCTAATAAAAACAGCAATGTATTTAGTCAAAGGACCTGGGTTCAAATGCTAGCATGGCTACTTACTAGTTATGTGACCTTGGGCAAGTCACATCAATCACAGGAATGTAGGAAACAAGCATTTATTTAGTTCCTACCAGTAGACACTATGTACCTACATTATGCTCTTCCCTTTTATGTGTAAGGTATTGTACTAGTCACTTTACAAATATTATCTCACATACATGTATATGTATGTATGTATAAATCTATGTGTATATATATTACATATATTTCATCCTTACAACAACCTTGTGAGGTGGGTGCTATTATTGTCCCCATTTTACAGCTGAAGAAGCAGAGATAGAGGTTGCCCAGGGTCACATGGCTATGTAGTGTGTGAGGTCAGCTGGATTTGAGCCCAGGTCTTCCTGGCTCCAGGCCCAGAGCACTATCCACTGAGCCACTAACTGTTCAGATCCTTTGAGGTCCATCTCAGCCCTTTCATTCTATGGGTAAAGAAACAGAGGCCCAGAGGGTTGAGGTGACTTGCCCAAAGTCAGACTGGTCAGGCTCCAGATTTAGGAATCTTATTAACACCACTGCCTTTAGGATATTTTTTCTATGGACTTTAGTATTCTCATCTCTAAAATGAGGAGTTTGGATGAGATGATCTTGAAAGTTTCCTTTAGTTCTAAAAGATACAGGTGCTTAATTGGCCTGGTGTCCTTACCTGCAGGTGGACATAATCATAGTCGTCCATCCAGCTCCTCTCTGAGCTACCGTTGCTATTGCAGTCAGGATGCTGGTCCTTGCTTAGGCTTGAGGGCAGTGGCTTGCAATAGGGCTGGGCCTTGTGGTCACTGGGTTGGAGTAGCTGGGTCTGTGGACTTGTGTGCAGATAGTCAGCTGCTCCAGTCACGTTGTCAGACCCATTCTTTAGCCGCACACTGCCTGGGGCTGATCGGAAGAGCATTTCTGCATTGGTGTTGATGGTGGTTGTGAGCTGTTTGGTGTCATCTGGCACTGTCTTTGCCACCATCACAAACCGATCAAGGTCATCACACTTGCTTTGAGGTTTATTGACGGCTAGAACATTCAAAGACCAATTGCAGCCATTCAAGTCCTGGCTGGTCTGGGTTAGAATCTGGTGGGAGTCTTCAACCCTTTGCAGTTCCCGCTTCATTTTGTTGTGCAGTGTGAGTTCGGGGAGACCTGAAGCATTTGCTACAGCCCCCTTGGCAAAATGGAGGTACTCCCTCAAGGACAGCTCTACCTTTTCCACTGCTGTGCGGATCTCATTGATGTGTCTTTCCATGTAGCCGTAACACCGCCAATCAGTGATGACCAGTGCCGTGAGATTAGACACAACCATCTCTAATGCCTGCTGAAGCCGATAAAGTCTCTCAATGGCTGTGTCTGGATCCAGCAGTAGCAACCTTTTGTCCTGAGATGGTGAGGCTGACAATGAGGACTCCTTTGATGTTGTAGAAGAGGTGGACATGTTGCTCCTGGTACTACCCGTGCTGGAGAAAGACAGCCTATTCATGCCATCTGTCACATCTTGGCAGCCTTTAGTCTCTTGTGTGGTCTGTGGTGGGACATCATATACTCCATCTTTTTCTTCGGCACTTAATCTTTCATTGGTCACTGCCTGTGACTCAAGAAACTGAACACCTCTCGGAATATCATATGCATCACTCTGAGAGGCTGCAGGTTGTCCAAGGTGTGAGGGCTGGTGATTTTGAAGAATGCTTTGGTGTCTCTGGGATACCTGCTCAGCAGCTCCTGGAGCATCACAGTTGTATTTTACATTAAGGTCCTTCCCTACTGCCTTGGAACTTGTCGGAGGAATGTCATAAACCCCCTCAGGCCTGACTTCTGGTCTTATATGTTGTCTCATTGGAGGAGGGAAATCATATTCCTTTTCTCTTAATCCTACTTCATCTCGGGAAGCAGGTGGAATGGCATAAACCTGAAACACAAGGAAAAAAATCAGTGAAAGATGTACCAAACTGTGATTTATTCAGCCAACCTAGTGAGTGCAGACAAAATGATAACTAAGTATAATAGAAAAGTAAACATAGATTGCCTTCCTAGTGAGTGTTTTTCTCCTCTTGTGCCCAAACCTCAAGTTACCTGCAATATTTTATGAGCTACTTTTGCTTAAGCTACTATATATTTAGTCCTTCAGTGAGTCATTCCATCCCATAGATTCAACTATTATATCTATGTGGATTATGGTGAAATCTGTATCTTCTGTCCTAACTTCTCTTCCAAGATCTAGGTATTTCCAGCTCTACTTGGCTCTACCAACCCCTCAATGGGTCCCAAACTGGATTCATTATTTTCCTAATCCAAACACCTCATTTCTGTTTGGGATATAACCAGTTGGGAGGCTAACCACATTTAGATGGTAAACAATGGCTCACATTTCTGAAATGTCTTTTTTGGAATTAAGCCTGGGGCACATTCTTTTGAATCTTCTTAATGGAGGAAAATCTTTGTCCTCTGAAGGTAGATTTGGTTTTTGGAAATAAACCAAAATTTTACTTCGAGATATACTTAGTGAATAGGGTTGAGTGATCAAGATAGGTAGCACCATTTTGGGGTGAAGAAAAAGGCTTAGTAATGAAACAGATTGCTTGGTGTGGCTCTTAGATAGACTTGTAATGAAGACTTCCTAAGAAAACTCTTGAGCAGTGGTAGTACATTTGGAAGAAGTATTTTTGTCTTCCAAGATAGCTATGTTGAAGGACAATCTGGATGCTTAATTTATGGTACATCTGGGTAGAAATTAGTCATATTTTTTAGTCACCTGTGATGTCACTATTCCATTTGTTCAACAAGTGGGTGTCCAGAACTTTTTCCCCTTTGAAAGATTCCATACAGTCTCTCAACAAGTTAAAAAAAACACCTCCTTCTACTCCAAATCCCCCAAATAGCTAGGGTAATTTGACTTACTCCTTTCACGGGAGGTATATCATATACCCCAGCAGGTTTCATCTCTGCCATTGGAGCTGAGAATGCTGTACCCTTCAGTGATGTTGGGGGGATGTCATAAACCTGGAAAAGAAAAGTCTGGGTCATGAAAAATGGAAATGTCTCATACAAGTCACTTTTGAAGTAGTTCTGAGTTTTTGGTTCCAAGTGTTTTTAATAAAGTGATTTGAAATTTTAATCTTTTGTAAGGGTCCAGGTGAGCTAGGACCAATGTTATTTTTTCATTTTAAATTATGTTTTTTTTCTTTTTGAGGAACCCTAGGAACAATAGTTTGCATTTAATTTTTTGACAGTGTAACCACACATATAGACTTCAAAATACAATAAACCAAAGAAAGAAAGGTATTTTCTTCTCAGTTAAAGGATTTGGATTTTCACATAAAGAAAATCCCAGATTTCTAGGTTGAATTGTTATATGTGAAAATGACCATCAGTAATAATAACAATTTTATATAAAATTACATATATATAAGCTATGTATATAAAACCTTATTTTGTAAGTAGTTTATTTTATAAGGATTTACAAAGAGTTTCCTTAGGACTACCTGTATTATTGTTTCCATTTTGACTCAGAAACATTGAGAGACTTGTCTAGAGTCATACAGTTAACTAGTAAGATTTGGGGCCAGGACTCAAACCCAGATTTTCTGACCCCATGATTCTTTTCATTAAGTTGATCCACATCAAATGAAAATAGTGTTGTCACAAAATACCCTTCTTCTAAACTTCACCTGATACTTGAAGATAAGCTACACATTAATATTTTATTTCTTCTACATTATTGTTACTTACTCCTTGGATTGGATGAGATGGAGGTATATCGTAAGTGTCCTTCTGGTACTTGGATGGGAACTCATACACATAGCCATGGCCTGTTCTCACTGGGGTGATTACCTGATGGTTAGAAGAGAAGGAAATGTCAAATTATGAGCCTGTGTTCTTAGCAATGGATCAAGTTCCTTTCTTGCTGCTGGCTGAGTGAACACCTCCAAGCTCTTTGGCTTTTTTTCTTCCTCAAAAAACAAACAAATAAATCAATAAATGAAAATGAAAAGATGGAGGCAAAGAGAGGATGAGAAGAAGGGAAAGCATTACAGATCAGTAGTCATACGAAATTCCTGTTGCTTTTTGGGTAAATGAGTGATTAAAAAACCCCAAATCCTTTTTGCCTACTTCCTCCTGCCCTAGGTAACACAAACAGCACTAAAAATGCTTCTCCCTTAATAAAAGACTTTGTTCTGGAATTTTATCTGACAATTGTAAGCATGAAAAGTCCTAGATTATACCTTTGGCGTCGTAAAGATTTTTCTTCTTCCTTGAATCAAAATCGCTATGTACTGAATTGGTTTTAATGACTCTAAAACTATGTGCAAAGTGAATAATGGGAGTTGAGTCCAACCACTTAAAATTCCCCTCATAGCTTCAACTGGATACAGCATTTCCCCTGCCCCTCCTTGCCAAACTTTATTATTGTGAGTAGAGCTAAAGGGCTGTTGTTGAACACAGCATTTTTACAAATCTACCAGTTCAAATAATGCCACCCTTGGAGACCTGAAGGAGTTAGTAGTCCAAGGTAAGGTATCAATAATGAGTTGTCTGCATACTTGTGACAGGGAGCAGAGTTCAGGTCTCCTGACCCTGGCTCATTGTACTAATCATTTTCCCATTTCCATTAGGGTAGCCACAGTCTAAGCAGGACATACTTCCAAGTAAGTCAAAGGTCAAATACTCCCATCATGACTTCTGGCATCTGGAATTAATGTAAATGAAATGGATCTCACCTGACAAGCTCTTGTTTATATATAATTCTTTGGGGGCCTTAAACATGGGTTGAGAAAGACCTCTAACAGATTTTTTTTTTGAAGTCAACTCATTTTGAAGTGTATTTACTCACTAATTCTCCAAGGGCTTCTAAACTGCTGTGCTTTCTTTTCTTGCATCAGTAACAGCACCCTCAAGTATTGCAAACTATCCTTGAGGAAAGCGGGCCTCACAAATTAGAAGCAAGAGGTGGTTCCCTCAGCAACCATCATCTTTTATCCTTTTCTCTAATGTGAAAACTCTGGCGTCAGGCTGCTCACAAAACTATGTGAAAAATGTTCCACCATCGTAGGGCTCAAATGGGTGGAACTTGGCCAAACGTCCCAATCCTCCTCTCAGCAGGGACCCTAAACCCTGAAGGGCTGGAACTTGGTCTGGTGTTAAGACCCTCACACTCCAAGTCAACTACTTCTTGCAAATTAAGGTGAAAAGGATTTAATACACAGGCTAATGTTTTCACATAATCTCTGTTGCTCAGGATTTTCCAAAAGGAAATGCCAGCCTTACCTGAGATTTCCATTGTATTCCTTGGACCTACTAGTATGGGAGGTGAAGAAATTATTGAATGGCCACCACACAGTATGTATCTCATTTTTCCCTTTTAAGAACATGCCTTTTGCAAAAACAAAGCCAAAGTTGCTGCCCCTGTTTCATGCCTTCATAAAAACACTCCTGCCCGGCACTCTCATTCACTGGGGTACTAAGGTATCTTCCTGCTTTTCTTTCCTACTTGCTCTATTTATAGTTTTCTGATCTTTAGTTTAAAAATAAAAAAGTATGTTCTGCTCACAGAGAGGCTTTTGTTCAGTCTCTAAAAGCTTCTAAGAATGAACTAACTGCACCCAAAGCTGCCAACTCAGTAATCCAATGTTTGTTATTCACAACTCCGGCTTTAACTGTTTTGTATTTGCCTTTAAGAAAAAGAAAGAAAAGACCTAAAATAGCATTTGGTGAAATGTTAACCTACAGAAATGGCTTCAGAAGGGAGGAGACACAAAAAAGCGGGGATTGCTTTCCCCTGCCTTGGCGGCCCTTCCCTGGCAGAGGGCATTTGTTGTTCCCGGTATTTAAAACATCACTTCCTGACAAATGTCACAGAACTGCAAGCTCTCCCCTTAGCTTCCCCCATTTAAAGAATGCCTGTGGTCATCTGGTTTTTGAAAACCCCTGCATTCCAAACTCATCATTTTCCTTGTTTGTGCATTAAAAGAAACAGATGGCAAAACCCATAGGGAAAAAAATACATACACACAACACAACATACTGCACTGCTGCCTGACTCCTTCTCCCCAGCCCCCACACCCATCTCCCCAGTCACAGCATTCTCAGTGTTGTGGCCATTTAATCTTGGTCCACAAATGACAATTTAGCTGGGACCAGCTTTTTTCCTCTGGATAGATGCATGTAGGACATGTATTAATTTTTCCATGTCTGAAAGAAGTTGAGATAAAAGTGTATTCTAGTCTACTTAAACATGCGCTCCCTTCTGACCTGTTGCTTGGGTCATTTCCATGCCAATTAAAAGTTTTTGGTTTTTGTTTTGTTTTCTTACCCAGAGGAAAATGCTGACTGGGTAGTACCTCGCAGTGTATCCAGTTTTGTGGATCGTTGCTTCTTCCTCTCTGCTCACTTAAGTACAAAACCTTTCTGCTCTTCCCTGCTCCCAAGAGAAAGGTAGGGAATAAACATTCATATATCACTTACGATGTGCCAGGCACTGTGTTAAGCACTTACAGTTTTTATTTGATTTGATCTTTATAACAACCCTGCAAGATAAGCATTGTTTTTAACCCCATTTTATAGTTGAGGAAACTGAGGCAGACAAGTTAAGTAACTTGTCCATGGTCACACAGCTCATAAATATCTGAGGCAGGTCTTCCTGACTCCAGTCTCCGTGTTCTATCCAGTTCTTGCTGTGCCAGTAAATACTGACCTTTAGAATGGGAGAAGGGACTTCCAATGATAAAAAGCTAAGTATAAATGAGATCAATTCTCATAAAAGAAAGTTCAAGGCATACTTACTAAAGTCACTCTTTAATGTAAAATGCATCTTAAAAGCTGCCTGTTGGTCTCCTTGGTTTTTCCTCTATTTTTCTTCCTGGATTCCTTTTCTCTTGGGTATTTACTAAATCATTCATTAAAGAAGGATGCCTCTTTGTGGCATGAAGATGGCCTTGGGATTGTGAAGGCTCCATCAGTGGTGGAGCACAAATTCTGCCAGGTTCTGCCATGCTGGAAAGGTTCTGTGTCTAAGCCCAGCTGTGGACCAGGTTAGCTAAAATTCAGTGAGGATTATCCCTACAAAGTTTGTCAATAGATGATAGAACATTTCTTTTAAGCCATAGTAACCCATTAAACTATTATAACATAGGAAAGGAGAGGAGCACTTGCAATCTCATTAATGGAGGGGGCACTCACTTGTATGAAGTCACAGCTTCTTAATAAAGTATTTATAAGTACTTATTAAGGACCAAGGTACAGAGAATAGCAAACTGATTCATTTTACTAACATCTCCACAAAAGGAATCTTGGGAGTTCTCCTGAGATAATCCTATTTCCATTATTGTTGTGTTCATCCTTCGTTTTTGAAGAAGACCATGTCATCAGAGAAATGATGACATGACTTGCACTTGACTTTATTTTGAGTGAGGGAGGGCTGTACAGGTCACCAGCTTCACTTCTCCTCCAGAGCCATCTGAATCCAGTGACCAGATATTCCATCAAGATGACTGGAGATGACCCAGAATGAGGCAGTTGGGGTTAAGTAACTTGCCCAAGGTCACACAGCTAGTGAGTGTTAAGTGTATGAGATGATATTTGAACTCAGGTTCTCCTGACTCGTGCTCTATCCACTGCACCACCTAGCTGTCCCCCCCACCCCAATCTTAATTGATTCTAAAATATTAAACGTCCTAGACTCTTCTTTTAGGAGAGTAAGACATACTGTTAATTCAAAGACTAGCTGTTGTTCAAACTAAGGGGTCAGAGAGGCCAAGTAGCTTGCTCAAGGTCACAGGACTGGTAAGTGTCTGAGGCAGGCTTTGAACTAGGTCTTCCTAACTCTATCAAGTTCTACCACTCTATCCACCACATCACCTGTTTGTGTCTTTCTAAGCTGGTCTCTATGTTTAGCTCCCTTTTCTGCCACTGTGGAGAGCCCTGAATCGTGGGTGACATGTATTGTTTCAAAGACAATTTGATACTTTTCTGAAATCACAGTATAACCCTCTGTTCTCTAAATGCCATATATACTGACATTTCAGGGAAGAGAGAATGTGACATGGAAACAAACACAAAGACGACTCTGGGCAAAGAATGTTCAGTGTGTGGAAGAATTAGAGGATCAAAGAACTGGAAGGAAACCTTGAGAGATTATCTAGTTCGTTCTCTCTCTGGGCTGTGGAGCAAGGGCAGACAGAATCAATTCTTCTTTCAAGACATTGAAAGGGTAAAGTCCCATAAGGGTAAGAATTGAGATTTTTTTTCTTTTTTGTTAATTTCCCAAAGCAGCTAAAATAAAAGATATGTGAGGGGGTCCCCCAACAAGTAGCAAAACTAACCTAGCAAAATTCAAATGTGACCTAGTCTTAGATGTTAATGAAATGAAAACTAACCTAGTCGGTTTTTTCTTTTTTTTTTTCTGTGAGGCAATTGGGATTAAGTGACTTGCCCAGGGTCACATAGCCAGTAAGTGTCAAATGGTTAAGGCCAGATTTGAATTTAGGTCCTCCTGATTCCAAGGCCTTTGCTCCATCCACTGGGCCACCCAGCTACCCTTCCATTTCTTTCCATAAGCAATACTTGAGAGTGTGCCTTATAGGGTATCGACCTCTTAAAGTATTTTCATGAGGAGTAGGGACTGGACTAGAAAAATTCAAGGATGAAGATGAAAGATGTGAAAGCAGCGCGAGAGAGGGTAATCTTCAATTTAGTAAGCATAGGTTACTGAGTTGACTGTATGTCCAGCAAGTTTTATGTTAGAAACTGAGAGAAAAAGAAAAGGTCCATCCTCCCAAGATGTTTTCTATCTAGTTGTGAAATACACAAAACAACTAAAGAGCTATTCAAAATAAAGTCTATGTCCATCTGAGATCCATTGGTGCCAACACAGAGAACCAGAAAGGTCATTCTACCTATACTTGGAGTCCAAGGATAGACTCTAAGGAGGCTTTCCTTAATTCCTTCAGGTTGACTTCAAATTTCAGACTGAGCTGGTTCTAGGTGAACAGAACTATGAGATGAGGATTCAGTTGAAGAATATAACTCATGTATGTCAGTGAGGGTTGATGATGGAGCCAAGAAAATGGTTACAGCATCACAAATTTAGAGTTAGACGGGACCTTAGAAACCATCAAGTCCAAGCCTCTAATTTTTCAAATGAGGAAAGGGAGGTATACAGTCTTCCAACTAATCTGTCCCCTATTCAGTTTATCCTTCATGCGGCTCTCAAAGTGATAATTCTAAAATAGAGCTCTAACTGTGCCTTTCTAGCTCCTGGGTCTCCATTTTGCTTTTAGAATAAACTATCAACTCCTTTGTGTATCATTTAAAGTCCTTCACAATCTGACTATCCACTACACCACCTGCTTGTGTCTTTCTAAGCTGGTCTTTTATGTTTTTCTCCCCTTTCTGCCACTGTGGAGTGCCCTGAATGGTGGGTAAACTTATTGAAAATTTATTGCTACTCAATTTCATGTTGCAATTTAGCACGTGTAGGGTTTAACGTAGTACTTGGCACTAAGTAGGTACTAAATAAATGCTAGTTGACCTTCATCCTAAAATTGGCCCAACTTGGTGTTGTGTGGACACAAAATTCTATCTCTAATCCCTTTACATGGGTTGTTCCTTGTGACAGGAAGGCACTTCTTTTTAGAATTCCTAGTTTCCTTTATGCCTCAGTTTAACAGCCACCTGCTAGAAGAACTCTTTTATGATGCCCCCAATTAGCACCTACTACCCTACCTTATTATTTTGTATTTACTTAGTGATTTACATTGAATTTCCTTATCTTTCTAGATACTTTCCCCCCATACCCAGTGGAAGGTAAACTCCTTGAGGGCAGGAGCTGGATTTTTTTTTTTTTTTTTGTCTTTGTATCCCTAGCACCTAGGGCAATTGTTTGCTCATAATAGGCATTTAATTAAATGCTTGTAGAAAGAATGAATCAATGGTGAGAAACACAAGAGAGCCTAAGTTAGAAACCATGGGAGAATTCCAACTTGCTGTATCTGTGAGACAAGGCCCTATCCTTTGTTGGAGGGTACCAAGGCCAAGCCTGGGAGTTTCCTTTTTCCCTCTATGGAGATTTTGTCACAAACACCTGGACTCTTTTAAGCTTTACAGATCTAATATGTGAGAAAAAAATTTTTAAGAAAAGGAAATGGAAACAAAACCCTCCCTTCCTTTTAAAAACACTCATTCTTGACATCTGAAGGACAAAATATGCTTCAGTTCCAACAACCAAATGGGTTGACTCTCCCTTCACCTCTGCTCTGGCTGTTAACAGATAGCAACAGGTGCATCACCAAAGGAAGCACTAGACTGGAGGCCATTCACCCCACTAATGTATTAAGCAGACTCAAAGTACAGGACAAACAAGTCTTAGAAGATGTCTGGCAGTGGTCATTCCTCCTGTTCAACCTTTCTCTCGAAAGAGATGCCGTTAAGTGTATGTATTACTGATCATAAATCTCAAAGCTATTTGCTTCCAAATGCTTATGTTATTTGATGAAGACAAAAAAAATCAAATTTGAACTTCCTCAAAATTAAATCAGATTAGACTCTCCTTTCACTGATTTATTCCAAGGAGGCCTAGAAGGCAGTGGGAGTTACAAGTAAAAATAATGACTGAAAACAGGGTGTGGCCCTACAGGCACTTGGGGGTAATTTTGTTTTAAACTTACATGCTAATATTCATGTTATTATCATCACCATCACTATGACAACCAACCACACCAAAAGGGATAAGCAGTAGAAAATTTGTTTTTTTGGAGTTGGTAATGGATGTGATTATGAAAGAAAAGGGAGAAAGCCACTGGTACCCAGAAATCAGTATACTTAATAACTTAGCAACTCTGTTTTTGAGGACTCAAGATATCCTAATTAAATAAAGTAGTGGATTTTCAAGTCTTCAGCAAGATACGTGTGTGTGTGTGTGTGTATGTGTTTTGTATCTGAGATGCCCAGAAGAAGGACTACTTATCTCAAGACTGTTCTCTGAGCACAGTTCCCACTTACAGATGGGAAAATTGGGACAGAAAGATTAAGTCATTTACTCCAAGGTCATAAAGCAAGCCAACTGTTATACTTTTCCCAACTGCCTGAATACTTACTAAGCCTCTTCAAGATTAGACAGAGATTTGGTTGATATTTTCTTGAAATTCTCTCTCTCTCTCTCTGTCTCTCTCTCTCTGTCTCTCTCTCTCTGTCTCTCTCTGTGTTATTGGCGAGGAGTATTTGAAAATAGAGGTTTTGTAAAAACAGAAGACATCAATAAAAAAATTTAATGGGCAAACTACTGTCAATATCAAATTGTAAGTAGGCAAGAAAAGTGACTTATCTATTTAGGCCTTTGGATCCAGCAATCCCAGTACTAGCCATATACCCTAAGGAAGTCAAAGGTGTCAAAGGTGGAAACTTAGGTCCATATTGGGTTCCAAAATATTCATAGCAGCACTTGTTTGGTAGCAAAGAACAGGAAACAAAGTGGCTTCCCCTTTACTGGGGAATGGAAAAGCAAACTAGTATGTGAATATAATGGATTGTTATCATGTAATAAGAAATGATGAATGTAAATTCAAAGAAACATAGGCATTTTTGTATGAACTGATGCAAGGACAAGTTTTGGAAAGGCCAAACACGGGGTTTCAGTTTCTTCATCTGTAAAAGGAGGGAGTTGAACTAGATGGACTCTGCTGTAGACTCAACTCAGCTTTGAACTCCCTTTTAGCTCTACATCTGTTGATGACCACACCATACCCATACCTTTAACTTGTTTCCCATTGCCCCCATGCTTCTCTTTGTACTTTGCCCATCTCTTTCTCCTCTTAGCCTTTCTTCCCACAGTAATACCATCTTATTCCTCCTTTCATATTTTAAAACAAATACTCTGAAACCTGTAAGAAAAAATGTCAATAGAACTTTAAAAATATACATTTGGGAGACTTTCTGTAACTGAGGGAAATGCATCCATTTCACTACTATCTGTTAGTTCTTTGAACTCAGTTTTCTGTAGTCATAAGCAAAGGAGATTATATTATCTGAATCACTTGATAATTAAAGCTAAATTAATATTTTGCTTATATTCTCCAGGCTATTTACTCAAATCCTGATACTTGTATGTATATATCTATATCCATATCTATATCTATCTACCTATCTATATATATTCATTTCAGAGAAAAAGATAAATGTCTGATAAACACATTTGGATAGCCTGATTAAGGGCCTAATCTACTTAAATGCATACAGTAGATGCTCAGAAAACATATTTGACAAAATAAATAGATCACAAACTGATAATGCATGTGTATGTTAGGGGGAATCCAACCACATTTTGGTAAGGAAACAACAAAAAAAGATAAGCAACCCAAATGTGATTTAACCTTAGCTGTCTAGGGCATTCAGAGGTCGAATAACTTGCCCACTGTGGCAAAACTAGTGTATGTCAGAAGCAGAATTTGAACTCAGATCTTCTTAACTCCAAGGCTAATTTTCATACTACAGTCTCTTACTACAAATAATAGTACAGATTATCCCAATCTCGAATTGTAATCTTCATTAATGGCTACTGTTCTATTGGCACTTTTTTCAGTATGCATAGAATGTAAAATTAGATTGGTTCCTCATGATCGACTTATAATGTCACTTTTAGGGTTGTATGCATTCACTGGATTGCGTGCAGATTTTCAGATTTCCCAGAATGCTTTTCTGAAGGGCTTTATTTTCATTTTAAGATCCTTTCGTGAAGTCAGACTGAACCCCTGGCCATCTTTATTATGTCTTATAGTCACTTCTTTGTCTTTATACCCATGAAATATCTGATGCTATCCCTTTAACTAAAATCCTGCAAACCATGCCATGACCTGCCCACTGGAACGTAAAAGTGACTCTCCTGAAATTGCAGAGTTTCAGAGGTTTTCATGTTGAAAAGTGCAAGATTACTAGTTACTTTTCTATGGCCAGAAGAGAAAGCCACATGTTGCCTCTGCTGGATTTATTAATTCTCTATAAATTCTTTCTGCCCAGTTGGGGTGTAGCAGTGAGCTCATTTATTTACTCACTTAGCAACAATCCAATGAAAAGTGGGTCTGGCCTTAAAAAATACACCCCCATGCACCACAGCTACGGTTAACTTCTCTCAAATGCTCTGCTTTGTCCTTGGGGTGACATTTTTTTCTTTTAGAAAAGACCCTTCAAAGACTCTTTGATCAACCTTATGTTGACCACGTCGAAATCACATTCTCTTTCTTGTCCCAAATGAGGCACAAGTCACAACTGAGCTCTGGGAAGCAGAGGGTATCATTCTTTTGCCTGACACAGTGTTTGCCGTATTCCCATCCATGGTGGGGATAACTCTTTGGAAACAGTGGCTTGATTGTTGAACTTCCACCATGGCTCTCCCTTGCTTTCAGCAAGTTCTTTGTATGATCTGAGCTAAAGCAATATTTAGTTATGGGGTGACCAGACTCCAAAGAGCAGGCTGAAACCCTTCAGAGAAAGAATGAGGAAGGACAGCTTGGGCCCAGTCATTTTCAGTTAAGAAAAATAAAAGCCTTTTGCCTTTTTCTGAGACAAAGAGCATGGGATTCTGTCATTCCTGTGACAGAGAGGGTAGGCAGAGCCAAAGTCCCATTTCTCCTGGATGTACTTTGAGAGAACATTAAAAGACACAGATATTTGGGTTCTTTTGATGTCAAAATAAGTTTAACATATTAGGAATCCTCTTTTTAGCAGACATCTAAAGTAGATTTATTTATTTTTTTTTTGTTTTAATCTCAGATGAAAAGTATGCAACACTCCTTCCTCAAATGCAGACCCATGGAAAGGGAAGGGTGTGAGAGGCTGAGGATTTCTGGAACTCAATGCTTTCTAATGCTGTTTTCCATCTAAATAGGAGCAAATACAAGGACTCACATGGGGAAGTGACTGACATCACCAGCGGCTGTGTCAGACCTTGCAGGATGCTCCTGCAACTGCCCTCACCATCATGTTGCTCCCCTCTGAGGAAATGGATCAGCAGTGAGGGTCAGACATTCCAAGGACATAGGCATTAATGGAGGAGGCTCAGCACAAAGAAAAAATCTCCTTCCCCCTCCATTTCTTCTCCCCCCCACCTTTAGATCCCAGTGTGACAGCCAGCCCTTCTTAGCTCTCAGTGACTAAGCAGGGATAAGACTCTCCTTCTTAAGAGACTTTTTCTAAATTATACCCAGCCCAGGTCTGACAAATTTCCATTCTCTATAGCATTTGATACTTTACTCTAACCTAGGTCTTTCTCTTGCAATTGTTCTGCCTTTGGAAAGAGAAACCAGAGAAGGGGAAGAACCAGTAGAAAGAAAAGCTGAGGAAGGTTTGTCAGGAGTGCCTATTCAGTAGGTCACTTTTTATTTTTATGGAAAAGTCTTTGATTCTTCTCACTGTTCTGGTGAACTCATGTTACTCCTGGAATGAGAATGCATACTACAATTCTAGTGTTTTAAAACTGGAATAGATAGGCAAAGTGAGGAGGCCAAGGACATATGCCTACTTAGTAGCCAAGTGGGAACCAAGAGCCTCTCAGCTCAAATCCCCATAGAAATATCCTAACAATACTAGCAGATTCCCTCATTCATTAGTATAATTGTTAAGTCTTTTTAGGTTTTTTTTTCCTCTTTGATTTCCCTATATAAGAGGACAGTGGCAAAAACACTGGCTTTGGAAAACCTGTGTTCACATCCATCTCAGTCATTTATTACCTGTGTGACTATGAACATGTCAATCAACTAGTCTGAGTCTCAGATTCCTCCTTCATAAAAGGAGGGGGCTGGATTAGGTGGCCTCTGAGATTTTAGGTCTATGATATGATCCTATGAATTCTATCCCATGAACATGCCTTACCAAAACCAGACTTAGAGAGAGCTTCCCATCATTTCTTAGGCACTCCCTGGCAACAAGATGATTTCATGAGATCTCACCACCCTGCATTCAGCCTCTCAAGGCTATGTAAAGTCATGTGTCATGATTTGGGATAATTTACAATTAAAAAAAAGAGGTACCTCTATGTGATAGAAAAAGGCATTGTAGCAATATTCTACAGGGCTGAAGTTTCCAAAATGAACACCACTCTATCATTTTGGGCTTCAGAGAGGCTTTCTGACCACTTCATTGAATGAAATGAGTTGCTGTAGCAGCATTTCAACATGTCCTTGCTTCTATTAACAGCATAATATAAGGAGAAAGACCTTATTCTTGGAACTAGGGAAATTGGGGACAAATTCTGATTCTGATTAGGCCCTCAGATACATCCTTGTGTTACAACCCCACAGTGGCTTGAACAGAAATCTCCCACAAGAGACAATGAATAAATGTTTTACATCTGAAGGTACATATCCAGTATCTCCACATTCCAGATCATTCTTTTTGAGGGAAGGAAGCTAGGTAGTAGAATAGATAGAACACTGGGTCTGGAGCTAGCAAAAGCCAAGTTTAAATTCCAACTAGCTGTTTGACCCTGGGCAAGTCAGTTAACTTCTATTTGCTTCAATTTCCAAGTCTGTAAAATGGGGGTCATAACACTCCCTACCTACCAGGGCTGCTTCAAGGATATTTGTAAGGCACTTAGCACAGTACTTGGCACACAGTAGGTGCTGTATTATTATCTAGTTTATTACTATTATTATTACCATTGCTATTACTAAAAAATACAAGGTGGCTCAAAAACATTTATGTCATTCCCATATTATTTCTGATGTTCAATGAAATTCAGCAAATATTTATTGAGCATGGACTCTGTAAAAGTATATATACACATAAGTGTATATATATACATATATATGTATATATATATACATAGTATACTATATATATACAAAAGTATATATACACATAAGGTTGTGAAGGAAGAAAAAAGGGCTCCCAGCAACCAAGAGGCATCTGAAAGATCACACAATCAATTAGTGCAGGGTTTGAAAACAAACTATCTTCTGGCAAAAGGTGTCATTCAGGGGTGCCTGATTTGAGGAAACCAGCTATAGAAAAAACTAAACAGACAAACTGTGCTCCTTACAAAAGGATTTTTTACTTTACAAATGAGGTCACCACAGGAATCCTTTAAATACATTTAAGATCCAATTTGGTTTCTAAAGATTTGATTTACACATGACTTTTCAGGAACCCTTACTGTGTGTGTAAATCAAGAGACAACACTCCAAGTGAGGGATGGCCAGCATGCTTATTTAGAAATGTATTTGACTACTGTCTTCCCCTGCTGCTAGTTAGATTTGTTTAATCACTGAATCCGGTTGTGTGCTAGTAAGTAGATGTTTAACAACCAGCTCTCAAAATAAAAGTGCACATGACACACTTGAAATTTTAATCTGCATTGTTAATATTATCTTCCTCATTTTCTTAAGTCTCTACAATCAACAAAACAATAAAATGAACCCTAATCTGCTCACACTGAAAATTTAACACCCCCTTGACTAAATCTAACTTTACCTTCCACTTTCAATCATTAAATGTCCTCGAAGGAAGAACCCAGTATCTGGCTTATATGAATCTCAAGAGTTGCAATCTTCTCTAGTCCCTCTGCTTTACACCCTTTTGGAAGTCCTAAACTCAGCTCCTAATTCTGCTTTGTGGCTTTAGGCAAGTCTCTTAATCTCTCTGAGCCAGTTTCCAAGTGTGTAAAATGATGGTAACATTCGAACTAACCACCTAATGTGAGTTGTGAGAATCAAATGAGAAAATGTACATACAATGTCACGTGAGACATAAACACTGTGTGAGTTATGTATTATGGTTACTATATTATAAACACTCTAGAAGAATCATTATTTAGCAGATAATTATACGAAGAAGAGAATGACCTTTCTTTACTTTGGTGTGGGTTTATGAGATGTTAGTTATTAACAAAGTCTTGAAAGTGTGTATTATCTACAGTCTGAGGGATTTGTAACCAACTGGGTTTGAAGTCTTTGGCACTGATTCTGGTCAGACAAAAAGCTGCTTTGTTAAAGAGAGGAGGTGTTATAGTTCACTTCTGTTGGGGTGTTGACTCAAGGCTAAGAAATGATACTCCCCATTAAAAAAAATGCCAGAAAATGAAGTCTGGGAGGGGTCGCAACATGCATTTGTGGGTAACTTTCCAAATTTGTTTGAGTTTAGGGTTTTGGATGAAGGTCCACTTTCCCATCTACTTTAAGGAAACATGAGTAGAAAAATTTCTCACTTAAGTTAGGATTATGTTTTTTATTAAGTTTCCTGTTTCACCTTGCAGAAGATGCCTTGGAAAAAATCTCTCGTGCTAGTGGGAGGCAGTTTTTGCACTCTGGTTCATCTTTTAGGTTATGAACTCATTTTGATTCCTTTAAAGAAAAGGTACAAGGTGTTAAATAGAAAATCTGATTTCTCAATGATCCAATCAGGGAAGCCCTCCCTCCATCAGCCAGACACTAAGTCTGGCAAGGTTTGCTGGGGATTCCTTTTTCTGAGTGTAACTCATAATGACTCAGTGTCCAAGAAGGTGCAGACATTCCTGGCTAATCTGCTTTTTTGGAACCAAAGATTACCTTTCAGGTACGGAGCAGAGAAAAATACGATTACAATCCATGAATCACATCCTGCTAATCTCAGACTCTTTCCAACTTTGGGCAATTGGAAGAGGGCCTTAGTGATGATGTAATGTGATCCTAAGGAATGTAGCTGGGCCTTTTCCTGAATGCCCACCCAAAACCAGAATCTATCTCACCTTTGTGCAAGGGATTTGAGGTGGAAGAAGGGATATCTATATGATTTTATGGCTACAAATGTTTTAATAAAATAGGCTTCTTAAATATAAGTGAAAAAATGCAGCATATAAATAGTCTTAATGGACTCAGAATTAAATAGGTGTCACAATTTCAATTTGCCCCATTAATCCTTTCTTTTCCTGAAAAGACACTGACAGTTGAATTGTGGATCTTCAGAGGAAACACTTAGACTCCTACCCCGTCATGATCATCCCACATACATGTCAGAAAACCTACCAACTCTACTGACCAAATGGGTTGACAGATAGGTTTTATGTTACACCTCCTCACCCTCTGAAATTTATTTGCTATGCACACCCACAGGGCATAGAATATGAGCAGGGACATTTTTAAAGGCACTTTGAACTGTCAAAGCTGCATTGTACAATTCTGAATCAAGGCAGAATAGGTTATGCTATGAGAGTCAAATGTATGATGGATGTTAGGTAATGTGAGCAGGATAGCTCCTGATGGAATCTTAGGATTTATCTAAGGTCATCATATTTTCTCTAGAAGTATATTCCCTCTACTCTGTATTTACTTAGTATGTTCTGATTTATATAAGTCTAGTCCCCACTCCTACCCCCATTAAAGTGTAAGCTCCTCTAGGACAGGGACTGCTTTTGCTTTTTCCCTGTATCCCTAGTGCTTAACACAGTGCCTGGAACATAGGATATATTTGCTAAATGCTTGTTTACTGAATGGCTGCCTCCTATCCCTATGGGTCTGGTATAAACCAAAGCCAGTTGCAATACAGTTTCGTCAGTGGCAATGAAAGTGATGTGGTAGAAAAATGAATAAATAGACACTTGATCTTGCCTCCTGGGATCCAGTCATAGCTTAAAGAACCTGATCTTTGCAGCAAAGGATGCCCAGAAGGAAAAAGAAGAGGGAAAAATCAATAAAAGGTAAGGCTTCCAGCATTATCCAGGCCCAGTGGATCCCAGATTACTCCAAAAGGGTCTTTAAGGCTGTATAGCATAATAGGAAATAGCTCTAGACTGAGAGTTAGGAGACATGTTCTATATCTAGCCCATTGGATAAGCAAGTCATTTAAAATCTGCTCTTATAGTTATAATCTGTAAAATGATGGTGTTGGAATAGGGGACCCTTAATATTTTTAATGACTACAACAGTCTATGATTCTCCACATAAAATCGTTATAATACTTACAGCAGTACCATGCACTCATTAAACACACTCTACACGCTCAGTAATGATGACATACATATCTATAGATTATTGTGGAGTAAGGGGCGCAGGCTCAAAACTGACTTTAGAGAGGGAGAAAAAAATGCTGCTTTTCTTTGTGGTGGAAAGTTATTTGTTTTTCTAAATGCTGATTTAATAAGCCATGAATGGGAGTTGATGTGTCTGTAAAGGGTGGGGTTCAGGGCTGGAGTTCCCCTGTTAAAACTAAATAAAGGATTGATAATAAGCAGACTGCAAACACTGTCTATTAAAAAAGTGACTCATTAACAGAAAAAAAATAGGCCAGCTAAAGGTTCTGAAGCTTAGAAATACAGTAGAGTTCTTTAACTCTAGAAAATTCCAAAACAAACACCCTCAGATTGACATACCCAGGCTTAACCTGCTTCTTAACACTGAGGTTTTTTGTTTTTCTTCTTCTAAGACAAGATCCCATTTTTTCCTGACCTTTGCCTCAAAAGAACTATTATGGACCACGTCATGCAATAACAGGATCCTACAGATGAGAAAACTGGAGTATAGAATGTAAAAGGCTTGCTGAAACCACCCCAAAAAGATACTGACAATTCTGGGAAAAAATACACAAAACCAAAACCCCAAACCTTTTGATTCCCTATGCACTGGGTTTGCCTCCTTAGTGCTTCTCCTTAAGTCATTTGTATGGTTCCCCACCCATTAGAAAGATACTGAGTCATAAGCCGGCACATAGGGAGATGATAAGAGCTTCAGAACTGCTGCAGGCCTATGGAAAGCTACAGGGGATTTTAAGCAACCGAACAATCCTAAATTTTCCCCAAGGCAAAGTAGCTCCTCCTTTGTGCATGTGTGTGGGGTGGAGTGGGATGTTGGGAGGAGGCTGGAAAGTCTCAGACCAGTGGACCTTGAGTCACAAAAGGAGATTCTTATTGACACAATGGCAGGCTTGGGTGCTGGCCAGAGATGAGAGCTTGTTTTACTTGGCTACTGACCTTCTCATCCTCTTAATCCAGAGCCCTTGCAACCTGGAGTGGCAGAATCTCAAGACTAGGGGAGAGGGGATGTCCCTCTGTGGTGACCCTATCTGCTTTTTTTCCAATGGTGGAGCTAGTGAGATTGTCACCTCCTTCACAAGGGAGCTGCCTTAGCCACCCAGCATCCTACTTTGGAAAAGAGATCCCTGTTTTGTGATGAACACAAGAAAACACCAGGCTTTTAGAGACAAGGAACAAATGAATGAATGAATAAGTATTTATTAAGAACATAATGTGTGCCACACTCTGAGGATACTAACAGAAAAGGTGAGACAGTGGCTGCTCTCAAGGAATTCATTTCCTAACAGAGAGAGACAACACGTATAAAGGGGAAGAAAATTAATATGATCATTCCAAGACAGCCTACATTGTTAGAGAAAGGGATAGCAAAGGAAGTTAGACCAAGACCATTTTTCCCTAGCTCCACCTCCCCTAGCATTATGTAATGAATGAATGCAGAGCAAACAGGAAATAATTTCACTAAAGTTTTACGTTTTTCAAAAGTCTGGAAACTGAAAAGCTTGGGTCTAAAAAGGGAAAACATTGACCTTCCTGCCAACATAAACTGTGATGAGAGTTAAATACTCACACCTTCTAGCTAGTGTTTCTGTTTCAGCCTCCCTGTCTGCTCCACACCAGCTCTGGTCCCTGAAATCTATTAAAGTGGAGCTAAGAAAGAGAAGACTCATTTAATTAGAAGAACACCTTTCCACTGTACCATTTCCCATTAGAAACAGAAGCCAGGTTTGGCTTTAGCCATGGATTCTCTTGAGACCAGGGCTTCTTCACCTTTTGTGGACCATGGATCCCTTGGGGAGTCTAGTGAAGTCTATAGATCCCTTCTCAGAATCATGTTTTTAAATGCAAAGGAAACCAATTATAATACAATGTTTTTTAGAAATCATTACATTAATTAAATTACAACAATTTTTTTCCATCCAAGTTCATGAACTCCGCAGGTTAAGCACCATCACCTCTGCCCGTTACTTTCTAGGTTTTCAGGTGAGGGAAACACCTAGCAGGAGCACTGAGTTCAGCTCCCCGTCTCCCCCACACCAAAAGGGAACAGATTGTGGTCAGAGTTGGTGACAGCAGTACAGGCACTCATGAAATAACAGTTCTTTTCAATTCCTGAAATCTTCATAAGTAGAGACTGACATTTAAAGAAAACCTCACATTAACCTTTCTTGCCACCCACCCCATCTTGAATAGTCATTTCTGAATGCATCAGTTTTTAAACTGAGATTTTTACACACTGGCTTTTCTCAAAGTAGGCTGTGTTTGTATTTAGTGCTACATCAGGAAAATCCTTCTAACTTCTGTGATGCACCCCTACTGATGTTAGTATATTCATGTATTTCTTCTTTATTGTTATATCCCTAATTACTGTCCTCCAGGGTTTTGATGATCTCATTGGTGTAGTGTAATTTGCCATAACTTAATTTCTATTTTGACTCGTTTGACCGAAACTGTTGTGAATTATTTTTGCACTCACAGTTTCTCAAGTCTTTCCTCACTCCACTGTCTGCTGAATTCCTTCACATTCTTTAAGACCCAGTTCATATTCACTGTCCTTTACAAAACCATCTCTGATCCCATGGTCAGGAATGATTTTCTCCCATCTACTACCCCACACTCAAATAGCACTTTTTTGGGCACCTCTATGGTTCACTTATCATTTAATATTAATATAACTTAATATTACTGTTACTATTTTGTATTTTATCACCCTGTGTGAGCATAAGCTTCTTGAAGGCAGGAATCTTAGCTAAACTTAGCTAAACTTTGGACAGGGGTAGAGGACCTGCAGCCTTGAGGCCATGCGGATCTCTAGATCCTCAAGTGTGGTCCTTTGACTGAATCCAAATCCTCTGACTTTGGAAATCATCTAACTGAAACAATGCACTGCATATAGTAGGCATTTAATGAATATAAGTGGAATTGAAATAAATGAGACATTGAAAATTCTTCTTTTAAGTTAAATACCTCAGGAATCTGTATTCCAAGATTCTACCATATTCACCTTAAGCATTTATAGGATATTTTTTTCTTTTCAGAAGGAATATCTTTCAAAATTTAATAGTTTCTGCTGGGTTTCAATTGTTTCAAGTTTTAAATTGGCTACCTTTCAGAAAGAGATGGTACCAGTAACCGATAGCCATCTTCCTCATTTGGGTTTGAAATACAGAAAATATCTTAGAAATGGTATAGGTCAAACCCTTATTTGTTCATTATTAGTTCAGTTATTCATTCATTTATTTTTCAGATGAAGAAACTGAGGTCTATAGAGGTTAATATCAGTTGCACAGGGTCACATAGGTAGTAAGCAAAAGAGCTGAGCTTCTTCTGGCTCTAAGTCCAGTGTTCCTTCTAGTATGTTATTATTTTCCTAGGCAGATCTTTTGTTATCATGATGAACTCACAGCATCTAGTGCCTTCTAGTATCAGAGGAAGAGAAAGAGTAAGAGAGGTCTGACAGCTTCTCATGCTATGAAACTTGGCACTGGTTTACTAAGGAGATGAAGGGATGCTTCATATTAGTGAATAAGCTATAACAGGAATATTGGAGCTACAGTTCTGGATTGGTTACTGCCTCTGTGGGATCAAGTTTTCATATCCAATATTCCAAAAGTAAATAATGGGAAAGGAAAGTACTCACCTTTTTACTTAAATGGGAACCATTTGTCCCACCAATGCCTCTCTGCACCGATGGTGGCACCTGGTACACATCTTGCTCGACAGCACCATGGCCTGTAGGTACTTGGTAAATTCCCTGATTCTGATAGGAAGGTGGTACTTGGTAGACAGCATCCCGAGATGAAGCCTGTGAGTGTGGCACTTGATAGACTTTCTGTGGGCCAAAACTCTGGTGCATCAGTCCGGATGAGGGCTGGTCTTGATTGGAGGAACCCTCCTGCAGCGGACCAATCAGAAGCTTCACACGGTTGCCTGGGACAATGCCTTGCCTTCCATGTAAAGAACAGAGCCACCATCCTACCAGCCCACCAGTATTCTGCTCAATCACAGTCAATATATCTCCTTTGCGGAATGCCAACTCTTCTGCGCACTCTGGAACATTGTCAAACAATGCCCTTGCCATAAGATTCTGTGTAGAAGGAAGGAAGGAAAGGAGGCAAAAACAAAAATAAATATATGTTAGAACATAACTTTAATTCCTTTAATACTTGAAGTCCATTCACTTGTGAAAGGGGAGCCTTCCTGGAAAGAAGAGTTAGAACAATAGATAATAAACAGTCTCACAAAGAGAGATTGTTCCCATAATTGACATTATCCTGCCTCCTTGCCAAGTCTCAGGAAGCTGGATGATTCTTGGACTAGTAGGTTATACTTATTCCAATACCATAGGACCTATGATTTCATTGGTATGGGCTCTTCATTCAGTAATACCAATCACAATCCTATTATATCTTAGCTGAAATCTGTCTGAATCACTTTATAAACTCATTCATTACTCAGTAAACAATCTTCTAGGGATAAACCTCCTCAATTTAGCCCAGCTGGTCCTCAGAGGGGGTACATACAATTGATTACTGAGCCTGTAATAACTTGGTAGGTAGGGCCTGCTAGAGCTTGTACTCAGCTGATAATTCTTTGAGATCCCAAGGTTACCTTTATACCAGAATGAGGCAATGGAGTAGGACTTTAGTGAAAGATGATAGACTATAACATGAAATGTTTTCTTAAAGTCAGCCCCCAAAAAAGAGCCTTAGACTGTTATTAGACATACTGCATTGTCAGTTCTTGTGGGTAGAAGTAGCATGGATAATCCAAATCAAAAGATAATATAAATGCAAATGTAATTTCTATTGGATATTGGAATTATCCATATACAAATATTCAAATGACTCACCACCCTGAGGCTTTCCTATTCATTATTATTGAAGACATCTAAGAACCATAGACAATCTATAATCTAATCTACATAAAGTCTACAATCACCTATAGGTAATTAAGAATTAAGTACTGGGTGACTCTGCAACTGACAACTAACGTTGGTATGGCACTTGAAGTTTTGCAAAGCATTTTACAAATATCTCATTTTATTCTTATAACTATTATCCTCATTTCAGATGAGGAAGAAACTGAGGAAGACAGAGGTTAAGTGACTTGCGCAGGGCCACATAACTAGTAAGGGTCCAAAGCTGCTTTTGAACTTATCTATCTGACTCTGGGACCAGCACTCTGTCTGCTCCTTGGCCTATCTGACTCTGGGACCAGCACTCTTCTCTACTCCTTGGCCTAGCAGCCTAATCTTCACTGGGTTATGGAGAAGTCATTTTATGTAACAGAGGACAATAGATGGAGAATTGGAAGAGGCCTTAGCGACCATACTATCCAGCCCCGTCATTCTACAAATAGGAAAGCAGGCCTAGAGAGGCCAAGTCATTTGCCCAAATGGCAGAGTAGTAAATAGCACAGTTAGAATTTGGACATAGGCCCTCTGACCCCAAATCCAATATTCTTTTCACCATATCATGCTTTATAGAACATGATTTTTCTTCCCAATTCCTGCTCAAACCTACTAGAATGAAGTAATCCTTCTGCCTTTTTTTTTTTTTGCCTATGACTTGAATCTCTCCATTGATGCTTGGAAGTCTGTGGCTTCTCCTTTCATTGAACCAATAAACACTTGCTCTCTCTCTGTATGATTGGTCTGTCTGGCACATTCAGTACAGACAGCCACAGTGGGCATTCAACAGAAAGGAGGCAGGAACGTTGTGCTGACATTCTTGGAATCCTTTCAAAGGCTCCAAACATTTCATTTCTTGGCTGTGGTGATGTTTCCCAGCATGCTGGCAGCTATTACCACATGCCTGCCTACTTCCCAGTGGACAAGGCAGGCAGGATCAGCTATATATTTATTGCATGCACTTGAAAATGAAAAGTAATATTTTGACTACTTAAGCTAAAACACTTGGATGGAATTAATATCATTGTAATGATGATTATTGGTTGGGGAAAGGGCTGTTGATTTGCTAGAGCAAGTGAATTGACTTTTCCCTCTTCAATTGCAGAAATGTAGAATATAAGCTTATCAAGGACAGAAATTATTTTTAGTTTTGTACAGAATATACATTTAGTAAATACTTGTTGGATAAGATTGTATTAGAAGCTATCCATGATAGCGTCTGTATAGTTTTCTGGCTGCTGCTGTTCATGTATATACCTTTTAGAATGATATATGTAGAGCTAGCTAAATGGAATTTCAACAGTCATATTGTCCAACTCTCCCTTTTTCACCCTTTTTATTTATTTTTATTCATTTAGAACTTATTACAAAAAGATACTCTTTTTAGAGAACAGTAACCTGTTCAAATATCATACAGATAGCAAAATTAAGTTCAGAGTCAGGCTATTTGATTCCAAATCTGGCATTATTTTCACTGTAATTGCCCATATAAAATTTTAACCATAATATCCCATAATTTTTATCCTTTTGTAGTTGTTCTACCCTAGCCATTTTTTTCTTTTTCCTTGTCAAGTCACAAACTGCAGTCATTTTCAATGCTCCATATTGATTCTGATCTGAAGTGTCAGTTGTACCTACATGGGGGGACTCTTCTCCAAGTGATATGGAGAGGTGATTACCATTCAAAGCCCAAATCCCAATGTCATGGTTGCTAATCCAGTTCCTCCTAATCAGTGGAGTTATCTGGACATGAAAAGAATTAGATCCACAAGTACCTTGGTAGGGGCCAAGAATGAGGCAGAATGGTTCTGATTATGAGAATTCAGATAAGCCTCTTATGTCATTTACTAGTACTACTACTACTACTACTATTATGACTGCTTCTACTACTATGATTACTACCTACTATTACTACCATCTACTATAGGACTTTATGCTTTACAAAACTACTTACATATACTATTTCATTTGAATTAGGCAGTATTTTTTATCCCTATTTAATAGATGAGGAGATTGAGATAGACAGAGGTTAAGTGACTTGTCCAGAGTCACAAAACTAATAAACATTTGAAGTAGAATTTGAACTTAGGTCATCCTCACTCCAAGTCCATCTATCCATTATGCCACATAGCTGCCCCAATATGATCGGTATAAGGAGTTTAAAAGATAGTGACGAGATTATGTTTTATGTAAAGACTTCATGTAGTATATACGGTGACTCTGAGAGGAAGTTTCAGCCTCCCCCTTCCAATAGTTAAAGGCTACATAAGGAGAAAATTATGGAGAATCCTATCCTTGTTTAAGGAGAGTCTTGAGAGTATCATAACTCCCACTTTCCCTTCTTCCTCCCTCCCTTAGCTTCTTAGATACACTATGATGGATATGCAAAAAAGAATTGCTTATAATTAATTACTCAAGATGAAACTATGGTCCTTTGATTTCATAGTACATGTGGCCTTAAGAGCTCCACCTTGCATACACAGGATCTGTTTCCGTTCTCTTCTCCTTGGTTATTCAACAATTGTGAATGGTCAGTAAGGGTAATGGAACCCCTTTCTGGTTCTTCCAGGGCCGGAAGATAAGAGCTGGGCAATTCTATTGGCTCTAAAGGCTAGAAAGGAGAGAAACTCAAGACAGTAGGAAGGCCAGAGACAACAGCGCAATTCAGATTAAATAAATGAAATGCGTTTTAGAGTTGGGTCAATTCAATGGAGCAGCACACAGAGTTGAATGAAGCACTGAAGCATGAGAGATTTGAAGCAGATAGAAATTCCCATGTGAAAGTCATTCTTGGTAGCTGACTGTCTCTGTCCCAGTAACCTCACCACCTGGTAAACAGCATGCGAATGCTTGCTTCCTGGACCTGCCTCAAATGCAGCTTCGTTGCAAACTACTTTCCCATTCCCATTATCAATGCTAACTAAGGCACCATTGGGTGAGTTATCCTAATTAGTTGTCCATTATTTCACAGCAGTATTCCCCACTGCCCGCAGAGATTAGCATTTAGAAAGTGATGCCTGATGGGGCTGTTAGCACCAGGGACTTCTGCAACAGCATGACACCTATTCACACACTGAGGAATATTCTTAGTTAAGAAAGAACAGAAGAGCCAGTGTATAATGCCTATGGCTATCACTGAATGTTACTAAGGAAAATGCAGGTACTGTTCAATGGTAAATGTCACAGACCCAGAGAACTCAGTAATGCTTAGTGCGATGACCTGCACATAGTAAGCACCAAATAAATGTTTTATTATTAGGTGGCATAGTGGATAAAGTGTCAGGCCTGGAGTCAGGAAGACCTGAAATTCAGATCCCACATTAGATACTTACTAGTTGCTACAAGTCACTTAACCTCTGCCTCAGTTTCCTCATCTGTAAAATGGTGATAATAATAGCATTTTACTCCAAGGGTTGGTGTGGGGATCAAATGATATAATAATTGTAAAGTGCTTAGCATAGTGCCTCGCACATATTAAATTCTCTCTCTCACTTTATATATATATATATATGTATGTGTGGGCCACTTTTGCTCATATATGTTATATATCATGTATTTTTATTATTATTGGTGACCACCGTATCCCTTTGAGTCCAAGTTTTACAGAACAAATCCTTTTATTAAGGGGAATTGTTCTGTAAAGTTTGGGTCAGTCCAAGGGCCACACTTGAGGACCTTGAAGGCCACGTGTGACCTCGAGGCCGCAGGTTCCCCACCCCTGTTCTAATCCATTGTTGAACACCCCAAAGGTCAAGGGATTGCAGATTTAAGACCAGAAGAAGCCTCAGAGATAAAGTCCAATCCCATCATTTTACAGATGAAGAAACTGAGGCTCTTTGTCCAAGGTCACACAGATAGCAAGCAGAAGAGTTAACTACTGGAACTCACATGCTGTGGTACCAGAAAAGGCAATGTAGGCCAGAGTGTTTGGGGAAGGCCTCACATGGGTGGTAGGATTGGAGTTGAGGCTCCAAGGATGAATACAGAAATTGAACAAAGACAAGGAGATTGAAATGTCCAAGGATGCTCAAGTCACTTTCTGGAAAGCAGTGAGCAGAGAGGGACGATATTTATGAAATCAAACCTAAAAGCCAAACCCACTTAAAACCTCCCACTGAAAGAGCCCCTTTGTCCATTTCCTTTTATTTTATTTTATTTTTTTGAGGGTGGGGTGGGAAGGCACAGAAGTCAGAACAAAGTTGTTAAACTTTCTAAATCTGGGATTTCCCTTTGCTCCATTGAGTGTAGATTCCTCTGTAATCAGTCCAACTTCCTATATTAGTGCTGGGACATTTTTAGCTGCAAGTTTGATTGATGTTAACGAAAACAAATGGTCTGGTCTTTACTGACTTTGAGACCTACTAGGATTCTTCCTGGCTAGGGCTCCATTATGAAATAATGCCATTGTATAATATAGTTCTAATAATGACCTACATAATAAACAAAGTCTTCAAGTTGTTAGGTATTCATAAAAGTTTCAATTCACATAATGCTTTATGGTTCAAAGCATATTTCACAAACAAATCTCCTTTAATCATCCCAACACTAACTTAATTTTTTTAGATGCAGACATGGAATCTAAACAGAAGAAGAGATTTGCCCAAGAGTCACACCACTAGTTAGTGGTAGAGTCGGCCTCAAACCTATGAAGCAGCTAAGTGGACAGTGGATAGACCGCTGGACCTGGAGTCAGGAAGACTTAAGTTGGAATCCAGCCTCAGACATCTACAAGCTGTATGACCCTGTGCAAATCACCTAATCTTTGTTGCCTCAGTTTCCTTATCTGTAAAATGGGGATAACAATAGCACCTAACTCCCACGGTTCTTGTGAGGATCAAATGACACGTTGTTGTCATTTGACAACATGTCATTGACAAACGATAAATTTTGTAAAATACTTAGCATCAGGTCTGGCATAATAGCAAATGTTATATGTTAGTTGTCATTACTATTACTATCATTATCTGTGTGACCTTGGGCAAGTCACTTTATTTATCTGAGACTCAGTTTATTTATTTGTAAAATAAGAGGGTTATATTGGATAATGTCTTCAAATTCCAAATCTTAAATCCTAAGATCTAGCTTCCCTACTTTACTGTATACTTTTCAAGTAACCTCTGGCTACAGGTCCCATTTTGTCCAGTTTACCATATCCAAGTAAGGGTTAAGTGAATTCATATCCAAATCAACTTCTTCAGAGAATCCAAGGTGGCATATAAGAAACTACTTTCACTCAGAGCTTCAAGGAGAACATCAAGGAATACTTAGCTAGAGTTCATTCCTATGATCATAACCTTGTACTCTCACCTTTAGTTTAAAGGTGTGATTCTGCTACTTCTGAAAGTAGGCAATCTGATCATCTCAAAGCAATCCCAAAGCAATGGGGGCTTGTCTATTTAAGCTCATTTTCCTGAAAGAGGGAACTTATCTCTAGGGCTGGGAAGGCCAAGGTACATAATAAATAATTATTAGATAGGAGGACAATGGGAATTCTATAACCAATTAGATCATTAGTCCTGGGTTGGGGGAGAAGGGTTAGGTGACCAGAAGTTAAGCAACAGAAGGAAACAGTCCACATACACTCAGATCTAAAATCCCAGAATTAGAGATAATTCCAAGTGTTAGTTGGGACAGCTGAAGGGTGACTTGTCACTGGAAGTCAGAAATCAGGCTAGGTTCTTTCCCATATGTCACAATTTGATTCAATAAACATTTATTAAAACTTAGATCTTCACTTCTTGTTGACCTTGGACTTTGGGCAGGACACTTTGCTACTCTAGACCTCAGTTTCCTCATGAGTAGAATGAAGAATTAGGTGACCCCAAATGTCTCTTCCAGTTCTGTCTATATGTTGATGAGTTCCTAGGTGCCTACTTGGTACAAGGGTACTTGAGAGACAAGGACAGATAAAATGACCATCACTCTTCTCAAGAAGTTTTGGATCTCTCTATAGGGAGAAAGAAAGATATATCCAAGTAACTGTGATACAAGCGGGAATGTGTAAGGTCAAAGGAATTCTTCATGATCAAGGCCCAATGTTCTGAGAACACTGGAAGATGGAGAGACTATATTTTATTTTCTAAAGAAAATCTGCCTCCAAATCATCATATTCCTCTCCAGGCTGCATTCCATACTTTCTCTACCATGCCCCCCAAACTTCATCCTATTAACTCATTCTATCCCTTGAATTCGCAGATGGAAAGTATCTTCTGTCCCTGATGCCTGTACCTTAGATCGGATAGCTTCATCTAAAATCTCCATATAGGCACCCCAGGCCAGATACATCATATTTCTCTCCAGCTACATTATATTTCTCTCCTGGCTGCCCTCCAAACTTCCTTTACCATTTCTTGGTCTCCCCCACCCCAAAGGTTACAAAGGGTAACTTTGTTTCCCTGCCCCCAATCCTTTCATTTTCCTTTATGTATAGTCTTCCCATTAAAATGTAAGCTCTTTGAGGTCAGACTATCTTTCTGCTTGTATTTCCCATTGCTTAGCTTACTGGCACACAGTAAGTGTTTAATAAATGCCTTCTTGTATGACTGAATTTCAGGAATGTTCCCATCCAATGATTTACCTAGATTAACCTAATGCTACTACCTAGAACCATAAAATACTACAAGAGAATGCATGATTTCAGTGGTATGCCTTTTCTCTTCACTGACTTGACCTTGGGGAAAGTTTTCAAGAATTGTTATACCCCCAAAATTGATTATTCCCTGGCCAACCTGGTGGTAAGCCTATTTGAACTTAGCTAGATCGGTGTTCAAAAGCATACAAATAGTCCTCGGTCCACTGCCTAGGCCATACTTGAAACCTTTCCAGTTTGGCAGGACCTATCAGAGCTAATACTATGAGGCACAGAAGTGGAGATTATTATTATGATAAAGTAGGACATGCCCATAAAAATCAGCTTTAATGAGTGATTTAAAGATATTTCAGGACAAACGGTAAAGTCAGCAAAGTAGGTCCTCAGGTTTGGAAAACAGTCTTTAAGATCATGAGTTTTTTTCCTAGCACAGAAGAGATAGGGAGATTGTGTTTCAGCTGAGTTCAGTGAAGAATTCCAGAGGTCAGTGAAGAATCTGTTTGAAGTAATAGACTAGAGAAAATCAAGAGCCTTCTCCCCCATTCTTTACCCAGATAACCAGCCTGAGCAGGGAGCTCTTTGGTAATGATGAGATAACTGAGCCATTGTGAATGCCAAAGTCCCAGAGGTCTTAAACGTGGAGAAGGCAAAATGCAGGGAGGTCAGGCAGGAAAGTGTCCAGCCCTTCCTAATAAAATAAACTGAGAATGAGATGGTAAGAAGACAGCACTAAATGTATACAATCACAGAGCAAACAGGAAAGCAAGAAAAAAAAGGAGCTAGCCAACTCAGAGATTAAATACAATGGTCCCTTTAAGGAGATCTCACTCCTTTTCTTCAGAGTAGCAATCTGCAGCAGGGACGTGTTTAGATTTTGCTATTTTCCTGGTTCCCAAGCTACCAGAGACAAGGAGGAAGAAAATGTCTCGCATAGGGAACCAGGAAAACGCCTGTTTCTCATAGGGAGCTATAACCCCATGTCATGTGATTACCTTTTTTTGTCCCTCCCTACCTAGCTATCAAAAAGCAGGGAGAGTGTTGAGGTCTCCAGCCAGCAGAGTCATGTGTTCGTCTAAGTAGCAAGGAAAAGGGTTTCTTGTAATTTCCATGACCAAATAAGCTTCTCTTTTGAGAGAACTGAAAAACAAAGGAATGAGGCGTCTCCCTATGTCAGCTGGAGCCACTTACTTGATGTCATCACCAGTGACCAGGCTTTGTGACAAGACCTCTTCCTCTTCCTATTTTTGATCTATTTTTGCAACCTAGGAATCCTTGCCAAGGCTTCAGTGCTGGTACATATACAACTCCAAGTTAGGAAAGTGGGGTTTAGACTAATTGAGATAGAAGAGCAAAAATAAAGACACAGCTCCATTCATTCATTCCTTCATTCCTTCCTTCATTCATTCATTCACACAACATTCAACAAACATACCCCATCTAAAAGGACATCCACCTGCCTTTTTGAATTTAAGTCCCAGTATTATTTACTGAACTTGACCAAGTAGGCATTATCAGTCAATATTTTCTTAGCAATGTTCCTTTGTGATCTTGACTAATTTTGAACAAATGTTTTCAGTTTCTGAACCATGCTTTCTCCCTATACCTTTAATGATACTTCTCAGTGGATGTTTTTATGCCTATCTGTTCTGTTTTCTGATTCTTATTCTGTTCACCGAGTTCGAGATCCCTACTTTTCCTTAAGTCTTTAAAAATGTTTTATTGATGCACTTTACTTTTTCTTTTAATATTATCATCATTCCCAAACTAATCTCCCTTCCCCTTATAGAACCTTCTCTGCTAACAAACAGGTATAGTAGAGCAAAATAAATCAAAACATTGGCCATGTCTGAAATTTTATGTCATGTGCCATACCTCTAGGTCACACTAGTGCTCCACCAAGAGGCAGATGCCTTCCTGTAGATCTTCAAGCCCCTGTGATGCTTTAGCATGGACCACAGTATTTCCCTATGACAGCACCTCAGAGATATTTTAGTTAGCCCACAATTACTCATTCATTGAGCTCCATAGTAATTGGTTCTCTTTTACCCAGGAACCCTGAGGGTCTTCCTCTCCCAGTTTGATTTTTTTTTTGTTAAAGGGGCCATCTCTTGAGTAACTTAAAGAAGCCTATTCATTGAATGGGTGTATCTCACTCAAAGTGAGAATATGATAAGACCTCAGCCTGAAAGAGCCAGGGTCTCCCATTGCATCCTGGGCCATCTCCAGTCATCTGGAAGAATATCTGGCCACTGGACCCAGATGGCTCAGGAGAATAAAGTGAGGTTGGTGACTTTGCACAGCCCTCCCTCATTCAAGTCAAAGTCCACTGCAAGTCATGTCATCATCTTGATGTTATGGTCCTCTTTGAGAACAACTCATTCATTAGACATTTACTATGTGCCAGGCACCTTAATAAACTGGGAATACAAAGAAAGGCAAAAAACATTGTCCCTTTCTTCAGGGAGCTCACATCCTAATGAAAAACACATGTATCTAGCTAGGAATATACTAACATAATACATATATGCATATGCATTTGTGTGTGTCCGCACACACATATACAGAGTAGGTGGAAGGTAATCTCAGAGAGAAGGCTAAAGTGGAGTGTTAGAGATGGAGAGAGTAAGAGGGGACCAGAAAAGGCCTTCTGTAGAAGGTAGGAACTGAGTTGAGATACAGGAAGTCAAGAAGCCAAGAAATGAGGTGACAGGGCGTTCTAATCACTGGGCATGGTCAGTGCAAAGGTACAGAGATAGGAGATAAAAGTGTCCTTTTCTTGAAAGAGAAAGAAGGTCAGAGAAGCTGCACCATAAAGCACGTGGAGAGTAATACATTTCTTTTGCTAAGTAGTCTTACCTAAGCTAGAAAGATAGGAAGGGACTAGGCTAGGCAGAGTTTTAAATACCAAAGAGAGGAGTTTATATTTAATCCTGGAGGTAGTAGAGAGCTACTAAGAGCTCATCAGGTAGGGAGATGACATGGATAGACCTATGCCTTAGAATAATCACCTTGACAGCTGAATGGAGGATGGATTAGAAAGGGAGAGACTTCTAACAGGAGGATTGGTTAGAAGGCTAGAACAATGGTCCAGGGGAGAGATGATAAGGTCCTGAATTAGTGGTGTCTGTATGAGTAGACAGAAGATGTATGTGAGAAATGTTACAAAGGTAGAAATAAAAAGATTTAGCAATGGAATAGATACGTGGGGTAAGTCAGAGGGATAAGGTGACGATGACCCCAAGGTTGGGGACCTATGTGTAGAAGCTACTGGCAAATTTGACTTGATGTAAGGAGAAACTTCCTAATAGAGCTTGTTTGCTAGAGGAATAGGTGGCAGGGAGTTCTCTCTACCTAAAAGTCTTCAAACAAAGTAGGGTACATTGTAGAGTTTTAAATGTTACTTCTTTTTACATACTTGTGTCTATGATGGCATAGTGCCAAAAGAATAACTAGTGAGTTATGGGGCTTATAAGAGACTTCAAAAAAATCAAGTTATGAATGCAGATTGAAGCATGCTTGTGTTGGTTTTTTTTTTTGGTCTGTTTTGAAACATGGGCTAATGTGGAAATATGTTTTGCATGACTGCACATGTATAATCTATATCAAATTGCTTGCCTTCTCAAGAATGGGGGAAGGGAGGAGGAGAATTTGGAATTCAAAATAAAAAAAATAAAGAATGTTAAATATTATCTTTACATGTAATTGGAAAAAATTTATTAAAAAATTTTAAAAATCCACAAAACTAAAGCTCAGCTTTGCAACTCCTTTCCTCTACCATACTCAGAATAAAGACTACCCAAAGCTATTTGTTAACACTTGGTTTAGAACTGAGGAAAAATGGAAAAGCTGAAATGATTCTGTCACAGAAAAATCAAGCTTAGGTCTAGAGGCATTACTAAACTTTTTGACATATACTTCACTTAACCCCATCAAAAAAAAAATGCGTATTTTTTTTCTTCTAAGTGATGACTTACTTCATACCACTACATCAGCTGAAAGAATTCTCTCCGTTGAGGGGATCTCATGTTTAATTTTGGATGCAATTTGGAAGCATGAAACTGAATGCTAATGAGAGAGACACAGAGAGGCAGAAAGAGGGAAACAGAGAAAGACAAAGATAGAGAGAAGATAGGAGAGACAGGATCATATATTAAATGCTTCCTGGGTTTTTCTTCTCCTATGAGGACTCCTTCTAGAATTAAGACTAGGATGGTATCAGAGTTGATTTCTGGCCTACTTTAAGGGATTCAAGTATTAGAAAGGGGGTTAAAAATGAGATAATCATAATTTACTATCATAGATTTTGTCAAGAGAAATCTTAGCGAAACCATACAGTGGTGAAGAATAAGGGCTCAGTCATCTGGAAAACAGGTCAATTTTATATAAAACAGTCAACATTATTGGGTGGCATTGGAATAGTTCCATTTGTGTGTCTTGATAGACTACTGTAGCACTCTGCATTTGTAGCACTGGTGTAGATACTTGTGTAGGAGAGCTTAGGTCAATTTAGAGAGGAGTAGTGATCTATATACCACTAGAACAAGGTTGCCTTTATGCAATTGAGTAAAAACAACCACATATAAGGAGTAGCAGCCAATATGGTAGATGGATCAATGAGCAGGTCATCGTATTTTCTGATCCCTTTCAAGTTTACCTACTTACAAAGAGGCCTGAATGCGATGAGATCCTCACCTATCCTCTGCCTAAAGTTGAAATGCTACTACTCTAAGGTCACTACTGACTTTTCAGAGTTCAAAATCCATTCACTTTAATGACTCTCTTTGCAGAAATCATTTGGATTTAGTTAAGCTGGAATGGGAACTTTGAGGTCATGAAGCCCTATATTGCACACAGCAATGTCATTTCTCCACAATATTGTGGAGTCAAACCCCTGCTTGAGCATTTCCAGTGACAAGGAACTTACTACCTTGTATCCCCTTTGTTGAACAGCTCTAATTGTAAGGACATTTTTCTTCACATGGAGCCAAACTTCTCCCCTGAAACAACCTGCTTTCCACTATCCTACTTAAGTTGTCAAGTCCAAATGAAGGGCCCATTTGGGGATAACAAGCTTGGCTTCGAAGGTAAACAAATTGATTACAATACCACAGTGTCTAAGGAGTAAGGTCTGGGCCATGTTTATATAGCATTGTTTCTCAAAAGTAGGATAGAAAGAAGGTGGGTGGAGAAATGGGATAAAAGTTCAAAAAGAAATTGTTCAAAGAGTAGCTGCATGGGCAGGATTGCACATGCTTACATATATATGTATTTACATATATATATATAAATACAAAGATATTATGTAGCAATATAACACAATTTTAATTCCATCATTTTATTAAAGAGCCTGTCTTAAATTTATACTTCATCTACAGTTGAACCCAATTCACTGAGAGACCTAAAAGTAGCAAGGAAGTGTTGCCTTCATGGGCAGAAAACCATACTCTGAATTGACACAAGTACTTAGTATTTTGTGGTATTCACATGAACTAGCTGGGGTTTAGTATATGAAGAGGAAGTATCTTTTTTGTTAGGTCCTGACACTTTCAACTCAACTTAATTGTGGAAACACTATGGTAAGATTTCCAAAGGATCTTTTTTTTTTTATTACAACTCCCCATCCCTCTAGTAAAATAAAGATTTTAAAAACCTGAAGTCTTCCAAGATGCTCTCTTTCCAATGTTTCCCCCTCCTCTCAGCACTAAGTGCTTAATAAATGATTGTTGAATTGATTTCCCTTCCCCAAATCCATAAGTGATCTTTTCTTCCTTGAATCTCAGGTCATTCATTCTGTTTGGACCTCAGCATTATACTTATCTGGGTACTTGTCCTCCTCTCTCCCAAGTGCCCCAAATAGATTACAAATGCCTAGAGGGCAGAGACTGTATGCTGTTTTATCTTTGAGTCTTTAGGGTTCAGCACTTCACATTGTACATTGTAGAGGCTTAAGAGATATTTGTTGAAATGAACTGAGAAAGTGATGGGGAGTTGCAGGATAGGGCTTTAAATCCTAGCATTGCTACTCACTGACTATGTGACTGACTTTGGGCAATGCATTTAACCACCGGGCCTAATTCTCCTCATCTCCAAAATGAAAGGGTTAGATTTTAAAGTCCCTTCCAGCTCTAAATCTATAATCCTATAAAAATGAAATCATAATCATTATTACAATACTCCTATGAGCTCATGAATTGTGGATCATGAATTTAACTAGTCCCTGTCAAAAAAGAAAAAAATATTCCTCAGGGAGAAGAAAACAGCTGAGAATCCTTGGCCTGAAATGAAATGACCTCATCATGATTACACCTGCCACGCCAAAACACAGGAGGTTCAGAGCAACCAAGTTCTTTCCCTGCAGCAATGGAATAAACTGCATCTATAATTAAGATCTTAGTAAGGATAGGAGACTTGGTGCTGCTGCCACTGGCTATAAAGAATGGAATTACTACTCCAAGTTTCAAAAGAGAAAAACTGAAATATAATCCTGATGCTTGCTTAGAGGTTTCAGGTGTTCCAAACAATTCTTACATTTCAAATAGATCTTATCATGTAGAAACTTATTTCCAAAGATGGATATTTTGGCAATAAAGAAATGCACCATGAACAAGTGGGAGGGAAGGTATAAGGAAAGATGTGTCCAACTAGCATTTGAGATCAGGGCTTTGGTTCCCAGATCTGCCACCTTGGACCAATCACTTTGCTTTCTCTGGTTTTCCATTTTCTCATCTGTATAAAATATGGCTATAAATGAAAACTACCAGAAAGCTGATTGAGATCCAAGGCATTTTAACTTAACCTAGATGTCTACAGCTAAATTTGAAAAGTTCATGACAAACACCATGACAAAAGTAAGGGCACTAAGCACAGACACAGTCCTCATGTGTAAATAAATCTTGGTAGGTTGCCATTGGGCTTTGAGAGAAGAAGTATTGATAAAGTCTTCTTTATTATAAACAGATATGTTGCCCAGTGAGTAAGATGACATTTATTGGGGGCCAAAATTTATTCCCAAGACCCTCTTGGCTTTTGTAGGATTAACTGTCTAGGGAGAATTCACAAAAGCTAGAAATTCCAACTTCACAGTGAATGGGGGCTATTTAGGGGAAGAGATCTATCTGATGAGTTGTTAACATTCTCCTTCTTCCCTCCCCCTCCCCTTTTTGGGAAATGATAATCCAGGTTATTTCTATGAATAAATGAACTGGAAAGTAATTAAGAACCATAACATAATCTATCACCAAAGTGCACCTGGAAAGGATCTGACAAATGATTTAACTCAAGGCTACTCATCTTACAGATGAAAGTGAAAACCAAGACTATTCTGAGCTCTGCCATCTATGCCTGCTCCACTGGCCTGTTCCCTGTCAAATCAGAAGTGACAATTCAAATATATTACAGGAAAATCAGCTTTATGGAAGATCACTGATATGTTCCCCTGGGTACAGAGCACTCTGAATGGTTGATCTCCTTTGTACTCAAAGAGGACCAAAATGACATCATGATGTTGGGGTCAACATATAGTATGTCTGACTATGGTTGATCAGACCGGTAGCATTTCACATCCATAGTGCATATCTCTACTTTTTTATTTTTAAAAAGTAACAAATCTACTTTCTCTCACACCTACCCCCACCTAATTGAAAAAGAAAAGAAAAGCAAATTTATTTTAATATAGGTATAGCTCTGGAAGTCTCTACCACAGGTCAGGCATAAATAGTCCTTATGAACATTTGGAATGGAGATGTCTCTAAATTTGTACATCCCACGTTTCTTTTGAGCTACTCTAATGTACTCTGAATGGAGAAGTACTTCAGTAATCTACTGGGCTGCCAACTCATTACCATAATAAATATAATAAAGAGGGTCTCCATCTGAAGCCTTTGCACTAAATGCTGCTACTGAGCAGAGAGAAGAGACCCTGGTGGCACATTCATTCCCTGATTTGATTGCAGTGGCAACAGTATTTCAAGGGATGGGGGTGGGCACAGTTGTAGAGGTGAGGAAAGAGATTTAGAGCTGCAAGGGTCCTTCTTGATAATCTAGTTCAAATCAAACCCCTTCATTTTACATATGAGGAAAGTAAAGCCCAGACAGGTTAAGTAGTTTACATACTTAGTATGCTTAGTATACTTAGTAGCATACCCAGGTAGTAAGTATTAGAGGCCAGATTCAAATCCATAGCCTCTGACCACAAATCTGGCACATTTTCCACAGTGCCACTGGCCCACCAAAGTCCTGATATGGATGATAAGAATTATATCTGATTTTATGAGGAAGTGTTTTTGTCAAAGTGATGGATCATGGAAAGGCTAATCAATTGAAAACTGACCAAGGCAAAATCTGTTTGTGATGTTAACTTCCATGGACATAACAGACAACTTCTACTTCCTGTCAATTATTCTATTACTTTCATATTGCTGCAGCAACTGGCAAGGTGTATGTGCAAATCCATTTCAAATAAAAATGTTGGGCTACCACAAAAACTGGAAATGAATGGGAAGTCCATCAATTGAGAAATGGCTGAATAAACTGTGGTATACGAATGTGATAGAGTACTACTATGCTGTAAGAAACGAGGAAACATGGAAAGGCCAATATGAAGTGATGCAGTGAAGTTAGTAGACCCAGAAGAACCATATACTGTAACATCAATATTACAAAAATGAACTTTTGAGGATTTTGGTAAACTAATGAAGAATGAAACGAGTAGAGCCTGGAAAACCATTTATACATGAGCAATAGCATTGTTAAAATAAAAAACTTTGAAAGCTGCAAGAATCATGTCAATATCACGGTCATTCATAATTCCAGGGGACCAATGATGGAACATGCCATTAATGACAGAGAGGGGATAGAGTTAGGGTATAGAATGAGACAAATATTTTTTTTTATACAAGCATTAAGGGAATTTATTTTGCTTGACTATATATATAATATTAAAAGAAATTTGTTATTTTCTTTTTTTCAATTATGTGGGGAAGAACGTAGATTTGTTACTTTTTGAAAAATAAAAAAGTGGGGGTATGCATTACAGATGTGAAATGTATGTACTTTCACATGAGTTCACTGTTAACTGTTTTATTCTGCTGTAAGCGATATCTTGTGGAGTGGGAGTAATCTGTAAATATAATATAAAAACAAAACATATGAGGGCACTTTTAGGGAAAATGAATAACCTATGTTCATAGTTTCCTATAAGGCTTATAAAGGACGTTCTTCACAATATAACCCTGTGGATCAGGAAAAACAATTATTATGAGCCCCATTCTACAAATGGGGAAATGGAAACTCATATTGGTCACATAGCTATTATAGAGCATGATCAGCATTCAAACCACTGACAGGTATTTTACACTATGACTTGATAAGAGAATTAGTTCAAATCATATTCCCACCAGTACTTCCTGGGTACCATAAATTCTAATGGAGATAATAATATTTCACATTTATATAGTCTTTTGAGTTTTATAATGACTCATAACAACCCCATGGGGTAGATACTGTAAATATTATCACATGCTTTTTGTAGAAAAGGAAACTGAGGCTCAGGGGAATTAAACGGGTTGGTCAGTATCACCCAACCAATAAAGTGTCAAAGCCAGAACTCAAACTCCTATCTCTTGACTCCAAGACCTGCGCTCTTTCCACTATACCCTGGAGCCATGAAAAAAACCACAGTAGAAGAGGAAGAGGTGGGAAACAAATCAAGATAAAGCTTAGTGGAAAAAACCAACGTCAAAGCACAAGTGGAAACTAGATCCTACTAGAGTTTCTGAGGCATTTATCATCTATGCATCCTACACATATTTACTTGTTCATTCTTTAAAGCAATGATCTGGTTCTTAACTTCCTGGTAAGCACAACCACCAAAATACCACATGAGAAACACTCTATGTAACAACTAAAACCTGGAAGTCCCAGATATTAAAAAAAAAAAAATCCTGCCTTTGCAATATGACTGTGAGGATGTGCTTCCTCTTAGGGATCGTGAAATCCTTAAAAAAAAGTTATCAACAGCAAAAACCAAACCAAAAGAAAATACTTTCCTTTCTTCTTTTCTCATCTATTCTATCACTGTTTTCTAGTCACAGATAATACCGTGACTTAAACTCCCTTCCTTGTACGGTGCCAGAGTGAAGCACTTTCAATCTGTTCCCTAACTATGCCTATAGAATGCAAATGTGCTTTCTGA
Organism: Bettongia penicillata ogilbyi; assembly: GCA_023548195.1. Classification (NCBI taxonomy): domain Eukaryota; kingdom Metazoa; phylum Chordata; class Mammalia; order Diprotodontia; family Potoroidae; genus Bettongia; species Bettongia penicillata. Next base: position 2,133,044 of record JAJHZJ010000589.1, read on the forward strand.
GGCTGAGGACTGAGACCATTAATAGGGACACCTAAGGGCAGGTCAAGGAAATTGCCCAGTTTTGTCCTGGGCCTCTGAAATGCAGTCCACAGAAGTGCCCACCTCTCAGGAAACCTCTTTATACCTTAACGACCATGGGAAGGCCTCTGGAATGTCCAGGGTAAACAAGATGGAGGGTTTGGGATTGGCAAAGTACAAACATTCCCCGTTTTTCTCCTTCCGTGGCCAAATGCTTTGCAGTCATTCATTGCCTAGGAGACAGGCAGCTCCTCTTGGGCATTTGAAGCTGGGAAATATAGTATTTTGTCCTAGTGACACTGTTTTGTTTGTCTTGGCAAACAGTCCTGGTAATTAAGTCTATATGTTACTTGCACAGTGGTGCCACAGTGCTAATGACTGGCATCTCAAGCCAATTTGTTTAGATTTCTCTCTAACCCCCCAAATTATCTAAAAATAGATAACCAAGAACTAAGACCTCATGCTTCACATTTGCGTCACTCTAATTGGCTGAAATAGGATAAAGATTGTAGTCTACCCTAAACTTTCCTCGAAACTGTCTCCTGCCCTGGTCTTTCTCCTTTCTCCCTCAATGGTTAAAAAAACCAAACTATCTCTCCTTTCTGAGAGGTAGGACTGTACAATTTACATGGCAATTGGCAGTTTTGGGCTTGAATCACTTGATGATAGTTCTATCTATCCCTGTCTTATTTTCTCAGCCAGAACTGGACTTTCTCTGGACTGCAAGATGGCGGGGCTAATGTATCCTCCACAATGCCTATCCAGCATAGAGCTTCACCAAGGAGTAAATGCTTCTATGTTGATGATGATGATTATGGTAACCCATTAATATGACTTTATATTATTAGTGGAGTGGTATGAAGTTGATGGACACTTAAATCCTTCAGTTTCATATCTGAGACTGGATCTCTAAAGTATATCTAAGAGAATCTAGGGCATGGTGGAGAGAAAGCAAGCCTTAGAGTCACTATGATCCAGTGGTAAGCGCTGGCTCCAGAGTGAGAGTATTTGGGTTCAAATCCTGTGCCTGAGGCTTAAGCATGATACATTAACCTCTGTGAGCCTCAGTTTACTGATACTAAATCGATCAGACCCAAAGATCTCTTCCAGTGCTAGATCCTAAGGACAATAAAAGTTTCAAGTCCTATTTTTGACACTCACTTGTGACTGAGGTCAAGTAACTCTGCTGTTTAGTGCTCTAAGTAACTCTCTCTAGAAGTCTGGCAGTTATAGCCAGATTGTCCATCGGAATTACTGAAGGGAATCATAGCAGTGAAATTATAGGTATTAACAACAAGAAATCCACACCCTTAGGATAACCAGTGCTAAATGAACATTTTCTTCATGTAACCATAACACACTACCACAGAACGTCCAAGTCTTGCTGTCACACCAAAACAATGTTATCAGCCCTTTGTACCATTGTACTGTTTGGTGCTATCATCACATGCTAGGTTGCCTTTACTTGCAAATACAGGCTATATTTGCTGCATTCACAGAAGCTTCACACAGGCCAGCCCAGACAAGCACATAGTAGAAGTTACAGGGTATCATTTTAGATAGTGATTGGGTTGGATGGAGTTAATTAGTAAGGCAGTAGTAATTACATTCAAGGGGAGTTGAAGAGAGCAAAAGGCTGTTTTAGGAACTATAAGGAAATTAGAGAAACAAATGTTTAGCCATTTTTTATGGAGTGGATGAGTAGGGAGATTTTACTTCTGGAAAGTGACTAGACCTCAACAGAGTCATATAGACATAAAGGGACAGGGGCAAGGTCAAGTGATGAGAATAAGCAACCTCCATGAAAGCTGAAAAGGAAAAGAATAAGACAAGAATGTGTCTTAAGGGGCTCAATTGTGTGTGCATGTGACTGTGAGTGTGTTTGTGAACAGATAGATAGATACAGAGAGAGAGAGAGAGAGAGAGAGAGAGGAGAGAGAGAGAGAGCGAGCATGAGGAAGCTGGTGTCTGAGGACCATAGAAAATTGGATGAAACATGTAAGTTGAGGTGGGCAAGGAGTAGAAGTGAGGGACAGAGAAACAACAAAGGATCTTCAGAGTTAGGAGACAGATTTCTTTAGAAGACTATGAAGCAGACAGAAAGTCACTGATGAATTTTGAGACCAGGACTGATGTGTATTCCAGCAATGAAAAGATGCTAAAGGAATCCTTGGTATGTTACACACTGTGCAGCCTGCTAAATTGGGTTACATGGACCCATCACCTTGGTGTCTAGGAAAGCGTTCTGGTTCACTGACACTTGAATAATTCAGCTCCCAAAATGTTAATGATTTTCCATAATGATGTTATATAAATAGCCATTGCTTTTGTTTTAGGGTGATTCTTAAAATAAAAGATGACTTTCAATCCTCCTAAAGGTCTCATTAAAGAGAACTTGGAGTACACATAATAAAACCTTTAGAAAAGATGGAAAAATCTAAAGTCTTAGAGAGCATATTGGGACTGAATGGCAGTCTAATGATCAATACAGGGACAGCAAAGACATCCTTCTCCTTCATTCCTTCTTATCAGATTTGCATATTCCCTATACAGGAAGTATCCCAAAGACCCCTCAAGCAATTTTCATGATACCAAATCCTAATTAAAACTTGTTTGCTGGTTGGTCTGTGTCTGGTCTTTGCAAGATGCTTTGTAAGAATTTCAGGTTATAGCATTTCTCAATCATCTTGTTGACTGTGTACCTATTTTTCCATGCTCATATGATTTACAAGGATGAATTTTGTTTTAAATCCTTGTATGGCAAAAAAATAGCCAGCAGAATTTAGGATTGGAGACAAAGTTCAGAAAATTGGCAAGGTCACAGATGAAGTCAAAGGCGGAACAGGTCTTAGAAGTCAGTCAAATAGCACTTATTGGGTGCTCACAGGGTTGAAAGAAGGACTTGTGATATAGGAAGAAATCTCAGGCTCTTGGTCAAACACGGATGTACATATACTTACTCAAGTCATCTTCCTGGATATACTAGGATCAACTGTCTTCCTCTCTGTAAGCTCAACAGATGGAAATTTTTCTTAGGCAGGTGTGAGGAAAATAAGTCAAAGAGGTACTACATCTAAATTAATGAACTCTCAGCACAGATATGGGAACACATAGAAAACTATGAAGAAATTGAGACCTCTAAATCTGCTATCCATAGAACCAAATAATGGACTAGCTCTAAGAGAAACTGGACACAGACAATGACTATTGTCTTTTCACAAAAGAATAAGGATACACATTTTTAAAAAATGTGTGTATGCTTACAAAGCAATTTTTGCTGGGAAATTTGTTCTTAAACCAGTTCTCAGGACTGCTGTGAAATTGAAAATCAATCTAAGGTTGTGTTTGTGTGTTCCTTGACCCCAGTGAAGTGGCATTTGGCTAATGTCCAGTTAATAGGATCTCTACTGCAGACAGTATGGAATAATTAAACCACTAAATTTGCTACGGGTCCTGAATTACCAGAGTGCTTTAAAGGTCCTATCTGGGTTTGAATTTGTAAATATGGAGTGGGGCTGTATATATCGTCAGTTACATCACTATTGATTCCAGGAATTTACAATTAAGTAATTATCTGGTCTGACACTATCTACCGATAAAATTAACCCAATAACTGCCAAATCTACCTACCACTTTGCATAGCCCAGGCATAGCCTATAGGTAGGTATTTGTCCTGCCTGAATACTTTAAATAAAGTAGTTTAAACTTCCTGGGAGAAGTAAATACATCAGTCAAGCAAGAAACTTCATATAAGCTACAAATTAGACTCTCTCAACATAGTATTTTTTTTTTGTCTCTTTGTCTAGTAGTCTGTTCCATCTAGTTACATAATCAGCTCCTCAAACAAAACTCACCACTTCTAACTACAGGAGGCAAATGAATAGTATAAAGAAGGGATTTTTTTCATCCAAATAGCATTTCGTTTCATGTTCAAAATACTTGATGGGTTCCCATAACATAGGGTCATATCCCACTGTGAAGACTTTATTTCCCCTTTTCTTTTTTTTTCTTTTTAGTGTGAGAAGTTTGAAAGGAATCACAGAGGGATTAGATTTATTATCATTGAGGTGTTTCATTAGGGAGCCACTGTAGTGTAGTGAACAGAACACAGAGATCCAGTGACTTGGAATCTGAAGAGCCAAGTTCAAATCCTGATTCTGCCTCTAGTGACTTAACCTTAATAAATCTCTCTCTCTGGTCCTCACTTTCCTGGGATATAAAATGGAAATGATAAAACTTACCCTTTATACCTCACAAGATTGCATGTAAGAAGAATCACAAGCTCATCATATTTAGAGCTCAGAGAGACCTCTTGTACAAAACCCTCATGTACAGATAAAGAAACTGAAAGTCAGAGAGACTGATTTACTAAGTCACCAAATCTGAAGTGGATCTGGAATTGGAACTCAGGTCCCCAATCCAAAATCAAATTCTCTGTATGTAAAACACTTTGTAACACTAAAGTCAGCTCTTATTCTGATTGTTAGCCAGAAGTAAAATACAATGGTAAGGTTTTCTCCATAGATATCAAATAGTAATTGCCATTGTTAACTACAGAGGTGACTTATTTATCCCTTATCTTCCATAAAAGTAAAGTAAGTGTAAGGAGGTCACAGATTTCAAAGTAATTTTGGTCCTTGCTTAAATATTTTAATGTTAAAATTCACCACTAATAAATAATGTATATAAGATTATGAAATAATTTCTCTTTCTTAAAACAAGGTTCTTGGCATAACCTCAGATAAATGTAGCCCAATGTATATCTGTATTTATTAACTTTATATTTACACTGCATATATTTTCATACAGACTTATCTCTACTTTCAGAAAAGAAGCTCCTCCTCCCCATCCCCCCAGTCAGGATCTTTTCATTCTTTGTAGTTGGTATCCCTAGTGCCTGGCACATAGTAGACCCTTAATTTTTTTTTAATTGGTTGATTTTGTAAATTATTTAAGGAAGCAATATCGCTCAGGAATTGCTTGTTTCCACAAGAGGAGAAAATCACCCCAAGAATCCTACCCTGGTGTAGTCAACTACAGTTTTACTAAAGGGGAAATACTCATCTCATTGAACATTTCAGCCGGCAGGAAAACGATTTTTTAGCTATATGAAACAGTGCTATTCACTGAAAGATGGAATACAGACATGAATTTAACACTTGAATTTAAATACTGCTTGTGACCTATACAGAAAGAAACAAGATGCTTGAATTTCTGACAAGAAAATAGAGAAGATAAAGTGGAATGGCAAGAGTCCTGGATTTGGAGTCAAAAGAACTGTGTTCTAGTCTCAACTTCGCTAATTACTAGAGAGCCAGTCCTTCTGGGCTTGTTTCCCTATCTGTAAATTGAGGGAGTTGGAATAGATGAACACCTTCCTGCCTTGTGATTCAAGTGAATGCCTTTCACTGCATTTAAAGTAAAAATGATCCAGACATTATTAGCTGTTTTGCATTAGTTTTTCCCCATTAGTGCAGACAATCAAAAAGTGACCAACGGTATAGCCATAACTGATTCCCATTACTACCAGATATTAGAACAGATTATTCACCACCTATACAATCAAAAACCTAGGGTAAGAAACAATTCAAATTATAAGGAAAAAGGTAGGAAAAACTTCTAAAGCAAGCACAATCCTGAATGTCAATCAGTAAATACAAAGTTGCACTTATAAAGTATCACTGTATGACTCTATATGTCTACTCAACTACCTCAACTCATCTTAAAGAGTAACTCTGTTTTTAATCCCAAAGCTTTTTAAACACCTCTAAGGAGTGTTCCCATGACTCTATCTTCTGGAATATGAACATTAAGCATTCAAAAAATTCACCCTCAATTCTCAGATAATGGAGTCAGTACACGGTGTACTGCTTCCCCTCACCCTCCCCTACCTCCAGTATAACTGCTTTTCACCTTAGGTTACGTTTGCACGCTCAGATCCTAAAACCCGGTGAATGCAATAAAATGGGAGAGACAGAGCAAGTTCCAAACTTCTTTTGCCAAGAATCAGTGCAGAGGCAGAATTGCTGGAACAATAACCCTCCTTGCAAGGGACCAAAAGAAAAGTTTCTACCTTGAATTTTCAAGCAAAAGAAATACACCTGAACACTCTCTCAGGTCATCAATTCAGAAAAGAGTTTGATGCTCCCAGACTTTGCCACATGACTGGGGTGGGGGTGGGGGGAAGAGGGGATGGATCTCAAAATGCTTCACCAACACCCCAGTCTGGATGCCTGGGGTTTGGGTATCTCTCACAGAAACACAGATGGCACACTGCTTTCTCCGCCTAAAAGGAGGCACTTTAAGAACCTGAAACAAAACTCCAGGGCAAGCCAGCTTCGAGATCCAGGAGCTCTTAATTCGCCTTCGGAGAGATACCTTCCCGGAGCCCCGGAGGCTCCAAGGGGAAAAAGTAGAGCACACTTTGGCTAACGTCTCCTCTTTTTCAAGTCACAGATCATAATACTATTTATCTTTCACCCCTAGTTTTTGCGAGAAACCTTCTTGGCAGGTCCAACAACTTTCGGAGGGGATTGGTCCCCGCGGGTCCTTGAACTGCTCCGGATTCGTGACAGAGCTCAGATAAACGTAGCCCGAGGTATTCCAACTCAAGCTACTCACATCCCCTCCCTACGGAGCGGACTTTAGAAGGCAGAGTAGAAATGCTCTAATCACATCAACCAGCTTACAAGAAACCTGCAAAAAGACGGATTCCTTTACCTTGTACTTCATTTCTCCAGCGGTAAATTCAGTCGCTTACGGGAACTAGTGAGACTGCATTGAAGGCTTTAGGATCTGCCTCTCCATGGAGTGCTGCGTTAAAGCCAGACGAGAGTAGTCCCAAGATTGAGGCTGGTTTTGTCAGCTTGAATCTGCCGAGTTCTCGGCACTACTAAGTTTCCACTGTATCTGAGCTCATTGTTTTGATTGAGGCCGACCGACTACTGAACTTATTTGCATACGGTCCCCTCATTGGCTAGAGGAGAGAGATTCAGCGAGACAAGGTAAAACTGATGCCACCCCCACCACTTCTAAAAAGACTGACAAAGAAGGCTTAAAGCAATGAGAGTTTTGTTTTTTTTTTTTAACTCAGAAAAGGGGTGGGAAAACCGGGAGAAAAAAACCTCTCTTCCAAACTTCATCCCTCCTCCCCCAAAAAAGAAATCCACAAGGGAAAAAGAGAGTAAATTCTTTTTAAGATTAACTCAATTTTAAAAGAAATCTGCCCCACAAAGCAAGTTCTGACAGTCCTGCTTCCTGTGACCTAGCAACTCCTTCATACACCCGCTTCATTTCAAAGCCATTCACCTCCCAATCTCGACATGAAACGAACTCTAGGAACAAAAGGTTTTCTGTCTCCAGTCTTCTTTTTACTAACCTCCCCTGCTGATATCTCTTTTTTGGGGGGGAGTTGTTTGCTTTTTTCGTCCTTTTCAATGTTCAAAGTCCTCCCAGCATCAGACTACAGCAAGTCTCTGACACAAATCCCAATGGCAAAAACACCAGACCTCTCCTGAATTCTCATGAGTGCCTGACTCGGGCATCACCACCATTCTGTGACCTTCCCTGATTTTGCTTAGTTAGGAGAAAAATAGGTCCTTAGGTTAGATTTTCCCTCTCCGTTGGCAGTGGCCTGAACATCCCCTCTACATTTCTTTCCTTCACTAGATTGCTTCTTTTGAAGACTGCCCATTTATATCTCCGGCTTTTGAACATTGTGCTTTTCCATTCTGGCCTTCTTGCTTTCAGGTTGAAGATAACCCATTAACCCATCAGTCCTTTATAGGAAGAACAAAAATGCCAGTCCTTTGATGAGACACTGAGTGTGAGACTTCATGATATAAAGAGTGTTATCCAAGACGTTGCATTACACACATTTAGGTAGTTAGATGGACTGGTGACCTCACCCCTCCATGGGAACAGATCCCTCTGCATCTTTCTCATTCTGTGTGATCCATAGCCAAATCTACCCATAAATCCTCCATAAGCATCTTGTACAATGGGCAATATCTTCCAGTGGTTCTTTGAATATCCCAAGGATACCAGTGTAGCACCCGGAGTTTACCTATTTTGCTGTCACTCATTTTCTATATAGAATATACATCTCCTTTTCCCGTAGAATGTATTCTTGATGATGCTCTTTATTGAATATTCGTTAATTAAACATTTTTAGTCACCTACTTACTCACTCTCCCTAGGAGAAACATAAAACATTAGCATTGATTTCATGATTTTTGTCAGGCAAGATTCCCATCAGTGGACAGACAGTTCACTTCAGTATTCATCTAAAGGGGAAAGAGAGTAGGGAAAAAAAGAAAGCTGAAGCAGCATCTTAGTGTCCTGTTTGCTCCTTTTCACTGGGCCTCAAGATTAGGGTTTGGTGGATCCAGACAATAAGTATTCGTGAGTGGGACAAACTCCAACTAGACTACATGACTTGGATGGAAAATCAGTCTTTTATTTTTTTTTTCCTGACCGAGTTGGATTGAAATCAGTATTTTCCAAGTCCCAGATGGATTAAAACACTGCTTTTAATGATGTAAGCAAAAAGGGCAAAAGAGCAGCAGTCCTGGAAAAGCTGTTTCCAGATTCAGGGTGGAACCCCAGTTTCACAGTTTAATGCAGCACCAGTTCCCTGGAAATAGCCCACCACTAGGCATTACTCTAGGCTTCCACTTTATAGCCTTAGCTCTGCCCTGTAATAGGCTGCTTCAACCTTCTCTAACTCTGTTTTTTCCTACCAGAGTTTACAGGGAAAATGGGCCCAAAAGACTTTATGAAGTTCTTTATTTTGTTTCGTTTTTTCTTTGCAAGAAATTACACACGTAATATTTAGTTGTTCAGGGTACTACCAGTTAACCCTTCTATTCTGAGAGTTAATTAAGACAATAAGCAGGAAATTATATTTCGTGTCTGTCTCCATTAGAAAGGACAACAAGCTTTTGACCTTTTCATCTCTAAGATAAGTCTTAGAGATGAGCAGACAGGAGGGCTAACTAATATTCTCCAGGTTTCCTTAACAGTAAAGTGTTCCGTTTGATTTGACATAGAAAAGGAAAACAAGTAAGTGATTATTGCTTTGTAAGATTACAGCCCTTCCATACGAATATGAAGGAAGACTACTGTACTGTAAGGAACAATGAAAGGAATGATTTCAGAGAAACCTGGGTAGACTTGTGTGTACTGATACAGAGTGAAGTGAGCAGAAACAGGAAAAAAATTTATGCAAAAAAACCCAACCCAAACAAATTATACTTAAAGATTAACAACTGAAAGGATGAGGATGAATTGTATCAATTGACCCAATGACCACAGTTCAGAAACAAAGGATTTCCTCAGTGATAAAAGATGCTTTCTACTTCCTGACAGACAGATGATTGACTCAGGGTACAGACTGAGACATTTTATTTGGATATAACCATTGTAGGAATTTGTTTCGCTTGACTATATATCTTTGTTACAGAGGCTTTGTTATTCTTTCTATATGGGGGAGGGGAGAAAAGGAAGGTGGAAGCGAAAGAAGGCAGAATTCTGTTGCTGGAAAATTTTTAACTTAAAAAGAGATTACAACTCTTCTTGATTTTTTTTTCTGAGACGTATTGGCAAATAGAGGCAGATAAGTATAGTTGAAAGAGCATCAAAAGCTGAACAAGAGCACTTGGATTCAAGTTCTGACTTGTCCTTCCCAGGACCAAGCTGGAAGAGAAGTGAGAGGCCATCTTGTTCAAATTCTTCATTTTATAAATAAGTGAACCAAGAACCAAGCTGGTTAGGTGACTAGCTCAAGGTCAAACAGATAGTAATCATTAGGGGGTAGGATTTGAACCAGGGTCCTAAGAACCTAGAGCTGATACTCTTGTCACTAAATCATGTTGTCTCCCTCTTTTCTAGCTATATGGCTATGACAACTTCTCTGAGCTTCAATTTCCTTAAATGCAAAATTGAGTAATTTATTTGTACTACCCACCTCGTAGAGTTATTGATTAGAAAGCACTTTGTAAATCTTCAAATTCTGTAGGGAGATGTGAGCTATTATTATGTTCTGATAAACTTTGTCTTAAGAAGATACTTGACCTTATTCCTGGCTGCCAAAGGATAACTTGTTCTATTTCTTTCAATTTCTACCTGTAGCTCAATCCATGGAATCACAAACTAGCAGAGATCTCAGAAGTCATCTATCTGCCTTCTACAATATCCTCAACTCATCATTCATCTTTTATTAGGAGACCTTCAGTGAGAGGGAGCCCATTACTTTCCCACACTGTCCATTCCTTTTTCTTTCTTTCTTTCTTTTTTTTTTTTGTTTAAGCTCTAAGTATTAGGAACTTATTCCTTACATTAACCCCAAATCTGCCTCTCTGTGACTTCCAGTCATTTCTCCTCATTCTCCTCCCTGGGGCCAAGCCAGACAACTCCAATCCTTTCCCCATAAAAACTACTCTTCAAATATTTAAAAACAACTCTCTTGTCTACCCTCTTCTCACCTCCAACCACCAAGTCTTCTCTCAAGGCTAAATATGACCAGATTGTTTAACCTATAAAATTAGTCAAAAAAAAATTGAATACCGATTGTGAGGACTTAAAATGTCAAATAGAGAAAATTGCATTTTATTGTAAGGGATGGGGCTATACCCCTACTTCAATTAATGTAATGCAATATGTGTAAGACTTTAATGTGAAATGTTTGCTTTATTTGGTTTATATCCCCAGTTCCTTTATGAGGTATGTATTTCTTTGATTGGGTCAATTAGGGACTAGTATTATTGGCTAATTAAATAAGCTTATCATTCCCCTGGAGGTTTAAAATAATAGAAGTTCATAAGTTGGTCCAAAGCAAAGCAGTCAATCTTCAGGGGCTTCCACACTTAGGAATATCTTGAAGAAGCAAACCTTTGCCTCTATAATAGAGGAAAGCTAGATGCAGAGAGGTACAAGGGACTCCAAAAGGAATGTTACACTCTTCCTATTCACAATGACCATGTAAATGGAGAAACACAACACATCCAATTGGGCCAATACTGTGGGCAAACAGATGCAGAAAGATAGTGACCTGAGGAAGGAAGCAGCTTCAAGGCACTTGAACCCCTAAGCCAGAAAAGAATTATAGCTATGATCTCAAGACAAGACTTCCACTAACCAAGAACTGTGAGTTTACCCTTTGGCTACACATATCCTCTACACATTTTCCTTACTATCATCATACTCTTAAGGTTAAGCCTACTCTTTCTCTAGATGAGAAAGTTTTAACCCAGAATCTTCAGACCTCCACAGGATTCATGGATAAATTTCAGGAAGAACCATGAGATAGGATAGAAAAGATTACAACTTTATTTTCAATAATTTCTAACTAAAATGTACCATTACCTTTAATTATTTAAACATATTATTCTGAGAGCCCTATTCATAGGCTTCACCTGACTGTCAAAGAGATCCATGGTACAAAATAATAATAATACCCCTGCTCTATACCCTGTGAACACTTGTAGGAGAGTGGGCTCCAGGGTTTTTGGGCAAATATTTTGTAGCAAGTTTCCCCTGACTTTAAGCCTATGACTCTTTCCAACTTCCGTTCATATCTTTTCTGTGTTCAGGGACAAAAATGAATAAATCCCTCTTTTACATGACAACTCTTCAAATCCTTGAAGAGAGCTATCATGTCCCCTTGAGTTATCTCTCCTCTAGGCTAAACATCTCCACTTCCTTCCACTGATGTTCACATGGTATAGATTTGAGATCTTTCACCATCCTGGTTGTTCTCTAACTCATTAATGTCTTTTCTAAACTGTGGTGCTACTTCCTGAACACAATATTCCAGATGTGATCTGCCCAAGGCGAACTATAATGGAACTATGACCTCCGTATTCCTAGAAGCAGTGTCTGCTTTAATGCAGTCAAGATCACATTAGCTTTTTTGGCTGCCATGTCACACGGATGACTCACATTGAGGTTACAATTTACTAATTTTCACTGGCTGTCCCTCATGTCTGGAATGCTTTTTCTTCATCTCTGCCTCTTGGCTTTTTCCCTGGCTTCTTTCAATTCCCAGCTAAAATCCCACCCTTCTACAAAAGGCCTTTCCTAATTTTCCTTCATTCTAGTGCCTTCCCTCTGATTGCCTCCAATTTATCCTTCCCACATATTGTCTGTCCATAGTTATTGCATGTTGTCTCTCCCATTAGATTGTAAGCTCCTTGAGAGCAGGAAGTGAATTTTCCCTTTCTTGTATTCCTAGCACTTAGCACAGTGACTGATACATAGGAAAGGCTTAAAAATGTTGATTGAGTAAAAAAGATGCCCAGATATTTTTCAAACAAATGCCATCTAAACCATATTGTCCCCCACCCCCGTCTTGTACTTGTGAAATTACTTTTTTGTATCCAAGTATTAAGACTTTATATTTATCCCTATTAAATTTCAAACTGAATACACAAGCATTCCAAAGCTCTTGTTTTCCTGCCCTAACCAGGGATCATAAGAACATTCCATCTCTTTCTGCCTGTGTCCCTTTGCTTTAAAGGCTCTCTCTCCTCTGTTCCAACTACTGGCCTCCCTAGCTTCCTTTAAGTGCCATTTAAAATCCCTTCTATAGGAAGCCTTCCTCAAATCCTTTTAATTCTAATGCCTTCCCTCTGTTAGTCTTCTCCTATATAACCTGCATAATGCTTCCTTTCTATATCTGTTTGAGTCTTGTCTTCCCTACCAGATTGTAAACTCTTTGAGGGCAGGGACTATCTTTTTGCCTCTTTTTGTATCACAATTGCTTAGCATAGTGCCTGGAACATTACAGGACTTAGTAAATGTTTACTGACTAATTAAAGGGACCTCAGAGGACATCAAATTCAATTCCTCATGTAATATCCTATTTTGTTTTATATGAGGAAACTGAGGTTCACAGGGCTCAAGAGATCTGCCTACGATCATACATCTAATAAGAATCAGAAATGGGATCTGAACCCAGGTCTTCCTGACTCCAAGCCCTGCCCTTTGACCACTACATCACTCTCCCTCTACAAATGTTTGCTTTCTCTAGATTTATTTTTACTCTATAGTACATGCACATTGTCGGTTCCAGTATTAGTAGGATTTTATGGGATGTCCAGATTTGTACTTCCCTTTTTAAACTAAGCCAAGTTTAAGCAATGTGCTATGCTAATGCTTCTTGAGCCTACTATTTCCCTCTTAGGATTTGATGACTTCTTTTGAGGCAGTTTTTAAACCTTCCCAGGGTGAAATTCTAAAACTTAGTGCTTTGCCCTCACAATGGTCCCACATTTCCTTGATACATCATGACTGTCAGAAATGAGATCTGTCTTTAAAGGATGTTTTTGTGTATATGTGATCCTGGAATAGTGAAAAAGGAAAAAAAAAAGGACTTGAACACTACCAATGGTCATGAGTAACACCTTGACCAACTTTTTGGAAGCTACTATAATTGTTGATATTTTTATTATTTCATATGATGTTTACATATTTCATTTTCGTAAAAGCACAGTTTTGCAGAATTTGGTCTCTATTCTCTGAGCCAAAGAGCAAAAAATTAATTTACTTGATAACTAAGTTCTCTTAAATGATAGTTAAAACGTATATCATGAATGTAGTTTGAAACCTCAGTGATAGATGACCTTTTAGATATTCTCTTACTCAAATGATGTGTTAAAAAAAATTGTTCAGTAGGAAAACACAGTCTGGAGCAGATTTTTATAGCATCAGAGATTCACGGGAGGAAGTCACCTTAAAGTCTCCTCCATATAGTCTCCTTCATTTTGTAAGTGAGGAAACTGAAGCTCATAGAGGGTAAGTGACTTGTGGAGGGTTACATAGCTAAGAAGTATCTGAGGCAAGATTTGAACAGAGATCTTTCTGATTCCAAGCCCAAAGCTCTATCTACAGAGCTGCCTTTAGATTTCTATGCTTTGTGTAACTGATTAATTGATGATTGGTATGAATATGTAGAGGGACGGATTGTTACATTTTGGAATTTTCACTGACTCAGAGAGGAAAGGCAAGCAGCAAGGCATAGTTGATGGAAAACCAGCATTGAAGTAATAAAAAAAAGAAATCTGGGTTCAAGTCCTGTCTCTGACACAGATCATAGAGCCCTGGGCAAGTCACTTGTGGTGCTTTAGGCAACTCTCTAAGATTATAAGTTGCAGAGAAGACATGGACTTGCCTTGATAGAAGAAATTTCCTCATCAGGAAGTTCCCTATGCCAATGGAATCAGAGATCTGGTCCCTATATCTGGTCCTCCATATGGGAGAAAGGGCAAGGTGCATTTTAACAGGAACTTAATGCTAGAAGAGGACGAATGTTTTCTCATGGGTAATTTCCACTTCCTTTTCTTCCATGCTTTAGTTTATCTAAATAAAGAACTTGCTACTCGAAACTATTTCGTTGTTCTTTAGTCATGTCAGACTCTTCATAACTCCATCTGGGGTTTTCTTGGCAAAGATACTGGAGTGATTTGCCATTTCCTTCTTCCATTTCATTTTACAGATGAGGAAAGTGAGGAAAGTACAAATGGATTGATTTTGCTTGCCCAGGGTCACATAACTACTAAGTGCCTGAGGCCACATTTGAACTCAGGAAGATGTCTTCCTGCTTCAGCCCCAGTACTCTATCCATTGTGCCACCTAGTTGCCCACATGAAACTATGATGGGAAGCTCTTGCATAAGTAGAAATTTTTGACCACATGAATGCCTAAAGGCCAAGATAATCTATCATAATCACTGGATATTGAATGAAGATAATATTTGCTCCCTACTAAAAGCCTTCTCCCACATGAGTTAGAGGTCAGCTCTCAATTTTATTCTAAAAATATTTTTTGACTATCTGTGTGATAAAGAATCGGAAAGGGGAGATAAAAAACTTAAGATAAACTCCCTGAATCCACATGAAGCTTACAATCTAGTTGTGGGGGAGGGAGTATGGCACACACACAAATAACCATAATTCATGAAGAATTCCTAAAGAAGTAAAAACAAAATGTGAAGTTTAGGGTGTAAAATTCATTATCACTTAGGAAGACATATCAGAGAATACTTATTAGAATTTGCTGGACTCTAAAAGACAGAAATTCAGTAGATGTGGGGAAGGAGAGAGAAAGGAAAACAGGCATAGATTTCAAGTTACTGATACAAGAAAGTACAGGTAGGGTTCAATTTGACTGGAATGGTATATGTGGAGGAAAGTAGTGTGGGAGAAAATTTGAAAGGCATGGTGGGACCATAGAAAAGAGAGTCTTATATGTCAAGCAAAAGAATGCAATTTTTTACCAAGACACAGGGAACCACTAAAGGGTTATAAGCAGAGGAATAACATGAGGAAATTGATGGAGAAGGAGGATTTACCTATAAGTATACTATACATATATATACTATATGTATGTAGTGTGTATATATATAATATAGTATATATAGTATATAATAGTATAATAATATATAATGTTATCTATTATATATATTCACATTACTACAAGTAATGTGAAAGCAAAATGAGAAAATGGTGCTAGTAAGATCTTTTGGGGGACTATTGCAACAGCCCTAGCTCAAGCCATTGAGGGTCTGTACTAGGTGGGTGATCATGGACATAGAGAAGAGGGAATTGGGTGAGAGAGATTGCTAATATTTAATGGATAGGATCCTGTCTATTAAATAACTTTGATGAAATTAAGTTACTATTAAGTAACTTTGATGAAAAGTGAAAGTGATGAGAAGAGACAAAGACCAGTGTTGTAAATGTGGGGAGTTGGGTGATTTTTTGGTGCCATCAAAAGAAGTGAAGCATTTTTTTTGGAGGGGGGAGAGAAAGTAAACAAACTTGATTCATGTTGAATCTGAGGTACTTACAGGATACCCAGGGAGAGCTGTCATCTAGAAAGTTGAAGAGGTAGGTCAGGGGTGCAGAAGAGATTAAACAAGGCTAGAAGTGTCATTTGGAAGTTATCAGAATATTAGCCAAGAGCTAAACCTGTGAGTGAACTAGATTGCCAAAGGGAGAAGGATCACTTGTGAGAATGTTCTGTACGTTGCCTCACACAGAGTGAATGTCCTATGGATATTGAACAAAATGACAAAATTCCTAGTTTATTCTTAACATTGCTTGAACTTTGAAACTTGAACTTAAATTTTAAAATCTCAAGTGAATTTATGGTTTTGCAGGATCTTATCCTATAGATAAGATAATGATAATGATGATAATAGTTGACATTTATATAATGCTTTTTAAAAAGTGTTTTATGTGAACTATCTTGTCCAAGATAGAAAATTTGAGTAGATATATTCCTATATCCCCACCCTCTCCTACCACAACTCTTCTTGATAGGTGAGAGGAAGGATATATATGTAAAGGCTACCTGGGCAAGAAGGTGGCACAGTAGATAGAATATGAGATTGGAATCAGGAAGCCTCATCTTCCTGAGTGAAATTCTGACCTCAGATACTTACTAGCTATGTGACCCTGGGCAAGTTACTTAATCCTGTTTGCCTCAGTTTCCTCATCTATAAAATGAGCTGGAGAAGGAAATGACAAACCACTGTAGTATCTTTGCTAAGAAAACCCCAAATGTGGTCACAAAGAGTCAAATGGGACTGAAATGACTGTCAAAGTCTTACATAGGTTTTTTGATGGTGTTTCTAGTCTATTCTCATATGTTGCTGGTCTCTAGGTCAGACTTTTTAAAAACTCAGTGTTTAGGAGACAATCTAACCTGGAAGGACAGTGGTGAAACATTCTGATTACCAAGCAACTTTCTTGGAGACACAGGGTGAGTAAATACTTCAGTATAAGGCGAGACATTCTTCTGCACTTCAAGAGACCCTGTCAGGCATGTCCTTCCCCCCTTTCCACCCTAGCTACCAGGAATTCCCATGCCATTACCCCGTCAGCATCCCTGCTTGGGTTGTTCCAGGTCACCAAAGGCTTCACTGGGCGCCCCACTGGACCACCAGCTGGCACTGATAAGAGGGTAGGAGGAATGTGAATACAGCAGTACAAGTGTGCTTGAGAGAGACAGAGAGGGAACCAGAGCAAAAGGAATGCATGTGGGGACACAGCACGCACCAGCCTTTCGCGTCTAAGAGTTCTGAAGGGATCCATTCATTTTAGAAAGCAAACAAAGACTTTCAATAATCTGTAATCTTTTATTTTGTCTCTGGCAAGAATGCCTCTTTAACTTTGGGCAGTGGCTGGGGGGAGGTGGTGGTAGCACCAATAGCCAATATCATCTTGCCTTTAGAAGTGTGGACTGCACATGCCATTCAGCCCACTGATGCAGAGAAATAAAAGGCTGTTCTCTTCTTTATAAGGAAAGATGAAGGAGGGCCTTGCTAATGAGGACATAGAGAATTTTTTACGGTTTCACTAAGTCATGCCATTGTGGTTT
This sequence comes from Bettongia penicillata ogilbyi, assembly GCA_023548195.1. NCBI lineage: Eukaryota > Metazoa > Chordata > Mammalia > Diprotodontia > Potoroidae > Bettongia > Bettongia penicillata. Next base: position 2,150,444 of record JAJHZJ010000589.1, read on the forward strand.
AAAGATGTTAAATATAAGTTTAGCTAAGTTGCTCAAGTGTTAGTACCCAGTGATTTCAGGTCTTGAGGACAGAGTAAAGGGGATGTTGCAAGTGTTTTCTTGAGTTTCAGTGCATGTGGTTTAGTTAGAGCATGACTCATGTCCTAGGCAGGTTTTGGAGTTCCTGGGCTCAGAAAGGGACAGAAACCTGTGAGGAGAGGGGCTTGTGTCTAAGCTGACTCCAAAACTCTGTGTTTCTATTATAATGATTTTTGGATCTTTTTCTAGGGGTAACTAATACAACCTAGAACAGATCAAGGTATAGCTAGAATGAATATTATTTCCTTCTTTTCCTTCTATTTTGCATATATTTGCATCAGGGCTCCTTTCTGGAGAGATGAAAGGAATCCATTAAAGCTTATGAAATTGCAAAGGGTATGTAAACACTAGTATAATGTCATCAGAGTGTGACATACTAGAATTAGGGTTTTGAAAGCTGAAACTTTGGGGTTAAAAAATACCGTGGAGTGAATGGTAAACTTATAGAACACATTACTCTAGGAGATCATACAGGCTGACACTATGGATACAAAATCTAGATTCTTTTATGGATAATAAATCAGAAAGTACTAGAAAAAGCATTTGAGATAAATCCTTAAACTTTTGAGGTTGAAGACATATAGAAATGACCATGTTCTCCCACAGAACATCACTTGGTAACATTATAAGAAATTGAAAACTGATGGATCAAGGACCCAACAGAGTCTCTTAGTTCTTAACATCATGAGGTTTAGAGTTGTAGGCAGTTTTGGAAATGCTCTAAGTTAATATTTAACCACCTGGGACCTCAGCTTCCTCTTCTATAAAATAAGGGTGTTGGATTAGATGATCCAAGCTCTAAATCTCTGACCCTATGATGCCTGTACTGTTAAAGAAACTAAAGACAAGGAATGTGAAGGGACTTACCCATGGTTACCCAGAATGCAAGTGGCAGAGGTGAGATTCAGATCCAGTTGTCCAGACTCCCCTCTGCTCCTTGTTTCCTGGGTTTGAGTGTCAGAAACTTTAGAGAACCTTGACCAATTATAAAACTAGTGATAAAACCAAGGAGAATGATTCCAGGTGGTATGAAGTACATTTCAGAGCATTTTGCTAATGGGGAAGGAGTGGAGGAAAAAAAAAAGACATGCATGTGATTGGTCCTAAATAAAGCTTTCTTCTTTATCCTTCCTGTTCCCACCACATAATGAAACAAGGAATTCAAGAAAAAGAAAAATCACTGTCCTTCCCCCTCCCCAATTCATCATGTTAACTATAGAATTGATCTAATTCTCAGACCACATTTATCCCTCTTGAGCAGGTCGAGTCTCTTAAGAGATGGTCTTTATTTTTAAGATTTTTCCCTGTAAGATAAGCAAGTTTAACCTCCTTTCTCTGTCTTCAATGCAATTAGATATCATTCAATTCAATTATTAAATACCTACTGTGAGGAAGGGATTATCCATATGGTCCTACAGTTTCTGCTATCAAAGAGAACTCTAATTCAGCGATGTCAGTTCTTTCTAATAATGCCATGTGGTATGAGATTTGAAAAAAAATCCTCAAAGTGAATTCAGTGTTGTTTATTTTAAATATATATATACATACATACACACACACATACATATACATATACATATATATATATATATATATATATATATATATATATATATATATATATATGGAGAGGCAGCAAGGCCCAGCTGGATGATCAGACTTATAGTTAGGACAACCTGGATTAAGGTCATGACCTTGGGAAAGTTACTTCACTTTTCAGTGAGTCAAGTGGTTCTCCAAGATTGTGAGCCACACTATTGATGTAGAGTTGTGTTAGCAGAGGGAATTTCCTCTTTAGGAGTTCCCTACACTGATCAAATCACAGGTCCAGACCAAATACACACATACACACACACACATGCATGCATGCACACACACAGAAGGACTGAAATCCACAGGATTTTTTTCTTGTTTATAATGAAAATCAGTAATTTTTACTTCATTTATCAGGAAAGCATCATATGTTTTAGATAAGAGGAATAGCTATCCTCTTGATTCATTCTTTCTACTTTCTTAGGATCCCTCATGTCAGCACTGGACAGTCGACATGCTTTGGCCCCACAAATGACTTCCAGCTGCCTGATTCCTGGGTTGATCCCTAGCTGTCTAGGTGTTCATCATTTGGAGTGTTTGGAAGTGTTAGTGGGGAGGATGTTGGCCAAGTCTTCTCTTTCCCTGTCACTCATTTCTTCAGCTAAAGGAGATGCCTCTTACAGTCTCAAGATACATAAAAAAAAACTGATAGGAATAATAAAGGATGAGATGGTGTTCTTTCTTTTCTATCACTGTTGCTCTGTATGTGTACGTATGTGTGTATGCACATGTGTGTGAAAATGTAGAGAGAAGAGAGCTGAAGAAATGATATAAATGGATAGACAGACAGACAGTACTAAACTAAGAATTCTAGGGTGATTATGGGTTGCAGGGTGGTCCATCCAGGAAGTACAACCATCTCTTTCTTTCAAATAAAGATGAAAATGGGACCATTAAGTTGTAATGATTGAAGGTAAAGTATGAAATACATATTCTGATTCTCATACTAAAAAGAAGACATGTATGTGTTTGTGTATGTGATGGAAAGGGAAGATTGGTCCATTTGTATGCAAATTTATGAATAAACAAAACCTATTTGCATAATACTCATTCTAAATTTTCTTGCTAATTAATATAACTATGATAAATCACTACAGTATACTTTAAAAATGATTCTTCCCATTACGGTAGCAGCAAAACAACTTCATGAAGATAAACGTATGCACAAAAAAAATTACACTGTAAAGTTATGTAAGTTTCTATTTTAGAATCATCTGGTTCTAATTTGCTAAATTTACTGCTTTGGAGCTGATGCCAAAGTGTTACATTTGATTTATGGAAATACTTTAGAACATTTTTCCATCATGCTATTGTACAATATATTTACTGCCCTCTTGTTATTGTTAGAAAGATTACGGACCTTTTAAAAAAATGCTAGGAGCTTGGTGATATTTTATAAAATACCATAAGATGTAATAAGAATCCTAGTAAACAATGACATTCACTTAGTGGCATTCCACTTGGTTTACCGATTTTTATTTTAATTGAACAAAGAGATCCATCTGGAAAATTAATGTTTGAAAGCCTCCACTTTGTGCCAAACCACTCACTTCTTTTCAGTTCAGACTGTATTTTTGGGGGGAAATATTTAAATAGCAACCATACCGTGATACACCGCTAACCAAAAAAAAAAAAAAAAAAGAAAGAAAGGAATGCCAGAAACCCAGACATCACCCAAAAGAGGAAGCTTACAAAATATTCCAGTAAAACTGTACCTAAAAATATCAACCATTAGTAACTTTTGGATCAATGTGACTATAAATTCCAAAATGGGTCTTACACAGGGTAAGGGACAATAAGGAGAGGAGCAGAAACCACCTTAGGTTGGGAGGGGCAATTGTGCTCCCCGCTGACCCACTTCCTAGTCTCCAGTCCTTCCTCCAATCCACCACAATCCCCAATTCCATTTTGAAGCAAACACAGGTCTGTGTTATGATCTCCAGGTGGCTGACAAGTTCTGCATGTGCTTCCAGGCTCTGGCCTATACTTCCTGGAACTAGAGCACTCTGCAGGCAACCAAGTCCTCAGGACAACAGAAATGGCCCCATGTCTTGTGGTTTGGCCAAACAAACCCACCTTGACTTTTCAAAGACGTTTATATGACTTTATGAGTGGTGTGTCACTTTTGTTTTTATGCTACATACTTTTTACTTGATTTACCAAAAATGAAAGGTTTTTAATTTTACACCCACACAAAGTAAGATGAATATTAAGGGAATTTCCCTCCCCATATAGTATTTTATTCCAGTAAAATGGGGAAATCTTTTGTTCTATTATAATTTAGATTAATCTTGCAGATAATAACAAAAAGTTACAAATACAATACCCACAATACTCACAACACTCTTCTGTTTTTAACCTGCTGTCTTTTTCAACAAGCTACATCGTTTGTCTTCTACAAATATTAGAATCTACCAAAGGAATAATAAAAGCAGTTGACATACATAGTACTTGAAGGTTTTCAGAGTGCCTGTGTGTATTAAGTTCTTTGATTGGTGACTGATTAATGAATGGCCATAGATACACAGGCAGATGGATAGTTAAAGGTGGAATAAGGAAACAACCTAAAATAGTTCCTATACTTGCAATATCTAATCTAAAGTCAGGCACTGACTTTCAAGGACCTTCGTCATCTGGCCCTAAATCTCAAATATAACTAATTTAATTTCATAACCTAACCCTAACTCTCAAATTATTTTTCTCAGTTCCCTAATGTGAACCATTTGCTCTAGCACGAACAGTTTGGTTACTGCCTATGTACCCCCAGTCTCACATACTACATTTATTTCTGCCTTCCTATTTCTATTCATTGTGATGTTCTGTGTTGAGGAAAGTGTGTATAAGAAAGCTGCAACCTTTTTGTGCAGTTATCTCTGTAGCATTTGGATTACACTGCCCAGGTAACTCTGTATCACACATATGAATTTTGATGCCCTTTGGGAAGGGATATGGAGATTCCTTAGTTAGTAATTAAGTGGAAAGGTGACTGGAGCAGAAACAATGTTCCTGATTACCTTAAAAGAACCTGGAATTGCAAGCAAGATGAATGAAGTTTGGCCAGAGCATCTGGCTAGGTCAATGTCAAATATCAAATGGTCAATGTCCAATCACTGAAAGTATGCTGGAGAGAAAGACGCTGTTCTCTTCTGGGTCATTTGAGGGCCTAAAGGATGTCATGGTGGACCTATTTAGCTATGGGATACATGAGTCAAACAGGATATTTTAGGAAGTTTGGTAACTATTCTGTCTGTGCTGGTAGAGTGCTTTTAGACGTATTTTTTTAAACTGTATTACTGATAGTTTTAAAAGTATGCCTTTGGTAAACAAATGCCCTAGATTTATGGTCTGACTTTTTCTATATAGAAAGGTTGGCGGGGGGAGGGGGGGATTGCAGAACTAAGATGGCAGAGTAGAAGGATGGACCTGCTGTAGCTCTCCCTCAAAAGCCCATAAAATACCTGTAAAAATGACTCTAAACAAATTCTAGAGCAGTGGAAGTCACAAAATGACAGAGTGAAACAGATTTCTAACCAAAACTTCTTGGAATGCTGACAGGAAGGGTGTATCGCACTGGACTCCGAGCGGAGCACAGCCCAGCATGGGCCGCCAGGCACAGACAGGACTGGAGCAGGCTTCTAGGTGCGGAATCACAGGCAGCTGCTGTGGTTTCCAGATTTTTCAACCCACAAACACCAAAGACAGCTTCAAAGGCCTTGATACTATGTGGAGTAAGGTTGTTATCCAAGGCATGACTTCAGAGCTCCACTGAAGGGAATGGACCACACTGGTTCATACCTTGGCAACTCCACTCCCTGGCTTCATAAACTTCCTAGAGAAAATATCTGTGCCCAGATATTCCCTGCCACAATCTGTCCAGGGTGTGCCCCTCTTTTCACTCCCAGTACCAATATAGTTACTTCAAGCTGCTCTCTTTAACTAAAATGTCATGATGTAATCCTAACTCAATCTTGGATCACTTCAACCATCCACTGCCATCACCTCTATACTTGTGTTGAACAAAGCTGTAGAAATGGAAAAAAATGGATATTCAATGAAATAGAGGACTTTCAAGCATTCCTGATGAAGAAACCAGAACTGAATATAAATTTTGACTTTCAAATACAAAACTCAAGAGAACCATCAAAAAGTAAACAGAGAAGGGAAATCATAAGGGACTTATTAAGATTAAACTGTTTACATTCCTACATGTGACGATGATATTTGCTACTCATAAGATCTTTCTCATCATTAGGGTAGTTAGAAAGAGTAGACAGGGGGCACAGGGGTGAGTTGAACATGAATGGATAACATCTAAAAAAATAAAATTAAGGAGTGATGGTGGAATGTACTAGAAGAAAGCAAAGGGGAGAGGAAGAATGGGGTAAATTAACTTACATAAAAGAGGGAAGAAAAAGCTTTTATACTGGAGGGGAAGCGGGGCAAGATCAGGGGGAGTGAGTGAACCTTACTCTCATCAGAATTAGCTCAAGAAGAGCATACCAAACACACTCAATTGTGTATAGAAATCTATCTTACCCTACAGGAAAGTATGAGGGGAAGGAGATAAGAGAAGTTGGGTCTTGTGATAAAAGGGAGGGCAAATTGGGGAAGCGGGTAGTCTGAAGCAAAATATTTTTGAGGAGGGACAGGGTGCAAAGGAGAGAGAAAATAGAATAAAAGGGGAGGGAATAGTGTGGAGGGAAATACAGTTATCAATAGTAACTGAAAAAAATTTGAACAAGTTTCTATGATAAAGACCTCATTTCTCAAACATATAGAGAAATGAGTCAAATGTATAAAAAATAAGTCATTCCCTAATTGATAAATGACAAAAAGATATGATCAATTTTCAGATGAAGTACTTAAAACTATATATAGGCATATGAAAAATATTCTAAAACTCACCACTGATTGAAGAAAGGCAAATTAAACAATTCTGAGGTACTATCTCATAGCTATCAGATTGGCTAATAGGTCAGAAAAGGGAAATGAGAAATTTTGGAGGGGCTGTGGGTAAAATGAGACATTAATACACAGCTAATGGAGTTGTGAACTGATTCAATCATTCTGTAGAGCAATTTGGAACTATACCCAATAAAACCATGCATACCCATTGACCTAGGAATACAACTACTAGATCTGTATCCCAAAGGAGATAAAAAACAAAAAGGGAAAGGACATACATGTACAACAATATTTATAGCAGCTCTTTTCTGGGGGCAACGAATCAGAACATGAGGGTATGCTCATCAACTGGGGAATGGCTGAATAAGTTGTGGCATGTGATTAGGATGGAATAGTATTGTACTATAAGAAATGATGAGCAGGATGCTCGCAGGGAAACCTGGAAAGGCTTGCATGGGCTGATGCAAAGTGAAATGTACTGTGTACAAAGTTACAGTGATATTGTAAGGGGATCAGCCATGAGTGACTTAGCTATTCTCAGTAATACAGCAATCCAAGAAAACTCTGAAGGACTTATGATGAAGAATGCTATCCATTCCTAGAGAAAGGAATGATGGTGTCTGAATACAGATTAAAGCATACCTATTTTTTAACTTTCTATGTTTTTCTTGAATTTTTTTCCTTGTCTATGGTTTCACAACATGATGATTATCGATATGTTTTGCATGACTAAACATGTATAACCTATATAAAATTGCTTGCCTTCTCAATGAAGGGAGGTAGAAAGGGAGGAAGGGGGAGAAATTAGAACTCAAAGTTTTACAAACAAATGTTAAAAATTTTCTTTTACATGTAACTGGAGGAAAACCACTGAACAAGGAAAAAGAAAAAGTATTACATTTTACCTTCTGAAATTATTGAATTGTTAAAGGGAGCTAAAAATGGTTTAGATCATATATCAAGAGAACCTCCAAATGTAAACATGACCAATATATAAAAGGTCACATAAATTAAAGCAGATGGAAAGATTTACATTTAGGATCTATGTGTAGGGGGAGACTTCATAACTAAACATGCAATAAAGATGGCTATACAAGATAAAATGCAAAATTCTAATTGTATAAAATAAAAATATTTTTGCACAAACAAATCTGATGTAATTAAAATTATAAAGGAAATTGGTAACAAGCAAAATATTTTTACAACAAGTTTCCCTGATAATGGTCTCATATTTAATATAACTAAGGAACTGATTCAAATTTATAAGACTAAGAGCCATTCCACAATTGATTGTTAAAAGATATGAATAATTTACAAAGGAAGAAATATAGATCATCAATAACCATATGAAAAAATGCTCCAAATAAGTAATAATTGGTAAAATGAAAATTAAAGTGATTTTTGAGGTTCTACTTCAGACCCATTAGATCAATAAATATGATAAGAGAAAAATGAAAAATGTTAGGGATGGGGTTGATGGAAAACAGGAACTGTTGGATGGTGCAGTCATTGTGGGAAGCAATTTGTCACTAAACTCTAAAAATTACTATATTGTCCACATTGATGATAATGATGATGATATCTAAGTGCTTTGTGAGTACACAAATGCCAGAGATTTTATGGAGGTAGAAATGACAAGATTTGATAACTGGTTGTATAGTTCTGGTTAGAGAAAGGGAGAAGCCAAGGATCCAAAGTTGGGACCATAGGAAATTAGAAGACTAGCTGCACCTTCAACAGAAATAGGGAAGTTAAGGAAAGGGATTTTTTTTGTTTTGTAAAAAATAATGAGCTCAGTTTTGGACATGTCTTATGAGATGTCTCTGGGACATCTAGTTTGAAATTTGCAATAGGCAATTAGTGCTGTAGCATTAAAATCCAGGGGACAGACTGGGGTTGGATCTAGAGATCTGTGAGTCATCTGCATAGAGATGATAATTAAACCCATAGGAACTGATGAGGTTACCAAGAAAGTGTGGAAGAGATGATATGATCTAAGATAGAGCCTTGGTGAACACTCATGGTTATTGAGCCTGATGAACCAGCAAAGGACACTGAGAAGAATAAATAGGTAAGAGGAGAACCATGATGTCATGAAAACCCAAAGAGGGAAGAATAAGAGGAAAAATGAACATTTGAGATGTAGCAGATAGACTGAGAAGGATGAGGACTGATAAAAGACCATCAGATCTGGCAATGATGAGATAACTTTAGAGAGAGCAGTTTTAGTTGATTGATAAAGTTGTAAACCAGATAGCAATTTCTGGAGAAGTGACTGAGAAGAAAGCAGAGGCAGTGGGTAGAAAGAGCTTTATCTAGGAGTTTAACTGAGAAAGGAAGCAGAAATATAGGATTGTTTGAGGGGCATAGAAAGATCTAGTGAAGACTTTTATGGATGGAGGGGACATGTTTGAAGGTACTTGGGAAGGAACTAGTCTATAGGAAGAGACTAGAGAGAGGATGGGGATGACGTGTAATCTACTGAAAAGACAGGAGGAGGTGGGATCAAAGGCACATTCATGTGTCTTCTATTCGGTCTTTATTCTATGTACTCAGTGATTCATCTACAATGATTTACCTGTTGTTTCTTCCAGAAATCATTCCATTTTCTGTTTCCTCACCTTTGCACCAGCTGTCCCTCCATACCTAGAAAAGTTATCCCTCTTCGTGTCTCCCTCCTAGTTTGTCTCTGAGAGATTTCTTCAAGACTCAGCTCAAATTCCAGCTTCTGTAGAGCTTTCTTAGTCCAGCGAACTGCCACTGCCTTCCCCTCTGAAATTACTTTCCTTCTGCTATGTATGTATCTTGTATGTGACTAGTGGTTTGCCTGTTGAATCCTTCATTAGAATGTGGGCTTTTCAAGGGCAGGAATTGTTTTTTGCTTTTCTATGAATCCCTAGCCTGGTATATAGTAAGCACTTAACAAATGAATGAATGAATGAATGAACAAATATTTAAATAAATAATTGACTGGTTTGGCAAGGTGAGGGCTACCTCCCTGTCTTTGACGTTTGAAGATTACTTGAGAAAATGAATATGGCATGTATGAACGCTACAGTCACATAGGGCTTTGTACAAATCTGGCTAATGGCACTACTAGCTTGCGTTTATGTGGAATTCTGAAGTTTTCAAAGCTTTTATGTATAACTATCCCAAAGTATAAAAAGGCTCATCACCAGAAGATTGATCATTAGGTGAAAGATTGGCCACTAAGTCATGGAGGATTGTGACGGATGAAAGCAGTGTCCCTGTAAAGTTGTCCAAATAGATGCTATTATTATTTATTTATTTTCCTTAGAAAGCATCCTTATGAATACCTATTACCCACCATCACAAACTTCAGCATGGACACAGTTTCTTGTGCAGATATATAGGAACAATCAAAGGCAAAAGTGGAGTGGCTCATTGAGACAAGGAATGGTTTGGGAATGACCGAGAGGGAAAGGTTATGACCAGGCAAAGAAATGAGTCCCTCTTGTTCTTTCTTGGGGTTGACAATTGTCCTTGGAGGTCAAAGTCAGTGAAAAATTGTAAAATGTTGACAAACTGCTCCTGGCTAAGAGCTCGAGCAAGCTCCAAGACAAGCAAAGTGGCAAAAGCCTAAATTTAATTTGACACACCATGAAAATGAGACAATTGCAAGCTAGCCCTGATGGAGTCTAGATCCGTCACCTCCCATTAGCTTCATTCACAGGGTGGCTTTCAGCATCTCTCCATTTTCTCAGTCTCATGAATACTATGCAAAGATATTTCTGGGAATTATTAGTTCTCAGGGGGAAGAGTAGGGATGCTAATCTCCCTGAATCACTTCCTGTTGACAGAGAATAGGTTTTTGTTGTTGCTGTAGTGGGCTTAATGACCAGGCCCCATGTGGAGGCTTCCAGTTCTACCCGAAGGGGCAGCCCTGCTTTTCCTCCTGGGTCTGCCATTCATATGGTTAGTAGCAATTACTCTTCTCAAGGTCCCAGAAAGGGTTCTGTTAGTTGATCTCAGATTTTGTCTCTGAATTTGACAATGCCTATTCTGCCCTTTGGGGAAAGTCTTTTGGAAACTCTCAGTGATCAGCAGAAGTTCATGGAGTATTTCTTATTTATCGTTCTCTGAACAGTTAATAATTCTATCCAGACTGCTGCTTTGATTCAATATTTCTTCACAAATGGCTATAGCTAGTGATCCTAGAAATGAAGTTCAAATACTTTTCACCTGTCATTCATAACAACTATTTGAGGTGCATCTTTTCATACTATTTTTCTCAGATTGCCATTTTTAAAAAAATGGAAAAGTATACCATGTGTCTATATTATAATCATACATAAAGTGCTATGTTCCTGTATATATTTATACTCATTAAGACAGTGTCTTCATGATAATAGTCCTATAAAATAGTTCCCTAAAGTCTTATTGTCCTTACATTGAGAAATGTACAGAGAAATAAAATGACTTCCTCATGGTCTCACATCTAGTAATAAATGTCAGAGCTCAGACATGGAACCCAGAGCTTTTGACTGCAAGTCCAATGGTCTTATCATCTAATTCTACTTTTTAGCGGCGAAGGGAAAGGTGTTGAGATTTGTGTTTTCATTGGTGCGAGAAATCCCAATGAGGAAACTTCCTTCCTTCAATGCTGATCGCTAAATGCACGGTGAAATGTGTGCAAGGCTTAGAATCATAGACCCTGTGTTCAGATGTTAGATCAGCTGTGTGACCATGGGCAAGTCACTTCACCCTGTTTGCCTCAGTTTCCTCATGTGTAAAAGGAGTCAGAGAAATAAATGGCAGACCACTCTAGGATCTTTGCCAAGAAAACCCCAAATGGGGTCACAAAGAGTCAGACACACTGAGAATGACACAACAACAAGATCAAAGGAAGAGTTTGGACGAGGTGACTCTTTAAGGTCCTTTCCAGCTCTTAATCTAGAAACTTAAGTTAAGTGACTTGAGCAGGGACAACAGAGCCAGTAGATGTCAGAAGCATTTCCTGAACCCAGGCTTCCCTGACTGCAAGGTTGGTACAATGATGTTTCCCTACATTCATAGAATGTTAGAACTAAAAGGAACCTCAAAGATGATTTAGTCCAACCCCCTCATTGTATAAATGAGGAACCAGAGATAGATGTGGCAACTTACCCATGTTTACCAGCTAGCTAAATGACAAAGCCCTGATTTGAACCTGCTATCTGCCTCTTAGCCAAAAGCTTTTTCCATGACATTTTGCTGTCTCATATTATTATTCTTATTATTTCGTATAAGTTAATGATATTATTATATCAAAACATCAAAGATACATTAAAGGCCTACAATTTCATGGGGGAAGTGATCCTACATTGATAAAGAATGCAATCCATTTAATGTAGAGAAATCTTAGGGACAGTTGACTGAGTCTTAGGTAAAGTGACTTAGTTAGAGTTACATAGCTAGTATGTATGGATCAGAGGCAGAATTTGAATTCACATCTTTTTTACTCTGTCTAGTATTATGTTCTCTACTCCATGCTGCCTCTTATAATATGAACTATCAAACATTAAAATTCACAATTCTACTTATATCTTTTTAAGTAAACTATATGTTTGGGGATTCATTACTTAACAAGTTTTTGTTTTTAATTTGGAATACTTAAAAGTGTCCCCAATTTAAAGCAGTGTGTTTAAGTGCAATGAGCACAGCCCTGGGATTCAGGAGATTTTAATTCATTTCTCAGTTCACATTAACTGTGTGGTTTTGGACAAAGCATCCAGCCTCCCTGGGCTTCATTGTATTGTTGTTATCCTCCTTCTGTTGTGTCTGACTCTTAGCAACCCCATCTGGGGTTTCCTTGGCAAAGATATTGGAGTGATTTGCTGTTTCCTTCTCCAGATCATTTTAGAGATGAAGAAACTGAGGCACACCTGGTGTAATGACTTCCACGGGGTCATACAGCTACTAGGTGTCTGAGACTGGATTTGAATTCAGGAAGATGAGTCTTCCTGACTCCAGGCCTGGTTCTCCATGATACTACACCACCTAGGTGCCAGGCTTCAGTTTGCTTACCTAAAAAATGATAAAATTGGACTAGATTATCTTAAGGATCCTTTCAGATAAAACAGTCTATGAATCTGCATCCACATCCATATCCAAGTCAACCTAGTAAAGACTCATATGTTACCTCACTAGTCAACATTGTCAGTCAGTCATCCCTGATTATTATACATGCTTTTTAACCTTTAAAGTCATCCTCTAGGTGATTTTGTTGTGTTTCCATTAGGTGGAGATTTTCCTGAAGTGAATAAAAGTATATGGGGTATGATGTAAGAGACTCTTTATTCTGAGTTTTGAAAGAAACCCATCATGAACATTAGGAATAAATTTCATTTATGTTAGGGGGAACTTCAAAACTGGTTATCTAGAACTATTCCTTTATATCTTCCAACTTAGAAAAAAACTAATTTTGCTTTATCTAATCAACATAAATATTAAAAACTTAAGAAGGTCAGCAATTGCCATAATCAGTCTATCAGAGCCTACCTATGTGCCAAGCACTGTGCTCAGTGCTGAGGATGTAGGGTAAAGCAAAAGACAGTCCCAGACCTTGGGTGGTTAGGGTTGTTTGTTTTTTGAGATGAAGAGGGTGAAAGAATTTGGCATTTTGGCATAATAAAAACAACACTGGCCTTAGAACTCTAAGATCCAGGTCTCAGCTCTGCTACTCACTGTCAGAATTGTTTGAAGGGCACTTGAGAAATGAATATGGCCTCTCCATGCTGCAACCATGTAATGCTTTAGTAAAAGCCTGGCTCACAGTATTACCAGCTTGCATTAGAGTACCAAGGCTTGCAAAGCACCTTCTGTATAGCTATATTAAGTATGGGAAGGCTGACTTCCTCCCTGGTCACTAACCTCCCTGGTCCTCAGTTTCCTCAATTGTAAAATGAGGTCACTAAACTAGATAAATAGTTCATTTCGGCTCAGATCCTATGAACTAGAGATGGTATGAGAGTTCATGTCTCTGGTCACCAAAGCGTTGTAGTGGTTTAGCTGCTAGATACATATTTTGAAGCTTAGATCTGTATATGAAGTCTCTAATGTATCCCTTAGCAATATGAAATAGAGCCCTCTGCTGAGATAACTGGTATTTCCTTTTCGTCATGAACTTTCATTCCCTCTGGAAGCCAGGAATATAGATGAATGTTAAAAATGAAAAACAAGGGGGTGGGGGAGAGGGGGTTTTACGAGATACAGAGGGCTGCATGGAGGTGCTGGGTGAGAAACTGGGAGAATTTTCACTATTACATGTCAGCTGATTCACCTTTAATATTTAGGGAAGTAAACTATTCATCTTCATAAAATTCTCTCCACCTGCTTGAGTCTGCAAAATCTGTCAGTTTTTTCATCTAAGAGTACAAGTGGTGCCTTGAGGAAAACATTCACACACACACACACACACACACACACACATACACACGCGCACACACACACACACACACACACACACACACACACACACACACACACACACACACACACACACACACACACACACACACCACTCTCCCCTTCCCCCCCATGATTCACTGCAAATTGGCGTTGAAGACCCTGGAACTTGCCGCTGACCTTTTCCCAGGCCTTTTGAAAGCACAGTTCTGCTTCAGAGTACAGGCAGAGGTCATGTAGGAAGCTGCTGGAAAGCAGGGATCTCAGTTACATATTCCTTATAGCTCCTTAATTATATTCCAGCTTGTGTGCATTGTAAAAGATTGTCATCCAGATGAATAAAGCAGAAAATAATGAATAGAAAGGAATCCTTGCCTCACTTTAGTTGCTTTCCTAGAGAAACCCCGTCTCTCCAACTGAGGTCATGATTTTACTTGCAATTTGGTGTAGCCTGGGGTCACTTTTCCTTAAATAAAAATAACAGATTAAAGGAAGGGCTAGTCATTAATGCCGATAAGATAAAAAAAAATTCTAAACTTTTCCAAAGAAACTAATCGTTAGAAAACTAGACTCGAGCTAAGTGTGGGTATACCCGCTATTATGCCGTAGGAAGAGAATTTTTCCTCAGAGCTCTTCAAAGAACATTGGACAAAGGATCAGAAAACCTGGGTTTTATTCTGAGTTCCAGGCTTTATTTTGCTTATTTATAAAACAGGGAGGATGCTTGCCTCCTAATGTTGTTGTGAAGAATGTGTATGAGAATATTTTATTAACTAAGTTTAACTGACATTTGCGTGTTGTTGAGGCATTTTCCAGTCATTTATGACTCTTCATGACCCTATTTACAATTTTCTGGGCAAATATACTGGGGTAGTTTGTCATTTCCTTCTCCTCATTTTACAGATGAGAGAACTGAGGCAAACAGGGTTAAAGTGATACACCCAGGGTCACAACACAGCTAGTTAAGTGTCTGAGACTGGATTTGAACTCAAGAAGATAAGTCATCCTGAGTCCAAGTCTGGCACTCTAGCCACTATGCCACCTAGCTGCCCCATTGTTATTGTTAGGTAATAATAATAGAGGTTTTAGATGTAGAAAAGAGCTGACTCACAAGGAAGTGTGCCTATATTCTTTCAGTAATATCTAAAAATGAAGATAGTCACATTCAAATGAATCAAACTCTCTTCAGGGATAGATTAAGTACAAGTGGATGGTTCCCTCTTATTTAGGCTAAGACTGAAATTACCTAACTAGTTAATTTCAGCACCAAGTAGGGTCTCCAGTCATCAGGGTGTTATGGAATGCTCAAAAGTTTATCAGGACGAAATTAATTTTAATTCATTCGAATTAACAAATTACTCTCTTTGAGAAAATAATTGGAAGGTGCCGGACATGGCATGAACCGAATATCATAAAAAAAAGAAATTGGTTATATTTTTACAGACAGGAAAAGACTCATTATTGGTGTAGGGATAATTCTTATATCAGCCATATGTGTAGAGCTAGACTTGAGACCCGGGAAAGACCTTAGCTCAAAAAGGCCAGGGCCTTCCAACTTCATCCTGAGACATCTCCAGGCATTTTGATCTGTATCTCACCACTGGATGCAGATGGAGGAGAGAGTGAGGCTGGTGACTTTGCACAGCCCTGCCTCACTTAAATCCAATCCACCTGCAAGCCAAGACATACCCTCCTGATGTCATTGGTCTTCTCTGAGAGTAAAGGACAGACAACAACAGGTAGACAATCAACTTACCAGAGCAAAGATACAAATTTTTGTGTCAAGCTAGAACAAAGAATAAAAGTGAGAAAAATGTGTTTTGAAGTTTGAACAAAATAAACCTCATTATGTAAACATGTTGTTCATAGGATTATGTATTGAGAGTTGAGAGGGACCTTAGAGATTATCTAGCTTAACACTGCTGTTTTACAGAGAAGGAAATTGAGGCTGAGAGAGTGACTTGCTTAAGTTCACACCGGTACAGTTCTTTAGCCCAGACCCAAAGCTATACTATCCTATACTATCCTTGTGATGAAAAATTGGAAATGAACAAAAAAAATGACATAAACATCTATTATAATAATTCTCCATAGGAGTTCAATCAACATAAGTTAAATGTCAGCCAACTGTAATTTCATATAGGAGTTCAGCCAACATAACTGTAAGCCAATTTTAATTTCATATAGGAGTTCAGTCATTGTAAGTCTTAACAAGGAGATAAAAACCTAAGAAACAAACACTTTAGTATGCAAACATTTGACTTATTTGCCAAAAGGAGAGAGGGCAGCCAAGGGTAACACAGGACTAGAATATAAATTTTTCTGTAAAATCTCATGGAAGTGGATGGTGGAAGATTATGAATAGTATCATCTCATAAAGTAGAGAGAAGCAGGCAAGAGTAAAACCGATAGGAATAAAACTTGACAAGAGACCCAATGAAGCAAAGTTATCCCAAGGCTGTTTAAGGATGAAGTTGGTAAAAGAACAACGAGATAAATGATGGAAAAGAACTACAAAGATTTTTTTTATAATACAACTTCTCACCATCAAAGAAAGTAGAGATACAATGCTTGGATTCCAATTGAAGAGACTTGGATATGCTTATAAGAGTAATGGCACTAAAGAGGAAAAGATGAGAAAAACATCTGGATTAGACTATACATATACAAATATATATATATTTTATATACATACACACATATACACACATATGTATACATACATGCAAACATATGCGTACATATATACATATATAGACACATACATATATATTCATATATATAAGTAGGTCTACGGTAGGTTTAGCACTACTATGAGGACATTTAGGGATCTATTTGCTAGGAATCTGAAAGAGAGGAATACACCAAAAGTATATGTTTGTGTTTGTGTGTGTGTGGCAGGGGTAGGGTGGGGTGGGGAGAATTCCTTCTTTAGACAATGTATACTTCAAAAGAAGTAGGCAACAGAACATCCCAAACCACCTCACATACCTTAAATATATTACTACTTTTCTATCTATTTAAGACTTTATGACAATCATTTACATGGACAATAAAGGCATCCTAGATGAAAGTATTAGTAGGGAACCAGAAGATTTTTGCAAACAGTATTCTGCAATAGACCACATCTTTGCCTGATATCATACAGTTGATAAAAGAGCAAAAATGTCATGAAAAACTTTCTTTAATGAGGTATCTCCTACGTAGACATAAAAATTTTATAAGGTGACTTGAAAAATATCACGAGAGAAATTTGTTTGACTGCTTTCTAATCATTAATATGAGGTGAGGCTTACATTTGGCAAGATTGGCTTGCCAAATGTATTTGCTATTTTCATGGTGGAGATCCAGAATCCAAATTGCAGAGATGTTTTCTATAGATGGTGAGGTCCTCCAGATGTTTTTCTTTGTGAATGACCTGGTACTGATTGCATTAAGCCCTGGAGCACTACAGAGCCTTTCCAATGAGATTCATGAATGAATGAGTGAATGAAATAGTATTTATTGTTTACTCAGTGCTAAAAACTGCACTAAGGACTGGGGATAATAAAGAAAGAAAGAAACAGATGAAGCAAGTGTAGCAGTCCTTCCAGCAAAGGTTTGGACTGATGACTTGGGAGGGGTGTCTAAGTTTCTAAAGACCATGGGAGATGTATTTTTCCCAGGTGGGGAAGAGAAGAAGCTATTATGTGTTCAGAAGCCATTGTGTGTTCAGAAGCTATTGTGTGTTCAGGTGGACAGAGTTTCTGATTCAGAGGAGTTTTAAAATGGAGCTTTCTTTTGGGAAAGAAGGGGAGAAAACATATGGGGAGAGGGGAAGTGGTGGGCTTTCCCTCTCTCTCTACTCCCTTCTTCACTCATGCAGCAGTAGCATAGCTGTGGCCTCATTATCCTTGAGGAAGATAGAGAGGCCAAAACTAAAGAGGCAAACAGAAAGGCATGATTATATTTGTGACTAAAGCACTGGTGGAAAAAAAAAACAGACACAGAGAGGAACTGGACATCTTTATGCCTGGAACTGCCTGATTTGAGCTATCCAAAGTGCAACAGAGCTAGGTAGTGTTAAGAATCTCCCCGTTCTAGGCACCAGGACATCAGTACTTCTTACTACGTGTTCCCTATTCATGGTATATCCTTAAAGGAGGATTGAGTCATCCTAGAGGACAATCAGACATCAGACAAATGACCTGGGGGATAACAGGTATGTTTCACATTTTTTCATGCTTCCCAGGCACCTTGAGGTCTGTTGCTCTTGAAAATTCTGTTATCTTAGTATCATAGACATTTGCATGACCTCCTTCATGAAGATAACCCCACTTAGAAAGGAGAATGGTTTGGACCAGAAGGAAAGGATTAGACAAGAATATTAGGCAGCAATCATTCTATCTTATGTCAATCAACAAGTGTTTTTTAAATGTCTACAGAGTTCCAGGCACTATGCTGGGAATTGGGGGTATGAAGACAAAAATAAATCAGTATTTCAAAGAGTTAATATTTTAATCAGGGTAAATGGGAGTGGGGAATATGTAGCCATATAATTTAGTATAAATAAAATCCTATAAGAGCTCAGAGAAGGAAAAGGGCCCCTCCAGTTGTGGAGTGTGTATGTGTCACATAGAATTGGAAGCCTTAGAAATCATCTCGTTCAGCCTCCCCATCTTACAGATTGGAAAATTGGGCCCAGTGACTTGCTCTTGATCTTGCAGGGGTCACAGTAGGTATAACAGGTAGTATTTGAGCCTAAGTCCTCTGAAACAAGAGCCACTGCTTTTTTCATTGAATAGAGCAGTAGCCAAGCCCGGTCTTCTGACTCCAAATCCAGGGTGCTTTTCACTGCACCACAGGGTCAAAGATGGCAACATGAAGGAGGTGATATTACTAGGTAGATGAATAGGGTTTCAACAGGCATTGATGAGGGTAGACCATTCAGGCAGTAAGGAATGGGGAGGCCAAAGGAGGTGGAAGAGTACAGAAGGAGAATAGGCAAATGAAGAGCTGTCCAGTCCCTCTGGAACACAGAATGAAGGAAGCAAAAGGATGTGAGTGAGACTGGAAAGGGAGGTAGGAGGCATCTTGAAGAGGGCCTTCAATGCCTGGGAAGCTCTGACAACAGAATTTTGAGCATATGCTAGTGAGTAGGAGGCATTTTTCAGAGCTCTTCCTCGCCCACGTAGGTACCTACACTTTTTAATAAGGGTACCCCTCCTCTACAGCCAGAAAATAGCAGAACATTGCCACAGGCAGGTCTTCAGACTTGACTGAACTTCAGAAGTGTGAATTTTATTTCCTGAGCTCTGCTTACAAGTGAGTTTCCCTTCATTTCACAGCAGCCTAGCTCCCTAGCCTACCAAGAATTTGAAGGGAAGTGGGTTTGTGGGCTGTAACATTAAAACAAATTAGTTTCAACTCACTCACTTATTAATCTCACAAGGGTTTTTTCCCCCCTCTCCCCCTTGCCTTTTCTGGCTTCTGAACCTTACTGAACTACCTTTGACACATCTAGAGGTTGTTGGTCTCCCAGTTCCCTAAGGGCAGCTTTAGGATGCCTTCCCTGGCGCTGCTCTTAGAAGGAATACAGGCTGCCAAAGATTAAAGCAATTAAGCTATCTGAAGGGATAATGTTCACTGAACTGGAGTGTATGAAGTCATAAATAGTTTTCATGGGTGATTATGTCTGAAAGCAAAGCATAGGTATCTAGTTGTGAGAAAGGTTATTTATGGTCTCCTAGGAACCTGACAGGGTGCATATCATTCCCCTGATTAAAAAAAAATGCTGAAAGAGATGCAAAATGAAACCAGAGGGAGAAGGTCCACTTCTCTCTCTGTGCCCTAGGGGTTACAAAGGTGGAGTGGGGAGGCACACTTTGGGGGTGTGGCGTTAGTGTTTGCCTGGGGGCGGTGCTGAGGAGTGCTGTGTGTGAAGGGGAGTGGGCCCAGCTGCTGCGTGTGCACTTGGGCAGAGGTGAAGGCTCTGGCCACCATGTGGACAGGAGCACGTAGGTGGCCTCTGGTGCCCTGCTGTATGAGGTATACCTGTAACCCTTCACCCGGTGAATCCTGGCATGATAAAGCAGTCATGCAAGGAGGAAGCTTCTAGCAACCTGAGAACTCTCACCTGCTGTCTCTGTCAATACTAACAAGTAGGCAGAAGTTCAGAGAACTAGCTGTCAAGGCCAAATTGTTATTCCAGAGTGGAGGGCAAACTTGGATTCCTATTCCAGGTGATCCTGCCTGTGGAAGTATTCACCTCTTTGCTCCACTGCCAACCTCAGCAGGCATAAGGGAGATGAGTAGAAGCAGGTGTCCCCAAATGACAGAATGAAAATATGACAGAGCATCAATATAAAACAGAGCAATATTATTTGCATTCAGATACATTGAGGGGTCAGTCAGTCAATCAACTTTTATTAGGTACTTACTATGTACCAGGTACTGTGCTAAGCTCTGGCTGCATGGTTATAAAAAGAACAGTAAAAAAAATTCCTGCTCTCAGAAACAATAGCTAAACAAGCTATGTATAGGCTAGATGGGACATAGTAAACAGAGAGAAGTAATTAGAAATAAGGGAGGAATCAGAAAGGGCTTCCTGTAGAAAGCAGGTCTTTAGCTGGGACTTGCCGGATGTGAAAGTCATGGAAGCCAGGAGGTAGAGATGGTGAGGGTAAGGCCACCAGGCATGGGTGACAGACTGTGAAACTGGTGTTTTTTGTGTCTTGTGAGACCAGTGTCACTGGATTGCAGCATATGGAGGTGTAAGGTGGAAGAAGGCTGGAAAAGGCTTCGAAAGCCAAATATTTGATCTTACAGACCATAGGGACTCACTGGCGTTGACTGAGTGGCGTACTAAGGCAGTGACATGATCAGAAATGTGCTTTAGGAAGATCACTCCTGTGGCTAAACTTGAAATGGATAGGGCGTAGGGAGAGGTTTAGGGCAGGCAGACCAGACCAGCATCTGTCAAAGCATAATAATTACATGCCAAAAAATTCAGATGGTTTAGAATTTAGTCTAGAAGGCAAGACTTAGTATAGATTTGGAAGTGGAAAGAAAATGGAAATTTCTTTTATCTATTTTTACAGATGAGAAAACTGAGGCCCTGAAAGGATAGAAGATTTACTCTAGGACTTGAAACTAGGTCTTTTGACTCTAAAACTAGTATTCTTTCCTTTTTCTCTCTTATTAGTATTTTTTAAAGGGTGGCTTAGGGGATAGCTCACTGTCAGGAGTCAGGACAAATCAGACCTTAAACAGTTACTGGCTGTGAGACTCTGTGCAAATCACTTAACCACTGTTTGCCTTAATCCATTGGAGAAGGAAATGGCAAACCATTTTTCTTTGCCAAGAAAACCCCATGGACAGTATTGGCATGCTATGGTCTGTGGCATCACAAAAAAAATGGACAAAACAATAACAACAGATTCTACTTACTTATTAGTCACCATCTATACATTATTTTTAGATCTGACTTGCAATTTCATTGGTATAGGGAATTTGAGATGAGGAAACTTCCTATACCAAAGCATTTATTAATCTCCAGCTATATAACAGGCACCATGCTAGATGGAAAAGTGGATACTGGACTTGGAGTCAGGAAGACCAGAATTCAAACCCTACTTTAAACATTTAGCTGCATGACCCTTGTCAAATCACTTGATTTTTCTCAGCCTCGGTTTCCTCATCTGTAAAATGAGAAAAATAGTAGTGCTTACGTCACAGAGTTGTGAGCATGAAAGGAGATGACATACGTAAAATTCTTTACATGCCTTAAAGTGCTATTTGATACTTTAGTGTTGGGGCAGCTGGGTGCCTCAGTAGATAGAACACTGGACTTGGAATCAGGAAATCACTTACCCCTGTTTGCCTCAGTTTCCTCATCTATAAAATGAGCTGAAGAAGGAAAACTTCCACTCTAGCATCTTTGCCAGGAAAACCTCAAATGGGGTCACAAAGAGTCAGACGCAACTTAAAGACATCAACAGAAGTACTTTAATGCTAGCTATTATTATTAGAGATACAAAGGTCAAAATAAGAAAAATCCCTGCCCTCCAGGAACTTACACTCAATGGAGGAAGACAACATGTATATACATAAGAGTACTGAAGACATATCAGAAACATTATATTTTTATCTGGAAAGGTATTGGATTCGTAGGTCATAGAGAACTAGAAAGAACCTTATAGGTCTTCTAGCCAGTCATAGAATACCTGTGGGCATTGAGAGATTAAGTGACTTGTCTAGGGTCATCTAGCTTGTGAGTGTCAGAAGTTGCACCTGGGTTTAGTCTCTCTGACTTTCAGGTCAGCTCTCTATGTGGTAGGCCATATTGTCTTTTATACTTCATGGTCATATAATTTAAATCATGGGTCTTGTATTTATTTTCATATGCTTATTTTTGTTTCTACTTATATGAGAATATGTTGTCTCCTCCAGAGGGACTCTAAGCACCTTGGGCAGAAAATTTCTCTGTTGCCTTTGTATCTCCAATGCCTAGTACAGTGTCTGGTACCTAATTAGCACTTAATAAATGTTCCTTGGCTGATTCAAGTAATCTTCCACTAAATAGCATGATAATACTTTTTATTTTTATATCACATCATTTCCTTCCGCTTCTTCTATCTTGTGAGCCTTCCCTGTTATCAAGAGTAAAACAGAAAAAGACAAGCAGTATTTTTCACAAGAGATGTTTTCAAAAAATTCTTCCTCATTCAAAGAACAATTCCTCCAAACAAGTCAGATGTCCATGGAGTCAGACATGCTGACTCTCCTTCCCTGTCTAAAGGTTAAGGTTAAAAGTTAGCCACAAAGTTAATTGGATTGTAAATATGAACTGCTTTTTGGATCATTCTATTTCCTGGGTCACTGAACGGCTAGAGATGGAGAGGAAAGTTTTCCTTGGTGGCAAACACTTTACCTTCAGAACAGCTTTAAAATTGTTTGGATCAAAGAGGTCATTTAGATGTCTGTTTTGAACATAGCATTGATCTCTTTGAATATTAGTATTTTCAGGATTTAGAATTAACATGATATAAGGAGAAAAGCACTGAACTTGGAGTAAAGAGACCTAGGTTAAATCTAACTCTGCTATTTAATGACTGAGGGATAGTTGGGTAAGCATTAAACCTTTATGGATTGCAAATTGGTGCTAAATGTGAGTTTTTTTGTACTGAATTAAAACGGTTTCACATTTCTGGAAGAAAAATACCCTTAGACTCTTTAAGGCAGGCTGTTCCCAGGAGCTAGAGCCAAGGCTGGAGATGAGAGAGGAAAGGAGGACACAGAACAAAATGGTTCTCTGTGTGCTGATGGAAGTGAAGAGAAAGCATGGCAGCTGGGTAGGGCCATAGCTGCAATTTTAATACGCAGGGCAAATGGCACCAGGAAGATTGGGAGATGGAGAAAGAAGTCTGAGCTGGGATGGAAGGACTGCCTACTGCTTGGGGGATGGGGTGGGGAAATGAGGTAGGGTTGGGATTAGAATATAGGTCTCTAATTATATAACAGGTCTTGTGTTAAATGCTACAGTGAATGCTGAACTTAGGATCAGGAAGACCCGATCAGGAGTATATCTGTATTGGGGAGAAAGTATGCCCCAGGTTCCAGTGTCTCTGCCCAGAGAGGCCCCAAGACTGGCTCTAAGGCTGAGAATATCTTCTCTCCCGTTTCTCCACACTTCTGCAAACCTAACCCTAAATGATCCCTAGATTAAGATTTACAGGTTTATAGATTTTAGAACCAGAAGAACCTCAGCCTCTGGGAAATAGGTGCTGGAGAATTTCTGGAGAGTGTCCATGGTAGCAGTATGAGAAGGAGAAAAGAAAAAAGGGAAATCCCAAGACATGGCACAAAAAAATGAGAGTTCCTATGACCATCAGCTTCATATGAAGACTTGTGAAGGTCTGGTTTACATGCATAATAAGAATGAATAATGAATATTCATAGAGCACTTTAAGGTTTACAAAGGGCTTTAAACATATTTCATTTGATCCTCATCAGGTTGATACTACAGGTATTTTCACCATTTTAAAGACGAGGAATATGAGACTCAGAGATTAGGAGATTTGTCCATGGTCACATGGACATCTTCAGCCTACCTTCCACCACCTTACTTTGCCTTTGTCTGGATATGGGCATCTTTTAGAACCATCTGAAGCATTTCCTAGTTTGTTCTGTGGTGTGACTTGACCAGAGCCCTATCACTTTTGATCTAATGCATGTTAGAGGAGGAGTCAATTCTAAGTTTCTCCTGAATTCAAGTCCAACACACTTTTCATTACAACACAATGTCTCCCATAGAGGATCTTAGATTTAGAGCTAAAAAAGGGGAATTACAGACCATTCAATGCAACCTCTTCATTTGACATACTACACTTGTTCACATGCTACATTCCAGCCAAACTAAACTGCCCTACATGCTTTTCCTTATACACAATAGCTATTCTCCTATCTCTCTGCTTTTGTACCAGTTGTGACCCTTGTTTGGAATGTATACCGTATTTACTTCTTTCTCCCTCTTAGAATCCCAAGTTTCCTTTAAAACTTAGCTCAAGCACCACCTCCTAAGTGAAGACTGTCCTCATCCTCTCCCTCCCTTGAATTACCTTGTATTTACTTTGTGTATGCAGTGGAGGTTGGATTGGATTCGATACAGGAAATATGTATGAGGATAAGCTTTGGGAGAGAGACAATCCCACCGGAGCCTGTGCTGAGCTCCCTTGGCAACTTCTGGGATACCAGAGACTATAGTCCAATCCAACCCCTACTACACACACACACACACACACACACACACACACACACTATCATTAAGTTTCACCCTCTCCATTTATTTCCCCCAGTCCCACCAATGTAATGTAAATATTTAGAGGTAAGAGACCATTTCATTTTTTTATTTGGAACCCTAGTACCTAGCCCAGTTCCAGGCACATTCTTTTTTGTAAACAAGTATTTGTTGAATGAATGCATGCATGAGGTAATGAAATTTCAGAAAGGGAAAGTGTCTTGCCTAAAGTCACAAAGTAAAAGCAAATACGGGATTTGAACTCAGGTCTTCCAATTTTAGGTTCTGCTTCATCATGCTTGGTGTACTGGTATTATACTAGTAAGGGCTCTGAAAATGATAGGGCTCTGGTCAAGTCACACGACAGAACAAACTAGGAAATGCTTCAGATGGTTCTAAAAGATGCCCATATCCGGACAAAGGCAAACTAAGATGGTGAAAGGTAGGCTGAAGTCCCCTGGAAAGTCATTTCATAGATGCCTTACAATAATTTTGTATCTTGAAAGAAAGGAGATCTTTAGTGAGCAAATCCAGTAGTAACAATAATGCTGACAGCAATATTAATAATAGGCAAAGTTTCTTAACTTACTCTTTTCATTAGTTGGATCCTGATTCCAATGAGCTGTCTTTCATTGATACATCTTCCCCCTGCCAGCTTCAACACACACATGCTCCCTCATCACACAACTGATTAAGTTTTATCACAGTCATTGAATTTTTCAAACTACAAGGAGCCTTGCAAATCACGTCATCCAAACTTCACATTTTACAAATTAGGAAACAAATTGCCCGAGGTCACAGAGCTAGTGTTAGAGCTAGGACTGGAACCTAAATCATCTAGGGTGACAGTAAAGTGATGGTTGATCTAGGAGATCATAGGATAATAGTGTTTTGCTACAGGATCCTAGAGTCTTCTGCTACAATTTAAAAATGTTAAGTTTGAAATTGTGTGGCATAAGAGAGTACCATATTAGAGGAGGCTCAGTGGTTAGAGCACCATGCCTGGGGTCACAGGAAGACCTGAGCACAAATCTGACCTCAGACACTTACCAACTGTGTGGTCCTAGACAAGTTACTTAATCCTATTTGCCTCAGTTTCCTTATCTGAAAAATGAACTGGAGAAGGAAATGGCAAATCACTCCGGGATCTGCCAAGAAAACCCTAAATAGAGTCATGGAGAGTCAGACATCACTGAAAAAATGACTAAAAAACTTAGCATTAGATTGGTTTAGATCCCGTATCAGATATTTATTTAGATCTGTGACCCAGGGCAAGTCATTGAATATCTTCTAGCTCTGTAAAGTGGACATTAATAGCAGTAGTAGCATTTTCCTCCCGTAGTTGTTCTAAGACTCACATGAGACAATGCTTACAAAGTGCTTTGTCAAGCTGAAAGATCAATTCAAATTCCTTTTGACTTTGGAGAGTCTGTGGAGACCCCTGCCATTGCCACACACATCCAGTGCCAGATGCCCCAACTTAGCCTTATTTTGAAGTTTCTGTTGTTTTCTAATGGCAGACTGGAAATCCTGACTCTTCTAGAGTAGTCTTTGGAAATTTGTTGTCAAAAGTAGTCTCCAAGTGGAATTACGTGAGTTTAGAAAGGTTCTTGCTTTGAAGACAGCCGCACAGGTTTTCTTTGGTGTGCAATGACAGATGTACTGGTTCAGTCCCTGTTTGCTTGGTGGGAGGTGGGGGGGAGGGCAGGGTAAGATTGACTGAAAATTGTCAGGCAGACTCCAAGAATGAGTAAGCTATTATCTTTAGGGAATCTTGCTTAAAGGGTTCCTCAGCTTTCATGAGGTCCTAATTGTTGTATGATGCAGGACATATACTTTCTTATGGTCTAGCAACATTAGTAGTATTTATATGGCACTTTAAGCAAAGTACTGTACAAATATCATCTTACTTGATCCTTGCAAGGACCCTGTGAGGTAGGTGCTATTATTATCCCCACTTTACAGATGAGAAAACTGAGGCTATAAGAGATAAAGTGATTTGCCCAGAGTCACATAACTAGTAAGTATCTGAGGTAGGATTTGAAGTAATCCTAGAGGATTATTTGTAACTGTCCCTACCCCTATCACGGCACATTCCGGGGGAAGGGGGCCAGTCTCCCTACCCTCTGATGGGTGCAAATAACACACTCTCCTAACATAGAAGTGAGAAATCACTCTATTTGCCTGCTTTCCTGATTCTCTGCTTGAACCTGGCTTGCATGGAGTTGGAGTAGCAGGAGCTAATGAAGGAAAAAGACTGATTTAAACTTGAACATTTAACAGAAGTTAAGGTTCTCAGAGTAAAATGTTTCCCTTCCTACCTCTGGGAAAACTGAACTTGAAAGGCCTAAAGGGGACACAATACTAATGTATTAAAGATTTATTTAATACTAATACATAATACTAATACTAATACACAATACTAATTTATTTAAAAAAAAAGATGCAGTGGATAAAGCACTGGGCCTGGAGTCAGGAGGACCTGAGTTCAGATCTAGCCTTAGACACTTCCCTGGGAAAGTCACTTAACCCCCCTTTTACCTC
This sequence comes from Bettongia penicillata ogilbyi, assembly GCA_023548195.1. Lineage (NCBI taxonomy): Eukaryota > Metazoa > Chordata > Mammalia > Diprotodontia > Potoroidae > Bettongia > Bettongia penicillata. The sequence goes on from JAJHZJ010000589.1 coordinate 2,177,748, forward strand.
AGTTTCCTCATCTGTAAAATGAGATGGAGAAGGAAATAGCAAGCCACTTCAGTACCTCTGCCAAGAAGACCCCAAATGGGGTCATGGAGAATCAACACTGCTGAAACAACTCGACAAAATTAAAGCATTGGGGGAATATAACTGTGGGCAGAGATTGTAGAATCAAGAGAGGGATAGTCGGGATCACGCCAAGTATCTTACAGTTCAGCATACAAAGTTATAAATGAAAGTATCAACTCTGAGCCAGACTGAGATTCTCCATCATCCAATAGGAATTTTCCGACATAAAAGTTATTCTTCCTCCATTTTCACTCCCCCAGGCCAGACCCCATGGTATTATTCTTAAAGATAAGCTTCTAGAGTTTTGCGTTCTCTAGTAGGGAGCTTGGAATAGTGAAGAAAGAAGTGTTAACACATATAGGCCCTCCATAAAAGCCAGGCAGGGCCTGGGGTGACACTGGGTCCTTGGAGGTTTTGCCAATGGAGTACCAGTTTTGGCATGTCTTGTCAAGCTGGAAGAGCTTCAAGGAGATTCCCTGGGTCTCCTTCAAAGTTCAGCACCAACATCCCTCCTACATGAGGCCTCTCCTCATCTTCCTAGTTGCCAGCACTTTCTCTGCTTCCCTGCAATGACCTTTCGCTTACTATTTATACAGTTTTTCTCTACTTTTACATATATATGTTGTTTCCCCACGATGGCAGAGACTGTGGCATTGATGCATTTGTATCTTCATTGTCCATCACAGTGTCTGGAATGGAATAAATAAAATAATTGCTTATTGGTTGATTGAAATATGGGTTTGTGCATGTGCTATCTATTTTCGGCCTGAGGTATAGCCTAGCTAAATTCAGAGGGGTTTGTTACCAGAATCTCGGCCATGAAATGATAACATTTTTTGGTCATGGTACAAGTGTGGTAAAGTGGAAAAGGCTTATTGTGTATAGAGTCAGAAGTTTTTGTTGTTCAGTGATTTAAGTCGAGTCTGACTCTCTGTAATCCCATTTGAGGTTTTCATGGCAGAGGTATGGAAGTGGTTTGCCATTTCTTTCTCCATTTCATTTTACAGATGAGGAAACTGAGGCAATCAAGGCTCAGTGACTTGTCACACAGCTAGTAAGTGTCTGAGGTCAGATTTGAATTCAGGAAGATGAGTCTTCCTGATTTTAGGCCCAGCACTCTATCTGCTGTGTCACTTGACTGCAAATTCCCTCTCTGTCACTGTATAATCTTGGTGTAATCACTTAAACTCTATGGACCTCAGTCCATAGTTACTATATGTTACTATAATAAGCTAGTATTATATGGCACTCAAAGGTTCAAACCACCTTATATATGTCATCTCCCAATACCCCTGGATGGCAAATGTTAATGGTATCCCCATTTTACAGATGAGGAAACTGAGACTGAGGCAGGTAAAATGACTTACCCACAGTCACGCAGCTAAGGAAATGTCTGAGGCAAAATCTGAACTTGAGTCTTCCTAACTCTAAGTCTAGCGTTATATTCACCCAGCTGCAAAATTATGAGTCTAGACTGGATGACCTTTGAGGACCCTTCTAGATCCAAAGCAATGATCCTATAACTTAAAGCATGAAGAGAGACCCCATATCATTGAAATCACAGATCTTTTGAACCCTGAAGAAAGTCCTCTGATATGTAATCATTTTTTTAAAATTTGTGTTGTCACCTTCAATAGTATCTATTATTGAAAAACTCACATCTGTATTCACTGTATGGTTACAAAGAGCTTTATATGAATTATTCCATTTCACCCCTATAAAACATCATAAAATAAATAGTGGGAATATTAACATCTCTATTTTCTATAAGGGTAAACTGAGGGGCTAAGAGGATGTCACATGGCCCAGATTACAGAGCTAGTAAGCGGCCACTCTAGCACTGGAATCCAGTTCTTTAGATACACTCAGAAAACAGGCTTTGCCTATGATCAGGTAGTGTTTCAATATTTTATTCAAATAGCATTTTTATGTGTCTGTCATTCTGTCAATAAAAATGTGATTGATTTATTTTCTTTTGGGTGTAGATTTTGTGATTAAAAAACTTCATAGTATAGGAGTCTAGAATGCATGATTAATAGTGTATACTAGATATTAAAAATCCAGACAGACTGAGGGCAAAATGCCTTTCATGTAGACTCTCTCCTCACCAACCGCGGCTGTTACTTTACTTACTTAGTGACTTACTGGTTCAGCCTCCTTTGCCAGTCAATGCTTCATTAGATTAGGGAGTAGTGGGGAAAAAACCCCCTCACAGGATTGATAGTATCAAATTCTCTGAGTGTGTAATCTGTCTGGCACATTTACAACCCTCCCAATCTGCAAAAAGAATTGCTAGACTTAGCTGCATCAAGTCTAAAAGTCTGAGGGAGGGTCAACAGAGAGAGCAGCCTTTGGCTGGAGAACTGGGTGCAGTTGTATTTTTTACCCTCACCTTGGCAAAGGTCTTTTAAAGGCCTATGACCCTATGACACGCTATCTTCATGCTTGGAAAACCATATTGGGTGACTAATTTTACTTTCATATTTCGTGTTCTGGGCGTTCCACATTATGGAGTCATAAAAGTGATTGTGTTGGGAGGTTTTGTGTCTCAGGTCACACACACAGATGGGTGTCTATTGTTGCCTGAGACTTTAAATTTTTTTTAAAGGAAGAAAGATCCTTCTTGTCAAACAATTCCAGGGCCTTATCACATTCACAGGCAGGAAATTCTTTGTTACGTCTAACGCCACATCCAGGGTTAGTCATGGCATGAGAGCATCATAGATTCAGAGCTAAAAAGGACTTTGCAGGCTACTGAGTGCAGTCTGATCATTTTTCAGTTAAGGAAACTGAGGATGAGAGAGTGGTTAAGTGAATTGATTAGATTTTACTAGTTAGTAAATGACTGTGGTGGAGCACTAAACAGTGTTCTTCTTTACTCCAAGTTTTTTTTCCTTTTCACTCTCCATACTGTTATAAGACTTGAAGCTACTTAGTAGCTCCTTAGGCTACTGTTTGTTCATCTATAATATGGGTACCTAGTAAACCAAGGGCAGATGAGGTTTTCAATGACATTCTTGACTGAGCTTTTCACTGGTTTTGATACCTTCATCCTTACCTCATAGGATTATTGTGAGGAAAATATTTTTAAACTGCAAAGTGCTATATAAATGTGGATTATCATGAGCTCCAACCACTCACTGACTATTTATACCAAACATGACAATTTTTCTTTTAGCAGGCCTTCACAAATACTGTGGAACCCCTTAGCCTTCCTTCTTGTAGACTAATCTCAGGGTTAGTTTTTTCCTTTTTAAACTTTTCCTTACAAGTTTACAGATTCTATTAGAAAATTTTAGATACCTGAACTGTTCTCCTCTCTGTCTCCCGCAAATTCTCTGTTTTCTATTAAATTTCTGGAATGCCTTGAGGGATTTAAAAATAAGACAGAACAAGAAACCAAATCTGTTATTTGAGAGCATCCCCTGAGGAACTCCTACCAATGCAGACTGGCCCCTGCTTTGCAAATTATAGCCTTAGAGAGGTGCCAGTGGCACAGAGCAGTAAAGTCAGTTACCCAGTGTCACACAGCTAGCATAGTTCAAAGGTAGGATTTGAACTCAGGTCTTCCTTTCTCTAAAGCTGATATTCTATCCACTAACCTTTACTACATCTTCTAAGGAATATAACACTCAATAAAGCAGTAAATCTCTTTAATGTGTCCTAAGTGCAGGGCATTGTGCTAAATTTAAGAAGTTAAAAAAAAATAAGAGATCCTGAATTCCAGATGCTTACAATATAGTTGATATCCAGCTATGGAGGTAAATCTATCCTTTATGTGAGTCAAAATGTAAAAATAATAACAGCTTGCACTCAGACATAGTGCTTTAAGGTTTATAAATGCTATTTCATTTGATTCTCATAGTAAGCTTGTGAAGTAGGCATCATTATTATTTTTACAAGTGAGGAAACTGAGACTGAGAAAGGTTAAGGGGCTTGCCAGTGCTACACAACCTCTGAGGCAGGTTTCAAACTCTTCTTGAATCCAAATCAAATATTCTTTCTACTATAAAAGTAATTAGCTCGGTTTAAAGAGAGATTTTTGGTTGCTAGAGTGTTTGAGGGAAGGGTTCTTTAGAAGAGGGATTTGAGCTAGTCCTTGAAGGATAGGAAATCCTCCTAGCTATTACTGGGGTCACCATAATATCATGGGCAGATGACTTCTTGGATCCTGTCTGACACCTTATTGCTCCAGGGGTGGAGAATCTGCGACCTTGAGGCTACATGTGGTCTTCTAGGTCCTTGGGTGTGGCCTTTTGATAGTCCAAGTTTTATAGAACAATTTCTTTTATAAAGGGGATTTGTTCTGGGAAGTTTGGATTCACAGAGCCTAGAGGGCCACACTTGAGAACCTAGAGGGCCACATGTGGTCTCGAGGTTGCAGGGCTCCCCACCCCTGGTTACACATACTAACAGATAGTTTACTAGCCTTTTAATTTGGTTAATTTCTTTGACTCTGAATATTCCTAGATATATTTGTCTTCCCATTCTGCCTGTAGTCAAATAAGTTCTGTACTCTCCAACTTAAGAAGTATTTATTGAATCAAACCAAATTAATTTCAGAGAAGGGAAAATGTCTTTGTATCCTTCCTAGTATCCTAAATAATTGTTTGTTGGATAAAATAGAATTTATCTAAAATAAGAACCACTTGGTGTATTCGGAGTTAAACTTCTAGGCTCTGCCTAGACAAAATCATAACTAGAGTAGGGCCACTGGGGCTTTGCTCCACGGTGAAGAAGTAAAATGGTCCTGAAGACATCCTTCCTCCCCTGTTCACCTGATTCCCACCCCTGACAATAGTGGCCCTTTTTGGGGGGCCACTCTTCCTTCTCTGTTCTACTAACTATGACTTCCTACCTTCCACAGGAAGCCTCCCTTAACACCTCTCAATTCCTGTGTTTTCCCTTTTTAATAGTTTCTTAATAATTCCATCTATAGCCTGCACTGTATATGTTTATTTGCATGTTGTCTTCCCCATTAGACTGTGAGCTCCTTGAGGGCAGGGACTGCTTTGGTTTTTTTGTTTTTGTTTTTGCCTCTTTTTGTATTCTCAGTGCTGTTGAAATTGTGGATTTCAAATGGTCTCTATCACTTCTATCAGTAGGACTGCTACTGCTTTTCAGTCTCTGGCAGTCATGAGTTCCATACAGATCAATTAATTTCTACTTGATTAAATTTAATGTCCATGCATTAGGTGCCTACTATGTGTAAAGCACAGTGCCGAGTACTAAGGAATAAAGCAAAAAGGGACAGTCCTCCCCAGGAAGCTTAAACTCTAAAGGGGGAGAAAGGAGATAAGACATAGACAGACTACATAGAGCACTGGATCTAGCATCAAGCAGATTTGAGTTCAAATCTGACCTCAGATATTTACTAGCTGTATGACCTTGGTCAAGTCACTTAACCTCTGTTTGCTTCAGGTTCCTTGTCTGTAAAATGGGGATAATAATAGTACTATTTCCTAACCGTGAGGATAAAATGAGATATTTGTAAAGCACTTTCCAAACTTTGAAGTGTTATATATAACTAGGTATTATTATTATTATTAAACAAATATGACAAAGACTGTATTAAGTACAAAGGAGAAGTCTAGACAAAGAGCTATGAGAAATTTGAGGGATGGGCTGGGGGGATGAAAATGACTGGCTATGAGGATGTGAGGTTTCATAAACAGGTAGCATCTGACCTAGTCCTTGACGGAAGAAAAAGAGATTCTGTAATGCTAGTCAGAGTTAAAGATCTTCCCCACCCATTAATGGGCCTGCCCTTTAAGAGGATTTTGATGAGGAGAGATCTGTAGGAAGACTCACACTTTTTGTTGATGAGGCGCTGGTTCTCAAGGACTGTGATGCCCTCTGGCTCTGGAAAGTGTACAAAAACTCTGAGGTAAGGTTTTACTTTGGGGCTTATATTTTGGAAGAAGGTCTGTATACCAGCTGAGCCTCTGGGAAGCCTCTAAGCAGCCCTCCCCCAGCCCCCTTTGAAAACCCAGATGTAGGTGCTTCTCTCTCTGGTAACTATGTATGTATGATCAGGCAGTTGAATCTTTCTGTTGATCTGTGATGTATGGATTATTTATATCAGGCAGCTAGAAGCCCTGTCTGTTGATCTTTATTTCTCTGTATTTTCTCTGAAGTTTAGGGTGCTAATTTTTCCCCCTGAACTAAGTGAATGATATATGTGCTTGATTAAAGTGATTGTTGACCCCTCAAAAGTTGTCTTTCCTTTAAGAAAAGCAGTTCTAAGAATCTGTGCAGCAGCCCCTCCTGGATGTGTCAGGGTGCTTGCTTTTACAATGTGAAGGGAATCCATTAATGGAATAGGGGATGGCCTATGGAAGAGAGTAGGACAAGACCAAGAAATGAGTGGCCCATTTGACTGTATCACAACATTGGAGCGGTATGAAGTCAAGCTGCAAAGGGAGGGGAGAGCTAGATTATAGATGGACTTAAACACTAGGTTAAAGACCTTGCATTTTTGTGCTGTAAATAGTAACACAGTGCTATACATATGTTCAAAGGTAGTGGAGAGGCCTTTAATATTGTGCCTTTTTCTTGTTACTTACAAAGAAAAAGGATTGACAAATGTGTATTTAACTGGGAAGATAACCACAGAATTAAGTATTTTGTATCAACTGCCAACAGCACTTTTAATCAAAGCAGGTAGTTGTGGCTGACTGGTTAAGGTGATGAATTAGAAATCCCTTGGGGTTCAAATCCTGCCAACCATGGGGTTGTTCACTGTTTAATCATGACCAGTTTATAGTCCACTAGGACCATCAGATCTTTTCCTCTCAAATGTTTGCAAAGAGAGCTATCCTTGAAGTATATATATATATATATATATATATATATATATATATATATATATATATATATATATATACACACTTTACTATTCCTTTCTAAGCACTCTGTACTGCACTCATACCTATTCATTTTCATTTTGTTAGCTAAAGGTTATGTCACCAGCTTGACAAGAATGGTTTGAAGTCTGTATGTTTTCAGGTTTGTATGTTTCAACTAGTGTCATCCATGAGCTTTTATTAATACATGCTCTTGGACATGATTTAAGTCTTTGAAAATATATTAAGCTGTAATAATTGGCTCTGAGCCAATGACCATGGAGTAATCCTAGGAATTTGATTATGATTTTATTCTCTCTTGTTGATCACTGACAATTTTAGTGAGGTTCCTCAACCAATGCTAAATAAATACCTGAAATCAGACTTGGATATTCCAGCTTTTTGATAAGGATACTACAAAGGACAATCAAAGGCTTAATGAAATCAACATGCAATCATCTATATGGGGGGGGTGTGTGATGAGCACCTGGACTTGTGATTTTATTTATTCTTTTTAGCAAATTCCTGAATGAGGAAATTTTATTTACTAATACCAGTGAGAGAAATAATTTTACTATTATTATAATTATTAATTTGGGATCCAGGCTTTTTTATTTCCTCAGCTCTTGTATAAAGTCAATCTCTGAAGGAAGGACTGATTGATGATATGATCCTAGGCCTCAACATACATGCTTTTCAGTCTCGGGTGGGACCTCACCCAATTAGGAGACTTTCTGTTTAGAGTGTAAATAGAATCCCGTCTAGACTAGTTCTTACCCTTCCCCAAGAGAAGAGCCTCTGTCCTTGTACCTTGTACCCCTCTCTTAGAGTTTAAGGTGACCCACGTCAAGAAGGAGACAATCAATCTGTGTGGTCTATTTGGAAATGGATTTCCTTGTCCAGATTGCTGGAGATGACTATGTCTCATGATCACAGCCATGTTTTCAGAAGGAAGAGCTGAAGACTTCTAACCTACCTCCTCATTAAATGTTCACCAATCAGGTTTGATTTCAGTTGTCAAGGGAATTGCCTTTCAAAGATTATTTGCTGCTGTTTTTGCTTTGTTATTGAAGATCATGATATCAGGGAAGTGTGCCATGATATGCAAGTGAATTAGATTTAAGTTGAGGGAGGGCTGTGTAAAGTCATCAGCCTCATTTTCTCTTCCAGAGGCATCTGGATTCAGTGGCTAGATATCGATCAGGACTGAAGATGGCCCAGGATGCAGTGGGGGACTTTGGCTTTTTCCAAGTTAAGATCTTTAGAACAATTATTTAAAACTTTCAGGATCTCCATGTCTTTTGCCTTTGTTTTAACAAAAGAAATCAATTTATTGATTATTAGCTAGTCTAATTAATAAATTGATTGCTAATTACTCAGAAACTCTGTCTCTTGGGATTTTTCATTTGTCACACCAGGTACCAAGGCTGGCACCTTCTCTGCAACTTACAAATCTTTTAGAGTTACCTAGAGCACCTACCAGGTTAAGTAAAGTGTTAATTGACTTATCCAGGGCCATATTAGCCAGCATGTGTTGGAGATGGGACTTAAGGTCAGCTTTTCTGGTTTTCTATCCTTTATGCTATGTTCCCTCTTGTCATCTATATACACACTATATAATATATAATAATATAATAATTATATAATATATAATTCAGATCTATCTCTATCTCCTAGGACAATATTATTATTTGAACAAATAAATAAAGATGTTTATTAAATCCAAGAAGAGACAAGAGATGTTTAGGAGGAAGGATGAGCTGAGAAATCCTAATTTATGCAGTGTTCAAACTACTCCTATGGCTCTGTAGAACGCTTGTTAGGGATGCGGGCTATGTATTGCAGAAGAGGGTGGGCATGGGGTTTCTTAAATAGGATTTAACATGTTTGAAAAGCAAACATAAAATAGATAATTCATAATAATAAACACTGATTCAGATCCTTCCACTGAATAAACTATGACCTGGGGATAAAGCAAACCCTTTGGAAGCTATGTTAACTATTTCAAGTCACAACACGATTATTTAGGCAGTAGATGTCCTGACTCATTAAAATTAGCATTTTTGAACTGTCTTCTGGTCAGTTTCCAGCTGCAGTATAAATTCACATTCATCCCCAAGGGACAGTGTAGTGTGGTCAAGTAAGCCTTGGATATGCAACTGGCTGCTGCACATCTAAACAAGGACAGATGGGAATTTCAGTGACGTATGTTGAATAACCTTGACTGAGCCTGTCTCTGGTTTCAATCCAGACTGCCTGGGCAATCTCCTCAGAGCTACTTAAAATCCACTGATAAATTAATCGATAGGGTTTAATCCTTGGAACAGACTTTTTAATGCAAAATCAATCAACAATTATTAAGCACGTACTATGTGCCAGGCACTGTGCTAAACACTGGGGATACAAAAAGAGGCCAAAGATAGTCCCCTTCCTCAAGGAGTTCACAATCTGATGGATAAGTCTTAATCTGTATTCACACACACATATGTGTACATATACACACACATATATGTATGTATATATGTGTGTATGCATATGTACATAGGGAACGAACCATGCGGTCTTTATTCACCATTCATGGCCATTCTTCTGCATTAGGGATACAGAACCATTACTGGGCCCCTAAGTGGCTCAGTGGATAGAACATCATACCTAGAGTCAGGAATATCTGAGTTCCAATCCAGTCTTATTTACTAGCTGTGTGATCCTGGGCAAGTCACTTAACCCTTTTTGCCTCAATTTCCACATCTATCAAGTGAGCTAGAGAAATAAATGGCAAGCAACTACAATATCTTTGCCAAGAAAATGCCATGGGGTCATGAAGAGTCGGACATCAAATATCATATCAAATTGGAAGTTAATTTTCTGCCTGTTGAGTGGAAGATGCAAATTTAAGAAATTGTCAGATGAATAGTTTCACAGCAAATGTGCCAAAGAAAACCTGAATGAGCTGAAATTACCCTCCTGGTCTATGGTTACAAACATGAAAAACACTAGCATTGCCAGTTGCTGCTGCTGCTTTCAGCAGTGGGTTTTTGTGGGGTTTTTTTTGTTTTGTTTTGTTTTTTGAGACCAGGGTCCGCTGATGTCAATTATTTTATGTAAACTCTGGCCATTAACCCAATAACAATACATGAAATAGCATCCGATCTTATCATGCAAAGGACTCATTTTTTTATTCCAGAATCCTGACAAGATGAACTCTTAAGACATCCTTGGCACAGTCATAAATCTTTGTACTAGAATATCAACAGGACCTTGGTAGTAGGATGTGGTTACTATTTACTGCTTTAAAATAGCACTGTGAAAGAGTTTGCACTGAACATACAAAAAATGATACAGTGATTTCTTCTCTGGAGAACAGTCAGTTTGTGGCGTTGAGATTTCTACCACCTTATTTTGACTGAGAGAGTTTGCTGTGCCTGTGGATTGATTTATGGAGAAAATTCTGAAGTTTATGCAGATACTAGTCTCTGAATATGTGCTCAGAGGTCCTAGGCACCATCCTCATTCAACACCACTCATTCTGTACTCCATGATATTGCAACAAAAACTAGCTCCCAAGCACATCTTTTTTCTCTCTGTTTTCACAAAGCCCCCCAAAGGCACTACCATGAGAGAGCTTCCAGTCAACACACATTTTCCCTGCTTGATATCAACTCCCAAAACATGCAGCTACAGAATCCCAAGTTCCATATTCACCCTTTTGTTCACCACAACCAATGCATCTTTTTATCCTTTTGCATTTACACACCGAGGTCAACCAAAAGTACCAGCTCTCATAAATTCCACCTCTCTGGCAACTTCCTGACACTTGCAAAACCTCTGCATGGAACTGAAGTCAATTACTTTCTCCTTCTTGCAACAACCCTAGAAGATATGAGAAGGAGGTCTTTCTGTTCAAAGGGAACTATCTCTGCCTTTCACTCTCAGCTCCTCGGCGCCCCCTCCCCACCCCACCAGATGTTGCATCATCCAAAATAGCAAATATGAGAAATATAAAGAAACATGTGAAAATGCATGTGAAATTAGGTAAAGCAAAATTTGTACAAGATAAGAGTCATGAGTGTAACTTTCTTTGTTCATTCGTACATTAAAAAAATGATTGGAAGGGGACAGTAAGCTTTTTGTGGGTAAACGTAATAAAAATAGTTCTGGTTTTAATAAAAATTACATTATTATATGCATTTGTTTGCTTCCTTGATTTTTTTATTTGTTAAGAATAAGTTTACATCCCCAATTGATAAATGGTCAAAGGATATGAACAAGCAATTTTCAGGGGAAGAAATCAAAAATATCTATAATCATATGAAAAAGTGCTCTAAATCACTATTGATTAGAGAGATGCAAATCAAAACAACTCTGAGGTACCACATCACACCTGTAAGATTGGCAAACATGACAAAACAAGAAAATAATAAATGCTGGAGAGGATGTGGGAGAGTTGGAACACTAATTCATTGTTGGTGGAGCTGTGAGATCATCCAACCCTTCTGGAGAATGGTTTGGAACTATGCCCAAAGGGCTACAAAAATGTGCATACCCTTTGACCCAGAAATATCGCTACTAGGATTGTATCCCCAAGAGATTATAAAAACGGGAAAGGGTCCCACGTGTACACAAATATTTATAGCAGCACTCTTTGTGGTAGCCAAAAACTGGAAGTCAAGGGGATGCCCATCAGTTGGGGAATGGCTGAATAAATTATGGTATATGAATGTAATGGAGTACTATTGTGCCATAAGAAATGATGAACAAGAAGACTTCAGGGAGGCCTGGAAGGACTTATATGAACTGATGCTGAGCGAAAGGAGCAGAACCAGGAGAACTTTGTGCACAGCAACGACCACAGTGTGCGAGAGTTTTTTCTGGTAGACTTGGAACTTTGTAATAACACAAGAACTTACTGAGAAAAAAAAAATCCTAATGTCGGTCTTCTAAGGCAAAATGCCTTCCACACTCAGAGAAAGAAATATGGAAGTCATTCACAGAATGTAGCAGATCATGTTTGTGTGTGGGTGGGTTTCAGTGTATTATGTGTTGATTTGTTATATGATTTCTTCCATTTATTTTAGTTCGACTACATAGCATGAATATAGTGAAAATGTGCTCAATAGGAAAGTATATGTAGAACCTAAACAGAATTGTATGCTGTCATGGGGAGGGAGGGGGGTATTGGGGGAAGGGTGGGGGGGACAAAATCTTAACTTTAAGGAAATGATTGTAAAACATTAAAAAAAAAATAAAATATATAAAAAAATAAGTTTACAATTAAAAAAATTAGAAAATAAGCTTCAAATTGCTGGACTTATATAGAGATAAAATAAGATAGAGATAGAGACTTATATAGAGATAAAATACTTATATAGAGATAAAATACTATTTCAAGTAACAGAAGTGGAAGCCATTGTGGGAGTGGCATCTTGGTCACTTGGGATAATTTGTGGGAAATTAAAACTGCTCAGGACCTAGAAAATGAACAAAAAATCACTATTCTACTAGAGACAAATACTTTACTTGTCAAGCAGCTTCAGCTAATTCTCAGGCATGTAAGGTCAGCGAGGAAAGGCTCCGATGGGTCTGAAGTCTCTAGTACATTAGATCAGATGGGCTTCTAAGTATGACAAAGTTGAGTGTTGGGGTATTGCCATAATTCAGTGAACTGAATAGACCAGGATGGATTCTGTGACTGCGTGAGCAGCCCAGGGTGTGGGAACTTCCTGTACCAATAAAGATGAAAACCTGTCTATGATTTAGCAAATAATTCCTGAGGCATATAGAAATCAAATGACTTGGCCAGGGTCACATAGCTAGTAAGTGTCCAACCCATCTTTTGAATCTAGGTCTTCTTAATTCCAGTTCCACTATCTACTATACCACATTGCCTTTACCAAATACATTTGCAATATAATGAATATATGTTTACAGTTTTAGGGTTTGGAGGGACATTAGTGGCTGGGAATTCAGGATCAATCTTGTTCTTTCCCATACCCTCTTTTTCTACTGTTCCTAGAGATTCTCCATAGTTCGCTCTGGTTCGTATATTTTTCTCCCTGAAATGAACATGGCTGACTATGGATTTTTATTTTCCCACATGTCCTGAAGGATTCTAGAAGCCAATTCAAAATGTGGATATAGTGGAGGGAAGACTAGTCCCAGGTCACCTGGGAAGCTGAGTGGATAGTATGTTGGGTCTGGAATTGGGAGGACTTCAGCTGAAATCTGACCTAGGACACTTACTAGCTATGTGATTCTGGGCAAGTCTATTAACTTCAGTTTTCTCATCTGTAAAATGCAGATGATAATAATAGAACTTACTTCCCAGGGGATCTATGACATAAAAAGTTTGAGAGACATAGTTTCTGGTAATTAATCATGCTAGGAGATAATTAATAAAAGCATGGAAACCCATTCAACATTTATATGCCTTTGGAAGAGTGAGTGGAAATCAACTCTGATCAGTTAACAATTATTGAGAATCCCCGATTGATAAATGGTCAAAGGATATGAATAGGCAGTTTTCAGAAGAAGAAACTAAAGCTATCTATAGTCATATAAAAATGCCCTAAATCACTATTGACTGGAGAAATGCAAATTAAAACAACTCCGAGGTGCCATCTCACACCCATTCAATTGGCTAATAAGGCAGAAAAGGAAAATGGTAAATGTTGGAGAAGGTATGGGAAAATTGGAACACTAATTCATTGTTGGTGGAGTTGTGAATTGATTCAACCATTCTGGAAAGAAATTTGGAACTACATTCAAAGGGCATAAACTGTGCATACCCTTTGATACAATAGTACTTCTACTAGGTCTGTATCCCAAAGAAATCATAAAAAATGGAAAGGGATCCACATGCACAAAAATATTTATAGCAGCTCTTTTTGTGGTGACAAAACTATTGGAATCTGAGAGCATGCCCATCCATTGGTGAGTGATTGAACAAGCTGTGGTATATGAATGTAATGGAATACTATTGTGCTATAAGAAATGATGAGAAGGTAGATTTCAGAAAAACTTGGAGACATTCACATAAACTGATTCTGAGTGAAGTAAGCAGAACCAGAAGAACACTGTACAGAGTAACAGCAACATTATGCGATGTCCAAATTTGATAGACTTAGCTTTTCTCAGTAATATAGTTATCTATGACAATTCCAAAAGACTCATGATGGAAAATGCTTTCTACATCCAAGAAAGAAATGATGGAGTCTGAATGTAGATCAAAGCATACTATTTTCTGTTTTTTTTCCTTTCTTGTGGTTTTTTCCTTTTGTCTGATTCTGACTGATGTGGAAATATGTTTAATATGATTATACATGTATAGTCATATCAGATTGCTTGCCATCTTGGGATGGGAGGAGGGAAGAGAGGGAGAAAAAATTTGGAAGTCAAAATCTTATAAAAGTGAATGTTAAAAACTATGCTTACATGTCATTGGAAAACTAAAATACTACTAAGTGGAAAAAACCAATTAATGAGAAGAATATCATAATGAGAGGTGATCATATTTTAATGAGGGGTTGAGGGATGTGACTTTGATCACTCTTGCTCCCAGACCATTCTCAACCTCCAGAAATCTAGACAAAGGATCTACCTCTACCCAAACCTTAGTAGTATGTTATGGGCTGGATTTCACTTTAGATTAATTCTTTGTAAGGTTCTCTAGTTGGGTAGGGTTTTCCACCCAGGATCAAAAGGCATGTATCCTGGGGATTTGGGAAATCTCATCATTCATTAACAATGTCCTTCAGTTCAATATAATTCAACAATTGATTATTAATATGAGAGAAATAATTCAACAATTGATTATTAATATGAGAGAAATATTAATTTCTCTCCATCAGATGAGATAATATAGTGTCTAGCACAGAGCTTGGCACATAGTAAGTGCTATATAAATGTTACCTATTATCGTTATTATTTTGAAACAGAAAACTTGAATCCAAGTCTGAACTCTGTCATATGTGACCTCAGACAAGCCAGGTCCCTTTTCTGGGACTGGGTTTTTCCCTCTGTAAAATGACGAAGGACTAGCTAATTGATGTAAAAAGTTCCTTCAAGTTCTAATATTCCATGATTCTGAAGATATTGATTTTAGGCCCAAAGAAAGAATAATGGCCATGTCATTGCTTGGATAGCATTGTAATCCACAAAGTGAAAGTTTTATTGGCTCTTACCAAATGGATGTCCCCTTTTGATCAATTTGTGTCCTCCCAAAGCACTGGGGCATGATATCTCCTAGGTCTCTCCCTCAGGATCTCCCTGAAGAAAATGGGATCTGCATGTTTCCTGAGGCTAAGCTTGAGAGTAATATTAAAAATAAACAAATACTCCCTCCTTGAGATACTAAGGCCACAATCCCTTAATGCATGAGTTGTATCCTTGAGGCTGTTCCCTAAAGTTGTGTCAGCTTAAACAAAACTGCTAAAACTCCACAGTATTCATTACCCTTAGATTATAAAATAGTAAGTAGTTATTAACTGTTATTAAGAGGAGCTATAATTACAGCACTATCAGACTGAGAGTATGTGGTCTCCTTTTTTTTTTAATGTGCAAGAGATTCCAACCTATTTTCACGCTGTTTTAATTAGAAAAGGGCCCCCTGGCTTTTCCTATCCACCCAGGAGTAATAGGTTCCCTTATCCACCCAAACTAAACAGAGAGACCCTGCCAGGATAGACTTCCCTTCCAAAGACCTAGATGACAATGACTTCCTTTCCTGGGAGGCCTTGAACTGTCTTGGTGGCAGCTGGTGAATTTCAGGAGACACATGGTAGCTTATAAAGCAAGGAAAGATTTGGCTCCTAAGGATCCTAAGATGTTAGAGCTAGCCTTGGAAGTGACCTCAAAGGTCATTTAGTCTATCCTCTGCATTTTACAGATGAAGAAACTATGAGAAGTGATTTTCACCAAGTCATACAAGGTTATACAATTAAGTTGGAATTTGAACTCAGGTCCTTGGACTCCAAACTCAGCAAGCTTTCTGTTGCTCTTGTTTTAATGGTGGTGGTGATGATGACAGCTTCTGTAGCTATATAATTTTCTAGTTACTGGCTGCATTCTTGACTCTTCTATCATGTCTCCAGGCTCTGTACCTTCTCCTTTCCTTGCCTCTTTCCCCTCTGCTCTTCAATCATTTTCAGTCCTGCTCAACTCTTCATGACCCCATTTGGAGTTTTCTTGGCAAAGACACTGGAGTGGTTCACCATTTTCTTCTTCAGTTCATCTTACAGATGAGAAAACTGAGACAAAAAAGGGTTAAGTGACCTGCCCAGGGTCACACAGAGAGTAAGCTTTGGAGGATGAATTTTAATTCATCTTCCTGACTCCACGGCTGGTACTCTACCCACTGCACCACTTAGCTCCCCACTCTACCCCAACCTTTTTCAGCTTCTATTTAAGGGTTGCCTTCACTCATTAGAATATAAGCTCCTTGAGGACAAGTAGTTTTTATTTGTATTCTTTTTTTTTCTTTGTTTTCTTTGTTTTTATTTGTATTCTAGTGCTAGGTGGATGACTACATAGGTGATGTTCACAATAACTTGTTGAAGTGAATTGGGCAAGCATCATAATTCCAGTTTTAGACCCAGGGATCACAGAGGTTATATGACTTGTCCACAGTCACACAGATAGTGAGAGAAGAGAGACTTGAACCCCAAGCCTGGCATTCTTTCCATTGCATCCTATGGCTTTAGTGTTGCCTGCAAACATAGAATGGTTGATTTTTAGAGCAGAAATCTCCTTAGAAATCATCTAGTCTTACTGTGCCATTTTACAGATGGGGAAACCAAAACCCAGGTAGGAAGACTCAGTTTACCCTGGGTATGCCATATCTAGAGTATTTGGTAAATCCTGGGTATCATATTTTAGGAAAAACATCAAGTGTCCAAATGAACACAAAGAGTGTAATTAAAGACCTCAAGATCATGCCACCTGAAGGCTGGTTGTAAGAACTGGGGATGGTTAGCCTATGAAGAAAAGCATTAGGACGAGGGTCATAGCTGTCATCCAATACTTGAAAGGATCTCATGGTGAAGATTTGTTCTCCTTGTCCCCAGAGGGCAGAGGGTAGAAGACAGAGAGACAGATTCAGGTTTGATGGAAGGAGGAATCTCCTAATAATTACAGTGACTTCCTAGTTAGAATGGACTTTGTCGTAGCCTGGGTTCCTCCAAACTGGAGATCTTTGAGGGGAAGTTGGATGACTACTTGTAGTTATGTGTTATAGAAAGGTCTACATTAGACTAGATGACTTCTAAGGTGTCTTTATTTAGATAGGTGTTGTTCAGTCGTTTTCATTCATGTCAGACTCTTCATGACCCCACTGGGGTTTTCCTGGCGGAGATACTGGAGTGGCTGGAGTGGCTTGCCATTTTCTTCTCCAGCTCCTTTTACAGGTGAAGAAACTGAGGCAAAACAAGGTTAAGTGGCTTGCCCAGGATCACACAAAGAATAAGTGTCTAAAGCTGGACTTGAACTCAGGAAGATGAGTCTTTCTGATTCCAGGCCCAGTACTGTCTACACTGAGCCACCTAAATGCCCAGGTTTAGATAGGTACCTATTCCTTTATCCCAATGCAATGTAAGCCCTCATGCACAGGTGCTATTTTGTTCTTGTTTTACCAGAACTTATTCTCCCATCATGTCTCAGTCTTGAAAGGCACACGCACATTTGTGAATGTGTATTATGTATGATAATTAATTGAATAGTAATTTAATAAGTGCTTTGTATATACAAGATACTATGCTATAAATGACAACATATCACATAGCACTACTAAAATTTAGTACTACTAAATGTCCAGAATGATGCAACCAAATGGCTAGAATTTCATAGCAGAAGGTCACTCTTGGTCATAAACTAACACAACCAATCCCTGTACTACAAATACAGTCAGTCAACAAGCATTTATTAAGTATTTACTACATGCCAGGCACTGGGGAATTCTGTTGCTCCGTTATTTTTAGTTGTGTCTTACTGTGGGTTTCTTGGCAAATTGAAGTAGTTTGCCATTTCCTTCTCTAGTTCATTTTCCGGATGAAGAAACCGAGGCAAACAGAGTTAAGTGACTTGACCCGGGTCACACAGCTCACTGGGGAAGCCAGGAGGGCAAAAAAGCTTTGGTCTTTGAGTTCACATTCTGGTAAAAGAGACAACATATAAATAGCTATGTAACTACCAGATTATGTATGCAGTGTAAATGGGCCATAAAGTCACCATCTGTGTGATCATGGGCCAGTCACTTAATCTCTTGATCCTCAATGTCTAATACCAATGGGGACCAGGAATGCCCTGGGCAAAAGACAGAATTTGAACTGAGCCTTGAGGGGGTCAGGAAAAGTCAGGACATAAGCAAGGGCATTTAGAATTCAACTGGAGGTGTGAAGACAGAGAGGATGCAGCATCCTCACAAATGGCTTACAGTCTGATACAAAGGAAACATGAATTACTAAGATACAAGAGAAATAGACATAACCGAAATGTCTGGGCAAAGTGCTATGAGAAATTTGAGGATGCACAAAATGTTTTCACTTAGAGTCAGGGAAGTCTTTGCAGAGAAAGTGACACATGAGAAGAAATGAAAGCAAGGGAAAACCCGCTACAGACACAGGGAACGGATTGAGAAAATGGACAAAGGTGGAAGAGGGCTGGACAAGAATCGGAGACAGAGTACAGGCATACCTCATTTTTATCACCTTTCAAAGAGATTTTTTTTATTTGTCTGTTGTGGTCGTTTTCTAACTAATGGAAGGTTTGTGTCAATCCTGTTTGCAGCAAGTCTATTGGAACTGTTTTCCCAATAGCATGTGCCCACATCATGTCTCATTGGCACATTTTGGTAACTCTCACAATATTTCAAACTTTTTCATTATTATTATATCTGTTATAGAGATCTTTGATGTTACCATTGTAATTATTTTGAGGTGCCACAAACCATCCCCATATAAGACTGTGAACTTAATAAATAAATGTTGCAAGTATTCTGACTGTTCCACCAAACCAGCGGTTCACCTCCCTCGCTCCTATTGAAAAATATTGCATAAACTTCATTGATAAAGCAGTGGCAGAGTTTGAGAGGATTGACTACAATTTTGAAGGACATTCTTTTATGAGTAAAATGCTATGTATCAGTAAGGACCCCGACATACAGAGGAGGGCCTGCTGTACAGGTTCAAAGATCTGTTTTTCTAAAAAGAAAGCAACTTTTCAGGGGTCAGCAATCATTTTAATCAAGCACATGTATCATTCACTTAGTTCAGGGAAAAAAGAAAAATGCAGAGAAAATTTTCAAAGAAAATACAAAAAAATAATCAGCAGATAGCACTTCCAACTTTCTGACCATAAGCAATGCATACATCACAGATCAACAGACAGATCCAACTGTCTGACCATTACATGCATCCATACATACATAGCTACCAGAGAGAGAAGCACCAACATCTTGGTTTTCAAAGTGGGGAGGGGGCCTTCTTAGAAGCTGCCCAGAATCTCCTCTGGCCCCCAACAAACTTACTTCAATGAGTAAGCCCCAAAGTAAAACCTCGCCTTAGAGTATTTATACACTTTTCATAGCCAGAGGGCATCACAACCCTTTTAAGAAAAGGTGTGGGCCTCCCCTAATTGAGCTTCCCCAATGGGCAGCCCATCAATAGCATTACATTCTATCAACAGTATTGATGCTACAGAGAAATTTTTCATGAAAGAAAGGGTCAATTGATATAGCAAACTTCATTGTTCTCATTTTAAGAAATTAAGAAAATTAAAATCAAGAACTTGTCACAGCCACTTCAATCTTCAGCAACCACCACCCTGCTCAATCAGCAGTTATCAATATTGAAACAAGACTTCCACAAACAAAAAGATTGTGACTCACTGAAAGCTCAGATGATGGATAGCATTTTTTTTAGCAAAAAATGTATTTTTCATTAAGATATGTACATTGATTTTTTTGGGACATGATACTATTGCACACTTAATAGACAAGTATTATTATGTATATTGTATAGTATAACAATAAGTTTTATATGCACTGGGAAACCAAAAAATCATGTGACTCACTTTGTTGAAATATTCACTTTATTGTTGTGATCTGGAACTAAACCCTCAATATCTCTGAGGCATGCCTGTAGTTTATTTTGTCTGGAATGTACAGAATTTGAAAGGGAATGATATGAAAGCAGATTGGAAGGATAGGTTACAGATAAATTGTGCAGGGTCTTGAATTCCTTGAATTCTCCTCCCATTACTCCTATTTGATTCATCATACTTTTACAAGAAAATTCTCTAATATTTGGATACATTTACCGTATATTATCAAAATTTATAGTTGTATTCTCCTTCTTCTCTTTCTTCTCTTTCTCTTCCTTCTCCTCCTTCTTCTCCTTCTCTCTCTCCTCCTTCTTTTTCCACCACCATCACCACCAAGCTAGCTAGCTAGCTAGCATTTATACAGCACTTCAAGGTTTGCCAAGTGCTTTATAGACATCATCGCATTTGATCCTTCTAAGAACTCTGTTGGTGCCATATTTATTCTCATTTTACAGATGAGGAAACTGAGCCTGAAAGAACTTAAATTGCTTGACCAGGGTTATACAATTAGTAAATGTCTGAGGTAGAAATCAAATTAAGGGTCTTCCTGACTCCAAGTCCAACGCACTTTCTAGTTGAGTCATAACCTATCTTATAGCGCTAATGTTAGGGTCAAATAAGATAATGAATGAAAAACACTTTGAAAACTTTAAATCACTATATAATTTTCAGTTATTATGATAATTTAGTCCTTCTCTTTATATTTAGTGGGGATTCAAACAGAAATGGACCTAAGACAAGTTACTACTCTATGATTGATCTTCTGTGTTTAATGTTTGATGGAGTATTAAACAGGTAGAAAAAAAATTTTTTTTTGGCAATTGAATGAAAGTGTTGAGATATAGGTTAATTTGGAGTAGACTCAGTGAAAGCATCTTTGGGACAACTCTAGTAGTAGAAAGGATTATGTTACTGTTCCATGATGGTTTTGATTTCTACTACCAGGTCTCTACAATTAGGGAACTTTTTATTCTATGTAGTTCGGAGATTGTATATTTGATATGGCACATCTATAAAGATGTTCTTCTTAAATTTTTGTAGGTTTAGATAATTGTGGGTAACACTTTTGTCTTGATAATGCTCTGGTACATTTGGAATTTATTTGTTTAATTCTCAAGTATATTTGGGGGCTTGTATTTGTAGTGATGAACTTTTTTTGTATTTATTTATGACCAATAATGAACTTCTGGTTCGTTTGGATTGTGTCACTTGAATTCTGTCTTTCTAGATATTTACTAGGTGCTATGTTTTTGCAGCCTGCTGAGATGTTACATCTTCTTCTTCTCTCCCTCCCACTTTTCCTGTTCTTCTTCCTTCTCCTCCTCCTTCTTCTTACCAATAATGATTATGACTAATACTACTGTAGAAAAATTGCTCTCATGTTGTTTGATAGACCCAGATATAACCCTAGAATAAGTAGTTATCATACAATTTATTATATAGTAATTAATCTTCTATAGTCTATCATGAAGGTTTATAAAATAATTACTTTCTATAGTTGGATAAAATTATTAGAATGTAAGCTCAGTTCTAGTAGACTCACCAAAAACACCCTCAGTACACCTCTAGTAGCTCATAGGATAACAATGATGTCTATATCATCCTGTTGCAATATAATTTTGATTTCTTTCGCAAGGTTTCTACATATTGAAAGCCTTATTTTTTATGCATCTTGGGGGATAGGAATATTTAGCATTGATAGTATTACTCGTATGGTGGCGTTTAAAACATTATTCTTGAGTTTTTAGGGATTAATTTCTCTTTGGGCAAAAGTTTGATCTATGATAATTGTCTGGTCTAGTTCCAGTACACTTTATTGATTGAGTCCTCAAGGACATTTTGAGGTTTGTTTTTATAGTATGGGAATGTGTCATCTGTCAGTTCATGAAAAATTGAGTTTCTAATGAATAATTCTAGCCAGTAAGTCATGTCTTGCTAAGTGTTGGTTAGGTGATAAATATTTATAGCTATTATGTGTTGTTTCCATTTGAAGCTTTCTTTCAGAAAGAGATCAGTGGATTCTTTCCATTTTTACTTTGTCCTCTGGTTCTAAGAAGTCTGAGCAATTTTCTTTTATGATTCCATGCAATTAGAAGTCAAGGCTTTTTTTCTTTCAGGTAGTCCAATGATCCTTAAATTTTCTCTCCTTGATCTGTTTGACAGTTGTTTTGCTTTGAGATACCTTAAATTTTCTTTGACTTTGTTCTAATATTTCTTCTTGCCCCATTGAGTCATTAGTTTCTGTTTGGTGCATTCCAGCGTTCAGGGAGTTTGTTGTTTGGACAAGGTTATACTTCTCTTATGTTAAGCTGTTAGTTCCCTTTCCAATTCTTTCTTCCGTGTTCTCACTTCTTTTTTAATTTTGAATTCAATTGTTGGTCACTCAGGTCTCCTTCTCGCTCTGCCCTGAATATGTGATTCAAGATGAAGAGGCTCCTGGGAAATGATAGAGAATTCCAGAGGAGTGCAGCCCAGTGGGAAATGAACTATCCAGGACTCTTACCTTCCCCTTCTTTTCCTCTACATCCCAAAGGGGAAGTGCAGACACATTTTATACAGTTCAAAAAATGGCAAAGAGGTAAGGAAGGGTAGAGAGATGGAAAATACAACTTCTGATGACCCCAAATAATCAAGGTATTTGTTTAAAGTCTCCTATGAAAGATTCTGAGTATTTCTGTTTTATATCCTTTTCTCATCCTTCTGGTTTTCGAAGTAAAAAAAAAAGCCAGACTGTGACTCTTTGACATCAATTCCAGCTGATGGAATCTGTAGTTTGATTCATAAGGGAAGTTGTAGGTTTACTATTATCACATTTCCACTCCAATTCATCCTTCTTCATGTTCCCTGCCCACCCTCAGCCCCTTACTTTTCCTAGTATTTATCCAGCTGTTGTTTATAAGGAAATAATAAACACATACATAGCATATACATTACACCATTACATAGAATGGTATTTGTGTTGCTGCTATGTAAACCAGGCTCGCATTAAAAAAACACACACACAAACCATAATGAACAACAGCAAGTGTCCCATCCCTTTACATCATTTTTCTGTCTGTCTTGTGTCAGGATGATATTCCTTCCAGGCCCTTCTTAGGTGGCCCTACCACAGAACACAGAGCTCAGATAATAGAACGCCCAGTGAGGAAGACCATGAGGGATGGCTGACCCTTCAGATCAGGAAATGCTGCTCTGTCCAATGTCTATCAGTGGGATTGTGGTTTTTGCACCAAGTCTAGGATGCACAGAGGCATCAAGGTTATTTGTTATACACAGTAACTAAACTCTTATTTCAAACTAAACGTGAACAAAAGAGGAAGGGTCATCTGTTTGTAGAGCTGGGGGGTTTGTTTCTCACTAGTGATGTGTCACTAGTATTTTAACTTAACCATACGATACCCAGACTATTACAGTTTGCTCTCAACTGATACTAAACTAAATGAACAGAGTTTCATTGAGAAAATAACAGATTTGTATGACTCCATCATACATGACTCCTTGTGTTTCTAAATTTGTGCATTTATTTTCCTCTTGGGTAAATTCCATTACAACTTTCTTCACTCAGCAGAAAGCCATGGAAATGTTTTTAAAAAAAAGACACCATTTACTATATATACAGACTTGGAGTAAAAGAAGACGAGTTCAAGTCCTGTCTATGATGCTTATTAGCTATATTACCATTGGTAAATCCTTCCATATCTCTAAGCCTCAGTTTCCTTGTCTGTAAAATGGGGATAATATGATAACATGATAATTTTCCTCACAGGATTGTTGTCAAGGAGACCACATAAATCATTAAAGCTAAGAGTTAGAAAAGGCTTCAGAGGACATTTAGTCTTGATCTGTACCTGAGCAAGGATCACTTTTATAAAATCCACAAGGAGTTGTCTAGCTTCTGTCTGAAGACAGCCTCTTGAGCTAGCCTATTCTACTGTTTGGAAACTATTTGCCAGAAAACTTTTCTAAGTCTACCTCCCTATAACTCAGCAATAGAAAATTAATTAACTGCCCACTTTGTGCAAGGAACTTCTCCCCATGGGTCCTTATTTCTTCTCTCTTGGGGCCAGAAACATAAACTGAACCCCTCCGCCACATAACAATCTTCTCAGTTCTTGAAAATAGTCATCACAATTCCCTGAAATTTTCTTACATCCTCAGTTTCTTCCAACAATCTTTATATGATGGGTTCTCCAGACCTCTTGTCATTCTTCGGCTGTTATTGAGTCATTTCAGTCATGTTCAACTCTCCCTGACCTCATTTTGGGTTTTCTTGGGAAAAATACTAGAGTGGTTTGCCATGTCCTTCTCTGACTCTTTTAAAGATGAGGCAAATAGGGTTAAGTGACTTGCCCAGGGTCCCGTAGCTAATAAGTGTGTGAAGTCACATTTGAAGTCAGGACCTCCTAACTCTAGAGCCAGTACTCTATCTACTGTGCCACCTAGCTGCCCCACCTTGTCATCCTAATCATCCTTTTCTAAGCACTGCAGCTTCTCTAGATCTTCCCTACAATTTGATGCCCAGAACTTTTGAAAACAATACTTCAGATATGCTCTGACAAGTGAAAATCTTGCCTTCCTAATTTTGTAAACTGTATCTCTCTTAATGTTGCTTAATGTCTATTTTTGTTTGCTATCCTACACTCCTGGTCCTGTTGAGCTTGTAGCTCACCAAAATGCTAAGGTCATTTTTTCATCAGAATAGAAGCTTTACTTAGATTTCAAGAAAGTATTTGACAAAGTATGCTGTGTTTATGCATACAATAGACAAATACAAGCTAGTTTAGTACAGTTAAGTGGATTTGGAACTTGATGCAATAAATATTCATTAGTGAGTCTAGCTGTACCTTCTTGCTGTACTTGTGAAGTTTATTTTTTTAACCCCAATGTAGGGCTTAATATTTATCCTTTTTAATTTTCATCCTATTTGATTAGGTCCATTATTCTAATTTGTTTTCCAAATTTCTGGATCCAAATCATTTTTTGGGTCCAGACTCAAAAATTATTAGATACCCCTCCAAGTTTTTGTCATCAGGAAAGTTGACAAGCATTCCGTCTTTGACTTCAGTCAATTCATTGATCAAACTATTGAACAGCAAAGGTCAGCTACAGATATTTAGGCACTGTACTAGAGACCTTCTTCTAAGCTGATATTGACCTATTAATGACCATTCTTTGGATCCAGTTTTAAATCCACCTAACTGTATTAAACTAGGCCACATTTGTCTTTCATATTCTTAAGTATAGTATGCTTTTTCAAATACTTTGCTGAAATCTAAGCAAAGCATTAAGACTGACAGATAATTTTTGTAGCATTCTTTAGTAACCCTGTCAGAAATGGAAATGAAGTTCATCTGGCATAACCTCATCTTGATGAAACTATGTTGAATTTTAGTGATCCTTCCCTTTCTAAGCACTCTCAAGCCATCCTTTTAACAATATGTTCCATAATTTAGATAGAAATAAAAGTCAAGTTTCCTGGTATATAATTTGTAGACTCAACTACCTCACTTTTTTTCTTATGAAAATTGGGATAACCTTCTCCAATCTTATGGCACCTCTTTGATTATCCAAATTTTACAAGATCATTGACAACAGCTCATCCATCATACGTACCAGTTCTTTTAATGTCCTGGGATTAATTCCTCTGGATCTGATGACTTGAACACACTGAGAGCAATTAGATGCTACCTGACCACCTCCTCACTTGTGTCAGGATTCCACTCCCTACTAACAGTTTTTATTCCATCATTACCATTCCAAAAATTATTCTCTTTGGAAGAGAGCACACACAAAAAAAGGATAAAAAAGAATTGCAATAATTCAGCCCTTTCAATATCTTTCATTATCACCATCCCATCCTTTCTAAGAAATGATTTTTGCCACGAATTTTCTTTCACAATGTTTTCGTTTGTTTGTTTGTCTTGTGTTTTGTTTTGTAGTCCTTAGCATTCAGTGCCAGAGTCCAGCCTTTCTGAACTTTAGCTGCCTGGATTCAGTCCTCCCAGGATTGACTACCCCTTCAAATTCAGCATCTGATACTTGCCTTGGTTCATCTTCTATATCTAAGTGAGATATTTAGCTAAAATACTCATAAATCTTAAATGTTATGTAAATGTCAGTTATTATTCTGTAGAACCACCTCACTGGACACAACTGCTTATTGCTATGACACTCCCTTCTCTCCTCTTACATGCCACCACTCTAGTGCTGGTCTTCACATCCTCACACCCGGACTCGAAATAGTTTGTTGGTAGGTGTGCCTGCCGCAAGTTTCTCCCCACTCCAACCTACCAGCCAATCAGCTGCCAAAATGATTTTCCTACCGTGTGCATCCCCCTGCACTCCTCACCCTCTCAATAAACTCCAGCAACCCCGATCATCTCCAGGATCAAATCCCAAATCCTCTGCTTTGCCTTCAATACCAATCCTTCACAACCTAGCGCCTCTCCCCCTCTCTTGTATTTTCTGTCTTCTCACACCTTACACACCTCACACTCCTCACACCTTACACTCCTCACACCTTACCCTTCTCACACCTTACACTCCTCACACCTTACACACCTCACACCTTGCATTTCTCACACTTTACTCTTCTCACACCTTACCCTTCTCACACTTTACACTTACACTTCTTCCCCCAAGGACTCTTTGAGCCAGTGTTATTGACCTTCTTACTATTCTTTAAAGAATTGATGCCATCTCTAAGGTTTAGACAATTTTTTCCTGTTTGTCCCCCTGGCCTCAAATGACATGCCTCCTCTCTTCACCTCCTGGCTTCCTCCAAGTCCCAGCTAAAATGCTACCTTCTACAGGAAGCCTTTTCCAGTCTCTTAATTCTAATGCCTTCCTTTTGTTGATAATTTCCTCTTATCCTACATATAGCATATTCATACATAGTTGTTTGCCTGTTGTCTCTTTCCATTAGATGGTGAGCTTCTCAAGTCAGGGACTGTTTTTTGCCTTTCTTTGTATTTCCAGAATTTAGCACTGAGCCTGGCACATAGAAGGCCCTTAGTAATTGCTTACTGACAGATTGATTAATATTGTTAGTAGTAGTAGTAGTAATAGTAATGTGCTTTATTAATGCTTTTTCCACATCAGTTATTTCTAGAAATACCACTTTCCACCCCTACTTCCCATGTCCCACTGAAATTAAGCCTTCCTTCTTAACAAAGAAAAGCATGCTGTTGTATGTTATTAGCGTTGATAAAATGGAATTCCATCTGAGTTAACTATATTTTAAAGAAATTTAATTGAGAGATAGCTGAGAAAGATAGATAATAATAAAACAAAAGGGAATAAGGCATTTTGGAGGCAAGGAATTTTCTAATTGTAGACAAAATATAAAAGTTATTTTCCTGTGTAATACACAGATAGGGACTGAATCTCTGATTTCATTGGTAATGCAAACTCCTGGATAAGGAAGTCTCTTTTTACAATTCAGGTTGGTAGCCTTCTCTACAGCTTACATACAACCTTTAAAGAGATGCCTGGAACACCAGCAAGTTAAGTGATTTGGCTAGGGTTAGGGGAGGAGTATGATCTTGGGTCTTCTTGATTTCAAAGCCAATGTTACCTCTCCTGTGGAATTATAAAATTATACACTTAGAGCTGGAAAGAACCTTAGACATCATTTAATTCAACTTCTTCATTTTATAGTCGAGGAAACTGAGGCCTAGGGAAGCTAAAGCCTTTCTCAAGGTCACGCAGGAATACAAAGTACTCTTTATAGTATACAGTATACAAGTCATCAGAAAATAAATATCACCAGGAAAACAGAACAAAATTCTCTGGCCTTAAAAATATATGCATTCATAACAAGTAAAGAATCCCTGAGTGTTGCATATTTCCCATCCCCAACCCCATCTCTTTGCCACAATAGTTGTACTCTAAGTAACTACCTATCTTATTTGACCTTTAACCTTACCATTGCCTGTGTTTTTATAAAACTCCTAGACTCTGACTAGGAGTTTATAAATAGCCTTGTAATTACATTTTTACATAGTGTATACATTGCTATTCCCAATAAATCTGTTCTTAAAAACTAACATGTAGATGGAATTTTTGTAAGTAAAACGCATTTAAAATTCTCCACTGGAGCCTCTTATTTAATAGACTCTATAGTAAATAAATGCTTTTGCAAAGTAAAAAAATAAAACAAAAAACTCCAGCCTTGGTAATGTGAAAAGTTCTTCTATAAAGTGAATAATCAAATGTATTTACCTTCTGTTTAAAAACAGATACTTTCTACCTACTTAGTTTCCTTAAAGTCAGGTAAAACTGCAAATAGTTTCATGTGATATAGTCAAAGGGGTGTATGTGTGGGGAAATGTCCTGTGATCACAGTTCTGTTATCCACACAATGCTGTGCTGTCCTTTATGTAGGGCTGCACTTTGGACCATACTCCACATCTTTCTTACTTATCCAAAGTCTCCACCCTGTTGGTGACTCCATACATCCTTATTTATTTAAAGCTATGATTAAATGTTATCTTGTTACAATCTGTGCATAGGCTGATCTCACTTAACTGAAGGCAGGATTTGAAGCCCTGAAATTTGGGGTGTATCTTTGGATAGTAAAAATAACACGTCATCCAATAATAACTTTTTTTTCCTGAGAAACATGCTGTGTTACTCAAACACCTTTGCCTCTACCATACCTGACTGACTCAGAAATAAAGGAGGGGAAAATCCCATCATGCACCTGCCTTCATTCTTTCCTACCACTTTCTGGACACTAGAATGCCATGACCTCCTAGAGATTATGAATTCCTTCTTAATTAGCCTTTCAGCCTTGCTATGCCAAGAGATGATTAATACATTATCTGTGTTCTGTCTTCCAATACATATTTTGTTTCCTTCTAATGATGGAATTCAGCCATATGCCCCAATTAAATCTGACAAGGCAGTAGACTCTATTACACTTGGACAATTAAAAAAATATTTTTCCCTATGGAAAGTTCAGAGTTGTTATGGTACCGAATCTCTCTGCCATTGGCCCTGCTTCTGAATATAAAACAATTTGAATGGATTCTTGGGAGATTACTTCTGAATAAATTTATACAAGTTTCGTCTTCACAAAGTTTTGCAGAATCATACTACATAGCATTTTGTGATGTAAAAAAAATGATCCAGGTAGGGTTGTGAAAGGAGGCAGTTCAGTGGCTCAGTGGATAGAGAGCCAGGCCTAGAGCAAAGAAGACCTGAGCTCAAATCTACCTCAAGACTAACTAGGTGCATGACCTCAGGTAAGTCACTTAACTTTGTTTGTCTTAATCCATTGGATTAATCCATTATCCCATTATCTTTGTCAAGAAAACCCCATGTGTGGTATTGACATGTGGAACCACAGTCCACAGGCATGAAGAATAAGGCAAAGCTGAACAACAAAGGGTTCTGAAAATGGTGTCTTGCTCCTTGAGGGTGGGTGGAGACAGATTTTGTCTTTGTGATTGCATTCTCAGTACCTGCCTCTGTACTTCACACATAATTAGCATTTAATCAATACTTGGTGAGTTGAATTGCAAAGTGATCTAGGTTTCTGAGGTAGTCCATAGAAACATAAGAGAATTAGGTGGGATATTAAGAGATGATTTTGTCTGTCTCCTTCATTTTATTGATTTGGACACTAAGGCTCAGAGAGGTAAAGGTGTTGCCCAAGCTCACATTACAAAGGTATAAGGGATCAGGAGATGACTCTGGGACTTCTGATGAAACTACTCTTTGGTCATATTATTCTCTTCCAAGAAGTTTGGTATTATCTTTTGTAGAACTTAAGCAGAGTATATAAGGGTCTGGTACAATGTGAAAGGTGCTGGAATAATTTTCCCCCCAAATTCTACAACCTCTCAAACTAAGCAATCATCGATGATTGAGAGTCCACCTTTACTACTTCATTTCTTTGGCTTAAGGCTAGGAAATAAGAGGACTAGATTCCCTTTCAAGAGCCCTTCTAGTTATAAATCCCTAATCCCACCCTGTTTAATGTGCAGATAGTCCTTGGAGGGGCAATGCAATGAAACTTTACCTGTTACTTGCAGCTCAGTGTGATGGAATTAATCAGACCCCTTCCTGATAGCTTTTAGAAAAGGTTTCAAAAATATATCCATTTTAGAATTATGCCCAGTTAGTTGGTCTATGCTGGCAAAAGTTAATAATTTATTTATAAAATCTTTTATTTGGAAATATCTTATTAAAATTTGATTGTAAATAAACTATTGAGGCTGTTAAAAAAAGCCTCTCTTCCTTCATTTGCCCTTTGCCATATCCTCCCCTCCCTCCCAATTTCACTTTATAGTTTCAGTGGCTGGGTTGGGACTTGGGTATCATTTCTTCTACGAGTATCTCTATATTCTGCAGTTGTGCCTCCGAGGTACATGAGTTTCCCCACTTGTGTTGTCTCCTATGTTTATATTTGTGTTTTCAAGCTGCTCCAAGGTTGAGGCGCATATTATAACAGTGGTATATGCCATTGATCTGTGGTGATTTTTGTGTTTCAGCATCAGAGAAAGCTAAACTTCTGCTATCACCCTCTGCAGATTGTGTCTGGTGGGGCTTAAGCAACTGATACTGTGAGGATCACAGTTGGTGACATCCTCAGGAAGTTCCATATTAATGGATGTGACTTTTGTTTTTCTTTATAAAAAAGCTCTACTGA
This sequence comes from Bettongia penicillata ogilbyi, assembly GCA_023548195.1. Lineage (NCBI taxonomy): Eukaryota > Metazoa > Chordata > Mammalia > Diprotodontia > Potoroidae > Bettongia > Bettongia penicillata. Next base: position 2,208,402 of record JAJHZJ010000589.1, read on the forward strand.
TGCTTTTTGCCTTTATATCATAGTCTCATTTTAGGAATAAATAAATTTAAAAAGGAAATCATCTCTTTAGATTGAATCTTCCTATGATGCAAAGAAAACCAAAAATTTCCAATACATTGACTGACCATATGAACAGAATTCCCCCAAGTCTCTACTATGAGGAGAGAGGTATGCTTCATTATCTATTTGCAAGGTCTTCCATCAAAAAAAATTCAGAATTTGGCTTCCTTTTAGGGATTTTTCTCCATTTACATTGTTGTAATCATTTTATTTGTTGATCTTTTGGTTCAACTTGTTTCACTTTGCATCAGTTCATACAACTCTTCCCAAGCCTTTCTGAGTTCCTCATGTTAGTTTCTTACTGCAAAATATTCCATTATAGTCATATACATTATATGTGCCATATATAGTGTATATGTATGCATACACACATATATAAATCTACATATATATTTATATATCCATACACACACACACATACACACACATGCACACACACCATAAATACAGTCTTCAGGGTGTTCCAGAAGTACCTTTTGGCATCTTCATCAGTTTATTAGTAAATATTTAGTGCCTACATTGTGTACACAACTTGTGTAGACATTAGAAGAGGGACTACCTCACCTGGGTTCTGTATTCTCACACTTGTAGACTAGATAAAGAGTTCTGGCTGAATCCTTCCATAGTTTTCTTTACATATTTTTACCACTACACTGTAGTGAAAATGTAAATCCTTCACTCCAGAAATCTTTATCCAAGATTACTGGATAATGTTACTACTGTTGAATGATCAACATGCTGATAGACTTGTCAGTGCCTCTGACCTTAGCAAAAGCTCTCATAATATGAATAACTTCAGACATTGATTATGAAAGGCTTACAATTTAGGAAGCATCTATGTCTTTGACCTCTTTTTGTATCAACAGCACTTAGCACATTACTTGGCACACAATAGGTATATATTGTAAGTACTTATATAGAAAATAAGTACTTATATGTAAAAATAGTAGATTTGCAGCTTTATGTACAATCATACTATGTTATGGGAATGCTTGTTTTATTCCATAAATTAAAAATAAAATTTAAAAATTGTATAGGAATGCTTGCTTTATTCCATAAATTAAAAATAAAATTTAAAAAATAGCTTTTCTGAAGTGAATCTGTCCAGATAATACTTTAGGGCTTGAAATATATAGATGGAATCCATGAACACTATTTAGGACGTCTGAGGTTATGGGCCATCAACCAACAGATTAGCAAGGAGTCTTAGGAAAATTTGGAGGCAAAGTTGATAAATTAAGCCTACTTTCATATTGAAAAATCACCACACAGCAAGTATTTTTTTGGAAATGTATAAAAAATATTTAATGCCTTAAAATGAAAAATTCTGATAGCATTATTTTTGTTCTTTTTCTTTTCAACCTCCTAATTTGCATCATGTGGGATACTAGAGTTTTGAAGCACACATTTAGCCGTGTTACTTTTAGGCTCTCAGGTGGTACTTATCTCACAAGATCTTCTGGTTATTTATTTTCTCACATTCACTTATTCTCACTAGAAAGCCAACATCTACCCTGACATCTTACCACATACCCTGTCTACTTGCAAAAGTACCCTTCAGACAAAACATCTAGTGTTGGGGTGTAAGCTCAGTTTTCACGTGAACGGTCTTGGGTCAGGTAAAGGTGCGGGCTTAGCCGCTGAGCTCTCACGAGGCCCCCCAGAGAACAGCTGGGAATTGAGGAGTGAGACTAGAGTTATCTTGTTTGTCCACCTCTTCTCAGTGGGAACTTGCTGGGGAGAGCATCCCACCCTTGAGTTTGGTCTGTGGTCTGAGCAGGTTTTGTTAATTGGCCAAGGGGCTGAGAGCACGCTGTCCATGAGCGAGCGAACTATGTAGTGGGGAGAGCTCAACTGGGGACAGGAAAGCCTGAGAGCAGGGTTTTCCTTTCTCCTTGGAAAGGAGAAGGAGGCTCCCACGTGGAGAACTCGCCCTGCATGCCAACATGGAGCTTGTATCAGTAATAAAGCCTACACCTCTGCTTCGCTCTGGCAGTCTCTTCTCTCATAACTATATCTGGCTGATCACCAAAGACCTAGAATAGGTAAGAGAACCCGGTAGCCCACGGCGGTTAGGCTGGTCAATCTAGAGATCATGCTTTACGCCTCTGTGGGAATTAATTCCCTAATATTTAGAATCTGTCCTGATTAGTAACTAAATGAGCACCAACTCACCTACCCATTATATATAGTTGTGATCTAGCAGACCACATTTTACAACCCATCTACCGTTCTGGAACCAGGGCTTATGTGGGCATCTAATTATCAGCAGACTCCCCTCCTTTCACTTTCATCTCTAATTCTACTACCAATGTAAGGATGGAGGATTTTTAATTATCTTACCTCTACTTAAAGTAAATGATGAGATGCTATGCTCTGATACATTTAACATTTATCAGGTGAGAATAAATCTCAATCAATTAACTATTGCAGATTGTTTGAAAAGTCTTTGGATGAACACTAGTGATATTAAAAAGAGTGTTCAGATTGGTTTAGGAAAGTGAGTCACACCTTGTGAGTCATCTGTGAAGTAGAAGACCAGTTTGGAACCAAAGTCGTTAAAAAAAAAGCTATAGGAGGAGAGATTTCCAGGGTCTGGCAGCCAGAGAGGCAGGAGATGGGGATATGCAGAGCCCAGAAGGAAAGACCTAGCAGTCCAGGGGCAATCGGTGAAACAAATATAGGACTGAGGTGTGACAGACAAGGGAGATAGATATCAAGGAGGGCCATTGGCCCTAGGGGCCATGCATAGAAATAGAGCTGATTCTACCAGCTATACTCATCTCCTCAAGGATGAGGGAGGTTCCAAGAAAAGTCTTGTTCTTCCTCCAGCTTCCCTTCCTAGTGACTATCTATCAACAAACACTGCAGTAGCTTCTTTACTCCAATGCTTCTGGTAACCCAAATTTTGCTTTAACCACAAGGAAATTAATTAGAGATAGACATAAATGAGAGAGCCAAACCCTTGACTAAAATATTAGGAATTTTCCTAACTGGGGGTTCACAGCCATGTGATTGTACCTTTTCATCTAACGTAAACTTCCTAAAACAGCAGATGAACTCATAGACCTGAAGGATCATTATATCATTCCTAGGCTTAACCAAGGTAATTATTATAACTGTGTTAGCCCAGTAATCAAATCTATACTGCCATTGTTACTAGAAAGAGTGTGATGATAAACTACTTTGTGGTTCTACTTGAAATCCTTGTGGCCTCCCAGACAAAACTCTTTTCCTCTGGCTATCCCTAAATATGGATAGATAGATAGACAGATAGAGATATATACACATATGTATACATATGTACACATATATACAGATATATGTATATGCGTATGTATCACATACGCATATACATACAACATATGCTTGTGTCCATCTATATAATATAGATATATATGCTCATATGAATGTATGTATATTATATATAATCTCCTCCATTAGAATATAAGTTCTTTGGGAGCAAAGATTGTCTCATTTTTGTATTATGTCTTATTACCTAGCACAATTCCTGACCCAGAATTAATTTAATTCATTTAAATACATTCTATCTTCTTAAGTGGACTGTCAGTTCCTGAAAGATCAGCTGTAGACACTTGGAATCCTAGAAGAGTTTCTTGGTAATTATAATGCTGATGATGAGGTCCACATGTACAGTGTACACAGACTTATGGTGGACAAAGTCAAAGTCTTGCCGTACTTACTGCCCTAGTGAAGGTTTTTGGTTAAGCCCCCATTCCCAGTCCCTTCAGTCTATGTCCAGCTGCATCAGGAGACGGAGGGGAAGAAAGAAGTTTCACCTCTCCCTTCAGACCAGAAGAACAGATTACTAGCACTCCTCTCTGCCCCAAAGAGAGAATTGCACTGGATAATAATGATAACATCATGGCTTCAGGACAGAAGGCACAAATCCAGAATTGCTTGTAGTGTGCGTTCAGGGAGTAATAATGAAGAGTGATAGAATTGTGTCCAGTAAAGGGGTTCAGGCATGGGATCTGGAAAGAGTATATTAGCAGCAGTGATGGAAATGAAGGATGGGAGACTAACGACACTTTAGGATCTCCCAAACCCATCGGCGTGTAAATCATTTGACAGGAGGAAAATAGTCTGGTGGTCCTGACGCCAGAGATCCCGGAGAGAAGCATTTCCACTTTCAGTCCCAGTGTAGGGGTGGAATATGTGGAGGAAGCTACTGAATAGGGCTAATACCTCTCAGGAAAGAGATTTAACAGCTCAGGGTACCTTTTCTATCCTTGGTATATAAACATACAGAAGGCAAGTAAGATGCTTTCTCTGATGCCTCTGTATGGTAGGTATCTAGTGATGGTGACAAATATTTCACAGGAGAGGCTGAGATACCGAAATGAACTAGCAGAAAGAAAGTGGGAGTTTGGAGTCTACATCTTTACTGGAGAAAAGGTCAACATTCATGTATAAGGGGGGGAGGGGAGGGAGAAAGAGTTGGAGGAAAATATTTCCAGAGTCCTTGGAATCAGGCTCAGGAATGTGTTTCAGTTAGTAAAAGTAGATCTTGAGGAATTCTGCTGTCTACTGCACAGACAAAGGATGTGGGGAAAATGTGGCAAAGGAAAGTTGAGTCAAAGGAACAGATATAGGGCTAAGCAATGAAAAAAAAATACCAGAGAGGAGAGATGGAGCATTCTGTACAGGAGACAATTTTATATTAAGTTCCAAAACGCGTAAGGGACCTATCAGTATTTTTTATAGAAAAGTTTCAGTGTCCTGTTTTATATCAGTTTGGTGCTAAGAGTGTGTGTGACAGAAACATCCCCATTCCCTCACCCCAACTTGGATTGACCTATGGCACTAGTGTGCCAGTTGGGTTTATGATGTTGGCAATGGATAGGAACAGAGTTTCAGAGAAGGAAAAGAGGCTTTTGAATGAACCTTGTTCAGAGACTTAAAAGGGAATCTTTATTCATTATGCATTAAAAGGTATGTATTAAGTGGTTACTGTGTAGCACACCCTGGAGAGAAAGACAAAACAAAACTCTATCTGTCCTCAGGGAGCTTCTACATCCTCTAAAGGGAGGCAGCATGAGCAAAGGATCTGGAAAAACTTCAAGAGAAATAGAGATTGCAAGAGATGGAGGTGAGAAGGGAATGCATTCTAGTCTTGGGGGTCACAGCATGTACAAAGGCATGGGGATGGGAGATGGATTTAGGGGGAAGAATAGTAAACAGATTAGTTTGACTGGAGCATAGATTGAATGCAAGGGATTAATTTGTAATGAGCCTGGAAAGGGATACTGGAACCAGGTTATGAAGGCCTTTAATGCCACATGGGGGAGTGAGCATTTTATCCAGAGGCAAACTGGAGCTTTTTGAACAGGGGAGTGACACAGTCAGACCTGTGCTTTTAGTAATAACATTTTGGAAGGTGTGTGAGGGAAGGATTGGAGTGGAGAGACCTGGGTAATGGAAACCAATGAGGAGGCTTTGGAATAACTAAATGCAGAGGGGGAGCTTTGGGGGAAAGCAGCCAGCTAGAAAAGGAGGAGAAGAAATATGAAAGAACTAGGAATAGTAGTGCTGGCATGAATGCAACCCAGACTGTGTGGATGAAGACTGGGCAAAGGCTTGCAGTTGGACTCTAGAAGTCAAATCTCTAAGGGCAGAATCCAGTCTGGAGGATATTAGATAACTAGGCAAGGTGTCTACCTAAATTTCAAATGAAGCAGACAAGGCACTTACATAGGGAGGGGGGAACCCCAGATTCTTCTTCTCTAGGGGCCTGAGTGAAAAAGAGAAATCAGTCTCCATCTGGGCATTATGTGCTAGAAATAAGGTAAAATCATAATTCTTAGAGTTTAGGGGCCAGTACAAAAAGGGAGCCTCTAACATGGAAAAAAAAACCCCAGGAGTGACAAGTTTGTGCCTAGAATGTACTTTCTAATGCCTTAAACTTACAGCAGGCAGCTGAAGAACTTAGGGCTGGAATTTGCCACCATCAATTATCATTTGTGTCCTCTCCAATTCTCTCACAGTGTAGTGAAGACATTGGATGAGCTAGTTGTTTCTGACTGTGCTATCTTATAGTGGACTCAGTAGCGACTTACTGGGCTTAGAGAAAAAAACTTGGGTATATATTGATGGTTTCTGAGAAATCATCAATAATTAGAGAATTATGTCACAACTGGACACAAGCAAATATCCCCATTTTTCTAAAGGGGAAGGAGGAATTGGGGGGAAATCTGTAAAAATAAATAAAGGGGAAGGAGGTAGATTCCACAAATTTTAGGTTTCTTAGCTTTATGTCAGTTCCTGGAAAAATACTGGGATAGATTATTAGGATACTTAGAATACTTAGCAAATACTTACAAAAGCAAACAAGGCTCTTGAGTAGACAAAGTCAATGCCACAATGCCCTTGAACTAAATTTTATGTACTTTATTCCTACAGTAGGTTTTCTGGTTTTGAGTTTAGCTTTTCTTTGTACAGTGTCTGGCACACAGTTAAGCTCATAATAAATGCCATCTTGCTTGCTGACCAACTTGCTGAAGTACTACTTACACATTCCCTCTTCTTTCCTCTTGTTTCAGACATTGTTTTCTGCATTCCTCACCTATAAAGTGGGGCTCTTGAACTAAATGATCTCTGCGATCACTTCAGCCTCCAAATCAATGATCTGTGAAGATAAGAAGTAGAGAAACAGAAGGAAGGTGGGCTGGATACAGGCCCATAGGCACGGAATCTAAACTGGAAGGAAACTCCAAAGTCATCTGGTAGATCTTGCAGCTGGACAAGAATACTCTCTGTTGTACTAACAAGTGCTTATTCAGAGTGGTTATTGAAAAACTCCAGTGGAGGTGGGAGGGCATTCCTGGCAGTCTGATTGCGTGATTGAACAGCTCTGATTGTTAAGAAACTTGTCCTGGCATAAGAGCAAAGCGGGCTTCTTTTTCTAACAGAATAGAGTGAGAGCTAAAAAAAAAAATGACACTGAGGAAGAAGCTTGTGGTCAACATCATTGTATGTCCTTCACTCTTGAAGAGGACCATGACATCATAAGGTCAATGTCTTGACTTGCAAGTGAACTGGATTTCAGTGAGGTAGAGATGTGCAAAATTGTTAGCCTCATTCTATCCTCCAGAGACACTGGAGTCCAGTGGCAAGACATAGGTCAAGATGACTGATGATGACCCATGATTTGGTAGGAGAAGACAGAAGAGTTGTAGGAAGAAAAAACAGGAACCAAAAACCCCACCAATCTGGGGTTATTGGATCAGGTGGAAAACAGAAAGTATATGAGTCTAGAGGTTCCTGTGAACTGTGAGGTCAAGAGGAGGATGCTCTGACATTTCAATGGGGCAGTGATCTCACTGGCGTGAGATCCTCTTCAATATTTTTTTAATTCTCCATCAGTGCAAAGCATAATCCTCCCTGTCTCCCATAGCTTCTCATCCTGTACAATCTTTTTGTCAATATATTTCCATAAACTGTTTATAGAAGACAACCACTGTAGCATGAGATTGTCCTTTGGTTCTTTTAATATCCCAGAATCATCAACATTCTACGTGCTTATCTACTTGTCTCCATTCTTTATATGACCAGCGTCCTTAGGGATGTCTTTTGCTGTCCTTTCATTTGCCAGTTATCATTGATAATATTTTGCATCATTGCAGTACTCTTTCCATTCCCATTTGGGTTATTTATAATTTTGATTCTTTGGAAATCATGGTCCTTACTTTTGAGCCATTTAGCAATGGCAGGAGAATATGTTAAAAAAGAAAGACTTTTATAGCAATAATTTGGGATGCCTGAAAGCATCGTTCATTTTCTTATATGTAAAAAACAGTATGGCATAATGGATAGACATCTGGCCTAGGTGTCATAAAGACCTGGACTTAAATCCTACTTCTGACACATACTGTATGTGTGACCCAGGCAAATTACCAGTCAAGTAATCGCTCAGTGCTTCAAGCAATTCTTTAAGCCTGTAAGTTGCAGAACAATTATCAATTTACATTGGCAAAAGGAGTTCTACACATTTAGGAAATTATAGATCTGAGAGAAAATATGCATTTTATATTGTATATATGTGATGTGTATATATATACACAATACAGTATATATACATAATACATACATACATATACACATTATATGCATATGTTATGTATGTATGTTTATACACACAAACATGCACACATATTATATATATATACATAAATATGCATAATACACGTATTGTTTGTGGAACTCCCTAATACTTAAAAATTTTTAGTTTTTATTCTGAATTTAACAGAAAACAAATAAAATGAACATTTCCATATACATAACAGGAGAAAAAGAGGATTCGACATGAAACTTCAGATTACTATTAAGTACAACTTGATTTTCTTTTTAAAACACTTACGCAGGTATAAGGCAGCATTGTGTAATGCAGAGAGCTGGCCTTGGAGTGAGTAAAGCCTGAGTTCTAATCCCACCTCTAATACACACTGACTCTGGGTTAGGCACTTCATATCTCAGTGCCCCAGGCACCCCTTCAAGGCTATAAATTACAAAGAAGGCAACAGTTTGCATTGGTAGAACAAGTTCCTCTTGGGGAGCTCTCTACTACAAATCCTAGATTATATAAACTTGTATGTGTATATGTGCATTCGCATGTGGATGTGTGTACATACCCACATTTGTAGATAAGTAGAAGGATTGACTGATCTCATGAAAAGAATAATTTGAGACTGTCCATATCTCCTTGGGGGCAGGGTCTATTTCACTTGTATCTTTGTATCCTAGTACCTAGTACCAGCACCTAGCCTAGTACCAAGTACATAGTAGGTGTTTAGTAAATGGCTAATTAAAAACCAAAGCAACAGCCGATTGCCCACATAACTGCATATCAGAGCCCAGGGGTATTTGCATAATGACTATTCTAAACCAACCGTTTTTATTAAACAAATAGTCTAGTGTTTTCATCCCCTAGAAATGACCTAATGGTATTTCTCTTAGTTGTATATACTGGGCTAAGGAGTCCAAGCATAGCCTCCCCTTAGCTGGAGGTTTGAATAGCTTCCTGTCAGCATTTTTTTTTCTGCTTTTTTTGCTCTTTTGTAAAGTAAATTTACCGTTATGTTTTAGAAATGAGTGTATACTCAAATTGTCATTGGCTTTCATTTCTCTGTTCAGGAAGGAGATTGACCATATGCTGGCTTCCGTGGTCTCTGGACTTCTTCATCCTCCCTTGACCGATGAGGTGTAGCTCAGTTCCCTGATCAGAGAACAAAGATGACAAATAAAGGGGACCAAGAGGTAGGTGAACATTTGGAGACAATTACAGCACTGTGTGATTCTCAGGAGCGTCTGTGCCCTCTACCCCTCTTTCTGATTCTCTACCACTGTCACTGAAGAAAAGGTATCTCCTCTACTTCTTCAATCACCAATTTAGTTATCTTGGGGCCGGTCTTTTGGTGATAAGCCTCCTTGTAGGCTGTGAGGCTGATTCTCAGAGAGCAGACCCATAGGCTTTCTCCAGTTCCTTTGTAAATATGAGCTATTATCATTATAACATAGGTAGCCAAACAACATTAGGAATTCTAGGCTGGCCAAACAAACAGTTGTGTCAAAGTCTCATTCCTCTGAAAATCTTCTGGGGCAGAGGAAAAGCAAGCCTAATAGTTTATCTAACACCATCTTTGTTGTTGTGCCTTTTGGACTGAGGTTAAAATATTCCAACGATGTGTTCCTGACAGCAGACCAAACAACTCTTCTCTTTCACTGTTTCTTCAGACTAGGTCATTTTGTTTACATGCTTGCCTGAGTCAAGCCGATGGTATGATGTGATAATGACTTGTAAACTACAGAGGAGGGCTTGCATTTGTATAGACTGGAGCAAACAGCCAACTCTACTCTTTTCTTCCAGTGGGCTCCAATGCCAGGAAACTGACCAATAGGTATTTGAACAATGGCTATTCTAAACCAATGGCTTCTACTAAACAAATGGCCCTACTTCTCTAGTCTCCTAGTTACCTCCTACCTCCCAGAAGCAGCCCAATGTTGTTCTGATTATGTCCCTTAGGAATTGATGATTATGTCTCAGGTTTGCACTCGTCATATAGACCTTCTTGGGGTTCTAGAATCCTAATGGCATGTGCACAGGTAAAGAGAGAGTCAGGGAGTATAATATAGTATAGTATAGGCCAGGGTTATGGAACCTGGGGTTTCAAGGCCACATATGACCCTCTAAGTTCTCAAGTACAGCCCTTTAACTGAATCCGAACTTCACAGAACAAATCCTTTGGGATTTGTCAAAAGATCATTCTTGAGGACCTAGAGGGCCACATGTGGCCTCAAGGTTGTAGGCTCCCCACCCCTGGTATACTCTTTACCTAAGATTGGCACTCAACTAGGAACAATGAGTGGAAATTACATAGAGTCTGATTTAGGCTCAAAAGCAGAAAGGCAACATTAAATACTAAATGCAGGGGGCATCCTTGGAATCAGAAAGACCTGGGTTCAAGTTCTTCCTTTGACATATACTAGCTAGATACCATGGACAAGTCTCTTAACCTTCTGATGGCCCAAGGCAAGTCTCTGAAACTATATAATATAGATAAGTTGCTAACCTATTATAATGCAGGGAATTTTCACACAAAGAGCTTGAATTATGATAAAATCATAATTCAAGAAAGAAACAGAGGCAGTGGCACAGAAGGGAAGGGAAGGGAATAAACATTTATTAAGTTCCTACTATGTGCCAAATACTGTGCTATTCACTTTCCCAATATTTTATTTTCACAACAGCCCTGGGAGGTAGATGCTATGATTATCCCCATTTTACAGAGAAGGAAACTGAGGTAGACAGAGATTGTTATTTTCCCAGGTTCACACAGCTAGTGTCTCAGGATAGATCTGAAGTCATCTTCCTGACTCTAAGCCTAACTACTGTGCCACCAAGTTGCTTAAGAGACAGCAAGATAGAGATGAAGATAGAGAAAAAAAGTAGAGTGTCTTACCCCAGGAAGCCACGAGTCTAGAAGCCTGCAAGTAAGGGTCAGATAAGAAGTTGTGGATTTTAGAAGAGAATTTTTTTTCAGGTTTATATTAGATTATGTGGCCTCTGAAGCCCCTTCTAAAACTAAGAAACTGAATTCTGAGATACCCATCCTTTTGCTTCTGGTTGATTTGTATAAATAATTTCACTAAAGCCCTTGATTATAGAGAGTAATGTTCTAGATGGGTGAGGCAAAGGAGCTTCTTTTATTTGGATGACACTATAGGCAGTGCTGACTGTGTCCTCATCTCCATGACCCATTTCCTGGGTCCTCATCGCCTCAGAATTAATCCAACATACACTTGCCTAAGTATGGATACTCTTTTTCTCCGTATTCTGTTCTTAACTCCATTGATTTCTAAAAAACTAACTTGATTCCCCAAGCTTCCCGAACTGCTTTGTCCCTCACCCTGGCTCCTTGGCTTCAGGGATGCCTAATAACTGATCCTTTTCTCTTCCATGGTCACCATACATGTCTTGGTGACTGATTCTAGCACCTCTTCCATCTTTCCCCTCTTATCTCTGCACCGAAAGAAAACATTCTCTTAGCTTTCTTCATAAGGGAAAAGTGAAATATACAGAACTATAACAAATGGGACTGCAGATTATAGAAAGTATATTTAATAAGAGTCTCTAGCATAGATAGAATAATTCTCAAACTACCTAGACTGATTTATTTTTGAGCTAAAGTTTCTGGCCAAAGCCCATACCATAATTTGCTGTTCTACCTAGAAAAATAATGTCATATGCACTGGAACAGCCTAATCCCCATCTGTGATATACTGATCAAAGTGCTCTAGACATATCTCATCTGCCCATTTTATAATCCCAGACTTACTTTCAGGCAATCAAGAAAGAATACTGCATTTAAAGGGAAAACCTACAGGTTCTAAACCATGCCCCACTGCTAACAACTACCTGTGTCACTTGAGATGAGGCATGTAGTTTTCATATTCTTAAAATGAAGGAATTGGTTTAGATTGTCTCCAGGATCTTGTCCAACTCTAATACCTATGTGTTTCCTCACTGTTAACAGGCATTTGGCATTCCACCTACATTCTCACTTAATTATTGCCTAACTAATTATCTCTCTCACAAATATCAACTTTTCCCATTATCTAGAAAACAGAATAATTTGAACCCATACCTCATGTATCACTAAAGCTCACACTCAAAAAAATCAGCTATTACTCTTTCCTAGGTAGGGATACTCACACCTACATAGAGACACACACTTATGCATATATTTACGTGTCCTATAACTAGATCTGACATTCAAGTAGTATAAAACTTCTTGAATGTGACTCTAGCTAGGAATCAAGAAACTGCTTCTATGACTGACTAAAAGTGTGATTCTTTCTTAGTCTCAATCTCCCTTTTTGTTGCTGTTGATTTATTTCAGTTGTAGCTGATTCTTCAGGACTTCATTTGGGGGTTTTCTTGGGAAAGATACTGGAGTACTTTGTCATTTTCTTCTCCAGCTCATTTTACAGGCAAACAATGTTAAATGACTTGCCCAGCATCACATAGTTAGTAAGTGTCTGAGGTCAGATTTGAACTTAGATCTTCCTGGTGCCACTTAGCTGCCTTTCAATTTCCCTACTCATACACTAAAATAGATATAGTAATACCAGGATATTACCTTAGTAGGATATTATGAGAATAAAACAAAAAAAAAGGAATTGGAGTACAAAATTTAAAGGTCATAAGATGGAACCACTGATAGATACTTGATTAATTTATGTACAGTCACTTCCATTTCTTGATGTACTGATTTAGCAAATGTAAGGTTTAGGGAGGGAAATGTGTACTTCAAAAAAAGAATGAATTAGAAATACAAAGGCGGGGGGGTGTTAATACTTCATTAATTTTAAAATCAACATTTGTTGTTCATAAGACAAAAGTCTGAAGTGATGATGATAGTTCAGTAAATAGGAGCTTTTTCTAAACCTTCGTCCCTAATCCTGTATTATAGCCAGGGAAATATGGATAACAAAAAGTTAAATGATTTGTCCAAGACTCCTACATCATTCACTGGCAGATCCAACACTTAGTCTGGACCGACATGATGCCAAACATCTGGTTGGAAATGGAATTTTCAGTCAAATATCCAAATATGTAGGCCAAGCAGATTTTAGAAATATTTAGACATTTGTTTTTATGTTAGATATTATTTTAGATAAATATTAGAGCTTTAGAAGCATCTAGAAAACCAAGTTTTTAAAATTACTTTTCATACAGATGTTCAGCATTACGTACTACAGACTGAACTTGAAACCAGGTCTTTTCCATGCATGAAACAGTTTCTTTCCACAACCCTATCCTATTAGGACTGTGCTCACAGCTTTTGCACCAGAAAACCTTGCACATAACCTCCTATTTTTCAATCTCCTCTTTATCAGCCAGGGGTTCTGTTTTTTCTCCTACCAGGCTTTGAGTTTCAAGGACAGTCTTACAGAATTTCTCTTTCTCGACCCAACCTGAAGTTCTAAGCCACACTAGCAACCTTGATTCCTCAACCCAAGGAGCTGGTAGACCAGAGCAGAATGTCTCCAACCCCTAAGTTGTGATGTCAAAAGGCAAACACAAAACACAACCCTCAACAGGTGGCCCTTTGCCTCAGGATAACACATCACACAGTATCTTGTTTCTATTTTTCTTGCTTTTCTTGCCCTTTTGCATGGTAACTTCATCTCACCTGGGAAACCAAGCACTATTCCTGCTAATTAGGAATTGACATGCTGCTGGGCAGTTGCCACTTAGAGCAATGAGCGGTCCAGATCTCAGACTGAGGCATTTCAGGGACACATTGCAGATGGTAGATGTCAGAACTTATGTTGCTCCCCAGAGACAAAGAGAAATCTGGAGCAGACAACGTGGTGTTTTGGAAAGAACACTGTCTCTAGAGTCAGGAGACCTAACTTTGAATCCAGATTTTGCTACTTTATTTAACTGTGTGAATTTAACTGCACCTCAGTTTCCTATCTGTTAAAATGGCTGGGATGTACTAAATGAATAAGACCTTTTCTAACTTGAAGCACATGACTTTGTGTCTTGATCTCACTATTAACTCCCTGTGTGATCCTGAGCAAGTTACATGATTTCTTTGGTGAGTTTCCCTATTTCTCAAAGGATGGGGTTGAGCAAAAATGATGTCAAAGGTCTCTTCCATGTCTCTAGGGAAAATTGCAGTCAAAGAGAACAGAGTTTTATAAATGAATCTCATAACAACTCTTGAAAGTTGTCGGTACAGATTTTATCCCCATGTTGCAAATGAGTAAACTGAGGCTAAGTGATCTGTCTACGGTCATATCGTTATTAAATACTAGAGGTAAGATTTGAATTTGTGGCTATTGAACTCCAAGTCAAACATGCTATCCATGTCCTCACACTTATTCTCACCAGCAAGAACATCGATGTAAACATAGCATAGATATATGACATCCCAGGCTGATGTAGTGATATCACTACCCTGTCACTATATGATCTCAGAGATAATGGAGATAGATTTAGAGAGAAGGTAATTGAGAGGTCATTCAATCTAGTCCCCTCATTTTATAGATGAGGAAGCTGGCAGTGCTTTGCCCTTTAGCATCTCACAACTTCATTGCAGTCTTGGTTCTGAACACAAAGCATGTACAATTTGCAATGCACATGCCCTCGGGCCACACAGAAAAGGAATCCCTAATGAAAAAAGTTTAAAAAACTCTGCTCTTGGCAGTCCTCTTAGACTATAAGTAGTCAAGTAGTTGCCAACCAGCCTTGATAGAGTTTTCTCATCTGGGAGTTCTTCATGTTGATGAAATCACAGGTGCAGTGTCTATCCCCAGGACAAGAATTTTTGCAGCATTCACCAGATCAGGTTCATAAGGCAGGAAATGCTCATGGAAATAAGCACAATAGAAGGACCATCACACTGCCATTGTGAGACCCATCTGTCTCCTTATAAACAATATTCCAGATATTAGGGACTTGGTCAAGAGAGGAGGGCTTCCTATGGACTAGAATAGGGGATAGATCTTCAAAGCTGATCTATAGTGTGTGTATGGGAAAGTAGGACAACACTTAGCAAAAGTCCCATAATTTCACAAGGAAACTCAGCGAAGAATGACTCAGAAGTCAAATAGACATTGGCAATTCCGAGAGAGGGATCTTCCCTACCCAAGACTTAGCAGAGATGTGGTAAGGATGAATGAATCGGACGCAGGTGGGAGGATCTAAATAGAGGCATCAGGGTTGACAGGATGTCTGTGACTTCCAGACTGCAGTTTCCTTATCTGGAAAACGAAGCACTTGGACCAGATGACCCCTGATGCCTCTCCAGTTCTAGCATTCTATAAATCTAGCATGTTCTTATTTTTGCAACTTAGGAAGGAAAGATAAATAATGTTCTCCTGGTTCTGTTCACTTCACTTTGTGTGAGTTCATAGAAGTCTTCCCAGGTTTTTCTGAAAGCACCCTGCTTGTCATTTTTTTCTTTTTAATATATATTTTATTTTTCACATTAAACAATTTTAACATCTTACTTTTTTTTTTTTAGGTTTAGAGTTCCAAATGCAACCCTCCTTTTCCTCCTCCCTCCCTGAGAAAATAAGCAATCAAATATAGGTTATACACATGCAATCATGTAAAACACTTCCATATTCTTCATTTTATACAAGAAGACTAAGTAAAAGAAAAGAAATGAAAGAAAGTGAAAATAGCATACCCCTATCTGTATTCAAACAATATCAGTTCTTTCTCTGGAGGTGGATAGTATGCTTCATCATTAGTCATTTGGGAATATTTTAGATTATTGTATCGCTGAGAATATAGCTAAGTCATGCACAGTTCTTCAAGGAATAACATTACTGTTACTATGTACAATACTCTCCTGGTTCTATTCACTTTGCATCAGTTCATATAAGTCTTCCCAGCTTTTTCTAAAATTACCCTGCTCATCATTTCTTGTAGCACAATAGTATTCCACAATCATCTGCCACAACTTATTTAGCCATTTCCTGACTGATGGGCATCCCCTCAATTTCCATTTCTTTGCCACCACAAAATGAGCTGCTTTAAATATTTCTATACAAATAGGTCCTCCCCCACCCCCTTATTAAATCTCTTTGGAATACAGACCTAGTAAATTTTAAAAGAAAAGCAAGCTCTACATAATGGAGATTTTTTGTTTAATGTATAATATTCCCTTTCTTTTTCTACAATGCATAAGGAAATGCTTTTTATTTGGTGTCTGTTAAAGGCAGAATAAAAAAGATATAAACAGAAACAAAAGCAAAAACTAACCCCAGTTACATCAGTTGAACCTCCCTTACCCTACCTCCACCCATTTCTTTCTATAACTTTGATTCAGGCATATATAGATACATATAAATATATACACACATATATGCATATATATGTATATATATATGTATGCATGCATGTAAGTATATACATATGTATGCTTTTCCTTTCAGAATGAATTCCCATAAATTGCCTTTTTAGCTTGACTCATTTTTACTGAGTGAAAGTACCATTAGAAGGAAACCCAAAGGGTTTCTTCATATTTTAGGGGGAAAAATGCAAAGGCCCTCTGAGGGGAAAAAAGAAGCCACAGAAGACTCTGCAAAACCACAGTCTCTGTTCTCCAGTCAGGGAAAGTGTCTGGTCAGGATGTGAAAATGCTGCTAAGTTCAGGGGTCATTTGCCATACCTCAGCTCCTGTTTACTTCCTGGATGTTGGACAGGGGTCCTTTCCAACAGTATAATTTTTGTAGTTCAAGCCACTGGGCTCTGTAATCCATAATCAAACGCAGAAAGTCTTAGGTAATCATATCCAAGGGAATTCCATTTTACTTGATTTAAATGAGAAAGTTAAATCTCAGTCTAGACGTGCCTCTTTGTAGCCCCAACGAATCTTACACCCTGCAGGACACTTGGTCTTTGAATATGTTTCTCATTTTCCAGACAAGCCCAGGGGATCTGCATCCCTCAATAAAATTCCTGTCTGCACTAAATTGCCTTTTGGTGGTGATTTATATCTCCATAAACCTCCATCATGGGGAGAGAGCATGTTTAATTGTATAACTGACATGACTTATGCAGGGATGAATTATTAAGCTTATCTCTGCAAAGGAGATAGGGCAGGGCTTGGTGAAGTCATTGCATTTGCAATGGTGGAACCAATGACAAGGAAAACAATCAGAGGCTTCTGAGGAGCCCAGGACCACTATGGAGTTGACAGATCTCATAGAGACCACCCTTGTGGAACAGTGCCTTGACTTAGGAGTCATGGATTAGATTTCTGTCCCGGGTTCTTATTCAGGCTCAAGCATTTCTGTTGAGCACTCAAGACTAGGAGCCCACTCTGTGGGCTACAAAATAGTTAGGAAGATGCTCCTGGTCTCTGTTCAAAAGGAACACATAATGTAGCTGAGGAGACCACACATATATACATGAAGTTGGGGTGTGCTACAGTGGATCAAGCATTAGTTCTGGACCCAGGAGACCAAGGTTCAAATCTTGTCTCTTGGGCTTTCTCCAATGGCACCTCCAGGATCAAATATAAAATCCTCCATTTGGCCTTCAAAGGCCTTTGTAACTTGCCCTATCCTACCTTACTAGTTTACTTATATCTTACTCCCCCTTATGTCTGCAATCCAGTGATAATGGCCTCCTTTCTGTTCCTTGAATAAAGCATTCCATCTCCTGACAACATGTGTTTTCACTGGCTGAACCCTAAGACTGAAATTCTCCCCACTCAAAGCCAAGCTATAATCCTACCTTCTGTAAGAAGCTTTTCCTTATCCCCCTTAATGCTAGTGCCTTCCCTCCATTGATCATTTTCCATTTATCCTATATCTTGTTTGTACATAGTTATTTGTAAATGGAATGTTTATGTAAGTTGAATGGTGGGTGGGAGAAAGAGTTAAAGATCTTCCTCTCCCATTAATAGGCCTCAATATCTTTTGTTAATTTCTACTGAGGCAGGGTCAGAGGGTCGTGCACCCCTACTCTGAAAAGTGTATAAATATTCTGAGGTGAGGTTTTACTTTGAGACTTACTCATTGGAAGTGTTTGTTTGGACAGAGGAGACTCTGGGTGGCCACTAAAGAACTCCCTGGCTTTAAAAACCCAGAAGTTGGTGCTTCTCTCTCTGGTAACTATGTATGTGTGTAATGATCAGACAGTTGGATCTGTGTGTTGATCTGTGATGTATGTATTGCTTATAGTCAGACAGTTGGAAGCCCTATCCTGCTGGCTTTTATTTCTCTGAAGCTCAGGGTGCTGACTTTTTCTCCTGAACTAAGTGAATGATATATGTGTTTGATTAAAGTGATTGTTGACCCCTCAAAAGTTGTTTTCCTTTTAGAAAAGCAGATCCTTAGAAGTTGTACAGCAGCCCCTCCTGTGTATGCTGGGGTCCTTGCAGATATAATAAGGTGTCTTCTCTGTTAATACTAATACCTAACATTTATATATCACTTACTATGTATCAGATACTTTGCTAAGTACTTTATAAATATCTCATTTGATCTTATATAAAAAATCCTAGGTGGTAGGAGCTATTATTATCCCCATTTTATAGATGAGGAAACTGAGGCAAACAGAATCAAGTGACTTGCCCAGGATCATTGTGTCTGAGGTCATATTTGACTTCACTAAGGCCTTCCTAACTCCAGGTTTGGCACTCTATCCACTGTGTCATCTACTTGTCCATTAGATAGAGAGCTGCTGGAAGAGGGATTGCCTTTTGCTTTTCTTTGTGTACTCAGCACTTAGCACAATGTCTGGCACACAGTAGGTACTTAATAAATGCTTGTTGACTTGATTGGACTATGTGATATTTAGCAGTTTAGGCTGCTAGGGCTTCTATTTTTCTCATCTATAAGATGGAAAGGGTTGGATTAGATTGGTTCTGAGATGCCTTCCCCTTCTTGCTCCCTGACTTAATTGTAGGTAGCATTATATATAACAAAACCACATGCTGATACATGGCCATGATAAATTATGCTATATAAATTATGTAATATATTAGAAGACAGGACCATATAGGATGAGGCACAGATGGTGTAGTATAGATAATAATAATAAAAGTAAGAAGAAAAGGGAAAGATCAGTGTGGGTTCATTTTGCCAGACCATGAAAAAGATGGCACTTGATCCATTAGTCAGATATAAAACAGGAGAAAATTAAGAAAGACTTTTCAAGGTTAGGGGAAAATGGGGAGAAAGCCCCAGCAGAAACCTGAAAGTGAGTTGTGAGTGTGGTATATATGGGAGATACTAAGGAAGGCTCATTTGGCACAGAGATGGAAACGAATTTGCACATTAAGAAGTAATGAAAGAGAAACTAGGACTGGTAGGGTGAAGTCTGATTTTGGAACTATACCTGCTCCAGAAGCAAACAGGGATCCAGTGAGGGTTTTTGAGATAGGGAATGACAAAATAAGGGGAAGGACTATGAGGGATGGGTTGAGGAAAGGAAAGTCAGGAGTCAGAAAGATAAACCAGGAGGCTATTGTAATTATGGTATGAGGTTTCCATGAAATACTGTGTACCTTTAAGAAAACTATGTGCATGTCTATGTTTCCTTATTTCTCTGCCTGAAAGATGGGGGTAATAATAACTTCTCTCCATTCTGATCTACCAAGAGGGAGTTATGGGGAGGGTTTTGCATAGTATATAATGTCATCAAAAATCTTTTGTGTTATTTGGAGAATCAGACTCTTAGAATTGGAGGAACCTCCAAAGTTTGTAGGATGAGGAGATCTAAGATTTAGAGATGGAAAGGATCTTAGAAGCCATTGTATCCAACCCTCTCATTTTACAAATGAGGAAACTAAAGCTTTCACTTGTCCAACTCACACAGAAAGTACATCTCTGAGATAGGTCTGAGTAGAGCTGTTACCTAAATCATAAAGTGTATTTATAACCTTGGTTTCTTAAGGAACAAAAAGTCACAGAGCCCCTAAATGATGAAAATAAGACTTAATACCCTGTATGAAGCCCCCATTCTCCCTCTGCCTCTGACCCTTGAGAATTAGGTCATTGGTAGGTTCACTAAATGAATTAGGTTTTATCTTTTCTCTATTTCATTTGATATTAATCCAGTAATCTATAAGAGGTAAGCTGATAGTTTTAGGGCAAGAAGGTGTATTGAAGAGCAGTAATCCAGTCTCTTCATTTTACAAATGAGGAAACTGAAGCTCATTAAGCCAAAATGCCTTATCCATGTCATAGATAGTAAGTGCATGCCTTGGCATTCAAAGCCAGGTGCTCTATCTCTGAATCCAGCACATTTCTTTATACTACTCTGCTTCCTAGTTACAAACAGAGGGAAAGCCAGAGCTCTGGAAGAATCTAGCTCTTTGTAATTAAGTGTTTAGGAAATTAGTTCAAAGTAGGTTTCCTAATGGACACCCATACTACCCATGATGGTTTTACAAAACAAGGAGAGAGAGACAGAGACAGAGGGAGAGACAGAAAGAGACAGAGATATAAAGACAGAGACAGAGAGGTCACCCCATACCATCTATTCTCTAGTCCTAGGGGATTTAGCACCTTCCCACAAAGGCCCTTGAATAAATCATGTGGTCAACCACTTTGGAATTCTAGGAAGTCTCTGTCTGATGAGAAAAACTACAAAGGACCTTAAATAATTTCAGTCTCACTGTCAACATTCCTTGTCCCCACAAGAGGCAATGAATTCAGTTTGTTTTTGTCTGAAGATATATATAAAGTAGGGACAATATCCGGCAGACAAGTTTGCAGCCCCATTGTCTGGGGAGAGAGGAGAACTGAAGGAGAGATTTAAAATATTTTATCAATCACTCAGTTTTCTTGAGTAACTAACTACCTGGGCCAAACCCAAAGGCCACAAAGTGCTAAAAAGGAAGCATCTTTCAGAGGCAATGTAGTGTAACAGGAAGACCATGAGATGTAGATTCAGGAAAGATAGGGTCAAATTCCAGCCCTGACTTGCTAACTGTGTGGCTATGGGCAACTTATAATCCCTCGGAACTTCATTATCCTGACCCTTAAAAATACGTTCCATCTTTTGTTGTAGGGAAATGCTGTGAATGGAGAGAAGGGGACAGATTTCAAAGATGTTGTGGAGGCAGGAACAACACAATTTTGGCAACTTAGCTGTTTGAGACTCAGAGAAATCAAATGAATTAATTGATCATACCACACAGCTAGGGTGACTAGAAGGAGAAACTGAACTCAGTTCTTCTTGAATCCAAGGCTGTGATTTTATATACTTATGATAAGGGGAAAATATGATGATCTAGAATTTTCCAGACTTAACAGTTTTAAGGGGCAGCTAGGTGGTGCAGTGGATGGAATACCACAGCTAGAGTCAGGAAGACCTGAGTTCAAATATGGCCTCAGACACTTCTTAGTTGTGTGGCCCTGGGCAAGTCATTTAAACTTATTTATCTCAGTTTCCTTATCTGTAAAATGAGCTGGAGAAGGAAATGGCAAACCATTCCAGGATTTTTGCCAAGGTAACCTCAGATGGAGTCATGAAGAGTCAGACATGACTGAACAATTTGGGGTCAATTTTAGATGGTTCACTAAGTTTAAAAACAATCATATACTAAACTTGGGTTTAATTCATGTTTCAGAGTTGGGTTGAATGAGCTTGGGATTCAGTGAATTATTGTGGATTGCCTCAATTTGGGTTTATGGTTTGATTTAGCTTTAGTCCTTGGTGTATAGAACTCTTTTAAGTTTCTACCTTTAAAACCCTGCCACATAGCACAATAGTGTACATAGTAGGTGTTTAATAAACATTTTGTTTGCATTTACTTGGGTTGGAGGATATTATTCAATCAGACAACTGGAAGGGATGTTACAAAGGCATTACTTAGGTCTGAACGTGTGTGTGTGTGTGTGTGTGTGTGTGTGTGTGTATGTCTGCATGCATGCACACAATACAAACCAGTTATGGGATGGATTGGGATTCATTTCTCATCAGCAAATCCATATAGGAATCCAAATGTAAACAAATATGACTTCCCTAGACTGAGCAAATAAAATATTTTGCAAATATACCTATTACTGTTTTTCAAATATATATATATATATATATATAGTTATGATGAATAAAGTATATTTAGATGCCTGACTGAATCCACAGTAATCTCTTATCATTTTATACCTTTACAATCAACAATAGTAATGACATGGGAGCCAGATGCTTTAGAGTAGAATAGAATGAGGCAGAGGAATAGAAAGAGACAGAGAGAGAAAGAGAGAGAGCAAGGGAGAGAAACAGAAAGGCAACTGGAAGGTGGTGGGAGTGAGGGAGGGAGAAGAATGTTCTGAAAAAGGGAGTTACTTCTATTTTTAATATTTATTATTTTTTTAAATTTATGGAATAAAATGAGCATTTCCATCTAATAAGATGATTGCACATGAAACTGCATTTCCATTATGTATATTATGTACAACTTGCTATTTGTTTTAAATATGTAATAAAGTTATCATGTAAATTTCTTTTTTCTTCCCCCCCAGCCCTAGGGATGACTACCATTAGACACAAATAGGCATATACATGTGAAATGATTCTATACATACTTCTATTTCTCAATTCTTTTTCTGAAGGCAGGTAGTATTTTTCCTCATGTGTCCTTTATAAATAATTTGGGTATTTATAATAGTCAAAATGACATTCAAAATCATGCTTAAAACAAGACATACAATGTTCTCTTGGTTTTGCTCATTTTGCTCATTATTTTGTACAAGTCTTTCCATGTTTTTCTAACATCACTGAGTTCATCATATCTTATAGCACAGTAGTATTCCATCATAATTGTATACCACAACTTGCTCTGGCATATAAAATTAATTAAAATTTTAATTAAGCTGAAGCATAATAAATTCTACTCTAACCCTTCATTTTAACTCTGCGTGTATCTCTCATTCTTAAATGTGTTTCCTGTAAACAACATAATGTTGAATTCTGATTTTAAATCCATTCTGCTATCCATTTCTGTCTTATGGGTGTGTTTGTCCCATTTGTATTCAGTTATAATTATTATTTGTGAATTTCCCTCCATCTTATTTTTACTCATTATTTTCTTTCTCAGCCTTTCTTTTTACTCTATTCCTGTTACCTTATCTTCTTCCCTTAACTTCCTATTCTTTTTTTTACTCACCCCCCCCTTTAAGAGTCCATCCCTTTTCTTGAAAACATTGAAGCCTAATTATAAAGCAGTTACTAAGGTCAAACTGTTTACTTATTATATATGAAAATGTTACCAGCATTTTAAAAACTATCATCATTACTAAGAGAGTTTGAAAGAAAGGTTGCGGTTTAGTTGTATATAATGAGGTGGTTCTAAAAAACAAAATTGGGTAGGAAAAGGCAAAAAGGAGCAATTGTCTCATAAAATGGGGTGTGAAAGGAAGAACTAATACAGAGGAAGCAGGTGGGGGTGGAGGGTTGGTGATGTCGGAAGCTTATTCTCATCTGGGTTGAAGAGGAAACAACGTGTGCATCTGATTGGGTGTATAAGTCTTCTGAACTTGTAGAAAGGTGAGAAAACTGAGGGACAGGGTCAGGGAGAGACATTTAGAAAAGTTTATAGATTAAGATTTAGGAGGGTAGGGAAATGAGATAAAGGAGATGCTATTTTTAATATTAAAAAGTGTTCTCACACTTAAAAGGTGTTAGGTGGCACAGTAGATAGAGCGCCAGACCTGGAGTCACAAAAATTCATCTTGAGTTCAAATCTGGCTTCAGACACTCACTAGCTATGTGACCCTGAGCAAATCACTTAACCTGTTTGCCTCAGTTTCCTGATCTGTAAAATGAGCTGAAGAAGGAAATGGCAAGCCAGTCCACATGTTTGCCAAGAAAATCCCAAATGGAGTCATGAAGAGTTGGATAT
Source organism: Bettongia penicillata ogilbyi (assembly GCA_023548195.1). Taxonomy (NCBI): domain Eukaryota; kingdom Metazoa; phylum Chordata; class Mammalia; order Diprotodontia; family Potoroidae; genus Bettongia; species Bettongia penicillata. Next base: position 2,232,362 of record JAJHZJ010000589.1, read on the forward strand.
GACTTAAAAATGACAACAACAATATACTACAAAAGGTTGGGAAACAGTATCCTAAATCATCCAAGTCAAATAAAAGTTCATTTCATTTTTCAAACATATCCAGAGAGGGAGATAATAGGAATTCTTACCTTTTTTAGATACCTTATAGTGTCTAACAGCATTTCACATTTTAGTAAGATTTTTCCTTTTTAATCTAACTTAAATCTTTCCATCTACACTGAAGTAGGATCCTTTCAAAATGGTGACCATGTTCTACTTTAAAAGAATCAAGTAGTATCTAAATTGAAGTTTTAGAGTTTTTTTAAGTAAGGGGAAGGAACTAGATCTGTAATTTTATCTATATAGGGAATTCCTACTGAAGAAACTTCCTTTACTCTTGCAGGTTGACAGTTTATCTGTAACTGTACTGAGCTGCCTGGGTCATTAAGAGGTTGAACAATTTTCCATGGTCAAATGGCTGGTATGTTTCAGATATAGGATTTGAACACAGGTTTTCTTGACTCCAAGGTTAGCCCTCCATCAACGCTGTCATAACTCGTTTCTGTGTATATATACAATGACAAGATTCTAGATCCCATTGGTGAGTAGAAATCTGAGTTCTCCTCCTTCCCCAGGGGAGCTATCTTGACCCTGTGACTACTTAGAGCTAGGCTTTGATGGACAAGTCAGCCCTCTAAAACTAAGGGAAAGGAAAAGAAGAAACCAAGGAGTAGAAAGTATATCTCAGGAGCAAGAGGCTAACTTGAGAGAAACTGCCCCTAAGGGTGAGGACGAGTTGTTGAATGGAAAAATTGTGGTTAGAAGAAAAGCTATCATGGAAATGGAAGCCAGAGTTGTAATGATGGGAAGTGGCCAGCACCAATACAGGTCTCAAAGGCAGGATCCCAGTGCCATGAAGCAGATCTAGGCAAATCCTATTTTACTGGACTGTGCTGGAGTCATAACTGGTGGTGATTACTTGCCACTAGACTTAGATGGCTGCCCCCAGCTCAGCAGTGTCTTCTATTGGAATACTCATCTTGCACTTCCTGTGACTTTGAATGAGAGGAAAGTCTTCTGCCAGGCTTACTTAGCACAGTGCTTTTATTGACAAGTGAGCTTGAGGCATCAAAATGCCTCATAATATCCCGACACCAAGATTGGCCTTAGAAAAATTGGGCATAAATAGAGGTGCACATTGAATCTGAAATCCAGTGAATTCTAAATTAACCTGCTTATTTTGAAGAAAGAAACTCCTTCAGTAATGAATAAGCTGAATGAAGAAGACAATGATCTACAATTGACATTTTGTGGTCTTTTAAAATGTTTTCTGCTGTGAAATGTTTAAGGATTATTGAAACCTTCTCCTTTTCCCTGCCTCTCCCTTTTCAGGACACCTGGAATCTGTTCCTGAAGCTTATCTTTGATTCTATAAACCTTATTTTCCTTCCTCCTCACCATGTCTTTAATTGTCTTTAAAAAAAAAAAACAAAACTGTCACAACATTGTTAACCATATCATTAGGGACTCTTGTTTTTCTTCACTAAAATGTATCAGAGACAGCAAAAGACCAGGGCTTGGGGGTGGGGTGTTGGAGGCAGGTGAGAATAAAGGAGATAAATTTTACAATTACAGGGCTATTTCCTGGCCTATGGGCTCAGAATGAACAAAAGAGAATTGCTGATTCAATTTTATAACTTAACTGATGCAAAGAGAGAAACTTAAACCTTAATCATTATAGGTAAACTAGTCAGCAACTTTGGTTGGGGGAGGCTAAGATAAAATTCTGGTATGGGAGGTATATCTTGATTCCTTCCTTTTCCACTGTTTTTTTCCCCTGTAGGTATGGCTTATAAAGAAAACCAAGTCATGCCAAAGGAGTGAAGCCAAGGGAATAGCTTCAGAAAGTAATTTCTGAGAAGAACCCAGGGAATGGCTGGAAAAGACGAAATCAGATTTGTACAAAGGTGAAAGGTCAATGACAGGGAATGACAACCCTGCCCCCCCTCCAATTAGCTCAGCTTAACATATACTACCATTACCACTACTGCTTGGATAGTATAATATATTTTAGTACTAGGAAGTTAGTTTTCTTTTTTGAAAATAGATTTTTACTGACATCTTTCCTTTTTACATCTCCTAGACTTCTCAGGAAGATTTGTCTTCAAATTTGGCTTTAAACACTTACTACCTGCGTGACCCAGAGTAAGTACCTTCACCCTGTTTGCCTCAGTTTCCTTATCTGTAAAATGAATTAGAGAAGGAAATGGCAAACTACTCCAGTATCTCTGCCAAAAAACATAACAAAATCCAACAAACTCTAGATACGGTCAGCAAGAGTCAGACGCAACTGAAATGACTCAACAGCAATAGCCTTCCTCTCTTATACCTTCTCCACCTAGAGAGTTATCCCTTATACCAAAGAATTTTAATAAAAAGAAAAAGAGTAGAAAAACATCGGCAAAACCAATCAATACATCAAAGGCAATTAACTTTCAATTATCCATAAGGCAAAAAGCTCATATAATAGATCTTAACAAAGAATCTACAAATCCCATCATAGTCAGTCAATCTCATTCCTCACCAAACCATTAAGCATTACTGACACAACACTGTTTGTCCTAAGTAGGAAAAGTGATTGAGAATGACCCCTTCTTCTCCAGGATGTCGTTTAGTGATCACCAATGAAATTCTGTGTCTGTCCCCAAGGAAAAATAGTAGAATAAAAAGTAGGGGAGACATCAGAGATCCGAATCATTTCCAACCTGGGGAAATTGTTCCCTGAATAAGGCTGCAATATTTAGATGTTTTTAGCCACTAGCCCTAGTTCATGAATTATTCTTGAAATATTTCGGATTATTCCCTGTCAGATTTTAGAATGGAAGAGGCATTTCTCCTGGCATTGCCTTGACTGTCCAGAGAATTCTCAGATTTGTCCTCTGTGTTAACACAGTCTCACTGCCTAGATCAAAATTAGTCCTTTTATTCCAATATTACCTAAATGCCTTGGTGGAATTGAGAAAGTAGTTTGCATTATCATTTCACTGATATTAGTACACCTGTTGAGTCAATATAGATAAGTAGTACTTAAATAAAATATGTCTGGCCCATCACAACTTACTGTTTCCCACATTTTTCTCAGTTCTTCTCTTTGTTAGGTCAGGGAATGATGGGGCTCTGGAGTAGGAAGCTGGTGACTCCAGGGTTTTGATTCAATTACAGATTTCTTCTTTCTCATAGCTCCTCAAAAAGCTTCCAAAAGCAGGTCTCATGTTGGGGTGCGGGGTCATGGAAATGATCATCAGTGGCCCCTGGAAAGAAAGATTGAAGGCTTGAAAGTGGGAAATAATAATGAAAATAATAGTTTGTATTTCCATAGAATTTGGGGGTTTTCAAAGTGCTTCACTCTCCTCTCTTTCTCTAATAGAATGTAAGCTCTGTAAGGGTAAGACTTTCTTCTTCTTTGAACCCCTAAAATATATCACAGATATACCTGTAGAATACCTGGCACATTGGGCAGGGGGAGGAAGGGTGTAAGTGTAAGCAAGGTGGGATTCCTTTTTTCCTGGAGTTCAGTTACCCAGGCTTATACTAAATTGTAAATATCTAAGATCTAAGGATCGATCTCCTTTGAACCCTGGTAATTCATAGCTGTGCTGAGTCACATAGGTTTGGTGCCTTCTTGCTCTGAGCTTCTTAGTTAAAAGGGTATATATATATATACACACACACACACACATATATGTATATATACACACACACATATATACACACATATACACACATATATACACACATATACACACATACACACATATGTATATATACACACATATATGTATATATACATGTATGTACACACACACACATATGTTCTGAGGTGAGATACTGCCTTGGGGGCGCTTGCTCATAAAGGGATGTTTAGCCATTATTAAGGAGCCCCCTATCTGTGAATGTGAATCACTCATCAAGGCTTGAAGAGGAGACCTCTGATAGAGAGAAGAAACCTCTGATACCAAGCCTTGTGAGAACACTGGAACACTGGACTGGAATAAAGTACCAAAGGAGAGTGTGGGCTTAGTGAAACTGGAATAGTTATCTGTTGTTTTCTGGTTAATGTATTATTTTTCTGTGCCCAGAGCCCAGCCTGGAGTAACCCTCTCCTCATGTGCTACTTCAATTCTACTCTATTCAACATGCATTTATTATGTCTCCCCCTGTAATGCCAATCAATGCAACACACTTGAGGGCAGCTGCTGTGAATATATTTGTATATTTATTTAGGGTTGAATTGCAAAGTAATAAGCTCTCTATTTACTCAAAACCAAAGAAACCAAAGCATTATACAATCAGGAAATCCCAAGCCAAGGTCTTTCCTTACGCAGCACATCCCCAGTAGTAGTAGAAAATATAACACCCTCCATCCCTAGGTCACAATAGGTTATGATCCCCTCAATTCAGAACAAAGTGTCCAAGTCCTCTGGGGGGTATGTCTTTCTCCCCTACACTGCTGTTGCAGGCTCCCACCTGGCATTCTCGGGTGCACACATGCTCTGATGAGCCCAGAGAATCCAAGTCCAAATCCTAACACTGCTCCAGTCTCCACTTCAAAGTCCTGAGGGGCAGCTGGGAGAAAGCCAACAGGGTGGGTCCCAGGGGACCACAGTACTTCCCCCATCCCACCATAGACAACTCCACCTCCCTGGGTCCCAACTCATCCAGTGAGTATGTAGGAAAGCATACTCACTGCTCCCATCCTGTTGTAAAGTCACCATCTTGACACAGGGCTAATTTGCAAGCTGCAGAGTTCCTCATGTGTATTTGTGAGGAAATGTACCACCAGTTAGGTGGCAGAATGGATAGAGTGCTGGACCTGTAGTCAGGAGAACCTGAATTCAAATCCACCCTTAGATACTTGCTAGTTGTATGACCCTAGGCAATTCCCTTCACTTCTATTTCCCTTTACTCCATTGAGTGAACATCTTCCACAGATGTTGTGAGGATCAAATGAGAAATCTGCAGTGCTTATCATAGTGCCTGGCATACAGTAGGTGCTTAATAAATTCTCCCTTACTCCCTCCTTCCCCTTCCTTCCTTCCTTCCTTCCTTCCTTCCTTCCTTCCTTCCTTCCTTCCTTCCTTCCTTCCTTCCTTCCTTCCTTCCTTCCCTCTATAAATACCCTTTCCTCAAAACTAACTGAATTCCGATGGCTGATGTCAATGGGAAACACAGTTATGAAGCGGGTGAACAACAGCAGGAGAGCTCCAGCCATTTAGAATTACCCTTAGGACTCTGAGCACAGTAGCAGCCACCCTCTAGGTGCAAGTTGGAATTGGGGAAGTAACCTCAGAGGGGATACACTATGTGTCAGAGACAGAACTTAATCAGGTCTTCCTGATTATCTCACTACTGTGTATCACAGTGTGTATACAGAATCTAGTGTTTCTTCCTTTATCTTCTATTGTTACATAGTTGTTTGGGGTTTTCTTGGCAAAGATACTAGAGTGCTTTGCCATTTCCTTCTTTGGCTCATTTGATTCACTAAGTCAAACATGGCTAAGTGACTGATCCAAGGTCACATAGCTGATAAGTGTCTGAGGCCACCGAACTCACATCTCGCAGCGCTAGTCTCAGTGCTCTAATTCCTGAGTCACCCAGCTGTTTTTATTATCTATCCTACTGCAATGGCTCATTTTATTGGAGCAGATTAGAAAAGATTGGGTCTTAGAGTATATGAGGTCTAAGGGAACTTTGAAGTCAACTAGTCTAACTCCTTTATTTTAGAAATGAGGAAATTGAGGTAAGTGAAGTGAAACAAATGGTCCAAAGTTAGATGGTTAGGAAACAGCACCAGCCAGACTTGAACCCAGATCTCCTGATTCTCTTGTCCAGAGCTCTTTCCATCACTGTATGCCGAACATCCTATAAACTGGAGGACTCAGTCCCAAGGATGATTTACCCTATTCCCTTCTCATTCTTCCTCATTTAGAGGGATGCCGTGAAGTGTTTGCTCCTGTTGGCTTGAAGCCCCCAAGCCCCAGCTGAGCAGTCTGTCTTGCACGGCAGTCAGCGAAGGTCACACATGGCTGTCTGCTTTCCGTGTTTCCTACAAATGAGGAAAACTGGTGCTTTGGCAAAAGTTTCTTCAGACAGCTTAGATGCAAAGTACAGAAGTTGCTTTTTCCTGGGGAAGAAAAATTGACGGAGCTTTTGGTGGATGGGTGCTGGCCAAAATTTCATTTCCCTTTAGCATTGTGCTTCAGGTTTTCTTTTCTTTTTGTCAGGGAGGAAGGAGGGGAAAGGAGGAGGGGGGGAAGGAATGGTTGGGTAGGGAGGGAAATGTCACAGACCCTTGCTGAAATCCACCAAACAAACAGTCAGAAAAGCTCTGATATTTAAACCATGTGTGGCACATGGCAAACTTATTGAGAACTAGGAATCTGGACCTTTGGAAAAGAAAAGTATTCTTTCCAAGGGCATGCAAAATAACAAACTGAGCCCAGCAGGATGTGTTTGAGCCTGGGGTGTAGCCATCCACTCTTCCTGGCACTGTGTGGGACTCTGATCCCTGGGAGCAGTCAGCCACACTGAAGAGCAGGGAGGTATCCCAAGAATCGCTCCCCAGAGAGAGGGGAGGCCTGACTTTTTCACTCTTGTCTCTCACTAGAAGGGGAGCAGGCGGTCTTTTGTCATTTGTTTTGTCTAGCAGTGTTTATTCCTTTGGGTGGAGGGAAAAAAGACAAGAATTCTCTGAGGCACTTGCAATGGCTACCTAAGTGAATGTTGTCTTGGTGACTCATTCGCCCTGCTAAACCCACCAGTGGTTACCCAAAAATCTCCGTGGATGAGGAGAGGAGCCCAACAGCGGGTAGCAGCAGTGAGGTATTTGTGTGGTTCTGGTATTCAGTCACATAGGCCCTCTAAGTATGTTCCCTAGAGGCATTCTTACCTTCCCCCCACCCCTTTCAGCCGCCCCCAGAAAGCACAGTGTTCTGTCTGAGCCTCCCAATGAATCACTCACATCCAATGTTTCCACATGAGGTTCATATCCTAGAGCCCAGGAATACACAATTAGAACACAATTAGATTTCTCTGAGGGACTCAGAAAGTTTATATCTTTATTACTTGCATCAGAGGGTATCCTGGTGCTATTCCACAGCTATTACTAGTTCTAGAGATAGCAACTCTTTACAGAAGGGTAAATTGTACTTCTGACCTGCCTAGACTGGAAAATTTTGATTCAGAGGTCAGTGTATAAGCAAGGTGCTGGTCTGGCCGTCTCCCTCCATACTCAATAAACCTCAGTGGCTCCCTAATACCTCTAAAGTCAAACATAAACTTCTATTTACAGTTAAAACCAAGGCCTGCCAATTTCACCTTTGCTACATCTCTAGAATATGCTCCCTTTCCCTCCTCTGGCACCCCAGAACTCTGGTGCAGGCCCTCACCACCCCATGCCTGGATTATTACAGATAGCCTATTAGTGTGTCTACCTGCTTTAAGTCTCTTTTGACTCCAATCCATCTTCCATTCAGCCACCAAAGTGATTTCCCTAAAGTACAGGTCTGATCATGTCACACTCCCTCCTTCAAATATGTAGCTACCTACATATAGAGAGATGATAGATAGCCGGAACATTTATTAAGGGCTTTCTAAGTGCTGGCCATTCAGTTAGGCACTAGGGATATAAATTCAAACTCAGCCAGTGCTCCCTCCCCTCCCCTCTCCTTTCCTCTCCCTTCTTTTCCTCTCTTCTCCTTTTCCCTCCTGTCCTGTCTTCTCTCCCTTACCTGAGGGTGTTCTGCCCAAGGAAGATAAATTTTAATGGCCAAAATCTACCTAGTTAACTTGGGGTTTACCGGCTAGATTTCTTTCTCAAAGACCAAGTCTTAAACCCATTTCACTTGATCTCAGGGACTGGACACAATAGGTGTCCAACTACCACTTATTGGTTATTTTGGGGGCCCTCCTGGCTTGATGAATGTAAGTAGTAACTGTTTCTCTTTTGAGCAGTAACCTCCCAGTTCATTTTTTTTTTTCTTTTTCGATTAAAGGGGCCATCCCTTGACTCACTTCTTAAAGAGGCTTATTCACCAAATGGGCATTATGTTTCTCAAAGTGAGAACTTGAAAAGACTTAAGCTTAAAAGGGCCAAGGTCTTGCCTGCATCCTGGGCCATCTCCAGTCATCCTGACTGATATCTAGCCACTGGACCCAAATGGTTCTGGAGGAGAAAGTGAGGCTGGTGACCTTGCACAGCCCTCCCTCCTTCAAATCAAAGTCAATTGGAAGTCATGTACTCATCTCCTTGACATCCTGGTCCTCTTTGATCACAACCTGGGGGTACGAATTCAAGCAAGTAAGACAATGTCTGTCTTCAGAGATCTTGCGTTCTAATAGAGAAGACAACACATAAAAGGGTGGGAGAAATAAGTAAGGGTAACAAGCAAAAAATGCCAGTAATATTTCTCTAAGGAAGTAGAGCAGAAGCCTGGGACTCAGTGAGGTAAAGGCAAAGTTTACCTGGGGTCCCAGGGGTGGAGTCCAAGTTTCTGCATGGGAGGAAGGGGAAGGAGAGGAAGATGATGGCCTGAGAGCACAATGAAAGCTTGGTGATGTGCAGATGACTGGGAAAGTTCCAACTCTAATCTTCAAGGTTCTTAGTGGAAAGACCTTTGAAGTCAATGTAAATTCTACTGTTTTACTGCCCATCAGTTATACTGACCTAGCTCTCAGTTAGAATGTAGCATAATGAGGACAAAGCAAGCAATTAAGCATTTACTAAATGCCTACTAAGTGCCAGGCATTGTACTGCTTTCAATTATTATCTCATTTGATTCTCAGAACAATCCTGGGAGGAAAGGTATTTTTAATTCCCATTTACAGTTGAGGTGATTGGGGTATTCAGAGTGACTTGCTCAGGAGTCACACAAGTAAGTGTCTGAGATCAGATTTGAACTAATGGTTTCCTGACTCCATGTCTAGTGCTTTATCCACTGTACTTAGTTAGCTATTGAAAAGATCATTAAATTAAGAAATGATGACCTCAAATCTTGCCTTAGCTCTACCATGAACTGCAAGACACTGGGCAAGCCATGGGAGCTTCTGTGGGCTTATACAGTAAAGGATCAGATAAAAAGGATGTCTGAAGTTCCTTCCAGATGTAGATTCCAGACTCATATATTCTCTAAAGACAGACTACATCTAATTTCTTCTCTAGATATAAACTCTGCCCTAGAAGTAAAGTATTTTATTTACATGAACCAGTTCAATCTTGAGGGTATTTCTCAAAAAACAAAAACAAAACTTTATTTTGGTTAATGTTCTCCTGGGAACATCAGATTTTGGTTTATTTTGCTTCCACCTAAGGTTCTGAAATGACTCCAACAAAATTTGTTTTAAAAAAAAGGTTTCTTCTGGGGAACATTAGAATTTCCCTCAACTCTCATGCAAGCATGTGGATTAATCATTCATTAAATAAAGGATAGGTTTTGTTTAACCTATCAAAATGGCAAAAAATAAAGGACTCAGACCAAAGCCTATAAGGAATCAAAACAACTCTTCTTACCTTTCCGGGAGACCTCCATATTCCCTGTTGATAATGGGCATTGCCTCAATCACACTGTGACCTGTTAAAGACCTTAGCTTAAAAAGGCCAAGGTCTGCCTCTGCACCCTGGACCATGTCCAGTTGTCCTGATCTATGTCTTCCCACTGTACCCAGCTGCTTCGGGAGGACAAAGTGAGGCGGGTGACTTTGCACGGTCATGTCTCGCTTAAATCCAATTCACTTGCATCACCTCCCTAATGTCATGGTCCTCTTTCAGAAAATGAAAGATAAGTAAAAACAATTCTCTGGACTTAGAGCACTGGCTTAGGGTTAAGGCAAAGCACTTCTTATTACCCAGTAAATCAGCCCCCTCCCTCCAGTGAGTTCTAATTTGCCCAGACAACTATACAGTTCCTTAGACTTACATTACTATGCTCAGGGTGATGCCTCTTTGTAAGTAGAAGTACTCAGGGGCACTGGGGAGTTGAAATATTTCCCATGGACCAGTACAATCCACAGAATGCACCTAACTTTCCTGAGTTTTCCTTTCTTTACCTGTGAATTGATGAGTTTGGATATAGTCTCAGATAAAATTCAACCTTCTACAGGAAGCCTTTCCCATTCCTTTGGATTCTACTGTCTTCCCTTCATTGATTATTTCCTTTTGACCTGTACATAATTTGTTTGTACACAATGATTTTTGCGTTGTCTTCCCTATTGCACTGTGAAAGCAGGGGCTGTCTTTTGCCTCTCTTTATACTCCCAGTGCAGTGTCTGGCACATAGTAGGAATGTTAATAAATGCTTATAAGTTGGCTTGACTAACTTAAAAGTCTCTTTCTTACCTGCTTAACATTCTATAATTTTAAGGTGTAGTTCTACCAGTATCAAGTCCCTGAGCTTCAACAAAGTAGAGGTCTTTTAAATAATTACATGTGGAAAATTCCTTTCATCTTCCTTAGTAATCATATTTTCCTAAGCTGGGCTACACAATTTATGTTCCTCTTGCCAAATGATGATGGAGATCTACCTCTTTGTCATATACCTAGTTTACTGTGGTAGGTTCCTAAGTAATGAGTTAATTAAACTGGTAACAAAACAATCCATCAGCTTGGAAAATAAAAATCCTGAAATCTTGCAACTCCCCCTCAGGGAAGCTCTGGGTTGGCCTTCCTCTTTATCGTGGGCTGGCTGCCTCTTGGTTTTGTACCCTGAAGGAGTGAGAGAAGATGCCGCCTGTAGGAGCTTATAATTTATCCAGGTCTCCCATGAGTGTTAATTCTTGGTTGTAGATTTTCTTACCATTTGGGAAAACAATAAATACCACTGGTCACTTCAGCCCACACTGAAAAAAAGCTTTGTTGGGGATTTGACACTTTACTCATTTAGACTCATTTTATTTCTCAGGCTGACAGACCAAATACAATTTGTTGGCTTACTTTCAGAGGCTCAAGTTTTAGGGGAAAAATTCAAATCGTCTCAGTCCCTTCAGAAGGAGGCCTGGAGGGGGTTGGCCTCCTTCGAAGTTGGACTTCATCAGATTGAACCGTCACCATGTCTGACAAGCAACCTCTATTCACTGTGTGGAAAAAACAGGTGAGAACAGGGAAAGAGTTGGAACTATAAAAGACTGTTTATTACTTCAGCCCTGAAAGTGTACTCAGGCCTAAGGCTCCCTGGGGGCATAGCAACAAACCAACCCTTGTTTCAATATAAACAGTGAGACTCTCCAAAACTTTGTCCAAAACCTGACCCAAAAAGATGGCTATGTTTCTGGTGCAAGGGGAAGAAGCACCAAAGATAGACTCCCATTCCTCTAAACGACAAATAATTTCTACACATGAAAAATTTCTTGGTAGGCATAGTGTGTTGTTAGTCTTTCTTCCTTATGGCTCTCCCTAGGGCTATTTAAGGATCTTTCACTGGGAGAGCTCATTCAGTTTATAGTTCCCCAAATGCCTGAGCATCTCCTGACTCCTAATGTTTGCATGGACTTGGAACATGCCAACTTGACCTTGCTTACATTTATATACTCTTAAAATGGGTTGATTATCTACCCTTTTATGACCCTACCTTTTTAGGGTCACCTTTGATGTCCTGCTTTGTACTTTGTATGTGCCCTCTCTGGACATAGACTTGGGTTTCAATCCTGTCTTCAACATTTATTATGTGACCTTGGGTAAGTCACTTAACTCCTCTGAAACTCTCCTAAGGGCATTGAATTTGATGGCCTTGAACATCTCTTACAGTTCTAAATCTATGATTTTATGATCCCTTGGGATCTTGCTGTGACCCTGAAATTTTTCCAGGGATGAATATTCTATAATTATCCAATACCTCCACTATCCTGAGAGTCAAGCAATTTTCTTTTTGTTCAAGTTGAATCTCATTTTAATTTAGGACAAATTCTTGTTTAAGCCTCTGTGTATGAGAAACACTGGTCAATGAGAGCAAACCAGGGCCCATACAGAGCAAAGAGAGAGTCTTCTACACAGTCCCTCCACTTTCTCTTTTTTCATGCTCTTTTGAATCCTTTGTCATTTGGCTTCTAACATGAATCTGAACATTAACTGAATCATTTAACTCTTCATGGCTCAGGTTCTCCAAAAATACAGCAACTAGAAGGACAAAACCCATGATATTTGATATGATAAACTGTTTCCAGATAAGGTACTGATATGGATTCTGAGATCACCTACAGATGGCTCTTTCAAGAGACAGAATCTTCTTAATGAAAATGACAGTACTTCCTTGATATCATCGGTTCACTTTGACAGTAAAATTGTTCTCACCAAAAAAAAAATTGTTTTTGATAACAAATTTTATATTAATTTATATGTGCACATGTTGTTGTCCTTGATCAAATGTAAGTTCTTTGAGGGCAGTAAGTCAGTCAACAAACATTTATTATAAACTTATTGTGTGAGATTGTTTTGTTTTTGAACTTTATTGCCTAATTCTACCATAATGTTAATAATGTAGGTACTTAATAAAGAGTTGTTGATTGAGATCTAACTGTCCTTTGAATGCTATGATACTCTGATATTGACTCATTTTTCTGATGTGGACGTAGCCTCCTGCCTTTTGGCTCTTCTGCTTGGCAGAGGGTCCTTGGTACTCAAACTCTAGCTTTTCATGAGAAACCCGATACTTGTGGTCTCTCCTGAAGTGTGAACTTTTTTCCAGAAGTTTTCCCTGTTTTCTTTTTTTGCTAGAAGTAGGAGGAGGAGCAGGAGGAGGAAGGAAAGAAGTAGCAGCCTGAGTTGCAACATTGGGTATTACGAGTCTCAGAGTGTACATAGAATATACGGTCCAAACTTGGTAGCCTGATTTTCACAATCTGGCTCCAATTTACTTTTCCAGCTTTATCTCCAACTCTTTCCTCTATGCAAAACCTTTACTCCAACTGGGTTGATATATTCACTGTTCCCCTATATATGGTACTTTAAAAGTACTTTCTACCACAAATGCTGTAGCCAAAAGATAGTGTCAATGCAGGCCAAGATGGTATAGTAAAAGTTCTGGTTCTCTCTGGTAATAGCCCTTCAAAATAGAAAAAATGGTCCAAATGAAGCTATAGATCACTAACTAAAGAAATTAAAAAAAAAACAACAAAACCTCTCCGCTTTTCACCTCCACATCAAAGGCTATATTATTGACCACAACATTCCATTTGCCCCACTCCCACCCTACTACACTACTACTTCTACTACTACTATGCTAAAAGCTGTGTGTTAAGATCTCAGTGGTTCATGCTGAAGTTGGAGGCCTCTAAAAAGCTGGAGGCCTCTAAAGGCTAGGGACTTAATGTTGAAGATAAGGGGTTCTGAATGGCATCTATTGGATCCTTATTCACTGTCCATTTCTGGCCCTAAGGTCTGTCTGAAGACTGAGGGTTTCACATGACTATGACTTTAGCAATTATAGAAAAGAGAGAAATTTGGTAACCATAGCAGGAAGGGATAACCTTCACTAGTCATCCCTACTAGATTTTTCCCTCTGCCAAAATTTAATCAGAACCATTCAGCTCTCAACAGGGAGAAATTAAGAATTTAAGATTACATTGAGAGTAGGTAGAGGAGGAAGAAAAAACAGAGAAGAAATTGAGAAACTGAGCAAGCATAGATAAGCTCACAATACAATGAAGAAAGACTATAATTTAAGAGATCTCCAATTATCTTGCAACAACTCTTAGTAGTGGGTTGTCCACGAAGAATGGTTTAATAAAAGAAACAAAGGAAAAAAGCATGAAATTGCTACTATTGATAAAAAAAAAAACTTCAAAGAACATGTTAGAAGGGAAGTTAGAAAACCTTAGTAAATCAGCAAACATTAAAAAAAGGACATAGCAAACAGATTTCAAAAATTCAATGATATAATAAGAAATGTCAGAAAATTGGAAAAAAGTACACAAAACATCTACTATCAAAAACAAATGAACTGGAAAATGGGATTTGCTGAGATTATATAAGAATGCATGACAAAACAAAATAGCTTGGATACTACAGTTCCAGAAATCATAAAGGGAAATTTCCCGAAAGTATGAACCAGAGGGCAAAGTGAAAATAGAACCCACACATCACCCCCAAAAAGAAACCATGAATTTAACATCCTCAGGGATATAATCATTAAACTCCAAAGCTACTAGGTCAAAAAGATCTGTAAGACAAATAGTTAGGGAAGGACAGATCATATGTTAAGGAGTAAGTAACCCATGGAATTATGCATCTAATATGAGAAAGGAAAGAAAAGCATCACACCAAAAAACAAAGGAAGGAGACCTATACTCCAGGATAACTTATCCTGAAAAATGCTGAGCTTGAGCCTTTACTTAATTTTAATAGAATTTGTGATATTCAAGTATTCCTGTTCAAAAAGGTAAAATATAGCAGACAGAAGCAAGCTAAAAAAAAAAGTAAACACATTTAAATAATTTGAAAGGCTAAAGTGTTGGCCAAGTGCTAATATCCTGAAGTGGGAAAAGAGAATTTTAAAGTCCCCTTTGAATTCCATTGCCTCTCAGGATCAATAATGAAATAAATGGGTTACAAGTCAAGGGCATAGGTGTTCAAAAAAGCTTACCTTAGGGGAGGGATGAGAAAAAGAAGGGGGTAGGTTATTCTCTTTTGTCATTAGGGTGCCATAGGAGAAGATAATTCATACTTAAAGGTATAGGTGGGGGAAAGAGGCACTTTTATGAACTTCATTCTTAACTTGTTTGAAAAATCATATAATGGTAGAAACATGATAAGTACACAGGAGACTAGGCTGGGACAGGAAGCCAAGAAATATGATTTATACTTGCAGATAATGTGATCATTTACTTACAGAATCTCAATGATTCAATAATAATTTAATCAAAACGTTAATAGCTACATCAATAGCAGGATACAAAATGAAACTACAAAAGCTGTCTACTTTTCTGTGTATTTATGAAATCCAACGAGGAAAAGTTCATTCAAAATACCTACAAAATGCATAAACTATCTATGAGTGAACTTACTGAGACACATTCAAGACTTATATAAATCCAAAGATAAAATGATCTTTTCAGAAACAAGAGAATATTTAAATAATAGGAGAGATATTTATTATTATTGGATTATTTTTGTCAATATAATAAAATAGTATTAACTGAATTAATTTAGCTGTATCAGGTTGCCAAGGAGTTACTTTAAATAACTCGATAAAAGATGATGAAATTCAATTGGGAGGAAAAAAGACCAAGAATCTCAAGGGACGTAAAAAAAAAAGTAGGAACAAAAGCTGCTTGGTATTACCATATTTCAAACTATACGTTGTAAGGAAAACCACATTAAGATAGCAAAACTCAAATTAAGGCACTGATCCATCCCTATTCCAGAAGATCCATGGTGAAGAATGTTTCTGTCTTCTCTTTAGAGGGGGTAGACTACAGGTATCTAGTGAGGTATGTGTTCTCAGATATGATCTACGGGTCTTTGCTTTGCTTACTTGTAATTACCCATTATGGGACAGCTAGATGGCACAGTCTTTCTGGGAGTCAGAAAGACTCATCTTCCTGAGCTCAAATCTGGTGTCAAACACTTAGCTGGGTGATCCTGGACAAGTCACTTCATCCTGTTTGCCTCAGTTTCTTCATCTGTAAAATGAACTAGAGAAGGAAATGACCAACCACTCCAGTATCTTTGCCGAGAAAATCTCAATAGAATTTGACACAACTGAAAATGACTGAACAAATCTTATAAGAGAAGCTTCTGTTGGTGGAAAATAATAACAATGTAAAAAAGACCACTAATAACACATCTTTTAAGTGGATGGTGTTCAAGAGAGTCTCTCTGCTGCTCCGGCCTCAGAGAATAGGAATATTCCAGCAGAATCGCTTCAGGACGTGGGTCTGATCCACAGCTCTGGATAATCAATTTTACCTATTGATTCAGAGATTATTAGGCCAAAAGGGAACCAAACTCACCAGAAGCTGGTTTATGAATGAGATGATCAATTTATTCATCTATAATGACCATTATTTCTGTTGAAGTCTTGGGTTGTTCATTCATCTGGTCAGTTCATTCCTTTTGCAGTAGCAAAATTTACTTGGAAAACCAAATAAATAATAAATTGCTTAGTAATCATAGACAGCATCAAGATACAATGATCTGGGTTACCTTAAGTAAATTTTCCTTAGACAAAATCTTGAGGCCAAATTTTAAACTCTTTTCCACTCTAGGGTGAGCAAAAGGTAATATTGTTTTGGGATGAACAATGAGGCATACTCTCACAGATGGTACGAAGTAGATATGAATTTTTTCCTCCTATTATCTTTTTTCAATATGCAAACCTGGAAAGGACCTTAGAGACCAGTTACAACAACCCCTTTATTTTACAAATAAGGAAACTGAGGACCAGAAAGTGCTAGATGAATAAGGATTCAAACCTAGGTCCTGAGGCTTCAAGTTCAATGTTCTTTCTACTACACTAGATTTCTGTAGCAGTTCCCAATTCTAACATTCTCTCTTAATAGAGATTTACCTTTCATTTATTCTGGAAGAAAGAGAAGAACCTCTAATTTACTTATCAGCAATTGATCCAAGATAATTGTTATAACAAAACATCATGTAACATATTTATGTGTGGACATATATACATATGTGTGTATATATGTATGTATGTTATATATATGTATATCTATCTCTCTCTACATACACAAACACTTCAGCATAAGAGGCACATGTTGTAATAGACAATATAAAAATAAAATACCCTCAATATGAGAACGACAGGACAGATGTGAAAGAAAAGAAAGGTGAAGAATAATTTGTGGGAGGAATGAGTAGGCTGAGTCTCAGTGCTACTTAAATATAGGGAAAAAGGGGCTTAAATGTCTGATGGCTATGACCTCTTAATAACACCAATGACTCACTTATAATGAGTAATTGGCATTATTTTTCATAGTTTGCCTTGTGAAAGTTTCATATCATATGTAAAAAGAGCTTCTTGGCTTGGTTTGTTTTCTGTAGCTCAGAAGCTATTGCTAGCATAAAGTCATGCATGCTCACAGTAATCAACCCTGGCTAAAATTACTCTGAAATTGGTCTGCTTTTGGCCTAGTGATTTGTTCTGTAGGTCAAAATCTCAATAGATCACTTTTCAACATAAATATATGTAATAGGTCCTTGAACTATACGTTGCCTGTTAGCCTATGTGATTTTGTTTTTATCTACCCCTTTCCCTCTCTTCCTGAGAACTTTCCTTTTTTCTTTCTCTTTCTTTCTTTTCATCTTTTTCTTCTATCTCTAACTTTCTCCTCCCTTTCTTCCCCTCCCATCCTTTTTTCCCTTTCTCCTCATTTTCTCTTCCCTCTCCTCCTCTCCATTCTTCTCCTGTAATTTCATCTCACCTCTCTTCCTCTTTCTTTTCCTAAAGGTTTCCTATAATGAGAGCTTTCTACTTTAAAATACAAAGTATATTTTTTTCTTTCTTTCTTTTTTTTTTATCACAAAGCTATCTCTTTTTAGCCCAGTTTTAGGAAATCATCTACTGCAAAGAAATTTAGCAGAGGTGTGAATCGATACAGCATTCCATTCATCTCTGATGTTGACAATGTGAAAACCTCAGAAACCACACTAGCTATTTAAATGAGAACTTTGTTGAACACTTATGATTAGGTTTTATTTTCTTCTACCTCCATGCTATTACACAAAATAACTATTATAATAATAAATGTAAGAAAAGATAAAAGAAATTTATCTTATTAATAACCATAATATTTCTTCCATCCTGTGTGTTGTTTTATAACAGCATTCAGATCAACAATTTACATGTTAAGACATTAAACAGCAGTATCAGCTGCTGAATGTTACGGGAAGCCACATCTTTAGAGAACAGGGCCAAGTAGAATTATATAACTGCAGAGTTGGATGGCATCTCAAGGGTCATCCAGTCTCCCCTTTACCCAAAGCATGAACCTACTCTACAAAACCTTTGATGAGTGACCAGCCAGACTGTTCAGGGATGTGGAAACTCATAATCTTTTGAGGTAATGTATGCCATTTTTGTGAAGGAAGTACAAAGATCTGAGTTGTTGCTGGGAATCAGGGCCTTCTCCATTGGTTAGTTACATCTGATCCTTTTCAACCTTGCTACTGAATTGATTGGCATGGAAATCATGTTCCAGCTACACCCAGCTTCTTGGCAGTTTTGCTAAGTAGAGGCCACCAGGATCATTTGAAGGGGTCCTAGTCTAGTGACTCAGGGATATAATAAATGATACAAGGAAATACTTAATTCAGATGAAAGTTTAGGCTAAGGAACTCTAACAGTAAAAAGTGGAGTTCAAAAGACAGATATTTGTCCAAGAGCTTCCATATCTGCCTAGGTAGTGGTTCTGTCTAATGGTATCCCCTGATGTTATCAAGCTGAATTGCTAACTGAGTCCCTCATTGCCAAGGGGAAAATGCCATATTGTAGTTGAAGACTTGAATATGGCAGCAACTTAGCAAGGAAGTCCTGTTACAGATGACAACCCATAGAAGTCAACAACTCAGCGAGAGCAGAGACTGTCAAAAGAGAGCTTCAGAAAGATCAGCAGAGATGTCAACAGAGAACAATATGATGATATCACTACAGAGTATGTGACTCTTTGGGGTCAGAGGTGGCAGTTGTCCCTGCTTTGTATATTCCATTTCCACGTTTGCCATATGTGTACCCATTCACTATGCATGTACCCTTCTATCTATGTTCTTTGGTTATACATATTCCATGTTCACTAAAAGCCTCATTTGTAAGATAAATTGTTGGACTAGATGGCTTAAGATCTTTCTAGCTCTGAATCTATGATCCTATGAATGTGCAATCCTTTTTCTTTTTTTAGTAGCACAGTGGCAACTGGTGGTAGAATGTACCTTGTGCATGTAGGAGAATCATTCTCTTTACTCATTTTGCTAAGCTCTTTAATTAGATATCTTTTGTTTTGAACTAATGCATCTTTTGGTTGTCCTAGAAAAAGAAAATACACTGATGGGGGCTCATGAATTATATATGAATTTTTTTGTTATTTTTTCCTTTTTAAGTTGATGTTGATCTATGTAGTACTTTGAACCTGTGGTAGCTTTCTAGGGGCAATATTTTAAGGTTACCCTAGTTATACTTGACTATCTCTAAATTATTAGGAATTTCTACTGGTATTAGGCTGAAATATGCCTTCAGGTTACTAGGAAGTCTTTGGTTCTATTCCTGCTCTCTAGGCGTACAAACAAGTAAAATCCCTCTTTTAGAAGATAGCTCTTCAAATGATTGAAGACATATATCTCCCCTAAATGTCCCTCCCTCCCCAGGTAAACATCAAAAGTCCCTTTAAGAATATTTGTGTTACATGATCTTCAGCATCATATCACTTTGTTCTCTTTTCCTTTATATATTCCAATGATCAATTTTTATATAGCAGAAGCTGAGGACTTTTCTTATTCTAATTGCCCTCTATGCTTTCCAAGTTATAAAGGTCATTTCCAAATGGAAATGCCTATAATACTCAAATGTGTACCAAGTAGGGTAATACGTGATGGGCCTGTCCCTTCCTTCAGTCAGAACAGTTTGCCTTTCTTAATGCAAGTTACAATAGTTTTCTGGGCAACAATATCTCACTGTTGAATCAGATTGTAAATATTTCCAAATGCGTTGTTTGATCAATCCTAGGCAAGTCTCTTTACTTTCCTGGGCCTTAGTTCCTTAACTATTAAATAAAGGAATTGGAATATATGGTCTCTCAGGCCCCTTAAAGCTCTAAATCTGATGATCATATATTTTGTCCATTTTGTGCCTGTGAAGTTCAGCTTTTGAAGTGTAATATGTTACATTTTTCCTTATTAAATTTCATATTATTAGATTCAGCCCAAAGTTTTAGCCTGTCAGATTGAAATCCAGATTCCATCATTCGGAATGCTATCTCTATATCTCTCAACTTTAAGTCAAATGCAAATTCTCTGAGTGTACTGTTCATACTTTTATCCAAGTCATTGAAAAAAATGGTTTACTACTCAAATGAAACTGGGATTTTGTTGATGTGGACATTACCACCAGTGATGCAGATTACAACTCAACCATCCTAGCTTATCTTATAAGACTCTTGTCCATCTTCTTCCACAATTTTACACAAGGAAGGGATATTATAGGCCTTTTTTGCTTTTTCTTGACCTCAGAAGAATGCCAGTGGGACATACAGGCTATCCATTGGTTATCCTTTGCTCTCATCAGGGGACTTATCTATTTTCTTTTTCTCATATATGTTTCTTTGATTAGATATAATACACACAAGTATAAAGTAAAAAGTATTTTACTTCTTCATAATTCCTGGTCTGTATTGTATTGCAGCATGCTCACACCCACCAATGCCTTTTTACCTCCCAAAGGCAACCTGTAGAGTTTGTCCATCAGTATAGTGACAGACAATGCAAATGGACAGTGAGTGGAGCCAGAACTGAGCAGAAGGAGAAGAGTAGGTTGGATTCTTTCTAGTGAATTACAAAGTTCTTTTAATGACCCAAAGATTTTTCCTAAAACAAAAACCTATCTTTTTAATGCCAGTATTTTCCTGGGAGTCTGTGCTTACAAATGTGTGTTTGTCCTTTGTTGCCAAAGAAGACCATGCCATCAGATAAATAATGACATGACTTGCACTTGACTTTGTTTTGAGTGAGGGAGGGCTGTGCAGGTTACCAGCTTCACTTCTCCTCCAGAGCCATCTGGGTCCAGTGACCAGATATTCATTAGGATGACCTGAGATGACCCAGGATGAGGCAATTCGGGTTAAGTGACTTGCCCAATGTCACACAGCTAGTGACTGTCAAGTGTCTGAGGTGAGATTTGAAGTCAGGTCCTCCGGACTCCTGCACTGGTGCTCTATCTACTGCACCACCTAGCTGCCCCTATGGTTCCAAATACTAGAACACTATATCCTTCAGAAAATTAAAACTGAATATCACCCAAAGGGTAATGGAGGACCAGAAGGGTTAGGAGGTTTGTGTATGGTCAGTCACACAGCTAGTAAATTTCAGAGGAAGGATTCAAATCCAGAGCCTCCTGATTCCAAGACCCTTGTTCCATCCATCACACCATGTTAACTCTCACCATGAAACTGTCAAGTTAGAACAAACAGATTTTTGTTGTTTAATCATTTCAGTTGTGTCTGACTTTCCATGACCCCATTTGAAGCTTTCTTGGCAAAGATCTTGGAGTAGTTTGCCATTTCTTTCTCCAGCTCAGAGGCAACTGAGGCAAACAAGGTTAAATGACTTGCCCAGGGTCACATAGCTAAGAAGTGTCTGAGGTAAGATTTGAACTCACTTTCCTGATCTACTGTGCCATCTATCTGCCCTAGAACAAACAGATAGCATGGATAAAGATGATAGGTTTAGAGGGTTTAAAACCAAAGAGAACTCAAGAGATCATCTAGTGAAATGCCATGATTATAATGACATTATTGTTAAGATTATTATTTGCAAATAAGAATGCTGAGACCCAGAGACCTTTCTGAGGAAAAAAATCACGAAGTAAATAGTTCATATCCAGGTTTTTGGGTTCAGTGTTGTCTACAGAAGTCTGGATTTTCTGCCCCAATACTTTTCATTCTGAGGGTCAGATCAGGATCCCTCAGGATTCTGGGAGGATTGGCAGCCTGTGACTGTCAGATTGGGGATAAATATCTGGTGGGATTTCAAGGACTTTGAGGAAGGGCTGCCTGGCCAAAAATAAAAACAAACAAACAAAAAAACCTCCTCTGTTTCCTGGCTGATGACTGGAATTCTTTTACCAGGAACAAAACAGTTCACTCCAGTTAAATATAAACTTTAAAAGGCAAGCACCCATGAGCCTGACATATTGACTTAAATTCATACCAAAATAGAAATTACTAATATAAAGCCCTTTCTAGAAGGACATTTTCTTAGAGGAAAGGAATGACATAGGAGGAACTGAAGATAAACTGGGGGTCTTCTGAACTTGCCTGCAAGGAGGATTTTGCTACTAAGTTCTGCTCATTGGCTGCAAACCTCTGTCTGTGCCCATCCTACCAGGGTAAAGGAGAAGTTTCCACAACAGGATTTGAAGGCACCCCCCAAAGCAGCCCAGTACATTTCCACGAGATCAAGTCATGAGGTGGTTTCCAGGGGTAACAAAATGCTGCTACCTTCTTCCTGCTTTCCACTTTGATATCCTTAAATGTGCAGGTCATTCCACTGGCTACATGACCTGACCTTACTCGTCTAAGTTAAACAGAAATGAAAATAATTATACAGGAGAAGCAACAGTATACTGGAAAGAGCACCAGTTTTGGAGTCAGAAGTCCTTGATTTGAATCTAAGCCCTGCTACTCATTCATTACCTCTGTTACCTTGGGTTTTGTTTCTCTGGGCCTCAGTATATTCTTCTGTAAGATGAAGGATATCAATTAGATGATTTCTAAGATTTCTTCCAATTCTGTGTACTATGATGTTAAATTGAAGCTACTGACTTCTTGGAAACAAGATCGAGGAGCAAAGGAAGATATTGGGTACCATATGCTGGCAGCTAAGGTGGACACGATACAGCCTAAAGCAAGATGGAGAGAGCCTGCAATGAAAAACCTTGTAAGAGAGAGTTAATGGGAGCTTCACCCGTTGTGTGTGCTAAATGGATGAGGTAACACTGGCTTCATTTCCCACCCAGCTGCAATCTTTTGGGCTTCTCTGGATTATGTGTATGAAATCCTGCCTATGTGCCCTCCATCAAAGTGGGGGAATTATACATGTCAATTCCTAGAAAATACACTCTTCAGCTAAATGGAGGCCAATGTGTGCAGCCAGCTCTGTGATTAAAATAAGCATAACAACACAGAGACATAATAAGAGAGTGCTCTTCTCTGGAGTAGCCCACCTCCTGAGGTTAGAAGTATGTAGATGCCCCATAGCCGTGGGAGGATAGTTCCCAGTTCTGAGCTCTTGGGGACAGTGTCCTCAACACTGTTTTAGAAAGGTTCCTTTGGGTTCAGGGCCAATAGCCGCTAGAGTCTGTGTTACAGGTTAGTGTCACAGGTGAGCAGGAAGCAAAGCCTTCATCTGAGACTGACATTGACCCAAGAAAAGCCCAACTCACTGGCATTAGTGATCTGAGTAACACAGAAACAAAGAGGTGATGACTCAGATGCCTGAGAGTCTAGCAGAATGTGTTTGTGCATATGGGATATATTTGGGGTATGAAACATTACACCTTAAAAAAATCACGAACCAAAGTTTGTCAGGCAGACTGAGCTATCGCTTGCAAATAAATGCCATGTACAATAAGCAATAATTTGTGTTTATCTTCCTGGTCTCTGAAGAAATTTGAGAGAAATGTGAATCTGTACCTCACTCCTTCCTCATTTATTGTTTTCTCTTATATTTCATCTCAACCTGAACATTTCTGTTGAAGTTTTTGTTGAACCCAAATGAGAACAGAGCCCTCCAAAATATTTGCTAATATTTTCCACTGGGAAGCGGATCAAACTAGGATCTCCTGTCCTTCTGGAACATGCCAAATCACTTAATCGTTAAAGTGACCAGACATCCCGTTCTCCCCAGGAAGCTACTGGTGTCTGATGACCTATGCAGGGCAAGTGGGCAGATGTCCCAGAAAAAGTTCCAGGCAAGCGTTTCTGGGAGGCCAAGGTGTTCTTCCATGAAGCTACAGACTAACTGTGAAATGTTCTCCCTTGGTTGGTTAATTACCAAGTGAAGTTAAGCTTATGAGTGTACCTCCCAAATGACTGCTTGGCCCTGGGGCCCAGAGCCCTAGTTGGACAAAACTAGACTACAGAATTTGAAATTGGAAGGGACCTTAGAGATCAACTATCTTTTTAATTTTAGTAGTAGTAGTGAGTAATAATACAGGGGCAGCCAGAGCTCCAGGCCTATCTGACTTCAGACACTCACTGGCTGCATGACCCTGGGCAAGTCACTTAACCTTGTTTGCTCCAGTTTCCTCATCTATAAAATGAGCTGAAGAAGGAAATGTCAGACCCCTCCAGTATCTTTGCCAAGAAAGCGCCGAATAAGGTCACAGAGAGTCAGACATGACTGAAACGACTAAACGACGACAACAGTGGTGATACATGACGATATCTGAGCTTCACAACAGCCTTGTGAGACAAGTGCTACGATTATTATTGTCCCCATTTTTCAGATGAGGCAACAGACTCAGAGAATAAGTGACTCGCTCTGGGGTCTCATATTTGGTAGTCTGAGGTGGGATTTGAACTCATGTCCTCCTGACTCCAAGCCAGCAGTCTGTCCATGCACAGATGAGGAAACTTGGGTCCAGAGAAAATGAAAGTATCCTTCAATCCACATGCTTTCTGGTAGAGGAACGTAGATAATAAGTAAGATTTTTATCCTTTAAACTTTTTTGCATTTTGTGGACCCCTTTGACATTCTGGAGAATTCTGTGGACCTCTTCTTAGAATCATGTTTTAAATAAGTGAAAGAAATACACAAATTCAGTTAGAGGTCAGTGAAAATAAAGATGTCATTTTTCCCCATCCAAAATCTGGTCCCTCTGAAATATCTAGTCTATGTACCCAAAGGAAGCAAGAAAACAATGTCCTCTTCCTACCCTCCTAGCCTAATTTTCTCTTCCCTATTCTTCCTTCCCATTCTCCTCATGGCCATCCTTGACACACACTGGTTAACTTGTACGACTCCCTCCACAGTATGACCAGCAGAGACAATGAGATGATCATGAACGTGTTGTGGGTGGTAATTCTGTCTCACCCCTCCCATTTTTTTTACCCCTTCTTCAAGGATTGTCATATAATTGCCTTACTGTGCATGCACTAAAGCCCCCCATGCATACCCCAGGGAAAGCGGGTGCCTGCTGTTTCATAAAGAACAGGAAGCAATAAAGAAGCAATGTCTGCTTTAGGAAAAACAGGCGGGCATTGCCTAGTATAAAAGTTACACAAGCAAAGTGTCACTGAAGGCAGAGGAAAAATATTCGGATTGGTGGTGTTCTCCTGAAGTGCTCCCCTGCAGGAATCCACATGTTCTAACTTAACAACTGAAGAATTAGTCATGGGTGACAGACCTGAGCCTGGGGAGGTGAAACACCTCCTGTAGCCCCTGCCTCCTGCTGCTAGATCACAAAGTCCCTCAGACCTGCAAAGGGTCCCAGGTGCCCCATGAGCCCACAGACCCCCTATCAACCACATTCCTCTGTCACAAGTTCAATTTAGCAAAGGCTCTGCTTGGTTCCAGGCCATAAAAGGTCAGAAAAAGGTTCCTTGGAAATCTGGAGATATTATATGGGGGGAAGGATGAGGATTTCTCATTACTGGAAGTGGTATTTTCTCTGTCATTAAAAGATAAAAAAGGGGCATATATTGGGGGTGGGAGGGTGGATGTTGAGAAGGAGCTGTTGGCCAAGGATACTTTGCTGCAATGGTCCTTTGGGGGAGATGAGCCTAGACACTTCCAAAGATCACAGATCACTTCCGACACTGCACTAGAGAGATTTCCATGAATATGTGAGTGTGGATTTCAGAATGCATTAAGAATGGCTTGTGGAAGGGAATCCAGATGCTGAGAAAGGTCCTCAAGGAATCCCTGAGTGTGTTGTGGGACATTAGAGGGAAGCATGGAAAGACAACTGATGTCGAAGTGTTACACCAAAACTACCATTAGACAATTCTTCCATAAGACTCAGACATTCTGAATAGCACCTTGGAAAGATGATCCATCATAAGGGAGCTTGCCTCTGAACAATTCATTTTGGCAAGGAGGGGTCTAGCAAAAAAGTTATCTAAAACAGCCTTTCTGAAGTTTTGTTTTTCACTTACCTCACAGATCACATAATTCCACAAGGCTCTTCTTCCAAAAAAAGAATTAGTGTAGCAAACTTGTTAATAAGGTTAGCCCACACATCTATGTTTTCTTTGAGTATCCTGTCTCCCAAAAGAAAATCCTACTAGAAGCAATGTAGGCATCATTTAATCCAACCCTAACATTTCAGAGACAAGGAAATGGAAGACTAGAGAGGAGAAACTTCAAGCTTACATAGCTAGTAGGCAGAAGAGGTTTGATTTGGATTCACATTTCCCCATTGTCACAAAGCTGGGGAAAGGCAGTATGGTATAATCAATAGAGAGTTGGCTAGAGAGCAAGCAAGAGGGTGGTTCAGTCTCATTTCTGACTCATTTGACTGTGCGACTTAACCTCTCAGTGCTTTAGGCCTCTCCATCAGCTGTAGAGAAGGTGCCTGATCTATACTGGCTGAGAGGGCTTTGTAATCCTAGAGTACCCTAGTAAATTAATGAAATCCCAGACCCAGGCCTTGTGATATTACACAAAGCTAGTAAATGGAAAAAGTGGGATTGGAACCCAGGTCCTTGGATTTTTCTAGCTTTCCAGGATGGTTATTCAACCTGAATAAACAGGTGAATGATTCTTCCTAAGGCTATCACAAGGAAAAGGAATACTCTTTACATAGAGAAAAAGAATGTATATTATTCTTTTTTTGGTTCGTTTGTTTCTTAAAGCCATATATATATATATATATATATATATATATATATATATATATACACACACATACACACATATATATACATATATACACACACATATATATACATATATATACACACACATACATATATGTATATAATTTATATACATAAAAATCTTACATATATAGTTATATATACATATAAAATATGTATATTATTTCTTTACTACAACATCCCATCTGCCACATGTCCAATAAGAGACTAGCTGGATGCCAACAAGGTTCTTTGACTTTTTTCAGATCAATTCTGTTTTAAACCAGTTTGTTCCTCCTTCTCTCCCTTCCCTTCCCTCCCCTTGCACCTACCTCATGTCCCTGTGCTTTGTGGTCAGAAAGCTTTTGCTGCACAGGTAGATTTAGTTCTGGTGAAAATGAAATGTAATAAAAAGCCAGCTGCAGAATCTCATTCCTCCCAAGGGCCTTTTATCCTGTGATTACCACTTGCAGAGTGACTCTACGAATATCACTCTTGGTGTTTATGATATACAAGAAATTCTTTGTGGTGGTGTTGATGTGCTCATAAAAGCACTGGTATTTTTGTCCCATGGGGGGAGAGGAGAGTAGGTAAGTAAAAAGGAATTACTGAAACAGATTTTACTGTATTATAGAAAACATCAGCTCTCTTACACACAAACATACACACAGACATCTAACATTTTTACTGAAGAATCACAATCCAAGATTGTCAAAGCAGAATGTGAACAAGATAGTGGAGTCTTTGGACTCTCCATCACTTGACCAGTGACCTTTCATATTTGTATGCATTTTCCATAGTCAATAAACATATATTAAATGTCCATTATGTTCTAGGCACTGTGCTAAGCACTCATGATACAAATAATAATAATAAAAAAGACAGTCCTTGATCTCAAGGTGCTTACAGTCTAATGGTGAAAGGCAATACACAGTGCATTAGACTATTTTCAGTCTAATGTGAATTCATTACATTCTTCCCCTCCTCCCTTCCATACCCCAAATTATTATAGACATGAATGAACTGATATTAACAAAAAGGCACATCTCTAGAATAGAAGGTAGCATGGAGTACCAGAAAGATAACTGGAAGTGGAGTCAGGAACACTGGGTATTGAATACTGCCTTCTACAGTAGCTGTGTGATTCTGGACAAACCAACCTCTCTTTCCTCATCTGTAAGATGGAGCAACAATAGAAACCACATCAAAGGATTGTTGTGAGGATCAACTGTAAAGTACTTTGCCAACTTTAAAGTGCTATAGAAAGATAAAAGTTATTTTTACAAGGAGTGATGCTGTTGTCAGGGGAAGGGTACAACTCTTATTACATGAACTTAATTTTGTTCCTCAGCTGTCTTAAGGAGTTGAAGGCCTTTAGCCTCAATAAGAGGAGGGAATGGGTCCATCTTTAGACTTATTTGCTGCTACCTTCAGACTCTGCAGTAAAAAATAGTTTAGACTAACATAAGGAAAGGAGAATAGGTTTTCAGGGGGAGACAGGCTTTAAAAAACAAATGAATAAAAAAAAGAAAGAGAGAGAGAATTGTGAGAGGCAAACATGGAAAAAAAGACAGGGTAGAGGAGAATCAGGAAGATCTGAGTTCAAAGCTGAACTCAAACATTTACTAGATATGTGACCCGGGCAAGTCACTTAATCATTTTCTGCCTCAGTTTCCTCATCTGTAAAAATGAGGTTAATAATAACACCTGCCTCACAGCATTGTTGTGAAGCTCAAATGAGATATCTGTAAAAAGGACCTGAAATATAGTAGGAGCTAAAAAAATGCTTATTCCCTTCCATTCCACTCCTCCTACCCTTCCTCTATTTCTAAAATCCCTTCAAGGTTTAAACATTGACAATATTGTAAATTCACTATTGACAGATTATTTTTTTCATTTTTTTAAAAAAATCAGGCCTACAATATCATCTGTATAGAGAGCTCCTAGTAAGGAATTTTATCAATTGGTGTAGATGAGCACTTCTTTGCAATTTATAGACTAGTATATAGTCTATATACGTTATATACTCTATTATATTTTAAATTTTACATTATACATGCCTCTTTTAGCATTTAGTGAGTAGGCTACAATCAGGTTCAGAAGATAGGGAAAGACCAGTGAGTGGTCTGGAGCAGGAAGACATGATCATAGATTCATGTCCCTAAAACTGAAAGGGACCTTAGATGTTACCTAGCACAGTGCTCTCATTTTGTAGATGAGGAAACTGAGGCTCAGTTAGGTTAAGTGACTTATGTGAGACCACAAAAGTTATACAACATTGCAGGGATGCTGACCTTAGGTCCTGGGACTCTTTCCACTCAGTCCTGTTGCTAACCATGAATGCCATTCTGGAGCTGGGATTGGCATGAATATTTGGTGCTGAGGAAGACAGGCTATGGGATGATGGGGCAGGAGGAAAGGAATATGCTTTTACTCTTCCAAATATCCCATGGCTTTGAATCTTTCAACCTTTGTGACTCAGAACTAGTGCACCCACTTCAGAATTCTATAATGTACTCAAAAGAAAAACATCCTCCCCTTCTCCGCCCCGCTCCCCCCAAAAGTACCATACAAACAAACCCTTTCCTTGGGTTAGATAAAGGCTCTAAGTTCCCAGAACTCTCAGTGGCCACTACATCAAGTACAAGCTAGTTGAAATGATCCCAAACTGTTCTCTAGTCTCTAAAATAATTCTTGGGGCATA
The DNA here is from genome assembly GCA_023548195.1 of Bettongia penicillata ogilbyi. NCBI lineage: Eukaryota > Metazoa > Chordata > Mammalia > Diprotodontia > Potoroidae > Bettongia > Bettongia penicillata. The sequence goes on from JAJHZJ010000589.1 coordinate 2,261,613, forward strand.
TAGTAATAGCTTATGTAGTGTCTCAATGCACACAAGGACATTTTCTTGTGAAGGCATTATTATTATCATTTTATAGATGAGTAAACTGAGGTGCAGAGGCATGTCTCAAATTACACAGTTGATAAGTAGTGGAACTCAGGTTTTCTGATTACAAACTCTCCTCCTTGAATCACACTACTTCTCCCATTCTGAGACCTATAGGGAGCAGAAAAGTCATGTCAAGAGGCAGTTATTTAAAAAAACTCTCCTGGTAACTCAGGGTTATCTAATTATCCCTTCTACAGAATGATGAAAGATGCTCTTGAGCCCAGGTTTTAGAAAATCAAGCTAAACTACAAATGAAGACTAGAAAAGAAGCTGAAAAATCCTTCTATAGGAAATGTCATAGGATGCTAGAGTTAAAAGCTTGGAACAATGAAGCTTAGAGGTGGGATCATTGTTTTGATCAGATCAAGGTAATTTCTATAATTTCAAACCACTAGGCAGAGTTTCTAGATATCACAGGTTACTTCTCTTTGGAAAAATGATAACATCGTATGTTTTGCCCAAGTCACTGAGCGGTTCAGCCCTGTTCTATTCTACAGAAAATAGAAATATTCTGTGATTCATTTATTCTCCTCACTTTCTATCCATTAAGCTGGTGAATCACTGCCTTTATATTTGATGACCTAGTTTCTTCACCATCCTAAAACAATTCAGGGTACAGAGAGAATACTCCCAGCTCAATTTCAGTTTCCTTCTGTAAGAACAGCCCTCTTCCTACTTCATTTTCCATAACAAATGTGAAGATTGACTACCCATCTCCCAACTAGAAGCAGCATTTCAATACATAGTGCTCTCATTAAATAGTCAACTAAAAAAAAAAATGCAACTCAACCCAATTATGCTTAAAAATTAATGCCATGAGGAGCAGACCACTAGTGGCCTCAATCTCCCAAAGATTCCTCATAAACTGGAACAAGTCCGAGGCCTCTGAGAAAGGAGGGCTAGACCTATAAAAGTTTCGGAAATTGGTTTCCTCAAATTCTCCAGTAATGAAGACCATTTGTTTGTTTAAGCCTTTTAAGTCCTTCAACCTTTGCAACCCAACCCCAGTGGCCTCCCTTCAGAATTCCAGGGCATAGGACAAGAATGATATCATGTTTAGGAGGAATGCATACCAAAAATGTCCTTCTTTTGGTCAGAGACAAATCCTGGATTCCCCAAGGCAACTGCACCAAACTGGAGCTGTTTGAATGGTTCTCTGAAAGGTGCCAGTCAAAAACTTAGTACCAGGGTGGGCAGGGCAAACTCAATTTTAACTTTGGTCTGCTAGGGGATAAGAAGACTTTTCTGGGATAAGGGCTGGTAGCCAGCGAGCTGCTGAGACATCTATGTCCACTCGACAGAAGAATCGCTGTGGGAATGGGAGGGCTGGCAAACCAAGCTGGAAGTCTGCTACAGAGAAAACTGGGGTCCTTTGCCTTTCTTGGAGCAAATTAATTCATCGTTAGCGTTAACATCGTTCCCTCATGGCTGTCTCTGTTTATATTTACATCTCTTATTGCTGTACTTAAGAATATTCAGGAGCATAACCTTTGAATGCCAAGGGAACCACAAAGAGAGAAATCTCTTTCTCTGTTATAAATTCACTCAGAAATTCTTATGATGTTTCAAGAGCACTTAATTTATAGAAGGAGCACCCCAGAAAGACCTGGACCTCTACGAGTTTGTGGTCTAAGGCAACACACCCAAATGACACATAACAATAACTGTTGTTGGAACTCTTTGGGCTTCAATTTCCTCATCTGTAAAATGAGAGAGTTAGAGTAGGTCACCTCTAATGTCCCTTCCTGCTCTAAATCTGAACTCCATTTCATTCACATATCTGTGTCCATTCATATAGTTATTTCCCCACATAGCTACTTCCCATCTCTTTTCAGTGCTAAAAGAAGAACTGGCATTATGCATAACTGGATTAGTTGTGGCCTTATCTAATGTGATTTCTTAGGGCTGGGGAGACCTGCTAAATAACTCCCCTCCTTTCCCCCCAATTCGAGTATGTGTGCTACCACATAAACTCTTCTGGGAAAGAGGAGTTTTAGGTTGGTATTAGTCATGCATAACTTAGTAAGAAAGAATGATTTGAGAATGAAGAATAGGTTTTCACAGGGGCAGAGGGTGGGTTCTGGATGTCTGAGATTCAGGAAAGGACATCACTGGGATGGGAAAGACAGAGGGGAGTCTGGAGATCCTTACTGAAGGAGAAATTCTATCTATAGTATAATTTTTCCTACATCTAGCCCTGTTAAAGACACTTATAAGCATCCTCCTGAAGCAAGTTAGTCAGGCAGCCAGCCAACACTTATTGATCACTTCTTACATTTCAGGTCTTGTGATAGACAAGAAGACACAAAGGAGAGCCAAAACATGGTTCTTGCCCCTGAGGAGTTAACATATGAATCTACTCAGAGTCCCTACATGGTACCAGATTCTTATGAAAACCAAAGCTAGAAGGAATAGCAAGAAGAAACAAGGCATATCATCACATTTGGTACTGGTTCCCATTTATATCTGTCTCACTTTCTCTTGAGGTCTACTCATATGGATGCAAGTTGCCTCCCTTTATTGCCACCTTTGGGAAGTATCTTCTTTTTTAGATAGTTCAGGGTTCTTGCCACACTTTTATCACCCACAGCAGGATTTTAAAAAATCATTATAGCAGGAAATACATAGGGAATATTATAACATAAAGTTTTTTTCTTTAGTATGCCCAGTCTCCCTCTGTATCTTTCCCCATTCCAATGATGCTCTTTCCTCAATCGCAGATATCCAACATCTCTCTGTTGTCCTTTCGGCCTCTATTTCCTGTTACTGAGATTTAACTGTAATTCTCAAGACAGAGCCATTCCCTCAGCTTCAATTATCTTATCTGTAAAATGGGGGAAATAACACCATTGTTATGAGGACAAATAAGATAATGTCAAATGCTTTGCAAACTTCCAGCACCATATAAATGCTTTTAGTAGTAGTAGTATTAGAGGTCTGGAGCATTCTTTCATATGGTTGTTAATAGTTTGTCATTCTTTTAAAAAAACTTTTTGGACTGTTTGCTTATATTATTTCACTGTTTCTCTCCTGAGGTCTTTTGGTCTTCTATAATTTCTGCTAGTTGTCTACATACCTTAGATGTTAATTCTTATTTTGCCATTTGCAGTCTTGTTCAACTATTTGTGACCCCTTTAATGGTTTTCTTGGCAGAGATACTGGAGTGGTTTGCCATTCCCTTCTTCAGCTCATTTTACAGATGAGGAAAATGAGGCAGATAGGATTTAGCGACTAGCCCAGAGTCACACAGCTAGTAAGTGTCTGAAGCCAGTTTTGAACTTGGTCTTCCTGACTTCAGATGTGGCACTCTGTCCACTGTGCCATCTAGCTGTCCTCTTATCAGAGATAACTGATGCAAAGAATTCCCCTCAGTCTACCACCTCCTTTCTTATCCTAAATTTGTGAAAATTTCATGTGATTGAAACTAACATTTTTATATTTTGTAATTGCCCCTATCATTTGTTTTGCTAAAAATTTATTACCTCCCCACAGGATCCATATACACCAAAATATTTATGGACCACTTTTTGTGATAGCAAAGAACTGGAATCAAAAGATATGTTTATAAATTGATACATGGCCCCCAAAATTATGGAATGTGAAGGCAATGGAATGTTATTGTACTGAAATGACAAATAACAAACATATGGATTTACAAAGAAGGAGTGAAAGGGTTATATGAACTGATGCAAAGTGAAGTCAGCAGAGCCAGGAAAACAGTATACTGTAGACCATGACTACAATAACGTAAATGGAAAGACCAAAGATCACAAGAAAATTTAAACTGAATATTGTGAAATTTTAAAGAATACGTTTGGCCCCAAAGATGAGATATGAGAAGATATCTCCCTCTAGTTCCTTGTGGAGGTCATGGTCCAGAACACTGCTTATAATATAAATTTTTTCAATGTATTGATTGGTTTTGATGATTTTTTTCTCTTCTTTTTTCTTTTTCTTAGAAAGTTATTGTTATAACAGATGAGAGAGGAGGGGAGGAGGAGGAAGGCAGGGGGAAATCTGGATGATGTGAAAAAAAGATATTAATAAAAATCTAACTTTAAAACTATCCTTTCCCTTGAAGTACTTATAATAATCTAGAAAGGAAGATAAGATACTCAGATAAATAAAAAACAAAATAGAATATGGTAGATATATAAAAAGAGTATAGAGCACCTTATATTATAAGTGAAAGAGACATCACACCAAACTGGGAAAGATCAAGAAAGGTTTCACAGAGGAGGGACATTTGAACTGGATCTTGAATAGTTAAAATGTCAACATAGGAGTGGAAGGAAAATTGCAGGTAAATGAAACAAAGGCAGGAAAGAAAGAAAATGGATGACTATTTCATTCACTTTGGCTCAAGTATCATATACACAAGGCAAAAGTGTTTCCATGGTTAAACTTGATCTTAAGATCAAGTGTTTAAGAGCTTCGAGGAGCATAACCTTTGAATGCCAAGGGAGCCACAAAGAGAGGAATTTCTCTGTTATAAATTCCACCCAGCAATTTTTGTAGTGTTTCAAGAGCACTCAGCGTATAGAAGGGGCACCCCAGAAAGGTCATTCTTTCTTACTCCTTGATCAAGGAGGATATATATTTCTTCCACAATTAAATCTAATTCAATAAGCACTTCTTAAATGTTTACTATGTCACAGACAGGAGTCCCCACCACCAGAGATACGAAAATACAAAACAATCTGTGCCTTCAGAGAACTACCATTTTAGAGCCAGAATATGGCCTGAAGGTAGCTCCCGGATCACAGGAACCACGGAATCTCAGAATTATAAGGGACCTTGGAAGTCATCTTGTATAGCCTGTATCTGAAGAATCCTTTTGATAATATCCCTAGCAAGTGGTTGCCTTATTTTACCACCTCCCCAGATAGTACATTCCACTTCTGGGGCAGCTTGAATTATGTTTTTCCTTATGTCAAACCTAGATCTGTCCCTTGACAACTTCTGCTCGTTGCTCTTTAGTCTGTTCTCAAAGAATAATCAGGACTTATCTGTCACTCTTGCAAGTGACAATCCTTCAAATACTTGAAAAAATTTTTTTATCTCTTCCCCGTCCCTCTTAACCAGTCTTTTTTCTCTAGGCTAAAGATCTCTATCTCCTTTAATTGATCCTGTGATGGAGTGTTCTCAAATCCTTCCACTATCCTAGTTGCCTTCTGTATATACTCTAGTTTGTCTACGATTTCTCAAGATGGGGTACCCCAAAACTCTCCTGGTGTGACTGGAGAAGAGCAGGATGTAGTAGGGCTGTCAAACTCATCTTTCCGGCCTTATGTTTTTCTTAATGCAACCTAGATTGACATTTGCTTTTTTAGCTGCCAAAATCATGCCACTGAGAGATTCAATTTTGTTCTTTGTGGCCCCCAAGCACTAAATTTAAACTGAATGTTAAAAAAAAAAATTTCCTTAAAGAGAATTATGCAAGAATGGAATATTCAGGCTGCTTTAGTAGGGAGTGGATTCTCCACTGGAGGTACTCCAGCAAAGCTTGGATGACCATTTGCAGGTGGGTTGTGAAAGGTATTCTTGCTCAAGTATAGATTAGAATAATTGGCCTAGGAGATCCCTTCCGGCTCTGAGATAATGACATTTTTGTGACTCATCCTGAGCTTTCAGGTCTCTGCATGGTACCTAGGCATTCAATAAAGACTTACTGATTGATTCCCGCCCCCTCCCCCCTCCAGATTCTGTTTATTGCCTCTGTTCTCTAGGCCTGGACAGGCGACCTCTAAGGTTCTTTTTGGCTGTAAATCTAGGAATCAATGAGTTTCCTGCATCTTTTAATTGTGGAGTTGATTTTTTCAATCCTAATATCTTGATTCAATTTAACTTTACTCAATTTGGTTTAGTATGGCAGGTCTTAAGTTTTTATTTTGGAAAAAGAGAGCTAATGGGATACTAAAATGTTAAGCTTCATAAGGTGCTTTCCTTATAATAGTTCCATGAGATGGACAGTCCAGGTGTCATTGTCTTCATTTTAAAGATGGGAAAGCTGAGGCTTTAAGAGGGAAGCTAGTTGTCCAAGATTGAATATCTAGTAAGAGCTGAGATTTGGATCCAAATCCCTTGATTCTAAATCCAGTTTTCCATTATGTTCTGTTTCTATTTCTTGTCATTCAGCATAATTGGCTTTTACTTCTAAAATAAATAGATTGAGAAATATAAAGCCTCTACCTGGGTAAGGAGGGAGCTTACATGTAGCAGAAGCAACCCTAGACCCATTGTGGAGGGCTATAGATCAAATGCACTAATGGTTGATTTTAAACTCATCCCCTCTAAGTGTTTAAGTATAATGGCTGATAATTGGGTCAACAAACTTTCAAAGCTCTGTTCTCTGCCTTAGTTTGAGCCAGAAGCAACATGTCTTTCATGAACATTCAATATGAAAGATGCAAAATGTTCAGTGAAAAGATACTATCCTCATGAAGCAACATTTAAGGGATTTTTTAAAATTTTTTATTGAGATAAAAGGGGAGCATGGAATCAGAGGGTGTTTCTTTGAATCCTCCCTCTACTGTGTAATCTTGGACAAGTTGCTTGGCCTCTCTGGACCTCAGTTTCCTCATCTGTAAAATGAGGTGGTTGGACTAAACGACTTCTGAGGTCCTTTTGAGCTCTGATTTTATGAGCCTATGTTCCTAAACATTACTCTGAACCAAAAATTCCCATTCTTTATGCAAACTTGCTTTGCCACAAGTCCCTCACCCTCTTCATGCCTCTTTTCCAAGAACCACAGAATGGTTTTAAAAAACTCATTAAAAAAAAGAGTCTCCTGGAATGCCCCCATTCCAACTCTTCAAATTATATATAGAATGCTGGTGTGATCAATAATGATGGGGGTACCTGTTCCATTACTTCACTTGTTTACTAATGTCCCACCACTACACCAACAAAGGATGCTTTCTGGAAGGAGAACATATCTTCTTTGAAAGAATCTTTAAAGGTTCGTATGTGATCCCTAAATATTCCACTTTCTTAAGCTTAATAGAAAGACTAATGTAAAAGAGAAGATGGAGATAGAAACAGTCTATAGTTTTCAGAAAAAAAGAAAGGGAAGGGATGCTAGAGGATGGATGGAAGAGGAGGGCCCATTCAGAGGGTCTCTTTGTGAGGATTAGTTCTTGGACAGGAGCAAAGAAACTGATTTCTTTGGTGTATTGAACATCATTTATAAGATTAAAGAGGAGCTTTTATTTGGCTGCTGACTGAGACTTAAGAAAAGCCAGGAAAGTTGCATTGGGTAATGTGTTTATATTCTCAGTAGAAATCGGATAATAAGAATCTCCCCAACTAAATGCCTGATTGGTTAATAAGCTCATTTCCTAATACCTCCTCAAAGACTGCCCATTTTGAATTTTTTTTTTTTTTAAGAGGAGAGATTTACTATTAACCACAATGTAAGGCTTACTGAACCTTCCAGGTATCAATGGTCTTTCTGGAAAGAACCTGCCCTCCTCCTCTCCTGGGGCATACTGAAGCAAACACAGCCTCCCAGGATGTGGGGAAGACATCAGGTGAGTGTGCAGGGCTGAGTGAGCAGCAGGTGCAGGCAGCAGGGCAGTGGCGCAGGGCCATGCAGCTGGGGCTAGCTTTCCCCTCATGGCACCGAAGGCTGTCTCTACTTGCTGCTCCCTGCGATTGCTCATCAAGTGTGGCTGGGGATTTTGACAGCCTGCAGCTGTGTTTGGGAGAGCATTTGTTCTATGTACCGTATCCTTTGAGGACTCTTTAGTGTAGGTCTTCTTTATCCACTTTAATGAGCTCTCTGGCAGTTTTTGCATGTGGCTCTGTGCCGACAAACTCAGCACTAGAATCATTTGCACCCCCAACTGAGGCCAGATTCATCATGCCATTATCTTCTTCAATGATTAAGGCAACCAGAATGGTCAGACCCAAGGCAGCATGGGTTAGTGGAAAGTTCACTGGACTTGAAAGTAGAAGACCTGACTAACTTTTACTGACTTTGGGCAATTAGCTTCTCCTTTTTGAGCTTTACTTTCCCTGTCAGTAAAATGGGGATAATAATACGTGTGCTAGATGTGCTTGTACTTGTGAATTGCTGAGTCTACTCATTTCCCTTAGGTGATCTCAGCCTTTGTTGTCACAATTCACCCGATTTTTCTTTCTGTCTCAGGCATGCTACATCCCAACCACACTGGCTTCTTAATGGTGTCCTGTGCATGATATTCCATCTTCTCCCTTTATCACCCCTGTCTAGAATGCTCTTCCTCCTCACCTCTGCCTCTTAGAATCTCTAACTCCATTTAAGGCTCATCTTAGATGTTCCTCCTACAGGAGTTCTTTTCTGATCCTCCCCCTTCATCAGTGCTCCAACAACCCCTCCCTCAAAAAAAAAAAATTACTTTGTTCTTATCTATGTGCATGCTGTTTCTCCCTCAGTTAAATATGAGCTCCTGGAGGGTAGCAACTATTTCCATTGTCTTTGTATCCTTGATGCCTTACATAGAAAAGTCGCTAATATTTGTATTGAATTTAATTTTCTTCTTCCTTAGTATAAGTATTTTCTCTGACTTTCTCTAGAAGAATAGTCATTACATCACTACTTATTTGTTCCAGCTAAAAAGTCAACTCTATTTCACACACACACACACACACACACATGAAAATACTGGTTGGAATAATCTGACCATGCAATTCCTATGTCGTTGGAAAATTGAGAAGTCAAGTAACACAGAGAGACTAAGTCTTTTTGTATATTTCATGCCAAGAATTGACACCTACTGCTGCCTTTTCATTCTTGAAACCTATTCAGATTAGAAAAGATAATTCCTTTTCATATTTGGTTTATAGGTTGTCCTTTCTTTGCCAGTTCAGGATTCTCTAATCTTTTTCTTTGATTCATAAACTGATGCCCTTTATGAAAATTCATCTCTTTGCACATGTACCATACAATACATATGTGCAAGATAATACAATACAGTGTAATCAGGGTAAGGTGGCCTCCATTATCTCAGCCTATTAATGTTGCCAGTTGATTGATTGATTGGTTGGCGCAGAGAAGGTGCTCTCTTCAGAAAAGGGAGGGGCTTGAGTCTTATTTCATTTAATGAATGCGGCTTAACTCATTCTCACTTTTTTTTTCAAATTAATACCTAAAACCCAATGTTCCTCATGTTGTGTAGGCAGTAGTTAATTGACTTCTGCCCTTCCTCACTGAGATCAGTTGACCAAGTCCTCTTTATACTCCAGGGTCATCAATGGTGCTTTAAGACCAGCGCCAACCTGACCACCCTTAGTTTTATTGCTAACATGACATGGATCAGGTCATATTGTCTCCTAGGGTCCTATTTCATTGGTCTTTTGTCCTTCAATGGAAATAGACCCAACATGATAAATTGGACACATTGTAGACCAGATGAAATGTTAGCCAAAGACATTAGTCAAACCACTTGAGGAGTATATCAATTACTTTCCTGTGGCCTGTAAGCAATCATTCATTTCCTTAAAGCTATTCCATCTGGACAACAGAGTTCACCTGAGTTTGTTCTGCAGGCATGTCCCTAAGACTTAGTGTTTTACTGCTTTTCCAAACCCTTGTAGGAGCAGAAAGGAAAGGCAGCCATGTATACAGGAGGATAACTCTTGAATTAATCACATTTACCAAAAGGAAACTAATGTAGACATTCACTCTCCAAACAAATGCATCATCATTACAATCATTGACTTAGCGTGTGAGTCCAAGGAGACTGATGCCCTTCAATATGTTCCTGGAAACTTGTGTGAAGTTCACTGAGATTCATTTCAGGAAATAGAGCTGACCTGAGCTTACAGTGAAGCCAAGTGAGGAAAGGGAGGAAACTGTGGTTCCTCTTGCAAGTTACTAACTATGTGATCATGAACCTCTCTGGATTTCAGCTTCCTCATCTATGAAATGAAAGGCTTGGACTAAATGATCTCTTTACACTCTAATGTTCTTGATTCTAAATGGCTCATTGATTTAAATTAAAGGAAGTTTCTAAGGAGTCAATTAGCTTGCCAAATCCCCAAATACAATAACTTTTTTTTGAAGTGCTCTTCCTTGACCCCTCCTCAGCATCACACTATTAACCACCTGAAACTCTCTCCTCCGGGTTTTTGTGACTGTTTCCATCAGGTTCACCCTATATCTGTCTTATGTTTCCTTTTCGTTTCCTTTGTTGGATTACTATCCTAATTTTAGCTGTACTCAAGGCTCTTTCCTGGGCATTATTCTCTATCTACACTGGATATCTAAGTGATCTCATTAAGTTCCATGGGTTCAATTATTTTCTTAGCAGATTATACCCAGATCAGGAGTTCTAATAGGCTTCTCATGGAAAGATTTCAAGGGATTCATGAACTTGGATGGGGGATATACATCTTTATTTTCACTGAAATCTAATTAAATTTTGGTATTTTCTTCAATTATGAATGTAGGTTATAATCCTCAGTAGTAGCAAGCTTCACCAGATTGTCAAAGGGGTCTATGACACAAAAAAGGATAAGAATCCCTGGCCTAGATTTATACAACCAGCCCTAGTCTCTCTCCTGAGCTCCAGTCTCATATCACCACTTGTCTAAGAACCTTTATCTAGGAGTAATCTGCAGATATGATGGATATTCACAACTGAATGTCCTAGAGGCATCTCAAGCACATGTCCCAAATAGAACTCATCTTTCTCTCCAAACCCATATCTCTTTCTAATTTCCTTATTTCTGTTAAGGACATCACTATCTTTCCAGTTGCCCAGTTACATAAATCTCAAAATAATTTTTGACTTCACTCTTCCTAGACCTTTCCTACCACTATATTCAATCACATGGATACCACTCTAATTCAGACTCTACTGTTTTCTCACTAGTCTCCCTATTTTGTCTTTCTCTTTTCCAATGTATACTTCACTCCCTGATCAACTCACTTTCTAGACTTCTTTACCCTTTACCAGTTGCCTTGTTACCTTGGAGAAACCTTTACCCTGAGTTTCCACTTTCTTGATTGGTGACCCTTAGTTGGACCCAACATTTCAGGAAAGGCTCTAGCTATACTCAATTCATTTCCAACTAAACTTATTCTTTGTATTTCTTCTTCACCTCCTTTCTAGGTACCTTTCTTCAGAGAGATAATACCCCACTCTCTTCAGCTTTCCAGTTGTTTTTATATATTTGTGGTCTATCCTCATTAGAATGTAAGCTTCTTGAGAGTAGGGAGCATCTTGTTGGCTTGTGCTGGTATTCTCAATGTGCTGTGCTTTGCACAGTGCCTGGTACATAGTAAGTAATTAATAAATACTCACTCACCCACTCTATATATCTATCTCTGTCTATCTATCCTATAGCTGTCAAAGTAACATTTCTAAAACACATCTGGCTATGTTACTCCCTCACTCAAAAACTACTATGAATCTCTATTCTCTTTTGCTTCTAGTAGTATATGCATAAACATGTATTTATATATATATATATATATGTATATGTCTGTATATTTATATCTACATCTCTATATAAGGGATTCATATATATATATATATACGTGTATATGCATATGTGTGTGTGAGAGAGAGAAAGAGACAGAGAAAGAGAGAAAGAGAGAGAGAGAGAGAGAGAGAGAGAGAGAGAGAGAGAGAGAGAGAGAGAGAGAGAGAGAGAGAGAGAGAGAGAGAGTCTTGATATATATACACATTTCAGGAAAATGTGATCTTCTTGGTATTAGTATTTCCACCCCAACTTCATAGATGATCTTCAAAAATTGCTGTGGCCAAAAAATTCATCACTCTGAGACAGACCTGTAAATAGACCCCTCTCTACTTAGCCAGGTACATCTTTGCATGACAGACTTATTTGCCACCCATGGGTCCACACTCATAATTTTTCAGTTCCAGAGAATTGGCCAGAGCTTGCACCTTCCTGGCATAGTTTTCAAGAATCCAGAGTAACTCTGTCACTGTTTGCAACTTCTAGGCAATCTCAGAGTTATTTGACACATGAAAATGTAAATGACTCTCTCATCATCACAAAAGAATGAACAGGGCCTCCTTAATGAACTTTCTAATTATTCTTTGTAACATGAGCACTAATCTCTTGACTTTCAAGAGTGCAGTACAAGCTAAAAATATCAATTTAACTATATAAAACATGTTCCAGAAATTAACTACATAAAACATGTTCCAGAAATTATTAAAATAGCAACAAATTAAATTTTACACATGCACACACATGTGTATATTTAAATTGGCTTTTGAAAACCACACTCACCAGAAAAGTCTTTTTTTTAATAAAAACATAGTTTAAACAAGTAACTGGACTTGGAGCCAGGAAAATCTGGGTTCAGGTTTTGCCTCTCACACATCCTACATTTGTCAACTTGAGTAAATTGTTTAAACTCTAAGGAGCCCTTGGAAATCCTCTAAAGCCATAAATCACAGATCTCCGTTGGCAGAAGGAATTTGCTTACTAGTATTTCCCTACTCCAATAAACACACAGGTGTGTGTTGGGGAGGAAGGTAAAATAAATGTCTTCCATTATATCCTCAATGTTGCTAGCAAATGAGAATTTTTTCAAACTTGGTGAATAGGCAAGGTGCTCACAGATCTAAGGTCATCTGCAGACACTAACTTGTAATTTAGGATGGGTAGCAAGGTAATGTCTTTATCATAATGGGAATGGTGGATGATCTTGATTTAGGGCCAATTCTAGGTGACACCTTGAATTGTACACAGAGGACCAACGGCCCTTAAGTATTCTTTCAGTCTGTAGTCCCTAGTCTGGGCACCAAAGAATGACATTTAGATCAGCAATGACAAGGATTTCCAGAGAATCTATCCTGTAAAACTTTTTCTTCTTTACACCAGAGGTTCTTAACCTTGTTTGTGTGATGGGCCTCTTTGGTGGTCTGCTGAAGTCTATGGACTTCATCTCAGAGTCATGTTTTTAAATGCACAAAATAAAATGTGTAGGATGACAAAGGAATGCAATTATATTAAAAAAAACAGTTGTCAAAAGAAAACAGTTCACAAACCCCAAATTAAGACCCCCTATTTTAGACAGAAAATGAATAGTAGTCAGAACAGACAGTATAAAATATTTTCTGTGCTTTCACCATCTGGTGACAAAGCCTTCAGCAGAATTCCATCCAGAAGCTTTTACTAACTAGGTTTTCAAATGAACAGTGCACTGTAGTGGAAAGAATAGTAAATGTAAAATCAGAAGACTTGAGTTTTCATCCCGAATCTTCCTTTTCTGGCTGTGTGATCTTGAGCAATTACTAGCTTCCTAATAATGATCAAATGAAAGAATGGATATGAAAATATTTTGTGACTAGTAAAAATTTATGTAAATATAAGGTATTAATAATTAATTTGCTTTGGGCAAAACTACAGTGTGGAAGACAAGGGCAGAAGTTGGATATACCTGATCTGCCCTTGTCTCCCACACTGATCAGTAGATGTATGTATAGAATAATTTTACATACACATACATATATACACATATTTGTGTCTAATGGTAGCCATCTTTAGACTGGGGAGGTAGGGAAGAAAGAAAAGAAAAAAAGAAATTTACATCATAATTTTGTTCTATATTTCAAAGGAATAGCAAGTTATGCATAGTAGATTTGCAGTTTCATGTACAATAATCTTTTTTATACTATTATGGAATCCATAAATTTAAAACAAAATACATTTTTTTAAAAAGAAAGAGATGGCTTCTAGAGAAGGCTCTAATGCTGCCATTGCAGCCATGTCTCTTGTAATCCTCGAAAAGTTCTGGCACATTTTGAGAGTGCTCAACACCAACATTGATGGATGGCAGAAAATAGCTTTTGTCATCACAGCCATCAAGGGTGTGGGTTGAAGATATGCTCATGTACTACTGAGGAAAGCAGTCACTGACCTCACCAAGAGGGCTGGTGAGCTCCCTGAAGATGAGGTGTAGCATGTGATCATCATCATGCAGAATTCCTAGCAATACAGGATTCCAGACTGGTTCCTTCATAGGCAGGAGGATGGAAAATATAGCCAGGTTCTGTCCAACTATCTGCACAATAAGTTGCGTGAAGATCTGAGCAACTGACAAAGTAGCTCATTGTGGACTTTGGTGTTTCTGGGGTCTCTGGGTTTGAGGCCAGCACACTAACACTACAGGCCACAGGGGTCACATTGCTGGAGTGTCCAAGAAGCAAAAAAATTCACTGGCCTTGTATATTAATAAATAGTTTTAACAAAAAAAAGAAAGAGATGGAGGTGGAAGATGGACTCGTGTATAGGGAGCAATAAATAAGCCAGTGTAGCAGGAACATATAGTAATGAGAAACTTCTGGAGATACAGGTTATAACTAGATTTAAATGTCAAGATGAGGAATTCGTATATTATCTTACAGACAATAAGGAGTTGCTGAAGCTTCTTGAGTAGGATTTTGACATGGCTAGACTTAAGAATATCAATTGGATAGCTGTGTGGAGGGTTGATTGGAGAAAGAAAAAACTGGAGACTGGGATACCAATTAGTAATCTACTAATCACTACTGATTACTACCATAGAATGGTGAAAGATGATGAAAGTCTGAATTAGTGTTATAGATGTGTGAGTAGAAAGATGTTGTGGAGATAGAATTGACTAGAGGTGACAACTGATTGCATGTGTACATGGGAACATAATGGAGAGAGAAGAATTGACAATGTCTCCAAGGTTGCTAACCTGGATGACCAAAAAGATGGCGGTGCCTTGGGTAGAAATAAGAAAGTCTAAAGGAAGTGCAGGATTTTGGGGGAAAGATCATGAGTTCTATTTTACACTTCTTGAGTTTGAACCACCTATAAGACAGTCAGGAGGAGATATTCCACAGTCAAGTGGAAATATGCAAATGGTGCTCAGGAAAGATTAGAGTTGGATATGTCGTTTTAGGAATCATCTATATAAAGATGATCATTGAAATCATGAAAGTGCTGTAGAGTGTGAAAACCCAAGTGAAGTTAACCATCAACTTGTAGTGGATGCAATAAGCAAGGTGTGTGATTTCCTCCAAAGACACTGAACTAGTCAATATTAATAATGGAGAAAAGGAAAGTGGAAGTAACCCTGGCCTAGGATTTAGAAAAGTATGAGAGATAACAGGACATTAGGATTAGGGATGCCAGAGTAGGGGAGAGTTAAAGTTGAATTTGTTGGAGTCAAGATTTCAAAGGAAACCAGGGGACCAAAGGTAACCTAGGAAAGCAGGGAGGGGTAAATTACTACTACATGTCATATTAAACACAAAGAATAGTTTTAAGAGGAGTAAGGCAGGAGGAGAAATGGAAGAAAAGGTGGTTATAATTCAAGATGAGAATTTCAGTGTTAAATAATGGAAGTGGTTATAGTTACTATTGACATTGCTGATGATACAATCAAAGGGATAATTAATTGTCCTTATATGTGATTAAAGAAGAGTGAAAATGCAGATTAGGAACAGGGAGGCAGTGTTGGGAGAGGAGTGCTTCAACAGATATATGAAAGTCCCTAAACAAACGAAGGATTTGGATTGGAGAAGAAGACTTCTCATATTGCTCTCTAAATGTTTATATGTAATAATCTTTATCTATGGGCAGGAAGTCAGGAAGATCTGAGTTCAAATCCAGTCTCAGATTACTAGCTATATGACCCTTGATACATTACTTAAGTTCTCACAGACTCAGTTTCCTTGCCTGTAAAAAGGAGGTAACAATGGCATCTACCTCTTAAGGTTGTTGAAAAGCTCAGATTTTACACACACACACACACATACACATACACATGTATGTATGCCTATATGCACACATACATACATATATACATGTATATATGCCTATATACACACATATAAACATATATACACATTGTATGTGTGTGGTGCTGTGGAAACCTTAAAGATTTGCAAATCAAAATCATATTTTAACAACTAAAGAATTATATAATTTTGACCCAGACAAAGTACAGACCTGATCATCCACTTTCAAAGCAAGACTTTGCATCCTCTTCTTTCTTACCTAACTGTGATTATTGTATTCTGAGTACTGGTTGCATACCTTCTTTCCTGTCCTATACTACACAACTAAACGGACCATCCAAAAAACAAAAGGGAAATTGCAGAGAGGACAGCATGCTATCAGAAATACTCCACCCCAAGAAGCGTTAGCTTTATAGAGGAAGTAAGACTAGGGGATAATTTTTCTCACTGTACTGGGTAGTTATCAGATCATTCACAAAGTACCATCTTGCTCAGCAGATATGATCCTGATAAGTTCAAAGTTCCTGTTGTTTACTGTGTAAAGGAGGTTTGCCAGAGTTGAAACAGGGCACTGACCTGCCCTTATCATCAAGAGTTTCTGTTTGAATTTTATCTCTGCTCTAGGAGTCTTCTCTAGGGGAGGAGGCAAGAAGAGGCACATTGACTGCTGTACTCACATGGTTAGGGATGCAGGCTTCCAGCTGAGCATCATCCTTCAGCCCAATAGGACTCCCCAACTGGCTTTGATCATTCATCCTGTGGTTCCCAACGCCTGGAGCACAGGGTTTGGAAATGGCCTGCTATGGAAAGTCCACCCAGACACCTAGGGAGGCCCTGCCACCTCCTTTGTGGAGGTGGAAAAGGATTTGAAATGTGCTCTTATTTTTCATGCATGTTCAACCTATTATAGTAAAAATCTTCATTTATTTTAAAATTTATTTTCCTCCCAGTCCACTAGCAAATTGACCTCATTATGCCCTTCAAGAAAAGAAACCAATGAGCCACCTGTCCAGGTGTATACATGTGTGTATATTCTCACACGCACATACATACACACAGATGTGTGTGTATATATGTGTATATGTGTGCCTATACACACATACACACATATATACATATACACACATACTCTATGTGTATGTGTGTGTAGTGTGTGTGTGTAGTGTGTAGTGTGTGTGTGTGTGTGTGTGCGTGTGTAGTGCTGTGGAAACCTTAAAGTGCTATATAAATGCTAGCTATTATGAACTATTGTGAAAAGATTTGCAAATCAAAATCATATTTTCATAACTAAAGCTATTCAACTTATTAAACCAAAAATAACTAAATAAAAGTATACTCTTTTGACCCAGACAAAGTACAGACCTGACCACCTATTTCCAAACCAAGTCTTTGCATTCTCCTCCTTCTTGCCTAGCTTTGATTACTATATTCTGAGTACTGGGAGCATAGCTTCTTTCCTGCCCTATGCCACACAGCTAAATGGACGGTGCAAAAAACAAAAGGGAAGTTGCAGAGAGAGGACACAATGCTATTAGGAACAACTGTACCCCAAGAAGCGGTCAGCTTTATAGGGGAAGTAAGATTTCCTTACTTACCTGTATACCTATAGGTACACAGGCAGCTGGATGGTAAGATAGCAAAGCTTAGATTCAGGAAGACCTAAGGGCAAATGCACCTTAAAACATTTACTGGCTTTGTGATTCTGGACAAGTCACTTAACCTCTGTCTGCTTCAGTTTCTTGAAATGCAAAATGGAGATACACCTACCCCTCAGGGTTTGTATTTGTAAAGCACTTATCAGTGTGCCTGGTACATAGTAAGCACTTCTTTCCCCCAGAATAATGTTAGCTCCTTGAGGGGAAGGACTGCTTTTCATTTTATCTTTGTATTGCCTGCCTCATCAGGGACCCTTGATAAATACTTTTTGAATCAATGAAGAGGAAACTCTGGTTGACCTTGAGCTCTATCCAGTTCTGCCCTCCTCCAATCCTAAATAACTACTTGCCTCCCCCACATGATCCCGCCTTTCTGCCCAGTAGCCCCTACTGGGTCATTTTACTAAGACTTCCTTTCCCAGTTACTCCCCTCTTATTCCAAACTTTCTTGCATTTTTTTTCACTTCATAAAACCCAACGATCTGACATTCTTTCTTCAAGGCCTTGCAAATGACTTAGCTTTCCCCACTCTACTGATTAGCTGAACTGTGTTCACCAACTTTGGCATGAAGTCATCCTTGATCCCCTCAGATGCCAGTGCTTTCTCTTGTCTCTGTCTCTGTCTCCCAATATCTATCCTTACATATACATGGGTGAACATATGTGTGTGTGTATATATATATATATATATATGTGTGTGTGTG
Source organism: Bettongia penicillata ogilbyi (assembly GCA_023548195.1). NCBI lineage: Eukaryota > Metazoa > Chordata > Mammalia > Diprotodontia > Potoroidae > Bettongia > Bettongia penicillata. The sequence continues at coordinate 2,279,796 of JAJHZJ010000589.1, forward strand.
TGTGCGTATACATAACCACATATAGATAATATATAAACCAAGTATGTATGTCTGCATGTGTACACACATGTGTTTCTTCTCCCTGGATAGCATGTAAGCTTTCTGAGAATACGGACTATTTCCTTTTCTGATTTTGTTTCTGAAGCATTTAGCACAGTGCCTGGAGCATAGCAGTTACTTAATAAATTTTAGTTGGTGGGCTGATGGATATGATAGAAATTGTTCCCTGAAAATACCTTCACAGGTAAACACTGACTCTTAAAAAATGCCTACCTGCAGGTGCAGCACCTGTGTTGGATGGCTGAATCACTTAAAGTCTCAGGGCTCACTTTTTTGTTGGTCAGCTGTCATCCCCACTATCTCTGGCCACAGTCTTGGCTGGGTATGACAGTGTTCTTTCAGTTGGATGTGTCATGGTCCATTCAGAATGGGCAGTCGCTTGGTCTAGGGTTGGCAGGAGCTTCTCCAGTGTTGCTCCAGCTCTGAGATTTGTTACCTCTCAGGCCGGGGATGGGAGAGGTATGGCTTGTCCTGTTCATCAGTCAGATGTAAATAGAGGTTATCCATGAAGAGATGATCATCAGAACTGAAGGTTGCAGAGGTCAGGAAGGATGAAGATTGAGGAAAAGACTATTAGATTTAGTAATTAAGAGATAATTAGTAACTTTGGAGAAGACAGTTTCAGTTGAAGGATGAAGTCAGAAGCCAGAGTGCTAGGGAGTAAGTTAGAAGGCACCTAGGTGGTACAGTGGGTAGAACAGAAAGCTAAAAGTCAGAAAGATCTATGTTCAAATCTGACATTTACTAGCTGTGTGGCTCTGGGCAAGTCATATAACTCCTATTTGCCTCAGTTTTTTCATCTGTAAAATGGCAATAATAGTACCTATCTTACAAGGCTATTGTAAGGATCAAATGAGATAATAACTGTAAAATGCTTAGCACAATATCTGGAACATAGTAAATGCTATATAAATATTAGCTATTATTAGAAAGGAGTGAGAAGAGACAAAATGGAGACACCTAGCATAGATGGCTTTCTCAAAGTGTTTTGCAATGAAGGGGAGGAGACATCAGCAAAGGTTTTTTTTCTAAGGCTGTGTTTGTAAAAAAATAGGGGAAGAACCAGTAGATAGAGAGAGAAACTGAAGAGAGAGAAGGGTGATGATGGAGAAAGAAGCTATCAGAGAAAGAGGAAGGCAGTAGAATAAAGAAGGGTTTGGAATGATAAGATTATGATCAGAGAGAGGAATTTGGAGTCCACGACTGTTGGAATCATAACATTTGTGGGTGATGGCAAGGTCAAGGGTATGACCATCTATGAGTATAGCTGAGGTAGGATGGAGAAGTAACTCATGGGAATTCAGAAGAATGAGGAACTGGAAAATTAAGGTACTTGAAGGTATATCTCTGATGTGAAGTTGTTCCCTGATAATACCTCCACTGTTATATGTGACCTCTTTCAAAAGTTTTTCTTTTCTAATGCAGCATCCTCTCTGCTTTTAGTCCCTGATATGCACTTACATTGTAGTGACACTATGTTTGTTGAGGGCAGGAGTTAGAGTGGAAAGAAAAATTCTCAGGCACCGAACTTATTGAGGAAAGAAGGCAAATGTCCTGGGGAGGTTTATAGACAATGACCACTGGGATTTGAATCGAGTGACAAATTTGTGTAGCCCAAATTTCAAAGGAAAAGATGTAGCTGAATGACAGTAGTAGAAAAAGAATCTGAAAGTGGCATTGGAGAAGTAGGAGTATTCTGAGTTCCCTATCCTGACCAGTGAATTAAGGATATGAGTGACCAGTACCAGAAGGGTTAGACAGGGATGCAATGTCATTAGGAAGGGACCAGGTTTCGGTAAATGATAGCAGATAGAAATTGTGAGAAAGGAAAAGATTTAGGATTTAAGTAAGTTTCCAGGAATTCCAGAGGGCACAGTAGAAAGGGTAGATAGATCTGGAGAGAACATGGGGTATGAGCGTAGGGTTGAGGTGGATGGGAATAAAGGGAAAAAAAACCACTTAGTGATAGGGAATAATGGAATTTGTATATGACCTTGTGAATACAGAGGAATAAATCCAGGAGGAGTATCAGTTGCTAAAGAGAGGTTCATTGAAGGAGGTAACTAATCAGAATGTTCAAGTCTGTCTCTCTACTGGCATGATGGAGAAGGCCCTGGGATAAAGATGTTCTTCCTGGTTTAGAGTTGAGTTCCCTTAGTGAAAGACCTCACCCTAACTTATCCCCCCTACATTTCTTAAATTCCAGATGGCTCTTAGGCAAATGAATGATTGAAGATAAACTACTAATAATACCTGATAATATATTTGTTCCCTAGGGCAAGTTCATTGCCTCTACTTATCTTTTCATCATAATAAAATTGGTCAAAGTCTTAAGAATCTTCTCTGAGTGGAGCCTGCTTCCTTTATACCTGAAAGGAAGCTGACCATCTATTTCTCTGTTACAATCTTCACCCCTTAATTACCACTTTGAACTTTGGTGAAGTTTAGATAGAGTACACTTAGACTAACTTTCACTTTTGTTTCAAACATCTCTGATTATATTTAATACCTATGTAATTTGATCTATGTCTAAGAGGTTGTTTTCCTTGCTTTTGTTCAGTCATTTTTTTCCTGTTGTGTCTGACTCTGTGACCCTATTTGGGATTTTCTTGGCAAAGATACTGAAGTGGTTTGTTATTTTCTTCTCCAGCTCATTTTACAGTTGAGGAAACTGAGGCAAACAAAGTTCAGTGACTTGCCCAGGGTCAAACAGCTAGTAAATGTCTGAGGCCAGATCTGGACTCAGGAAGATGAGTCTTCCTGACTCCAGACCTGATGCTCTATCTTGCTGTGCCACCTAGCCCATCTATAGAAGTAGATTTATGCAATAGGACCCGAATTCATAGTGTCCTATACTTAGAAGGGTGTTTATGAAATGGTTCTTGCTTATATCCTTGGTTAGAGTTCAAAACTCTCTAACAATGGACTGGGGGCATGGGAGAACTCATCGCCCTTCCTTAGGAAAGATCTCTGTTTCCTTCATTTTCATCTACCTATTCTCCTAGACTTCATCATCTCCAGAAACTTAAGGCAGTTAGATGGCACAGTGAAGAGAGAGCTGGAAACTCAGGAAAACCTGAGTTCAAATCTGGTTGCAAACACTTAAGTGACTGTGTAACCCTAGGCAAGTCATTTAACCTCTGTTTGCCTTAGTTCCTCATCTGTAAAATGGAGAAAACAATAGCACCTACCTCCTAGGGTTGTTGTGAGGGTCAAATGAGTTAATAATTATAATATATAATAATATATTTATATTAGAATATATAATTTAATATGATATTATTTATATATTATTTTATATATATTATGATGATAAATATGATAAATCATTGGTACAATGCCTGGCACATAGTAAGTGCTATATAAATGTTAGTTATTATTACCATTTTTATTATATCAACTCTGAAACTCATCTTTCCCACTCCCAGATTCCTCCCTCTGATTAGAGAGGGTAGAGGGTGGACTTTGGAGAGCTCCTCCCAGATCCTCGACCATTTTTAAGGAGAGCACTTAGGAAATTCACCCCATCATTTCTCACACTCTCTTGGGCTTCCTAATCTCTAGAAACTCTTCATTTTGCAAGATGGCATGAACTCTATAACTCTCACCTGCCCAGATTATTTCCCACCCAGCTTCAGGCCTTCATCAAACCCCCAAGCTGGTATCTTTTCCTCCTCTTGTGTCCCTTGGCTTTTTGATGTTTTTAAGTGTTGTCTTTTCTTCACTAGGTGTGAAGTTCTTGAAGGCAAGGAGGGACTGGCTGATGACTTCCTTTGGATCTCTAGTGCTTAGCACAGTTCCCCACACATAGTAGGTGCTTAGTAAATGTTTATTGACTCCAACTCTGACTCTGATTGGTCGCTCATATTGTGCCCTCTTGCCCTCAAACCAAAGAATACCCAGTAACATAAGAACAAGGCTGACCACAGGTGCTCATGGGAAATAACATTAAATCTGGCAAATGTATTCATTAACAGAATATATTTAAGAAAAACACAAACGGAAGCAAGGTTTGGGCAGGGTATGACCTGTCCATCGTTTCTCTCTTAGCCACGCTTGTTTATCTCCACTGACCTTGCTTGTCCATTTAGATCAGGCCTGAACAATCCTCTACGTTTGTCATGGGCTGCCTGAAATCTTCTGGTGGTCCATAAGCAGCCCGTGGTGTAAGCCACAGGTTGTGCAGGCCTGATTTAGAAGAAGGTTGTATTTTCTTTACAGAAAAGAAATGAAGATGTGTTAAGCACCAACTATTATTGCCTGATCCCATTGCTGTGGGACAACCCTCATTTCTCCCTTCTTCCCTCCTTGTTTTCTTCAAGGCCCCATAGTTCAGGAAAACCTCTGAGATCCCCCCAAAAGTGGGTCTTGCATTAGTTTTTTCTCTTTCTAAGTAGGGAAGAACTACAAATTCCAGAGGGTTTTTTGGCCAGCCCACCCCCTTGCAGGAGGTGGTCATACATACATATGTAAAAAAAAAAAAAATATATATATATATATATATGTATGTATACACAGATAGATGCATATGTGCCTATGTATATACATATATACATGCATACATACGTGTGTGTGTGTGTGTGTGTGTGTGTGTGTGTGTACACACTGTAAGACTAATGAAGCACAACAGATTTGAGTACCCCAAACAAAAGCTTTCCTAGCAGAAGGCTTTGGTAATAACCACCCAAGGTAATAAAGGAATTTTCCTCCTTTGATCTTGAGACCACACCCCTTTCCTTTTATTTTTCTCTGAAAGTTTCTGTACAGTGGATGATTCACACATTTAACCATTTTGGACGCACAGTTTCTATGCTGGTAAAAGAAAATCTTGGAGTTTCAAAGACATAGGAGTAGGCTTTCTTCAGATACTGCAAATAGTGTGGTCACTAAGTTTATCTTGTCAAGACTTAACATAATGATCAATTACAGTTGTTTCTGTTTTATCTCAAAACTGATCTACCCAGTCTTCTTTGTCTGCTTAAGAAGATCCTGCCCTTTCTTGTTACACATCTTATTCTCAGATATGTTTCTTGAGGGCTTTCTTTGTTTTTTTTTTTCTTTGTCATTCCAGTGCCTTGTTTGTAGTAGGAACTTAATAAAGATGTATTGAATTAAATTGTGATTCCCTGGGGACAACTTCTCAACACCAGGTTGCAATTGTTCACTTCTCAGTAATAAGAAACTTGACCTGGCCTTCTATCTTCTCCTGAACTTTTCTGGAGCCTCCTCTTTGCAAGTCAACCACAATGAATAATATACTGGACTTGAAAGCAGGAACACTAAGGTTCAGATTTCTCCTCCAACACTTACTGATTCAAGTCATTTTACATAGCTCTACTGCAATTTCTTCATCTATAAAATGAGTGAATATAAGAATATCTTCTTCACCTCACAAAGCATCATTATGAGAGAATTTGAGATATGAATGTCAAATGAGAGAATGTGAGAAAAACATTTCACAAATTTTAAAGCATCAAATATTACCAGTTATTAGTATTATGGCCTTATAAGAGTCCTTTCCTTTTTTTCCCCCATTCTTTCAGGATACTTAGAGAGATTCCCCTCAGAGATTGCGTCTCACTTCCAAGAGTTTTCTCACTGACCTAACTTTGGTCAGTGAATGGACTTCTTTCTGGGAATTCTCTGCAGTTAAAATAACCAGACCCTAGTCAATTTATTTTCTGGTCCCAGTTTTTCTAAACAGGGATTCTCTGCCCACTCTTTCCACCCCTCTGCCAACTCAGGCAACAACTCCTGCAGATAGTGCATCAATCAATAAAGAAATAATCATTTCTATAGTAAAGCTTTAACCAATTCACTTATAAGATTTAGGGACTAAATACAATAGTTAATGAAAAATGGGAAAACATTTCTTTACAAAACCAAATCATTTTATTAGTGAGAAAGGGGAAGTAAAATGTCATAGAGGCTGAGAAAGAACTCCTTAAAAGGAATGTGGGGAGGGGAGAACGAGATGTGAGCAATATGGTGCCTATAATTTAGAGGTCTCAGGGGAATAGGCATTTTCATGCTGATTTAATCTAAAATTTCAGTTTAACAAGCTATCAGGTTTACAGACTTTAAAAATTAGCCATAAGATATAACTTTACCCTGGCTTAACAAAGGGCCAAAAGAATAAAACAGGCAGCTGTGTCCAAGCTTGCAGGCTAATGTGAAATGTTGTGGTTGAAACAAAGTAAAGTTGGATTGAGTATGAATTACAGGAAGAAAAGAAGGAAGAAAAAAGAAAGTGCTTTATTCCTATTCTATGGTGCATATCGAGACAGGACTGAGTCATAATAGGCTGCAGATTCAGCAGTAAATATAGGGATAATCCAAGTCACTGGCCCCTAATACCCAAAAGCTCCTTATAAGGGAGAGGGAGTCCTCAAAATCTTTATTTGTTCTGAGGGAAAGAACTATGGGTTCTAGATCCACTGAGAAACAGCAAAAGAAACTGCCCCAATAGAATAGATCCAATGACTGCCTTTGAACCTCTCAGGGTCATAGCTTGGTATGGTTGCTTAAAATGTTTCAGGGTTGAAAGGACTTAAACTCAGTCATGTGAAGACAGAGTCAGAGTTGGACTTCTCACTGTCCATGACAGAGGTCATGCAATGAATGAGATCAAGCTTCTTGATATAAGTCCCAAATCCAATCAAACTCTTAGTGTGGGATGAAGCTACAAATGAGAACTATGTGTATGGGTTAGAAGTGAGACAGACAACATATCTTGGTACCACAAGGCCATAAAAGGATGACAATACATATAAAGTTAGAGAAATGAAGGATTTTAAAAAAACTAATTTGCATAAGGATTACCAGAGGAAGAGAAAGAAACCAAGGTATTGTACTTAAAGAATTAGCAAACATTTGTTGATTACCTACCTGGTGCAAGGTAAATGGTGGGGCATTCATTTATGCATACATAGTATTCCTTGCCTTCAAGGAGCTTTTACTCTAGTTGGGAACATAAACTATAAAAACCCGAAAAGCAAAGTAACCATAATACAAGAGGTGATTTTTCAGGTGTAAAAATGAGAGAGTGGGGTTAGAATATTGTATAAAACTCCTTTTAGCTCTAACAACCTAAAATGGGAACAATTAATTGTCAAATGAGTGGAACTGATGAAGAACATTATGAATTCAGATGAAGTGTGGTCATTTGGGGTTTGTATAGATCTGAGAAAACTTCTTAGAGGAAGTTGGACTTAAATTTAACTTTAAAAAAATATTTAGGATTTGGATAGATAATAAGCAAACAAAGGGTACTTCAGGCATTGGGACTGGTGTGAACAAAGGCACAGAAGTGGTATAATTGCAAGTGAGCAAGTTAGTTGTATTAGGTAGTTAGTAGATCAGATTTATTGCAATGTAGGACTACTGAAGTATGCAGTGCAAATAAAGCTGGGGGTGTGGGTTGGTGCCCATAAGGGGAAAGTTTTGGATGCTAGAGTAAGAAATTAGAACTTTATCCTGTGATCAGTGGAAAAACCTTAGAGGTTTTTGGGCAAAATTATTCCTCCCTTTATCACTGTGACAGAGTTGTGTGACCTTAAGAAAGTCACTTCTTTCCTAGGTCTTAGTTTTAGTGTAGGCAAAATAAAGAAGTTCAATAATCTTCAAGGTATCTTCCTGGTCCAAAACTTCTAGGATTCTGTGACAAAAACAGTGTTTTAACAACATTAATCTGAAAAAGTATAGGGTTATGGATGTAGGAGAAACTGGAGGTGGGGGACCAGTTAAGAGGTCATAGAAGTCATTCCACTGTGAATTATTAAAGGTCTGAACTTGAGTGCTAACACTGGGAATATAAGGGAAGGGATTAATGGGAAACATTTTGGAGGAAAACTATAAACCTTGGCGATGATTGGGTTTGGAAATTGGGGGAGAGGGAACATCAAAAATGTTTTTTAGGTTTTGATCTTGGGTGACTTGGAATTTGCTGTTGTTCAGTTACTTCAGTTATGTCCAACTAATTCTTTATGACCCCATTTTGGGATTTTCTTGGCAAAGAGACTGGAGTGGTTTGCCATTTCCTTCTCCAGCTCATTTTACTGAAGAGGACCTGAGGCAAGCAGGTCTTGCCCAGGGTCACACAGGGTCTGAGGACAGATTTGAACTCATTTCTTTGACAAACCACTCTAGTCTCTTGGCCAAGAAAACCCCAAATGGGGTCATAAAGAATGAATGACTGAAATGACTGAACACCAGTGAGGGCAACTTTTTGGTTCCAGGCCCTGTACTCTATCCACTGAACTACCTAACTGCCCCTATTACAACAGGAATGTCAAAAGACACCTGTGTCATCATAGGTTCACTGGATCATAGATTTGGAGGTGAAAGGGAACTTACAAAGAGTTTAATACTCTTCTTTTCCAGATGAGGAGTACGCACACACACACACACACACACACACACACATATAACATGTATTATATACATACTATATATGTAATATATATTATTTCTCCCTGTTATAACCCCTTAAAACATAATTAATCGTGTCATTCATTACACAGACATTTATTGGGTACCTACTATTGCCAAGCATTGTACTGAATTATTGGGCACCTAATTGGGTGGGTACTTAAACTCCATTGACTGATATCAGTAATGATGATGTTGATACTAATATCAGAAAACACAAACCTGTCTCCGTTAGTTCTCAATCAATATGTTAAAAATTCAAGGTAAGATTTCTTTCATGTGGTGGCTAAAGAAATAAAAATAAAAATAAAATAATGACCCAGGAGGACTTGGTGGAGGACATGGGTGTGGATAATAGACTACTTTGCTAGCTGATTTTGTGTTGAAAAAAATGTAACAAACCCAGAATTCAATCATGGAAGCTACTTTAGCCAACCCCCAATATATTCTTTCTTACGGTACAGAATCATTTGCAGCAGAGAGAAGGGAAGGAAGAAGACTTAAAAACAAAACAGTTTCATTTTCAATTTTTTATAAGGTTGTGTCATCAAGAAAGTTCGCTTTTCATCCCTTTTTCTATTCTTCTCCTGGGCTTGCTGTCACCTTTAAGGCTCTAAATCTAGTTACTGAAATTTTATACAGACATATTTCTTGGTTGATTTCACTCTTCATTATTCTGGACCTATTTATCATCTCAATCTGAAACACAGAGATGACAATTTCAGTGTCTGCCTGGCCTTCCTACCATTTCTTAATCTCTACTTTGCCTTCTTGCTGTCAAATCTATGGGCTTTATTTTCCTTCCCTTTTGGCAGTGCCATGGCTCCTTGGAATGTTTCTCCGACCTATCCACAACCCAACAAGAAAATTTCTTGGATTATGGACTGCACATATGGCCATCAGCCAGACCCCAAGCCAGGCACACCCCGTACTAAGTTAGAAAGGAAAAGAAAACCACTGACCATTATTAGCCACCAAAGAGGACCGTTCTCCATCCTGAATCCTGGCGGAACATTCAGATCTTGGTTTGGTGGCTTTGCAACTTTTACGTAACTTGAATTAAGAAACAGTAATCCTTGCTCCCATGCCGTCCCCAAAAGGACAGATAATGGAAAAGGAAAAAGCTCCTCAAATAACACCAACTCCTTCTGAAACAAACTCTTTGTCTTGTATCTCTCTCTCACAGATGATAATGCAAATAGAAGTCCAACCAATCAAAGGAATCTATCTAAAACTGAAACAAAACAAAACAAAGAGCAAACCACCCTCTGTGCCAACCCTGATGGAAACACAGATCATAGCCATTGCCTCTCGAAAGGCAGTGTGGTTTTTGTGTGAACCTATAATTATGAATAAACAATCATTTCTAAATTGGTCTTGCAATAAAACTGGTAATATCTCATGGTTAGATCCACAGGAGTGAGTAACCGGGTCCTTATCCTTCCTTCCAATCAGAAGCAGACTACCTCTGAGAGGAAAACAATAAAGGAAGAAATTTCAGACTTTTATTATCAGGTGGATATTGCACAGTCATAGATGCACTAGGACTATTACTGGCTTTAATAGTGAGATGATACAGAGTGATGAGAAAGTATGCATGCCTTTGAGGGCATCAGCCTCTCTGGTTCAAGGCTTTACCTTCCGGGTCAGTGGACACTATCCTGGATCTGCCTTGGTAGCGTATGCCCTAAACTCATGATTCTGCTATCCACTTTCTCATATAGCTGATGAATGAATGTACTAGATCAGATCATAAACAAGATAGTGTGATTTTGTTGACAGCTATTTGGGTAGAGCTAGCTACATCAGGGGCCAGGTGGGCATTTCCCTGACTGGCAATCTACCGCCAAATCTGCACAGGATACAATTATCTTTGCACAGAGAAAAACTCTATTCCACCAACCCAAACCACACCTTTGAGCTCAGTCAGCACTTTTGCAAATTTTCTGCTGCTCAAGATGGGGAAATCAAGGAGTGGGGAGATAGCATTTTTAGGATGTGTCACCTTCAGTGGAATCAAAGGAAATATCCCATGAAGGGGCTGAAGACATAGATAATATAACAAATATTGTGCGGATAGAAGGATACTCAGTGCTGGAGAGAGTAGCAGTCACCATCTACACCTATATTTATTTATGAGTATCTCCTTGGAAAGGAGAATTGCTTATATTAGTGGCAAGAGGCATGTAAGTGACTATCATTCAGTCCGCTAAGGCCTGGAATAGCAGGATAGAGAGGGGCCTTTCTGTAACAGACAACTTCCTGGACTTGGAATAAAGAAATATCTCTAGTTTCTGGTCTCAATTCTGACACGTTGTGTAATCATGAACAACTATTATTGTTGTAACTGTGTGTTCGTCCTTCGTTGCCAAAGAAGACCACGCCATCGGAGAAATGATGACATGACTTGCACTTGACTTTGTTTTGGGTGAGGGAAGGCTGTGCCTCCAAAGTCATCTGAATTCAGTGACCAGATATTCATTAGGATGACTGGAGATGACCCAGGATGAGGCAATTGGGGTTAAGTGACTTGCCCAAGGTCACACAGCTAGTGAGTGTCAAGTGTCTGAGGTGAGATTTGAGCTCAGGACCTCCTGACTCCTGCACTGGTGCTCTATCCACTGCACCACCTAGCTGCCCCTATTATTATAATAGTTACTATTTATATAACACTTGAAAGTTTGCAAAGTGCTTTACATATGTTATTCAATCCCCATGACATCCCTTTAAGCTAGTTGCTCATTTTGATGAAGGGGGAAGTGAGGCTGAGAAAGATTAAGTGACTTGCCCAGGGTCACATAGGTAGTAAGATTTGAAATGGAATTCAAATTCAGGTCTTCCTGATTTCAAGTCTGAGCTTCAGTTTCTCCATCTGCAAAACAGGGATAATAATACCAGCACTACGTACCTCACAAGTTTGTTGTAAGAAAAGCATTTTGTAAGAGATAAAATGCTAAATAAATATGAGCTCTTATTATACAAATTATATATGCATATATATTATGTGAGTGCGTGTGTGTGTGTGAGAAAGAGAGAGAGAGAGAGAGAGATTTGGCTAGGGAGATTGTGTGATACAGTGGAAAGCATCTTGGTGTAGAGTTCCAAGACGTGAGTTCAAATACTATCTTTACTACTGAGAACTTGGATAAGTCACTATGGGGGATAACTTCTCTAAGTCCAATTTTCCCCATCTTTACAAAGAGGGGGTTGGAATCTAAGGTCCCATTTAACTCTAAAATCTATATGTTATTATATATATATGTATATACATATATACACGTGTTTTCTCCTTCAATATAAGCTCCTTGAAAACAAGAACTGTTTCATTCTTGTCTTTGTATCCCCAGCAATTAACACAGTGCCTGGGACATAGTAGGTGCTTATTTAAAGGCTTAATGATTGATTGATGAAGTGTACAATCCAAGGATTCAATCAGAGGAGGTACTGGAATTTGCATGGAAGAAATCTGATTTAAAAGATGAGGAATTTTTGAAATGGAGGTACTTTACCAGACAGAAAGAATGGAAAAGTCTTAGATGTGGGTCTTTTAAGCTCCCAGGAATGTGAATGCTCAAATGGGTTATCTGGTCAGATTTAGCAAGAGTTTTGCATATGTATTTGTGTGTATAAGGGTATTTTTTGGGGGCGGGGGGCATGCTTATTTCTGTATGAGGAAGTTGGCTGAAGTTCTCACAAAGTCTTCCTCTTTACAGTTGTACTGGTTTAAATAGAAATAATATATTGGTCCCGTGGCCTTTGTGGTTCATTTGTCATTTTTGTATTTTTCTAAAGAAGAGGATCAAAGGGAATCTACTGCCCCAAGACCTCTGCTGGGTAACCCGCCATCATAGAAAGAGGGATGATCCCTCCCTGACCTGTTTCAGGGGCTTCAATAATTAATATTGTTACTCTTGTTCAGGCATGTCCTATTCTCCGTGACTATGTGGACCCTACTGTCCATGGGGTTTTCTTGGCAAAGATTCCAGAACGGTTTGCCATTTCTTTCTCCAGTGGATTAAGGCAAACAGAGGCTGGACCATCCCCACTCTTCTTAAGTTATGCCTTTCCACTGGACTCCAGTGACTTGAGGAAAGAGTGAGGCTGGTGACTTTGCACAGCCCTGCCTCACTTAAATCCAATTCACACGCAAGTCAAGACATGGACCTCCTGATGTCATCGGTCCTCTTTGAGAATGAATGGCAAACAACAATTAGGCAAACAGAAGTTAAATGACTTGCCCAGGGCCATACAACTAGTAAGTCTGAGGCTGTATTTGAACTCAGGTCTTTCTGATTCCAGGCCTAGCACTCTATCCACTGAACCAACTAGCTGCCTCCTAATTAACAATGTACTACACAGACTAGTGGAAAGAATGCTAGGCAGGGTGTTCTGGTCCCAGCAGGACCCGATGCTAGTTCCAGCTCTGCCACTTATTAGCTATATGACCTTGGGCATGTCATTTATGAGGTCCATAACTTCTATGGGCCTCAGTTTCCTTATCTGTAAAGTGAGGAATAAGGCAAGATGTCCTCTAATGTCCTTTCATGAACTAAAGTCTAAATATAAACTGGAGAGGGTGGTGGGGTGGTCATTATAAATTGTCCTCCATCATCCTCTCCCCTCTACCTTTCTCTACAGTAGTCTGAAGGTTTGGGTTGTGGTTAAAACTCACAAAGTGATCAACTCTTGTAGGTCTAGTGAGTTTGCTCCACTCACCCCCTAATTCAGGATGTAGCACCTTGAGGATGGAAATGCTTTGGCAGCTTGGAGAGGTCAGAGAAAAGCAACTAAAATTAGAAAGGTAAAGTTGAGGTTGACATAGGAAAGATTAAAGACTTCACTACAGAATGTATACAGCTGGACAAGGTGACAATTAAAGGAAGATGTGATCAACAGCCTGTAAATATTTGAAAGAGATAAGTGGGGAGGAGGAGGAACTGAAACATTATCATGGCACGTCATCATTGCCAGCAAATATTTATTGAGAACTCAAACGGAATCATGTGATCATAAATCTAGAGTTGGAAGGGAAATCAAAGGCCAACCTCCTCATTTTGGGAATAAGGAAACTGAGGCTTGGATAGGTAATTTTTAAATTAATTTAAGTTGTTTTAAAATTAAATTTAATTCAATTTAAAAAAAAAATATTCCCCGACTGAACAGAATTTACATTTTCAAGCCTGGCATGATAATGATGATAACGATGATGATGATGATGATAGACATTTATATTGACACTTTGGGACACTTCAAATTGTTGTGGACCTAAAGAGTAAGCCTTGGCAGAAATTTCAAATCCTGTCTGCAGTACACACTGGCTATGTGATTTTTTTGAAAATTCCTTAGCCCCTTAGTGCCCTGGGGAACTCTCTAGAATAAGAAATTGCAAACAAATTGTTGAGTTTCCCTAGTAGAGAGGGTTGCCTCACTGATGAAATCAGAGTATTAGATTTAGAAAACAAAGTACATCTTTAAGATGATAAAATCCTTTTTTGCCTCTACATTATCTATTTTGATCCTCAGGTGGTGGTGGGTAGTGTAAAGATTATTTTTTTTTCCATTTTAAAGATAAGGAAGGGGCAGTTAAGTGGCAAAGTTGGATAAAGACATCTTCTTGAGTTCAAATCCAGGCACAAACACTTACTAGCTGTGTGACCCTGGGCAAGTCACTTAACATTGTTTGTCTCATTTTTCTCATATAAAAAATGAGCTGGAGAAGGAAAAGGCAAACCACTCCATTATCTTTACCAAGAAAGCCCCAAATGGGGACCCAGAGTTGGAAACATCTGAAAATAGCTAAACAACAAAAGATGAGGTTACAAAAGTGATAAATTTAAATCTGACATTGAACTCCAGATATTCTGACTTAAAGTACAATACTTTCCTGAAGAACACAACAACATAAGGGCAGGAAAAACCACAACCAAGAAGCAAACTCTTTTATTTCCTTGCATAAACCATATCTTCAACCCTAAGACAAACATGCACAAACTGCCATTTGTTCATATTTTACAACGTTGCCTTTTTAGAGGTGGAAAGAGACAGACTTGGGTTAGAGTAGAGAGACAGAAAGGAATGGACAGTTCAACCTGAGTGATGATCCCTCGAAATGGAAGCATCATGATGTGAAAATGAGAAAATTTTTGGGTTGAGGTCAAAGTTTTGAGTCAGGGGTCAATTGAATACTAATTAGGGCAATATTGGCAAATTATGAATGGGGGATATAAAGGGTCTTAATCAAAATGTGGCCAAAGAAGGCTTTGTGCCTCAAAGATAAAGGATCCAAACTCCATTAATTGGACTAGTTGTATTCTTCCTTCTGTTGGAATAATTGCTTTATTTAGAATAATGAGGAAATTTAGCACATTAGTGGATCCTTGAAAGGGAATACCTAACACATTACTGGACTTCATGAAATTGGCATTACTTTCAGCGGCCCTGATTCCACCAGTGTGGACTCTCCATCCATTGCCATAGATCACTGCCACAAGACTTACAAGATGTCAGAATGAATGGGAGTTCAGAGTTCATGTAATTTGACCTCTCACTGAATAGCAATCCCCTCTACAATATCTTTGACTGGTGAAGGATGGGATGATCTTTCTAGGAATGGAAATGTTTTATGTCCAGAAGCAGGATCATACCACTTTTAGATATTTCTAAGGTAGGAAAGTTTGTTTTCTTTTTTCCTCCATACATCCAGAGCATATCTGCTTTTCCACAACTTCTATCCATTGGTTCCACTTCTGCCTTCCAGGGTCAAGCAGAGTAAATCCAATTCATCTTTCCTATACTATAGCCTTTAGACATTTGAAGACAGTTATCACAGCCTTTCCTAAGATTTATTTCATATAGGTTAAATATCCTCAGTTCTTTCAACTGATCTAAAGATGAGTTATATTATGGTGGACTCTCACCACCTTGGTTGCCCACTTTCGGACACCATCAACGTGTTAATGTCCTTTCTAGGTAGGTGGTGTAGTGGATAGAGTGTTAGCTTTTTCTTCTTTCTAGAATTTTGCCACACACCTCAGCAAATAGTCTTTAACTTATCGTGGAGGAAAAAAAAAAGAAATCACCATTTTTGTGGCAATCATGTGGTGATGTTTCTTTCCATACTTAGGAAGACTGGACCTTGGATAACATAACATCTGTCACTAGACAATCAGAAGCCTTTCCAACTTAGTAAAAACTACCAGAGCTTAAATCCACATGACCAGAAATAACAACAAAAACCCAAACAGCTTCGCCTTCACTCCTAGAATCTCAGCATTGGAAAGAACCTCAGATGCCATTTTGTCCAAACTGTACCTTACTTCAGCTCCCCACAGCAATATTCCCAGCAAGGCGTTCTTACAGACTTCACTTGAATATCTGTCCCGATGAACTAATAATATAGAACCAAGAACGGGGAGCTTGAACACAACTCTTAAGCGCTTCACTGGCAACTTCTGACGTGTGAAGTGCAGGAAAAATTTTGATGATTTGTATACACGTTGTGATTAAAAATAACAACTCAACATTTGTATATCACTTCAGAATTCACAAAGTACTTTTCTCACAGCAACCCTGTGAAGTGATGCAAATGTTATGATTTACATTTTACAGATAAGCTAATTAAAGATCAAAGTAGATACAGAATTTGTCTACCTTCACATGAGCTACTCAATTGTTAGAGCTGGAACTTGGACCCTAGTCTCTGTTCAAAATTCATTCAGTTGAAAAATCACAGAAGCTTAGTTAGAAGGAACTCATTGGAATGGATTCTCAAATCCATTCTATTTCTGAAATCTCTACATTCCACCAAGTTGCTACTGGACAACATTCAACTCAGTGAAAGGAGACATACCCTGAGGTAGCCTCCTTTCTTCATAACTACGATTTGTCTATATAGTGATCATAAATTTGCTTTTCTGAAACGTCTACCTATTGCTCCTATGTCTACTTCTGGAGGGATACCAGAACATATCTTTAATACATGCCAACCCTTCAAATACTTGAAGACTGCCAACATTCCCCTCACCCTTGGCATCCTCTCTTATCCGTTCCAAATCCTCATTTCACAGACTCTCAGAGTTGAAAGGCATCTTAGAAACCACCTGGCCAGGTAAATGATTAAGAATCCCTACTCAGCCTCCAATGTTCCTGAAAAGTGGTCATCCAACTGTTCCTTGACACCTTCCAGGAGGAAGGGTAGGAAGGGAACTTGTCAGCTCCCATGCCAGGCCATTCCACTTTGGGATAGTTCATTCTTAGGAAAATTTTCCTTTAATTACTTCTCATTTCTCCTGGTTCTGTCCTCTGGGTCCAAGAAGAATGAGTCTCAACCTTTTCTCCTGTGATAACCCTTCAAAAACATGGAGTTGTCATTGTCCTCTCCACCCTAACCCTAATCTACTCAGAGCTAACCATTTGCAGCCCTTCGATGACCCTCTTATAACATGAACTTGAAGTTCTTCAACATCCTGGTTGCTCTCCTCCAGTGACTCTCCCAGCTTATCAATGTTTTCCCCAAAGCACGGCACCCCAAAGTGAACACAATACTCTGAGTGTGGTCTAACCTAGACAGAGTACAGTGGTATTATAATCCTAGACAATCTTTTAATGCAGACTAGTGATGGAAGTCCCACAGAATGAGTAGTGATGGTTGGGTTGTCATCTGCATCACTGAAGGGAATACCCATATCAAGGAGATTACAAATCTATTGAATAGGATAAGATTGTGTTAGCTTTGGGGGTTCACCTACATGCTGTTGACTTGCAATGACTAGATTGTGAGCTCCTTAAGGGCAGGATCTATCTTTTGTCTTTCTTTGTATTCTCAGCTATTAGCACAATGCCTAACACATAGTAAACAATAAATGTTTATTGACTTTTGAGTCTGTTGTCTCCTGATCTTTTTTGGATAAACTACTATTTGTCCTCACCTTATAGTTGTGAAGTTGACCAAGCTGTTCCAGTGATCCATAAGTGGCATCCTTTCTAGTAATCTTACCATCCTGGTAGCCATACTCTGGGTATGATTCAAGTGGTCAACATATTTCCCAAAACATGGGGTCTAGAAATTAACAGAGTATTCAAGATGGGGTCTGACCAGGGGAAAGTACAGTGGTGTTATCATCTCCCTTATTCTAGATAAAACGCAATTCTTCATGTAGCCCAATATTATATTTGATATTTTTTTAGCAGTCATAGCACAGTGTTGACTCATATGGAACTAACAGGTCTCTAAAACCTCCAGATCTATTTTAATTAAAAACTTACTGTCTAGTCAGGTTTTCCCCATTCTGTACTTATGAATCTGAGCTTTGGAAGCCAGGTGTAGTTTATTTTTTCATCCAACGTCAATTTAGCAGATTCAATCCATCATCCTGGGCTAAGAACTTTTGCACTCTGTCACAAAGCACATTAATGATCACTCTGTGTCACATGTGGATTTAAAAAGCACCTCATCTTTCTGACTGAGTAATCATAATTATTGAGAGAAAAAAAGCAGCATAAAAATATTCAAAGCAGTGTTATTTATGATAGCAAAAAATTGGAAATAATCCTCATGTTCAAATGATTGGAGAATGACTAAACAAACTGCAATATTTCATTGTGTTATAAGAAATTAATTACATTTTAAAAAACAACTTATGACAATCACAAAGACTAGTTTGTTGATTTATATGAGATGAGGCACAGGGTCAAAAGTAGAATTAGAACAATGTACACAACTGTCCGCAATGATGTAAGCAATAATGAAAACAGCAACAAAATCTGAGAAAACATAAAAAGAAAAAGGTTCAGTAAAGGACATAGGACCAATAAAGAAGTTTTTTTCGTTTTTTTTGTTTTTTTTTTTTTTAGCACAATGCGTGGTATCTAATATGCGCTTAATAAAAGCATGTTGATTGTTAAAGTTGATATGTGAATTAAAATAAACTAAACAGAAATACTCAATTTTATATAAATTTTTTAATTTTTGTATTTATTTTGTTGGTGGTTACTAAGT
The DNA here is from genome assembly GCA_023548195.1 of Bettongia penicillata ogilbyi. Taxonomy (NCBI): domain Eukaryota; kingdom Metazoa; phylum Chordata; class Mammalia; order Diprotodontia; family Potoroidae; genus Bettongia; species Bettongia penicillata. Next base: position 2,298,283 of record JAJHZJ010000589.1, read on the forward strand.
TTAAAATGAAAACAAATGGCCAATGGAACCATTGGTCAGTTTTTCCTGTAACAAATTCAGCACCAGCATTTGGGGAGTATAATGTGCAGCAGCCAGGCTCCATCAAGGGACTGTTTTGGAGAGGGTAGTAGTGGATGTAAGCTGCTAGAGATACATTAGACGTTACAAGTAGTACCCTCCTAGGGTTTCTTATCAGCTAGGTGGTAAAGTAGATGGAATTTAGAGCTGAGTTCAAATTCATACACTTATAGTTGCACGGTCCTGTCAAGTCACTTATAAACTTCTGACTGCCTCAATTTTTTCATCTATAAATTAGGGATAATAATAGCAACTAAAATCCAGGTTGATAAGAGGATAAAGTGAGATAATATTTGTAAAACACTATAAGTCTTAAAGGGCTATATAAATGCTAACTACTAGCTATTATTATCACCTGGAGTGAAGGGGAAGTTATCCACCTTCTGTCACCACCTGATCCATTTCTGATAAGGTGGAACAGGTCTCTCAAAGGACTGCTTTTAAGTTTTTGATCTATCTTTGTTCAATAGTTTCTGTCCTGTCTGACTCTGCGACCCTATTTGGGGTTTTCTTGGCAATGATATATTGAAGATATATTGCCATTTTCTTCTCCAGCTCATTATAGAAGAGGAAACAGGTAAATAGAAGTTAAGTGACTTTCCCACAGCCACACAGCTAGTAGTGTCTAAAGCTGGATTTAAACTCAGATATTCCTGATTCCACAAGCCCAGTGCTCTATTCGCTGAATTAACCTAACTGGCCTTTGATCTGACTACCTTCCTCTATACCCATATGGATATTCCAAGGCTTTGCAATGAGATGAACCTTATAGAAGCAAAGAATCTCAGATCTGAAAGGGCTTTTAGAGGTCATTTAGACCCAGCCTCCCCATCCTTCATGAGACAGTCTGATCTAGTGGAAATTGGTGAGGCTTTGTAATCAAAGGACCTGGTCTCTAGCTGACATTTATTGAGTTGAGCAGGCAATGCAAAGTATTTTGCATATGTTACAACCTGTGGCCCTCATGCTGGGCAGCTAGGTAGCACAGTGGATAGAGTGCTGGGCCTGAAGTCAGGAAGACTTATCTTTCTGAGTTCAAATCTGGCCTTGTGACACTTATTAGCTATGTGACCCTGGGCAATTCACTTAACTCTGTTTACCACAATTTTCTCATCTGTCAAAATGAGCTGGAGAAGGAAATGGCAAACCATTCCAGTCTCTTTGTCAAGGAAACTGCATATGGGGTCACAGAGAGTCAGATACTACCCTGGGGAAAAATGACTGACCCTCAGAATAACCCCATGGAGATAAAAGATATATTTCACATATTTTTGATGTTAGTGTTTTATTTTATTTTTTTGAACTTCAAATGAATCTATAATTGAGGGAGATCCTTCAAGTATTGATATCTCATTTTATAGATGAGGAAACTGAAGATTATGGGGATTGAGACTTGCCAATTACGGTTGCACCCAGTGATAAAGTTATTGAAAGCAGGATTCCAATTGAGATCTTCAGGACTCCAAGTCCCATGTGTTCTTCATGTTGCATAGTTTTATCACATATTATTTGTGAGACTTGGGGCAACATTTTAGCCATTTATAAAACAAAGGAGGTAGATTAGATGATTTCTAAGTCTCTTCTAGCTATGAGTCTATGTACCTTTATGAGTAGTATGAAGTATATCTAATAATAATAATAAATAGTGCTTTACATTTTTCAAGGTATGTTCCTCATAACAACTCTGTGTTTATATACCCATTTAACAGATTAAAAAATCTAGAAATTCTGGGACTTTAAGAGGTCAAATGACTTTCTCTTAATTATATATCTAATTTCCGAGCCTGGATTCAAATCTAGACTTCCTTACTCCAAGTCTAGCATTCTTTTCACATTTTTTATGCTGATCCTCCTCTACAAAATCTCTGACAAATGGTCATTCACCCTCTTCTTAAAGACTTCTAATAATAGGTAACTACCTCCAGAGGCAACTCATTTCATTCCCTTTGGGCCACCAAATTTATTAGAGAGATTTTTTTATTATTCCATGTAGTCAAAATGTGTCCTGCTTTAATTGCCACCCATTATACCCATTTTTTTACCTCTTAGGAAAAGGCAGAATATATCTTCCACATGAAAGTCCTTCTAATACTAAAAGACAATTATCATGTTCCTCCTAACTCTTCTCTTCTCCAGATAAACATCACTATTTCCTTCAGTTAATCTTCAGAGGGTCTGGTCTCCAGGTATCTCATCATCCTGATCAAACTCCTATGGATATCACTCAGTTCATCAATGTGTTTCCAACAAGGTGGCACCTAGAACTTCATCCAATATTCCAGATGGGATCTGGGCAGAACAGAGTAGAGAGGGATTCTCATGTCTGTTGTTCGGAACACCATACATATCTTTAATGAAGTCAATGAATCAATCAACAAGCATTTATTTAAAAAAATGAAATGATGCCTACACTGGATAAGGGGAGACAACGTATACATGGATGAATATATGCTGATGGATACACAGTAAACAGCTAGGAAGGGAGGACATCCATATTTGGGGAAATCAGGGAAGGCTTTGTGTAGGTGATGCCTATGTTGTATCTTGAAGGAAGGAAGTTTCTTTGGGGCAGAAGTGAGGAGGGAGGAAGTAAGTGCATTCCAGGATGGGAATGATTTTCTTTTACTTGTCTGTCATTTCCTCACCATCTGCCCTATTGTCCAGCCAAAAACCATCCCATTAGCACCTAGCCCTTTAATTTCTGGAACTTCCATTGTGGAGCCTGGCTTTCCTACAGTCCTTGGATGTAGTTAGGTGGCACAGTGTATATAACAGTGGTGTTGGAAGTTGGGAAGACCTGAGTTCAATCTAGTTGCTCACTAGATATATAACCCTAAGTTGCTTAACCTTTGACTGCCTCGGTTTCCTCAATTCTAAATTAGGGTTAACAACAGCACTTACCTGGAAGGGTTGTCATGAGGACCAAAAAAAAATAAAAATCTTAAAGTATTTAGTAAAGTTACTAGCCTATAACTGTGGTTGTTATTGCTGTGTTGATCTTTGGTTTTCAAAGAAGACCATGACATCAAAGAAATGATGACATGACTTGCGCTTGATTTTGTTTGGAGAGAGGGAGGGTTGTGCAAGGTCATAGTTGCTGACTGTATGAAGGCTTTTTCCTTTCCTTTTCCTGTCCTGGTTGATGAGCTTAAGCAATTTGCTCAAGGTTACAAATAGAAAGCCAGGCAGGATTTAGTTTAGGTTCTCCTGACATTCCAGGTTCATCAGTTTTTCCATGGTGAGATAGTCTTTGTGATTAATGAAGCAATTTTTGCCCCTGCCGCTGTTCTCCTGACATTTTAATACACACACTCACACACACACTCACACACACACTTTTTATTAAGATTTGTGAGCAAATCATTAAGGCACTGGATTTTTTGAAAAATTTATGGGGATGCTATGGAATGCCATCTTACCACTTCTGGGGGAGAGTTTCACTTAAACTCTACTGCTGTTATTTAATAATCTGATATTTCCCTTCCTTTTTCACTGTGTCCCACCCTTCAGGTTAAAGGTCGGAGTGTGGGTCACAGCAGTGAAAGTCATCTGGTTCAGTTCAGGGGAAGAGTCTTTGGAACAATATGAGAAGGGTCAAAGGAACAAGAGATGTAGAAGGAGCCCCACAGGGGTCTTAAAGACAACCACTTACCTCACAACTTTTGGCCATAGACCAGCTCTAGTAAAAGAGCATTTTTGAAGGTCCAAGCCTGGAAGGATGTTATAAGATTTCTACTTTGAAAAAAAAAGTCTATTTTGACCTAGTGAAAATCTAATGCTAAGGTATCAAGAACAAATCACCTATATTAGAGGGGCAATAGTAAGAATGATAGCTAGCTAGCATTTATGTAGTACCACATTCTATAATTATCATCTCATTTTATTCTCATAACAACCCTGGTAGGTGATGTTTTACAGATGAGGAAACTGAGACAGAGGTTAGAAATGATTTGCCCAGGATCACACAGTTAGTAAGCATCTGAAATTGGATTTGAACTAATGCCTTCCTAATTTCAGCTTTAGTGATCTGTCTATTGTTTCACCTAACTGTAAGTCAAGTACGAATCCCTTAGAAGAGACCATCTGGTAATCAGATAAATTTACCTCCAATATTTTCTTATTAGTAACTGACCTTTTTATAGGTCCTTAAAGTTGTACAAATTTTACATATATTATCTCATTAGGGCTTCTAAACAGTTACCTAAGTACTGTAAGCAGTGTTATCCCCATTTTAAAGTGAAGGAAAAAGATGGTGATAGAAGTTAAAGTGCCTTGCCCATGGTCACTCGCCCAGCAAAGATGGGATCTGAATTTAGGTCTTTCTAACTCTAAGCCTGGCATGTGATCTGCTGTAATATTCCTACCTCTCTGTGGTTGCTAATTTAGTGGTATTCACCTATATTTCACCTCAGACTCAGTAGGGGATAAGGAGAAGTAAAACAAACAAGTAATTCCAGTCTTTCCCCCTCCCCCCCACTTCCCAAATCCTGATTTTCATTCTACTGAACTTGGGGAAAGACTTGCTACCTTAAGATGAAATGCTAATAAGCCCAAGTTATAAATTGAAAGGTCATTGCAATGAATTGTGGTAGTGAAGGTCCACACTTTGAGCCTTCCCCTCCTTTCCCTTCTTTGGGCTGTCTCAATCCTTCTTCTTTCCTTTGTCTGGTTAAAATCACAGAGTAGCCTAAAATGGTGGTGGGCATCAATTAAGATTTAGGTCGGAGACTCCGAAGTACCCAGTGATTTAGTTACAGGGATTAGAGAAGACAAAACCTTACTGACTATTGGATAGGAGTCACATTCCTTTCTATTGTGATCATCCTACATCAAGGAAATGTTTGGAATCTAGGCAGCTTCCCATGATGTGCCTGTTAAAGTTATTATATGGATGATTTTTTTAAAAAGAGAAAATAGCAGCAATGCAAGTATGTTATATAAATCTCCTCTGAAGGCAAGGCCCTTTAGAAAAGGAAAAGTTGACTTATGTGCTAGTAGTAATAGACTTTCAAAAGGACTGCTGTCCTGCAGGAGTCATTGAATTGGTGAGCTGAAGGAAGCATGGCCACCTTCATCACCGGCTGATGGATCTTGTGTTTCCTTCAAAGCAATCAGAGGCATTCATTAGGGCCCTATTAAGTGTTAAGCAAGCAACAACTCTTGACCAGGAACTTCTATTTCTGTGGACTTTTTTGGACTGGCTCCTGTCTGACTTTTAACTCTTCCCAAGAGACCAAGTTTCCCCATTTCACCCTTTAGCAGCCCAGTGCTATGAGTGAGTGAATGAATGACACATTTGGGAGCCTCCTAATTTATTTAATTGAGCTCCTAGCTGATTAAGCACCTTCTTTACAGCACCTCTTTCAATAAATCTTTTAGTGGGAGGCAAGGTCTGGCCTTGCTGTCTGAGTTCACCACCAGGAGGTCAGGATTTACATGTCTGGATCTCAACTCTTTACAAGGACCTTTCTGTGGTTAGGAGGAAAGCAGAGTCTCTAGATCTTCTTAACTTATTCAACTCTACTTTCTAGGGTAAGAGCTGGGAGAGTTTAGGTATTTGGGAAGAGAATACAGCTCTATTATTTGTAGACTACTTAGGTGGTTTGTGGAAAGACATAACATCTTGTTCTCTCACTTTTTCCTCTTCTGTTTTTTTTGGTTATTTCACCCTCTATTTATACTTCCATCAGAGGATATTCCATGGGAGACAGAGGAATGCCAAGAAATCACTTTTGTTCTCTTTTAGCAGCAATCAATTAGATATATGAATGAATGAATGAAAAAAAAAATAAAGCTACATACCATGGCAAAAGACCATGAGAGAAGGAGGTTAAAACTCAAAACAAAACTATATGTCAAAAGTGATTCTTTGATGAATCTGGGAGCTCGATGATATGGATAATCCCTCCAACTGTTCAAACCAGGGGTGGGCAACCTATGGCCTCAAGGCCACATGTGGCCTTCTAGGTCCTCAGGTGACTGAATCCAAACTTCACAGAACAAATCATCTTAATAAAAGGATTTGTTCTGTAAAACTCGGAGTCAGTCAAAAACTTGGACTCACTCAAAAGGCCCCCACTGAATGACCTAAAAGGCCACACTGGAAGACCTAAAAGGTCACATGTGACCTCAAGACCTCAGATTCCTGTAATGTAAAAATCTTTCTCTACACATTAATAGGCCTCAGGTGGAGCCCATTAAGGGATGCTTGATTGGAAAGGCCTACACCTTTTGTTAACTGCTAATTAGGTACTAGATCATGATGGTCATGACCTTGGCTCTGAAAAGTGTATGTATACTCTGAGGTGAGGTTTGCCTTTGGGGTTTGCGTGCCAGATGAGATTCTGGATAGCTATTAAGAAGCCCCCAAGCTTCTCTCTCTTGTAGCAATGTATGTATGTGATAGTCAGACAGATCTATCTGTTAATCTGTAATATATGTATTGTTTATGGTCAGACAGTTGGAAGCCCTGTCTGTTGGTCTTTATTTCTCTGCTTGTATTTTCTTTGTTGGTATATGTGATTAAAGAAGATTGTTGATCCCTCACTTTCCTTTTAGAGAAGCAGATCTAAGAACCTGTGCTAGTAGGCTGTCCTGGAAGTGTCAGGATGCTTTCTGCTATAGTTCCCCACCCCTGGATAGACCAAATCTCTTCCCTTTCTGTGGACTGGTTAATCAATCAATCATTTACTAGGCATCTACTATGTGTCTGATACTGTGCTAAGCATGGTGGATGCAAAAAGAGGCAAAAGACAGTCCCTGCCCTCAAGGACCTTACAATCTAATGGGGGACACAACACGAAAACAAGGCAAGCCACATGCAAGATAAATAGGAAATATTTAACAGAGGGAAAGCACTAGAATTAAGAGGACTGGGAAAGGCTACCTTTAAAGAAAGGATTTTTTTTGTTGGGACTTAAAGGAAGTCAGAGTCTGTCTATGTGCTTGTATAATTCTCTCCAAGCATATGCCCAATATGCTTGAGCAGCTTTCTTCTAGACCTCTCGACATTGCATAGAGAACAATGGTATTTTAACATGATTGGTCAACATTCTTTCCAGTTATTCATCCTTCTGATGAGAGCCTTTACCTGTTTTTCCTGAGCAATCTTCATTAGCTATAGATTGTAGCTCTCTCTTAAGTGCAATATGCCTTTCCAGGGATCTCTGGGTGACCTTTAGCTTGAATTCTTCAGAGACTAGAATGACTCACAGATACAAAACATCACTAGTTCAATATCCATATAGGAAAAACTAAGTGAATAAAGTACCTCTTGTCCAGATCATGCCATATAGTCAAGTGAATTATAGGCTATATAGAGCTAGCCCATTGAAAGAGATCTTGAATAAACACTGTGGCACAGCCATGTGTTAGGCCCAGAAATGAATAGGAGGAAAGTCAGATAAGATTATCTTTGTGAAAATACACCATCCTTTACTTTTTCATGTAACCAAGTTTTTGTTTGGTCTTTTTCAGTTGGGTCTGACTCTTTGTGGCTCCATTTGGGATTTTCTTGGGCAAAGATACTAGAATCACTTTCCATTTCTTTCTCTAGCACATTGTACAGATGAGGAAGCTGAGGTGAATAGGGTGGTTAAGTGACTTGCCCAGGGACACACAGTTAGTAAGTGTCTGAGGACAGATTTGACCTCAGGAAGATGTATTCCTAACTTTAGGTCCAGCACAATATCCATTTCATCACCTAGCAGTCCTTGTAACCAAGGGTTCAGGTCAATTTGCATTAACACCCTTCAAACTGGCAGAGAATGATGACTTGATATGAAAAGTGGAATTATTAAGAACTTGAGGCAAGAGAGATCCTGGTCTTTTTCGCTTCCACCTCTGAGAGGGAACACACTTGGTTCCAGATTCCCTTTAGAGAGAGATCCCTAGAGGGTTAAAAAGGCTGCAAAGTTGACATGTAGAGGAGTTGGTGCCCCAATCATGTCCTTGTCTTTTGTTTACTATGTTACAGTCTTCAGGGAATTTTCTCCTTGGGTGAGATCTGGGATTCTGTCTCTCTTAGTGTTGAGCTGAGGTATCTAACTCCTAGTGGGAGAGATCATTCACTTTGTGTAATGTCTGGTATGGTCTAATATATTTATGTACACATGTATATATACACACATGTATATATGTATGTATGTATGTATAACTTCTCTGATTTATCTTTGCTCTCACTTTATTTGCTATTTGCTGTATGCAATGGTCTTTGTGGAACTGCCATTTGGTGGGAAAAGAGTCAAGTCTTAGGCTATATAATTTGTATCCCTCCTTCCCCAATAAAGAGATAGTAATAAAGAGAGTAGCTTGAACATAAGAATTAAGTCCCCTAGACTAACAACATTGAGTGAGGCAGAGAGATATAATTCTAATCTCTCTCAATTATATTCTCTCTGAAGATAGCAAAGAACAATCTATTTGCACCTTCCTTCCAGTCTATCCTGCCACATTAAGATACAAAAATCTACAATTTTTGCAAGGAATTGTACTAAATTTTAACTTTTGAAAGTGTTATTGATGTTCTTTGTCTTTAAATTACAATAATTTCCAAATATAACCCCAAATACCACCACCCCACCCTTGCCATAAACCTTCCCTTGTATTAAAGAAAAACTGTTGGGGGGGGGGGGGTGGAGCCAAGATGGCAGAGTAACAGCATGCACTTTTTAGAGTGCTGCAGCCAAACCCAGCCAAATACCTGTAAAGGTGTCTCTAAGGAAATTCTGGAGGTGCAGAACACACAGAATGACAGAGTGAAGCAAATGTCCAGCCCAAGACAACCTGGAAGCTCACTGGGAAGTGTCTATTGTGCCACGTAAGGGGGTAGGGTGCAGTTCAGCATGGGCCATGCTACAGTCAGGACCTGAGCAAGTCTTGGGGAGATTGAATCTCTCGCACCTGTGGCAGTTTCCAGACTTCAGGACCCCAAAACACTGAGGACAAATTGGAATGTCAGTGGAAAAAGTCTGTGGGAATAGTGTGGGAGAGTGGACCCCAACCCCAGGATGGCAGAGGGGGAAGGGGCAGAGGAACCCACAGCAACCATAGCAGCAGCAGGGGAAGGGACAGTGACTATTTCTGGAGCTCTAGACCTGCAGATTGTGGGGAAATCCAGCAACTGACAATATACCCTGCACTCCCACTGGAAGCAGAGCTCTAACTTGACAAAGAGCTCAAAAATTAAGTAAATGATTGGGGAAATAAGCAAAATCTGAAAAAGAATCAGACTACAGAATCTTACTTTGGTGAAAAGGAAGACCAAAACATGCAAACAGAAGACAACAAAGTCAAAGCTCTTCCATCCAAAGCCTCCAAGAAAAATCTGAATTGGTCTCAGGCCATGGAAGAGTTCAGAAAGGATTTTGAAAATCAAGTAAGAGAAGGAGAGCAAAAATTGGGAAGAGAAATGAGAATGATGCAAGAAAATTTTAAAAAATGAGTTAACTGCTTGCTAAAGGAGCCCTCCAAAAATGGTGAAGAAAATAACATTGTAAAAAAATAGACTAACCCAAATGACAAAAGAGATCCAAAAAGCCAATGAAGAGAAGAATGCCCTAAAAAGCAGTGGCTGTATGGAAAAGGAGGTTCAAAAGTTCACTGAAGAAAATAATTCCTTAAAGATTACAATGGAGAGGATGTAAGCTAATGACTTTAGGAAAAAGCAATCAAAAAATAGCAGACAATGTGAAATATCTCATTGGAAAAACAACTGACATGGAAAATAGATCCAGGAGGGACAATTTTAAAATTATGGGAGTATCTGAAAGCCATAATCACAAAAAGAGCCTAGACATCATCTTTCAAGAAATTATCAAGGAAAACTGCCCTGATATTCTAGAACCAGAGGGCAAAATAAATATTGAAAAAATCCACCATTCACCTCCTGAAAGATATCCCAAAAGGAAAACTCCTAGGAATATTGTAGCCAAATTCCAGAGCTCCCAGGCCAAGGAGAAAATATTGCAAGCAGCCAGAAAGAAACAATTTGAGTATTGTGGAAATACAATAAGGATAACACAAGACCTAGCAGCTTCTACATTGAGGGATCGAAGGATTTGGAATGTAATACTCCAGAAGTCAAAAGAACAAGAATTAAAACCAAAAATCACTTTCACAGCATAACTGAGTATAATACTTCAGGGGAAAAAATGATCATTCAATGAAATAGAGAATTTTCAAGGATTCTTGATGAAAAGACCAGAGCTGAATAGAAAATCTGCCTTTCAAACACAAAAATCAAAAGAAACATGAAAAGGTAAACAGGAAAAAGAAATCATAAGGGACTTACTAAAGTTGAGCTGTTTACATTCCTACATGGAAAGATAATATTTATAACTCTTGAGACTTTTCTCAGTGTTTGGGTAGTTGGAGGGATTATATACATATAGACAGAGGGCACAGGGTGAGTTGAATAGGAAGGGATGATATCTAAAAAAATAAAATTAAGGGGTGAGAGAGGAATATAATGCAAAGAGAAAGGGAAAAATAGAATTGAGCAAATTCTCTCTCACATAAAAGGGGCAAGAAAAAGCTTTTTCAATGGAAGGGAAGAGAAGGGAGATGATAGGAAAAAAGTAAGCCTTGCTCTCATCACATTTGGCTTAATGAGGGAATAACATGCATACTGGATTTGCTATGAAACTATCTTGCAGTATAGGAAAGTAGGGGAGAAGGGGAGAAGGAGGTCAGGGGGATGATGGAAGGGAGGGAAAATGGGAGGAGGGTGTAATTAGAAGTTAATACTTTTGAGGAGGGATAGGGTCAAAAGAGAGAATAGAATAAAGGAGGTGCAGGATAAGATGGAGGGAAATATAGTCAGTCTTCTACAACATGACTTTATAGAAGTCTTTTGCATAGCTTCACATGTATAACACATATTGAATTGCTTACCTTCTCAGTGGGGATGAATGGGGAGGGAGAAAGGGAGAGAAGTTGGAACTCAAAGTTTTAAAAATGAATTTTAAAAACTGTTTTTACATATAACCTGGAAATAATATATACAGGCAATGGGGTATAGGAATCTATCTTGTCCTCTAAGAAAATAGAGGGGATGGGGATAAGAGAAGGGAGGAGTGTGATAGAAGGGAGGGTAAATTGGGAAAAGGGGTAATAGGAATGTATGCTATCTTGGGTTGTGAGGAGGGGAGAGATGGGGAGAAAATTTGGAACTCAAAATCTTGTGGAAATGAATGTTGAAAAATAAAAATAAATAAATAAATTCAAATTTAAAAAAAAAAAAAGACTATTAAGCAAAACCAGCCAATATGGTGGGTGTGTAAGCTCCTTGAGAGTAAGAATTGTTTCTTTTTCTTTTCTTGTTTACACCTAGCACTTTCCTAGCAGAGCATCTGGACTCCACATCATCTATCCATCACTATCAAGACTAATTAGTTGTCCAAATGATAATTTCTAAAAATCATACCACACAGGCAACTCACCTATCCTGCCTATGTGTCAGGCAACTCTGTATTTGGGAGGTGATCAGTGATAGACTAGTCTTCTTAAAATCTATTGGAACCAGTGTGGCATAGTATAAAATGTTGGCTAGAGTAAGAAGGCCTAATGTCACAATCTCTCTCAGGTTCAGTTTCCCCATCTGTAAAATAGAGACAATAATACTTAAAAAACCTACACCCTAGTAGTCATCAGGATCAAATGAAACAGAATCTATAAAATGTTTTTTATCCCCAAAAGACCATAAAAATGGGAAAATGATCTATGTGTGAAAAAATATTTATAGTAGTCCTTTTCATGGTGGCAAAATATTGGAAACTGAGGGGATACCCATCAGTTAGGGAATGGCTGAACAAGCTGAGGTATATAAACGTAATAGAATACTATTGTGTAATATCAAAGGATGAATGGACACATTTAAGAAAAATGTGGAAAAACTTGTACAAACTGATGCAAAGTGAAATACACAGAACCAGGAAAACATTATACACAGTATCAGCAGCATTGTGTGGTGATCCACTCTGAATGACTCGGCTCTTCTCAGCAACACCATGATCCAAGACAAGCACAAAGGACTCATGAAAGAAAATGCTACTCATAGCCACATAAAGAACTGATGGACTGAATGCAGTTCAAACATGTTTTTATTTAATTCATTTTTTCTCATGTTTTTTCCCCTTTTCAATCTGTTTCTTCTTTCACAATTATGACCAACATAGGAATATTTTTACATGATAGCACATGTATAAATTATATCAAACTGTCTACCATTTTCAGAAGAGGAGAAGGGAGGGAGGGAAAAATTGGGACTCAGAATCTTGTAAAAATGAATGCTAAAATTTTTCTTGACATGTAAGTGGGGAAAAATAAAATACTACTTTAAAAAACAAATTTTAAAGTGCTGTCAAGGTGAGTAAAATAAAGTGCTTTTTAGCTCTTACGGTCTGTAGAAATATGAGTCATTCTTCTTGTAACTGGTATGGGAAGGGTGATAGAATTGATTAAAAAAAAAGTCCCTGCTAACCAGTTTCTTCAGATTGTGTAATCTTTCTGGATAAGAAGAAGCTAAGAGAAATAGAAGTGGGAGCAAAGTGTCACACAGAGTGACTAGGTTGTGACTCCTGCTAAAGATGTCCAGGAGGTTGGTGAGGAGTGTTTGTTTTCTATGTAACCATGGGGTGATAGATCAGAGTATAGGAGGAAGCAAAGTTCTTGTGTGTGGGAGACTCAGACAACCAGTCAGATGGGGATTATGTAGCACCAGGGTGGTGGGTACAATCACAGACACAAGTGCAAATAGACCTGGGAAATTGCAATAGGACACTCCCTCTATCATCCACATCTACTATTACCACATCTACTGTTACACCCTAAGCCGCCCTCCTTCTGTCTTAAGATCCAAGATTGTTTGGTTCAGGGGTGGGGAATCTGCAGCCTTGAGGTGGCCCTCTAGGTCCTCAAATACAGCCTTTTGACAAAGTTTAATTCAGTCAAAGGGCCACACTTGAGGACCTAGAGGACCATATATGGCCTCAAGACTGCAGGTTCCCTACCTCTTGCTCTGATTCTATCACTGATATTTTCCCAACCACCTCCCTCTCTTTATTCTAATCCTCCTCAAATCCAGGCTGCAAATGTGTTAAATGCTAATCTGTGCTAGGTACTGTGTTGCCTTGAACTAGTATATTGGATAAGTAAACTTAATTACAATATATTCCATATTTATTATATAAATTATGTTGCTTTTGTGTTCATGTCATTCAAATCTGCAAATTTGTCCAGTAGGGAGGTTCTCTTTAGGCATCCCTCACGTTTAGCTGCCCAGGGTCTAGTACATTTATCAAACTGACTATTGGTGTCCTTGTAATTATTTTCTGTAAGGATAACCTGTGTCAACCAATGAATCAAACTCAATGCTTGAAAGGATCAGCTGGTTCACTGTCTAAGTCTGTGGCCTCTATTAGCTCCACCATGACTCAGAGAAGATATTCAGCCAAATTCACTGACCCTCAATATTGATCAATCCAAAGACAAAAGACTATGGTATGCATCCAGAAGAGGCAAGTTGAAATCCCTGATTATATAGGAATTTTTCAGCTATATGGGCTGGCAGAGAGAGAGACAGACACAGAGAGACAGAGACAAAGATAGACAGACAGATAGACAAAATCAGATACAGGGAGTTAGACACAGAGACAGAGATGGAGAGAGAGAGAGAGAGACCAAGCCAGAGCATCAATATGGAAGCAAGAGTATCCTTCTCACAGTGACATGGGTGCTATCCTTCCAATCTCATCTACTTCTTCATCTGTCCTTGTGACTTTTCAGTACCACATGGGCAGTATACTTGTTTTACTTGGCACCCATTTTTGTAATACCAGTAGGTTTCTAATTCTTTACTTTGAGGCCTTTTGGGGAATCTAGTAAATGGTCCATGGCTGTAAATATGATTCTCTTCATTGTTTTTGATAACAGAAACCACAGAGTTAATGAATTGAAATAACCAACTGCACAGTTTTGCCACATGACCTAGAAATCATTCTCCTCCATCATATCCACATTCTGAGTACCATCTTGCAACCTGATCCTAAATTCTCCCCCCCATTCAATTTCCAAATTTATAGGCCTAAACTGATTGATTAGCTCAATAAACCAGTTGAATCCTATGATTGTTCTTAAAAATGAACAAGTTGACTGGTCTTAGAGATGAACTCTAAGATCTCCCTGAGTTTGAGAATTCTGTCACTCCATGATTCTACAATGAAATAACTGAGGTCTGTATAGGTTTAGTGACTTCCTTAGTCATAAAACTAAGTCGTAAAACTAGGGCTAATGTTGGGATTAGAACTCCACCCAGTGTTCTTTCTACTTTACCAAGGTGTTTCCATGTTCATCAGTAAAAGTAGCAATTAAAATGATCTCTTTTATTGATACCTTTTCTTTTTACATCACACTTATTTTTAGACAAGTTCCTTCCTAAATTCCCATCAAGCCATTTGTTGTAGCAAAGACTTTATGAAGAGAGAAAGAAAATTAAAACACACACACACACACACACACATTCCATGTAGCAGTATGAACTCACACCCTTGGGCCCTTTCCCCTAAATGACCCTCCAAGTCTTGGAAATTTCCTTTATGCTTCATGGATGACTTCTGTTATTTTGGAGCTGGTGTTCTTCCAGCTGAAAGTGGTCAACTAACATTAAGACATCATCATTTCATTGTTTGCCTTAACTCAACCCCAACCTACCTCTCTAATCTTATCTCAGTCCACTTCTTTATAAGAACTCTTTCCACTCTCTAACTGTGGCATACTTGGCATGCTTATTCCTGCCCCTACATTTTTCCTTAGGTTCTTCTCCTATATGGAATGTACTCTTAACTGTTATCTAAAGCACATTCATTTTTTTTCAGTGACCAAATCAGATCATCTTTGTGAAACCTTGTTTACTTACCCCAGCCCAGAGTGATCATAGCTACTTCCCATCTGCGGAACTTATTGCTCCTCCTAGTAATTTGACACTTAATATATGTTACTTTGTTTGCTAATTTACCTTTTGAATATATACCCCACCTTAATAACTAGAATGTACGGATCTTTCAATCAGTAAGCCTTAAAAAAAACCCAAAAAACCAGGCATCATGCTAGACACTGGGAAGACAAAAACCATAATCCCTTACTCCAGAAAGTGTACCTTCTACTGAGAAAAATAACACATAGACAGATGGACAGATAGATTGATCAATCAATTGAAACAGATATATACATAGATGATAGAAAGAAAGATTGATAGAGAGAAAGATAGATGAAAGAAAGAGAGAAAGAAAGAAAGAAAGAAAGAAAGAAAGAAAGAAAGAAAGAAAGAAAGAAAAAGAAAGAAAGAAAGAAAGAAAGAAAGAAAGAAAGAAAGAAAGAAAGAAAGAAAGAAAGAAAGAAAGAAAGAAAGAAAGAAAGAAAGAAAGAAAGAAAGAAAAAGAAAGAAAGAAAGAAAGACAGAAAACATATGCTAAGTAAAAATGCAAGGTGATTCATGTTGGGGGGAAGGTGCTAGCATGTGGGAGGAGATAAAACTTGAGCTAACCTTGAGAGGAAGATAGAGATTCACTCTGTGAGGCAGTGATGAGGAGCCAAGAGTAGGAGAATGTTGGAGAACAATAGCTCATTCTGTGCTTTGTATCTCTTTGGCTCACTAATGTTTGCTATAAGGTTTTGCAGGTAATAATGACTCAATAAATAAATATTGATGCTTGTTTGACAATATAATGGCTATTTGCTTATCACATCTTTAGGAATAAATGGATAAATCTATATGCCTTTCCCACACTGCTTAATGAATTAGATTTCTCATTTCCTTTTTTAAAAAAATTATTTATTTTTAGTTTTCAACATTCATTTCCACAAGATTTTGAGTTCCAAATTTTCTCTCCATCTCTCCCCTCCCTCTCTCCAAAATATCATGCATTCTGATTACCCCATCCCCCAATCTGCTCTCTCTTCTGTCACATCCCTCCCTTCCTCTATCCCCATCTTCTCTCTTTTCTTGTAGGGCAAGATAGATTTCTATACCTCATTATCTGTATTTCTTATTTCCCAGTTGTGTGCAAAAACAATTCACAACATTCATTCCTTAAACTTTGAGTTCCAGCTTCTCTCCCTTCCTCCTTTGCCACCCATCCTCACTGAGAAGGCAAGCAATTCAATATAGGCTATACATGTGTAGTTATGCAAAAGACTTCCATAATAGTCATGTTGTGAAAGACTAATTATATTTACCTCCATCCTATCCTGCCCCCTATTTATTCTATTCTCTCTTCAGATCTTGTCCCTCCCCTGAAGTGATTACTTCTTATTACTCCCTCCTCCTATTTGCCCTCCCTTCTATTGTCCTCCCACCCTACTTATCCTCTTCTCCTCTACTTTCCTGTAGTGTAAGACAGATTTTCATACCAAATTGAGTGTGCATGTTATTCCCTCCTTAAGCCAAATGTGATGAGAGTAAGCTTTCTTTTTCCCTCTCACCACCTCCCTTTCCCCCTCCATTGAAAAAGCATTTTCTTGCCTCTTTTATGACAGATAATTTGCCCAATTCCATTTTACACTTTCTCTTCCCAATATACTCCTCTCTCATTCCTTAATTTTATTTTTTTAGATATCATCCCTCCCTATTCAACTCACCCTGTGTGTTCCCCCATATATGTGTGTGTATATACATATATGTATATATATGTATGTATGTATGTATATGTATAATTCCTCCAACTACCCAAATACTGAGAAAAGTTTCAAGAGTCACAAATATTATCTTTTCATGTAGGAATATAAACAGTTTAATTTTAGTAAGTCCCTTATGATTTCTCTTTCCTGTTTAACTTTTCATGCTTCTCTTGATTCTTGTGTTTTAAAGTCAAATTTTCTATTCTACTCTGGTCTTTTCATCAAGAATGCTTGAAAGTCCCCTGTTTCATTGAATAACCATTTTTTACCCTGAAGTATTATGTTCAGTTTTGCTGGGTAGGTGATTTTGATCCCAGGTAGGTTTTAATCCTAGTTCCTTCAAATTTTGGAATATCATATTCAAGTCCTTCAATCCCTTAATGTAGAAGCTGTTAGATCTTGTGTTACCCTGATTGTATTTCCACAATACTAGAATTGTTTCTGGCTGCTTGTGATATTTTCTCCTTCACCTGGGAACTCTGGAATTTGACTACAATATTCTTAGGAGTTTTCCTTTTGGGATATTTTTCAGGAGACGAATGGTGGATTTTTTTAATATTTATTTTACTCTCTAGTTCTAGAATATCAGGGCAGTTTTCCCTGATAATTTCTTGAAAGATGATGTCTAGGCTCTTTTTGTGATTATGGCTTTCAGATAGTCCCATAATTTTAAAATTGTCTTTCCTGGATCTATTTTCCAGGTCAGTTGCTTTTCCAATCAGAGATTTCACAGTCTTCTATTTTTTCATTTTTTTGGTTTTGCTTTGTAATTTCTTGGTTTCTCATAAAGTTATTAGTTTCCTTCTGCTCCATTCTAATTTTTAAAGAGCTATTTTCTTCAGTGAGCTTTTGAACCTCCTTCTCCATTTGACTTATTCTGCTTTTTAAAGCATTCTTCTCCTCATTGGCTTCTTGGGCCTCTTTTGACATTTGATTTAGTCTATTTTTAAAGGTATTCTCTTCAGCATTTTTTTGGATCTCCTTTAGCAAGGTGTTGATGATTTTCTTGCATCACTCTCATTTCTCTTCCAAATTTCTCTTCCATCTCCTACTTGATTTTCAAAATCCTTTTTTTGGATGGCCATGGCCATTGCATATTTATTTTGAAGGTTTTGGATGCAGAAGGCTTGCTTTCTGTGTCTTCCTCTGATGGTATGCATTGCTCTTCCTCATTCAAAAGGATGGAAGAAAATACCTGTTCACCAAGAAAGTAACCTTCTATACTCTAATTTTTTTTCTTTTTCTTTTTTTTTTTTTTTTGGCATTTTCCCAGCCAGTTACCTGAGTTTGAGTCCTTTGTCAAAAGGAGAGTATAATCTGGGGACCTGCAAGTTTTCAGTTTCTCCAAGGTGGCACAACCAAGGGAGAAGAGTTTACTCCTCTCCTGGCCTGTGCTCTGGGAGCTACCAAAACTTTTCTGCCCAGGATCTGTAAGTAGAATTCGCTTTCCAGAGCCTCCACCAGCTTAACCACACCAGCACTCTTCCTCACCCCAAGACTGCCACTCAGGGCTGAGACCCAGATCATTGGCTCAACTCCACCAAGGTTTTTAGGCCGAGGGCTCCAAGCTGCTGTTGCTGCCACCACCACCACCTGGGATTGGGGCTAGGGCAGGACACTTCTCCCTTCTCACCCAGGTGAAAAAGCTTTCCCACTGACCTTTGAGGCTGTCCTTGGCATTTGTGGGTTGAAGGATCTGGGCACCACAGCTGCTGCTGGGGATTCTGCCCCCAAGGCCTATTCTGATTCTGTTCCTGCTGGTGCTGCATAGCCAAGGCCGGGGTGGGCTCTGTGGGCTGTGCTTCACTCCTTGCCCCATGAGATAGACCTTTCTTGGCAGCCTTCTGGGCTGCTTTGGCCTGAAAATCTCTTTTACTCTGTGGCTTTGTGGCTTCTGTTGCTCTAGAGTTTGTTTAGAGTCATTTTTTACAGGTATAGACTGTGGGGGAAGAGCTAGAGTTGGTGTGTCTTTCTTCTCCACCATCTTGGTTCCACATCTTCTCATTTCCATTTGGTGGTCATTTCAAATAAAGGCTACTCACTTTGGGGTAAATGGACTCATCTTGATAACTTACAGGGATTCAGCTTATTACTGAAATTTCTACCTAGGATATCCTGCCAATCATACTATGTTATTGCTGATAGTTCTGTTGTGAGAAAATTAAGGGGACTGAGGAGATTAGAACAGAAAGTGGTAAATTATGGGAATTGAGTGAACTACACTAACTCCATTTTGCAACTTAATTCTAGAGTTATCTCAGTTCTCTTTCTATTCAATTATAGGTCTAGTACAATTTCTATTTTGTGAGAAATCTTTATTCAGTTGTGTGAATTGAGAAACAACCTTATTGTATTTTTAGAACCTAGTCCTGCTTGACTGGGAAGACTATGTCTACCTGGTGCTTAAAAGACCTACATTATACTGACCAGAATACCTGGTCAGATCCAAATTTTGTTAAGTAACCCACATGTCTTATCTGAAAACTGATTAAGCAGTTATTTTTTCCATGTTCCTTTTATTATTTACAGAGTCTTAGGGGGAAAGGGACACCTCCTTTTCTAATTTCAGGGAATTGAACCTGTTCATTCTCCCCTTCCCTATTTGAAAAGTGTCTAATCTTTCATAGAATTGGAAATAAGATTACCTAATGTTATATAGCTCCTTTTAATTATTTGATTTCTTTTAATGTATAAAAATCTGTATCCCCCTGTATTTGGGATCCAGGTCTAAGCTGAGGAGGTCTGATCCCAGTTTGCCGGGCA
The DNA here is from genome assembly GCA_023548195.1 of Bettongia penicillata ogilbyi. Lineage (NCBI taxonomy): Eukaryota > Metazoa > Chordata > Mammalia > Diprotodontia > Potoroidae > Bettongia > Bettongia penicillata. The sequence goes on from JAJHZJ010000589.1 coordinate 2,317,798, forward strand.
ATTGCCATGTAGTGTGAAAGAAATTATTTTTAATAACTAATGATTTGGGGAGAGCCAGAGTCCTCCCATTTTCTATAGTCCTCATTTCAAAATTCAGTTTCTTGAAGGACTTTTCTGGCCAATCTTGTTTAGACCCCACCCAAGTGGGGAAGCCCTCTCAGGTTTGGGTGGGGATAAATTCTTTGAATAGATTGCTCTAGGCTGGGGGCAACTTGGAAGGAAACGACATAATCAAAGTTCATTAGAATAGATCTAGCCACCACTGACCTTTTTTTTTAATTACAATGTTGGCATTATGAATAAAATGACTAATTACCCAGAAATCAGGTCTCTTGGACTTTTCAAAGGTCACAGTGACTTAATAAATCAATATACTCAAAGGATTGAACCTTTGTTTCCTCAGTCATTTCATCTTTCACCCATCACACTTGGTAGGTAACATACAGGCACAAATTACTCAAATTGTTTTGAAGAAGTTGATCTTAGTAAAGGAAAAACAAAAACCCATGATTTGGTCCCTATAGTTTAAGTATAATATTCTAGTTTAACCATAACCTCAGAGAAATAAAGCATCAAAGTAAATGTCCTTGGACTAGTCCTGCAAAAAGCTATCAATCGCTTCCCCTCCAAATCTCTTCCAAGAAGCCCTTGGAAAGAAAAGAAAACCTTCCTTTCACTTTTGCTATGTTGTCCCCTCAAAAAGGTAAGAGATTATGAAAAAATACATTCAGAACTTTATATATTACCCCAAAATATATCCCTATAAACAAATTATCTGTGATTAATTGGTAAATTTCCAGGATATCATTGATGTATATAACTGTAACATGCATGTAAGCTATTTATGGTTGGTCAAACAGAACATTTTTGATTATTTCTATAAAGAGCAGAGTAAAGGCCTTTGGTGAAGAATGTTCTCCTCTATGGGAACATTACTTCTGTGGAAAAATAGATTGACTTGCATACTTTTGAGCTTGTATACTTTCCCAAGAACTTATTAGAGGGATCAATGATTTCATTTTGGCCCCATTTTCTCCACCTATGCAGATCATGATGACCGCTTACTAGATAGTCTTTGAGAATTGTTGAGGCTGAAGAAGTCATTACCCTTAGGCCAGCTTAAAGATGAGTCCCTCTGAACTTGGGTTAGTCCTCGAGTAGCACCACTGGTCTCAACACCTGTGTACCAGGTCTATCCCCCAAGTCTTTTCCTTATAGTCAGGGCTGATGCTCCACTGACATGACCCAGGCTGGCTTCCACCCTATAGTGAGCCACTGGAGGAGGACTTAAGCAAAGAAATATTTAAAAAAATACAAGGATTGTCATTAACATGGTACAATGCAAAAAGTAGAGACTCGGGAGTCAAAGGAGCTGGATTCAAATCCTATCTCTGATAATTACTAGCTATGTGACCTTGGATAAGTCACTTAACTTCCCCAGTCCTCACATTCCTTATCTATAAAATCAGGGTGTTGTACTACATGGCCTAGGACAACTCTTCCATCTTTTAAACTATCTATCCCAGTCTTTATGCAATGTTGTTCAGTCTTTTCCATCCTGCCTCTTTGTGACCCCATTTGGGGTTTTCTTGTCAAAGATACTGGAGTGGTTTATCATTTCTTTCTTAGTTCATTTTATAGATAAGGAAATGAGGCAAAAGGGTTAAGTGACTTGCCCAGGGTCACATAGTTAGCAAGTGTCTAAGACTAGGTATGAACTCAGGAAAATGAATCTTCCTGACTCCAGGCCCAGTGCTCTACGCACTGTACCACCTAGATGCAATACTCAAGGAATATTCCTAAATGCTTTGGAACTTAGAGGCAGCAGAAATCAAGTAAATGACATCAAGTTATTGACTAGAACTTTTCAACTCATCAAACCTGAACAGTAGGAACTATTATCACCTCAATTTCTTTTTCTCTAGTGTTTATGACATGCCAGCATTTTTTTTTATTCCCTGGAAAAAATGAATGCAGTGGGAATATAACATTTTGTACCTCTATGTATGTTTAGCATGTGTGATGTGAGACATGGAATTACTAGTGTTTTCAGATGAATATTATCCCAAGGCAGTGCTTTACTGCTGATGCCACCACTTCCCCTAAATCTTTCCACTACTCAGAAATGAGACTGTGGGCGGGGAATTTCAGAGTCATGGTAAGTGTAGTGTAAAGGTTACTAAAGAGTTTTTGGATGCTCTACCATCCCCCTTACATATCACGTGGCTGCTAATTGATTTTTGGCATGGTATTAATTGGGGAAAGGGAAGGTATTAAAAGCCAATTAATGAGAAGCCTATAAATAAGTACTTTTTTCCTCGGTTATCATCCAAGAGACAAGCAGAAATCCTTCCTCACTGGCAAAATACAATCTTTTTTTTGACTGCTTTATAATAACTTGTAGCATTCTGAAGCTAGTTCTGTCTTTCCATGATGATTCAGAATCTTAGAACTATCTTATTTTATTTCATCTTTTTAAAGACTGAGTCTCTGTGTCTCATCCAGGCTGGAATTGTAGGAGTTCCTCATAGACTTGGTTCCACCCTAACGTGTAATGTTTGTTTCCAACCTGAACCAATCTTCTCTTCTTTAGGAAACTTAATGGGTGAGTAGGAAGTACAGTGAATTTTTCAGTTCATATTTTTGAGTTCAAATCCAGCCTCAGATATTTACTAGCTGTGTGACCCTGGGCAAGTCACTTAATTCTTTGCTTCATTTCCTTATTGTAAAATGAACTGGAGAAGGAGATGGCAAATTGCTCTTTGCCAAAAAAACCCCAAGTGGGGTCCTGAAGTGTCAGCTGTGAATGAGCACCAACAACTTAATGCACCCTCTTCTCCTGTGGAGCTTTACGATATTAATGCCAAATTTAGGACATCTGATTGGCTTAGCCCACTGGCTGAACCCCTGAGCACAAGATATTCATCAGCTGGGATCGTTTATATTGTTATATTTCCCAACTGGCATTACTGATGATGGCTGCCATTAGAATTTTATAGTGCCTCTGGGTCATCATTCTGAATATTAATGCTCTTCCAGCAGTATTATGAAATACAAAGTAGAGATGATTGGTTTGAGGCTACACGTGTTGGCATCAGGATATTATCTGGTAACTTCTCCACCAGTCCAAACACATCAAGGTCCTTTATGAGTATTTGCCCGTCACTTGTCTTGAAGGGTTGAAGGTGAGTGTTTCAATGAGTGGACTATTTCACTATACTTAACCAAGATTGCTAATCTGAAATGAATGTAAACAAGAGTGGCTCTTGGGCTCTGACATTCACCTCAGCTGGTTCTCTGGAGTCACTTCTACTAGTCATCTTTGAACCACAAAGATTCTTAGTCATAGCAAAGCTAGTCCGCCATCTGAATTTTGTGACGTGTCATTATGGAGGTGTGGTTTTGGTGTTTTTAAATTCCTCTGCACTTAGGCTTGGCCCTAAAAATAAGAACTTTAAGCTTTGAAAAGCACTTGACAGATGTTATCTCATTAAATCCACCAGAATGACTGGCTCAAGCACTACTCTATCTCCTCTTGCTTCTCTAGGGCAAATGAAAAATATATTTGCAGTGTTTTTTACCCCCAGTCTTGTTAGCAAGTACTGAGGAATCTCTTCCCTTGCCCCATTACAATTCCTTTGAAGACTCAGAAGTTGAGGGCCTGGAATTTAGCAAGGAATAAAAATGGACTTGGAATGCCATTGATAACAAAAAAGCATAAATGGAATTGTTCAGTCATTTCTAACTTCATGACTCCATTAGGGGTTCTCTTGGCAAAGATACTGGAGTGGTTTGCCGTTTCCTTCTCTGGGTCATTTTACAGATGAGGAAACTGAGGCAAACAGGGTTTAATGACCTGCACAGAGTTACAGAGCTAGTAAGTGTAAGGATCAATTTGAACTCAGGTCTTCCTGACTCCAAGCCCAAGCCTCTATCCACTGGGCCACCTAGCTGCCCTTCTGCAGTGACCCACATTGATGAAATCACAGAGACTGCCATATCCCTCTTGTCTTTGCTAATTTTTTTTTCTTTTCTTTTTCAGCCCTCTCTCCTTATCACCTTCCTTTCTTAGGAAATGAATTGTAAGTAAGGGAAGTAGTTTTGGGGAAAAGGTCACCACTGTAGCTAATGCAAAAACCAAACCAAACCAAATATATGTGTGTGTGCATGCATGCGTGCGAGCACACACACGAACACACCCACACACACACACAAGAATCTGAGGTGCGAATGTGAACTTCACTTATATATAATCAGACAATAGATTTCACACCCCACCAAGGCAAAGAAGTGGGACTCTACCTACCCCAACCCCACTCCTTTCAAAACCTACCTCAGGCTACATTTCAGCCCTTTTCTGCTTCTTTACTTCTTCAAGGCTTCCTTTGATGTACACTTTAACCTGATTTCCTGTGTTTTAAAACGTTGCATGTGGGAGGAGTACGGTGCAAGCAGACCCTGTGACATTGTTCCCAATAGAAGACCTTGACAGCAAATTCTTCTAAGACTACAATCTCACACAAAGGGCTTGCCTCACAACAGCCCCAGGGAACAAAGTAATACAATTATTAGGATGTTCATTTTACCAATGAGGGAAGTGAGGCTTAGGGACTGGAAGGTAACAGTTCCCACTTAAGCCATCTAAAACGTTTCAAGCCACAGTCAAAAGGCATCCTCACCTTTTCCACTATATTCCATGAGTCTCAACAAAACCAAACCCAGAGTGGCCATTTCTTGCTACTCACAATAATTGTCAGTAGGATCTAAAAATTTGGAAAGAGTGATTCGGATCCAAGCTAAAATTAATTGGATCATTTGTTTTCTGAAATATTGATAGAGGAAGGAAAGTATGCTTTTATCTGTATTATACTACAAGGTAGTATAATAGATAAGAGACCTTAGAGACAGGAAGACCAGAGTTCAAATCTCTCTGCAGACAATCACTGTCTGTGTGACTGTGACTGCTCAGAGACTCAGGCAATTCTTTAAAACTCTTAATTTCAGAGAAGGTACCAACGCGAATTGGTGGAAGGCATCCCTTCATTTGGGAGTTTGCGGACGATGCAGGAAACCAGTGAAATCACCAGTACAGTCGCCACATCTATTGTGTTTACAAATATGTTTTCTGGGAGCAGGAAGCGTACGTTGGTATGCTTTGTATGCTGTCACACCAGTGATAAATGTATGGCCCATACAATGTGATTCACTGCTGTAATAACCCTAGTCCGATCGGACCAGAGGGACCTTTTGGTTCTGTGAGACATCAGTCGTTACATACGTTCCTAAGTCAAACGGGTAATACCCGGTGACAAATGCCAACAGATGTGTCTCTAAAATCAGGAAGTGACAGAGGCTCAGCCGAAGCCACCACCCTGGTTACAGCCAGAGCAAGAGGAGAAGCGACTTGGGACTTACCGAGGACAGCGAAACCCTCTTCACCAGCTACAGAAATCTCTTTTCTCCTCTGTGCATTCTTTGCCTTCCAGAAGCTCCGCCTTGTCTCCAGGAAGGAGAGGAGATCTCAGGCAGGCCAGTTGGGCGATTCTGCACGTCGATGCAGCCACCCAATTCTGTCCTCTCGGCAAATTTAAACATTTTCTCTGTTGTGAAACCACAAACTTTTTTCTTCCCTTCCGCTTGTTGGTGCAGCGAGGTTTCCTCAGTTACATGTCCTCTGACTACCTCTTTTTTTTTCTCCTGTCAGATCGTTTGGACCATTAAGTCCAAAGATGCCTTGATAATGGATTTAAAGAAAACGTAGCTGCAATCTACAATCATTTTCAGCTTTCCAGAGGAGAGACATCGTGCAGATTCCATGATCTGTTTATATATAGCACCAAAAAATTAGCACTGAAAGCATTATCTAATCCAACTCTTCCAGCCTGCCTTGAGAGGTGAGGAAATTGAAGCTGAGAATTTAAGAAATTTCCTCAAATTTAGTAGTCCATTCCAAATGCACACTTAGGTCCTCTGGCGTCGAAGTCCAGACAATGCTCTTTCTATCACAGAGTTGTTGTTCGTTCTGTCTGACTCATTGTGACCCCATTTAGGGTTTTCTTAGCAAAGATGCTGGAGTGATTTGCTATTTCCTTTTTCTGCTCATTTTACAGATGAGGAAACTGAGACAACTGGGATTAAGTGACTTGCCCTCACAGGTAGTATCTGTGCCAGATTTGAACTCTGGAGGAGATGTCTTCCTGGTTTCAAGCCCAGTGCTCTAGCTACTGCTCCACCTAACTGCCCATCACAATATACTCCTTTTTAATTATTATTCTAAGTATAACAATTAGAAGAGCTGTTAGAATACAGGGTCTTAGGTCAAGAAGATCTGAGTTCTAACTTCAGACACTCACTAGCTGTGTGACCCTGAGCAAGTCACTTAACCTATTTGCCTTGGTTTTTCCATCTGCAAAATGGGGATAATAATATTACCCTGCCCCCAACCCCCTGGGTTGTTATGAGGCTCAATTGAGAATAATTATAAAGATCTTAGCACAGTGCCTGGCAATGTAGTAAGCATTTTATAAATGTTTTTGTATTTGTTTGGTTGTGTCCGACTCTTCATAAACCCTTTCAGTTTTCTTGGCAAAGATACTGGAGTGGTTTACCACATTTCCCTCTCCAGTGGATTAAGACAAACAGAGATTAAGTGACATGCCCAGGGTCACACAGCTGGTGTCCATCTGGGGCCACATTTGAACTCAGGTCTTCCTGATTCCATCCTAGCACTCTTATCTACTGAGCCACTTAGCTGGCTCTCTTATAAATGTTAGCTATTATCATCATTGTTCTTAGTATCAAGGGAGTTCTTTTTTTCCTTAGGTAAAGAGTTATAAGCAACTAGGTGGTGCAGTGGATAGAATACTGTTACACAGGAGGTTTGTTGATTAAGAATAGCAATTTGGAAGAACATTTATTTTTCACTTGGCCTTTGGGAGGTGGTGAAATGAAATAACAAGAGTGTGGGATTTGGAGTTAGAGAAGCTGGGTTCAAATCTTGTCTCTGCCTCTTAACTCTGTGACCTCGGGTAATACACTTAACTTCTGTGGGTTTCAGTTTCCTCAGCTGTAAATTGAAGAGGCAGGTTAGATGACCTTGAAGGTTTTTCCATGTTTAGATTGATGACCCTGTATAAAACTATTTCAGTGACACACACACAATGAATCTTGAGAGGAGAGCTTTCAGAATATTTATATATATCAATACTTGTTACTTTCCTTGAGGCTTGATGTGAGTAGATGGGCAGCCAGAAGGAATAGTGGATAGAGCACCATGGACCTGGAATCAGGAAGGTTCATCTTCCTGAGTTCAAATCTGGCCTCTGGCACTTATTAGCTGGATGACCCTGGACAAGTCAATTCACCCTGTTTGCCTCAGTTTCCTCATCTGTAAAATGAGCTGGAGAACAAAATAACAAACCACTCAAGTATCTTTGGTAAGAAAAACCCCAAATGGGGTCACGAAGAGTCAGACTTGACTGAAAAGCAACTGAACAGCAGCTGAACTGATGTGAGTAGAATCATAGAATGAGGGAGTCTCATGAGTTGATAGCAATCTTAGAAATTATCTAGTCTAAAATTCTTGAGATTCTTTCCTTTTCCTTCTCCTTGTGCTCTAGCTTTAGAGAGTAAACTCTCAATTGAAGCACTATCCCTAAATATAGGATGAAAAGGCATTAAAGGATAGGCAAGATGATACACTTTCTTTCTCTTCTTGGTTGATGTAGTGAATTTTACTGGGTCATAATTTTACAAGTTCACTGTAAAGGCAGTGAATTTGTGAAGTAGCACAGAGGAGTAAAAGTGGTAACCAACCTGTCCCAAAATACTGTCTGTCCCCTCTCCATGGAAAACTGAGGCTCATATATGTAACTTGGATGTCCGAGCATCTAACCTGTTACAAGGACCTGAGTGCAATTTTGAGTGTCTCTGACAAATTCTCTCTGATTTGATTTGATTTGTCTCATCAGGGGATAGCTAGAAATGGTAGCCTATTAAGATTCTCCCAAAAGGAGTGTCCTCACTGTAATCTGTGAGCTTGAAGTGCTTACTGGAAGCACTCATCTTAATAAAACATTAACCAAAAGAGAAAAGACATTCTAGCTTATAGAACAAGGGCTGGTCATCATATTACTACCATGTTTGAAAGTATTGAAAGTATCACTCCCTCTGCTCATATTAGAAAAGAATATGGAGTTGCTTGGAAGTCAATCAAACATCCCTTTTGATAGGCTTCCCCTCCCCTTTCCTCCCCAGGGGACCTATACAGTGACTCTCAGTGTGATACTGCTCTAGATTGTGTCACATTTCTCTCCACTCCTTACCCCAATAGGGAGGAAAATGGGGTTTTCTAAAGAGCTAGCCTGGAGAGTCCCCATGACTTTTAGTACCATTGAAGGGAATTTGCTTCTCTGTGGCTCTGTGCGTCTTGTTTAAGAGAGACAAGCCCTCTTAAATTGATCCCAGATAAATACTAGAGGTGGGACTCCAGGAAGATGAGCAAGGATATCAAGCACCAAACTTAGGGATTTATCCTTCTGTTCTTAGCCATAATTTTAAAAACCTAGAATTTTAAAAAGCCTTTAAAAGCCTAGAATGGAGATTGTTCAAAAGAAAGAAAAACAACACTTGAGCCTATACCAGTTGTTCTGTTGAGCTCTCTCTGATTCATATCAAGATGGGGGTTTTCCTTACAATTCAAGATAAAAATAAATACGAACTTTGGCTTTCAGAAAGGTTTTGATGTCATATTTTATGTCTTGAATCTTCCACCAAATGCACCATACCTAGTTATTATGCAAGTCAAGACATGACCCTTGTGATATCACTGGTCCTTTTTGAGAACGAAAGCCGAAGAAGAAATTAGAGGTAAATTATGAAGACCCAGAAAACTATAGTCCTTGTGTTAGTCACTTGTCTTTACTTCATAGGTTCCAACACTTCTGTCTTTTTGTGCTATGTACCTTTCAATCCTGTTATATGCTTCTATACCTCCTCAACCTTCTGCCTGGACATCCTATTTATAGATAACAGCTGTTGTCCTTCATTCTAGAAAAGGACCAATGATGTCAGCAGGGTGATGCCTTGACTTGCAAGTAAATTGGATTTAAGTGAGGCAGAGCTGTGCAAAGTCACGAGCCTCACTTTCTCCTCCAGAGTCTTCAGAGGCCAGTAGCAAGATATAGGTCAAGATGACTAGTGACGGTCTCTGATGCAATGGGAGGTCTTGGCATTTTTAAGCTAAGGTCTTTCCCAGGTCTCCCTTTGCCTGAGGCAATGCCCATTCAGTAGTTAAAGGCCAGGTAAGAATTGAGGCAAAATGGCCTACTTTGCCTTCACAAAAGACTCAATCTGGGAGCTGAAGATCTTCAGAGTTTCTGGCCAAAACAGAAACCATTTGCACACTCACCAGATCACAACTGGAATGCCACAGAATGGAGTTTCTATTTACTCAAGAGTAGAATTTTAGAGATGAGAGTTTTTAACAAATAACAAATCAAACTGTTTTGAGGGAAACAAATTTAATATTTTTTTCTTACTAGAAAAATAGATTTTCTATATCTGTCTTCACCGTTATATTCTTATACTTTTTGGGGGAGGGGTTGATAGTTGGTATAGCATATGAAAACAATGAAATCAAAGGCTGTTTTGAACAGAAACAAACAGCTGTAATGTCCAATCACTTTATCAAATACAGACACTGTTTACATTTTCTTCTTTATTTAAACAGTCTCTGTGTCTGTTTTAATTGGTTTCATGCATCACACCTTGTTACCTACAACATCTCTGCAAAATGTTACTTAATAAACTACTATTCAGCAGTCAAACTCTGCACAACTGTTTGGAATTCATCATGGAACTTTTGAGTAGAGAGCAATGGTCATGGGGATGGTGGGATAGAGGGACAGCAGCAAGTGATGGGACCATAGTTAAGAGAGTTGGGCAGCACTGGGAGAATGGCAAAAAAGTTGAAAAATCGGGGCAATTTTTTTCCTGCAATTTGGTTGACTCTTGTTTTTCATGAATAGATGAAATCTGGACCATCCAAACAGATGTGTAATGTCCCCCAAGTACCAGCTTATGAGAGGCTTAGAATAGAGCGCTCAAGGTTAATATGTTGCTTTTTATAAGTTAAATTTTAAACATTATTGCATTCATTCTCACTCAAGGTAGAAGGCCAGGCTTATGATTCCATCTTTAAAGTTGGGGAAAATGAAATCTGGAGAGACCAATTGGCTTTCCAAAGGCCATGTTGGGAGCCAACGGTAAAGGTTTTTTTCATCCTCTTGTGATCTGGCTTTGGACCTCCTCATGCAACTGAAATTGGTTTCTTCAAAGTTTCCAGGGAGCTCTAAATTCAAAGACCAATGACATGCCTCCCCAACCCCCTTCTTTGTACTTCTTGATCTCTTTGGAGGATTCAAGTCAGGTAATTACTCTCTCTTCTAGTATGCTTTCTTTGAGTTTTCATGATAGCACCCTCTGTTCACTCTCTTTTTATTTATAAAACTGATTCTTCGTTTCCTGTGCTATGTCTCACTCCACAACAATAGGTATTCCCTGTCCAGGCCTCTCTTCTCTCTCTACACTATTCCTTGGTGATGTCATTATCTTCCAAATATTCAGCTAACTCTCTATGAAGATGATCCTCAAGTCAATATATCCAGCCCTAAGTTTGTTTCTGAGTGCTCAGTCAAATTCAGTCATTTCTCCATCCTAACTCTGTGACCTCATTCGTGATTTTCTTGGCAGAGATACTGGAGTGGTTTGCCATTTCCTTCTCCAGCTCATTTTACAGATGAGAAAATGAGGCAAACAGGGTTAAGTGACCTGCCCAGGGTCATACAACTAGTAAATATCTGAGGCCAAGTTTGAACATAAGAAAATGAATCTTCCTGATTCCAGACCTGACAACTCAGCACCACCTAGCTGAGTTTTAGACTCATTATCCAAACTGCTCCTTAGACATCCAGCTGGGAAACTGGATTACTCTAGAAATCTCAAACAACATAAGATCATAAGAATATGGATTTAGGGATGGAATCCATGTCAGAAATCATCTGATCCCATCCATTTATTTTATAAAGAAACTAAGACTAGGAGAGGTTAAATGATTTCCTCAAAGTGCATAGGAGGTAAGCAGCTGAACTGAGATTAAACCTAGTTCCTTTGATTCCAAAAGCAGAGCTCTTTTCACCATACTTTGCTTCCTCTCATTGTCCAAAACCAAACAGTTTCCCCCCAAACTTCCCTCTTCCGTTCTTATTTTTGTTGAAGGCATCAATATCCTTTGAGTCAGAACCTCAGAGTCCTTCACTATTCACTCTTCCTCACCTCTACCCTGTTCAATCCAATTTGTTGTCCTCTTGTTAGTTCTGTCTCTACAATGTGTCTTTTATATGTCCCCAGAATCAGATAGCCACTCTCCTACTTCAGAACTTATCACTTCACACTATGGCTACTTCAATGGCCTCCTAACTGGTCCTTCTACATTCTGTCTCTTTTCACTTTGACCTGTCTTCTACCCAAATTGTCAGGCACTCCTCTGCTCAAGAAGCTCCAGTGCCTACCTATTGTCTCTAGGTTAAATACAAACTTCTTTATTTAACATTTAAAGTCCTTTGTAGGCTGGCTCTTTTTCTTTCTTTCATTCTTTCTAAAAATTAATTAATTAATTTTTAGTTTTCAACATTCTCTTCCACAAGATTTGGAGTTCCAAATTTTATCCCCATCTCTCCCCTCCCCATGCCTCAAGACAGCATACATTCTGATCACTTCTTCCCCCAATCTGCCCTCCCTTCTATCACACCCCCTTCTCTTAACCTCTTCCTCTCTATTTTCTGGTAGGACAAAATAGATTTCTATACCCCATTGCCAATATGTCTTATTTCCCAGTTGCATGTAAAAATAATTCTTAACACTTCTTTTTAAAACTTTGAGTTCCAACTTCTCTCCCTTCCTCCCTCCCTCCCTACCCCCATTGAGAAGGCAAGCAATTTGACATAGGTTATACAGGTGTAGTCATGCAAAACACTTACATGACAATCATGTTGTGAAAGAATAACCATATTTCCATCCATTCTATTCTGCCCCCATTTATTCTATTCTCTTTTTTGACCCTATCCCTCCTCAAAAGCGTCTACTTCTATTTACCCACTATTCCCATTTGCCCTCCCTTTTATCATCTCCCCCATCCCCTGCTTATTCCCTTACCCCCCTACTTTCCTATAATGTAAGATAGATTTTCATACTCAATTGAGAGTGCATGTTATTCCCTTCTTAAGCCAAATACAATGAGAGTAACGTTTACTTTTTCCCTCTCACCTCCTCCCTCTTCCCCTCCATTGTAAAAACTTTTTCTTGCCTCTTTTATGTGAGAGATAATTTATCCCATTCTATTTTTCCCTTTCTCATTTTCTCAATATATTCCTCTCTCACCCCTTAATTTTATTTTTTTTCAATATTCTCTTCATATTCAACTCGCCTGTGCCCTCTGTCCATATATATAATCCCTCCAAATACCCTCAAGGCTTACAAATATTATCTTTCCATGTAGGAATGTAAACAATTCAACTTTAGTAAGACTCTTATGATGTCTCTTTCCTGTTTACCTTTTTATGCTTCTCTTGATTCTTGTATTTGAAAGTCAAATTTTCTATTCAGTTCTGGTCTTTCCATCAAGAATGCTTGGAAGTCCTTTATTTCATTGAATGACCACTTTTTCCCCTGAAGTATTATACTTAGTTTTGCTGGGTAAAAGATTCTTGGTTTTACTCCTAGCTGCTTTGACCTCTGGAATATCATATTCCAAGTTCTCCAATCCCTTAATATAGAAGCTGCTAGATATTGTGTTATCCTGATTGTGTTTCCATAATACTCAAATTGTTTCTTTCTGGCTGCTTGCAATATTTTCTCCTTGACCTGGGAACTCTGGAATTTGGCTACAATATTCCTAGGAGTTTTCCTTTTGGGATATCTTTCAGGAGGTGAATGGTGGATTTTTTTCAATATTTATTTTGTCCTCTGATTTTAGAATATCAGGGCAGTTTTCCATCATAATTTCTTGAAAGATAATGCCTAGGCTCTTTTTGTGATCATGGCTTTGTGGTAGTCCAGTAATTTTTAAATTATCTCTCCTGGATCTATTTTCTAGGTCAGTTGTTTTTTTCAGTGAAGTATTTCACATTCTCTTCTGTTTTTTTCATTCTTTTGGTTTTGCTTCACAATTTCTTGATTTTTCATACAGTCATTAGCTTCCATCTGCTCCATTCTAATTTTTAAGGAATTATTTTCTTCAGTGAGCCTTTGGACATCTTTTTCCATTTGGTAAATTCTGCTTTTTAGGGAACTCTTCTCTTTGTTGGTTTTTTGGATCTCTTTTGCCATTTTGGTTAGTCATATGATTACAACAGAGGTAAAATCCTTTGCAAACTTTAAAGTACCACCAAATTTTTAGTTATAGCACCAGGTCAAAGATCCTGTGCATTTGGGGAGGTAGACCTGGTATTGAACACCTTCATTCAAGCCCCAATTGTGCTACAAGCAACATGACCTCAGGCAAACCACATAACTTATCTGTGCTTCAGTTTCTGCATCTCTAGTAGAAGATCTGAGTTAGATGACCTTTAAGAACACTTTCAGTACTTATATTTTAAAATTCTGTGTCTCAGAACTATATTCACCATAAGAATACAGAGACTTTTGTTTCCCAAACACCACTACCAGAATCCTTATTGTCATCAACATCATCACTTTTTTATTCAAAGATCTTAGAAAGACCTCCCAGAGTTCCATATTTAACCCTCACAAAGTTATCACTATGAAGGTGAAGGTTGTTTCTAACTTCCTTTTATAGATGAGGAAATCAAGAACCAGAAAGGCAAAAGGCATTTGCATGGTTCCTGAGACCTCAGCTACATTAGATCTAGTTGCTAAGACAGGTTTTTGTATCCTTCTGAGATCTTTGTGAGTGTGTGTGTGTGTGTGTGTTTGTCCTTTGTTGCTGAAGAAGATCATGCTATCAGAGAAATGATATGACTTGCACCTGACTTATTTTGAGTAAGGGAGGGCTGTGCAGGTCACCAGTCTCACTTCTCCTCCAGAGCCATCTGAATCCAGTGACCAGATAGCCCTCAGGAAGACTGGAGGTGACCCAGGATGCACTGGGAGACCTTGGGTCCTTTAGGCCAAGGTCTTTACAGGTACTCATTTAGGGTGAGGTACAGGGCTGTTTAAGAAGTAGCCAGGGCATGATCCCTTTAATGAAACCAAGAAAAAGAAAGACATTTAGACACTTAATAAATGTTTATTGATGGATAGATTAAGTACTTACCATGTGCAAAGAAAAATCTTTGGGGTAAGCTGGAGTTATGGATAATGATACAGCAATGGCAATGATCATGGAGTAAGCTAAACAGAGGACCTAGAGAGGGTAGTGTCAGAAACCCCAAGAAGGAGAAAATATCCAAAAGGAAAAGGTGGTCAACAGTGTCAAAAGTTGCTGACTTGTCAAGCAGGTTTAGGATGTCAGTGACCAGAGAAAATAAGGCAAATAAATACAACTTAAGGAAGATAGAAACAATGCAATTAAGAATTAATTAATTAAATTATTAAATAAATAAAATTAAAATAGGAATCTGACACCAAATTTAAGGAATCCCGTTTACTCAAAGAAGTTATTGAATTTGGATGTCCCAACAGGAACTAATTCATTTCTTCATTACTTATATCCCATTTTTTTGTCTTCTGAATATTCCTTTATTTTTGTCTTTTCCTTGAAAAAAAATTAAAAAGCAAAATTGTCAATTTTTGCAACTGTTCCCATGATCTTACCAATATTCATAAAAAAAACCCCAACTACGTTCTTGGACTCAGGATTCCTATCTTAACAGTCAAGTTATGATGATACAACTGCTAAGAACATTGTCAATTGCGATTCTAGGACATTGATTCCAGGAAGGGAGGGGCTCTTTAAGAGCACTGTCTGGTTCAGCGGAATGACAATAATAGACCTGTGGTTCTGCTTTAGATTTTGGAGGAAGATGGGACTACTGATTTCATCTGAACTTAGATCAGTTGGGGATTTAGTCAAATTACATATATTTTAAACTGCTAGATTGTGTCTCTCTCAGGGACTCACAAATTTAAAACAAAAACAAACAGACAAAAAAACCCAGGGATCCACGAACAAGTGAGTGTCTATGATTCTTCTTATCTCTCTTTTATCTGCATACAATGCACTTGGTACCAGTTACCGAGACAACCCTTAGCAAAAAACAAAAAAAACCAAACATGCTTTGCACATAGTAGGACCTTGATAAATGGTTTTTAAATGAGTGAATTTGTTGTCATTGTTGTTCAGACTCTTCGTGACCCCATTTGGAGTTTTCTTGGCAGAGATACTGGAGCGATTTGCCATTTTCTTGTCTTGCTCATTTTATAGATGAGGAAACTGAGGCAAACAGAATTAAGTGACTTGCCCAGGGTCACACAGCTAGTAAGTGTCTAAGGCCAGATTTCAACTCAGGCCTTCCTGATTCCAGGTTCAGCTCTCTAAGGGAAGCCAAATTGAAGAAGACAAACCTCTCCAGATGAATATATCCATTGGACATTTTTTTTTTAAAGAAATCTTTTCTCTGACAACTTACCCAATAACCATGGGTTTCAGTCTAAGGCAGAAACAACTGCTGGAACAGTTTATAACCATTTTCCATCCAACATTACTGCTTCTCTACTTCTGCTAATTCCTTGGATGTCCATCTTCATTGGTGATTCAGCAGCAGTCTGAATTTCACTATCCCCTTAAGTGTAATTAATACCTTATACACTTTAAAATTCACCAGACCTTGTCAGTCACAATCCTGACACTGTCTCCATATGCTGTCACTATGAGTCTTCCGTTATCCTACGGGATCTACTTCTTTTTGTGTCATCGGAGATTTAAGAAAGAAAATTCCCACTTGTTCCTCCAGCCACATTTTCTTACTTCCTGATCATGTAGGTAGGATATACATTTCTCTTTAAATAATTAACATCTCTTTTTTATATCAACTTCTGAATATATCCCTTCTCCCTTCTACTCATTGAGGCATCACTTGTAACAAAAGAAAGGAATGGACTGGGTGGGAGCCCTGGCGGTAGAGAAAGCAGTTCAGTAAAACTGACCACCATAGACACTCAGTAACCACTTATTAAGTGTCAACTATGTTCCAGGAACTGTATTAAGTGCTAGAGATGCAAAGAAAGGTGAAAGACAGTGTTTGCCCTCAAGCAGCTCACAATCATACATAAAAAAGAGATCAAAAGAAGGGGGGCAGGGGAGGAGGGAAGAAGTGGGGGGACATGGACCTGGGAAGGGCTCTCCCATAGCTACCCTCTTCGATTGGAGGGAGGAGCCTCAAGGATGAGAGTACTGAGGAAGAAAGAATTTCAGAGTTGCTTCTACCTTGTAGGAAGATGAGTTTCTGGAGACATTGATGAAGTTCAGGAAAGCAGCCAGGCACCCTGTCTGCTAATATGTGCAATATTCTATACATAAGGTAGTCACCTTCCTCTTAAAGAAGGAAGGGAGGTGTATTTTCTCTTCTTTTCTCTGGGTCCAAATTTGGTCATTTTAATTACACAGAGTCTAATGTTTTTGTTCTTTCTATTTACATTTTTCTAGCTATTGTGTATATTGTTTTCCTGGTTCTCCTTTCTTCACTATGTATCAGTTCATATATCTTCACAAGCTTCTCATTATTTCATTGTAATATTACATTACAGGCACATACATGTAGCCATTCCTCAGTTGGTGGGTTCCTACTTCCAGTTCCTTGCTACCACAAAAAGTGTTGGCATGTACATTTTCAAGGAAATATAATGAAATAAGGGAAGAAACAAGGCTGTGATAGTCACTAGGTGAGATGGCATTATAGAGAAGATGAGATACAAATACTGAGTCATCTCACTACTTGGCTCATCTTTGAGGAAGGAGTAAGCTATGGATGGGCAGAAAAGAAAGATGAGCTGTATTTTATGTAGGTTATAGAATTTAGAATGTAAACTACATTTAGTGGAAAGAATTGCCTGGATCCTTGGAGGTTATCTAGTAATTAGTAACAGAGAAATAAAGTCTAAGAGATGTAATACGACTTGCCCAAGGTCACTCAGTGATGGTGTCAGAATTGGAACTCATCTTTTGTCTTCCAGGTTTATAACACTATGCCACTATACCACATTATCCCCCATGTCAATGACTGACATATGAATGAAACGGAACTATATGGGGGATGGAGAATATGAACTTAGTCAATAGGGGAGGAAGAGAGTGGTTAGGTAAAGAGGAAAGAGAAGTTGGTGGAGGATGAGTTGGAAGTACATTGAAAAATGAGGCAAGTTGTAATTACAGTAGCAACTCTGCTCAGTTCCTATGTGGAATTTCTGAAGAACAGAATGCAGCTGAAGTCATTGGTCTAAACTGTTTAGTGGCTCTGATGGCTGCTCTCTGACTGAGAGGCCTCAGGGGGTTACAAAAGGTCCAATATTTTCTCGTTTTTGTCAGTAACCATGAACTCAAGCTACCACCACAAACCACAGAGGATTTGGGAAATGGGACTGACATTTTCTAAATTCTGCACTTATTTGTGCCTCCGGTTATTTTTTTAAAATCATGTTAATTCAGGAAAAATAAATTGGTTTCTTATACTAGTTTGAAGAAGTAGATGAGCTCCCTTGGGCATCGTCAGCCCTGCTATGAACCTCCCCACCCCCTCCTCCTCCTTCACCCTGCTACCAAGAGGAAGAATGCAGCAGTAAGAATTTCATCCGAAACTTCCCACAAAAATGTGCAATGTGGTCAGAGCCTAAAGATGCCAGCAAAGTCTTAAGCACCATATCCTCTTGACAGATAATAAAATCTAGTCTGTCTTTAACCTAGGCCTCAGCATCTGAGGCTAAACTTGAAATTTTCCAGCTCTAAAAATCTATGATTCTAATCCCAAATTACACTTTTTTTTCCATGGGAGGAAATCACTACCAACCAGCCACATTACTAAAAAAAAATTTTCTTGGTAGCATTAGAGATTACAGTGACTTGGAATGCTCTTGTTTTCCAATGCTTTTTTCTACCTCGACCCATTATTCTACTGACATGGTTATGCTGTCACAGAGAACGTGGCTACTGTCTTTTCCTTCCATCGTTAGCACTGAATAATAGTCATCCAGGTATATCTCTTTTTGTTCCAAAATTTCTGTCCATAATTATAAAGGAAAAAAGAAGGTGAACTGAACCTTGTTAGACCTTTGGAAACTATAAAAAATTGTCCTGATAGAGAAGTCTAGACAGTGCTAGGTAAGAAGAGTTGCATGACTCATCTCCAACACACCCTTCATCTTATTTCTGTGCTCTCATATCCTTGGGAACCCTCAAAGAGTCTGTCCTCATGTGGATCAGAGTTTAATTATGGGTGGTGGGGGTAAAGGTGGAGAGGAGGTTAGTTTTTCAGATGAGGATCTCCTGCTCATCCCTGCTAAACACCTAAGCCTGGCTATTGATCCAGGGAACATGGAAGATAAACAAACACAAACATCACCTGGCTCTTACCCAGGCATGCGAGACTACATCTGGAGAGCAGCGTTCTGTCCTGTTTGTCACATTATCAGAAAGACATAGACATGTTGCTTTAGATACAAAGGAAAGCAACCAATCATCTTTTTTTTGTGTGTGTGTGAGGCGATGGAGGTTAAGTGACTTGCCCAGATTCAAACAGCTAAGTATCAAGTGTCTGAGGCAAGATTTGAACTCAGATCCTCCTGACTCCAGAGCTAATGCTCTATCGACTTCACTACCTACCTGCCACCCAGCTACCCCCACAATCATCTCTAATTAGCAATCTAATGAATTTTCTCATTCTTCATTCTTCTTGACCTCTCTGCAGCCTTTGCCACTGCTGGTCACCCTGTTGTTCTAGATTCTCTCCAGAATTCTCTCTAGAATCTTCTAGATTTTCTCTTATCTCTAAGTTTTTCTTTTTGCCGCTGCTCTCTCCTAAGTGTCCTCCACCCTGTTTGACCTCTCTTCAGCCTTATTTGCTGTGCTCCTTACTCACACTTCCCCCAAATATCCTGTCCATTTCCAAGTCTTGTTTATACCTAGACATTTCTTCCATGTGAACTCTTCCCTCTACTCACATAGCCAATACCCTGCTACAGGCCATCATGACCTTGTACCAGTATAATGCAATAGTCTTCTGGTTGATCTATGTACCTCAAGTCTCTCTTCACTCCAATCCATCTACTGCGCAGCTGATTTTCCTGAAGTGTAGGTCTGATAATGTCACCTTACTCAATGAACTGGTGTTTTCCTATTGCCTCCGGGATGAAATATAAAATCTTCTATTTGGCATTAAAAGTTCTTCGCAACTTTGTCCCTTCTCCCCTTCCCAGTCTTCCTGCACTTGACTTCCCTCCATGATCCTCACTTTGCAGGGACATCCATCTTCCTGCTGTTCCTTGCATCCATTATTCCCTCTCTGGACTCAGTGCCTTTGCATTCACTGTCCCTATTCCTCAAATTTTCTTTCACCCCACCTCCTCCTCCTGGCCTCCCTCAAGACTCAGCATAAATTTCATCTTCTGCAAGAGACCTTCTCAATTTGTACCTTCCCTTTGACATTACCTTTCATTTGTTCTGCAAATACCTTGTAAGTAAGTAGTTGTTTGCATGTTGCTTCCTACATTAAAATGTGAGCTCCTTGAGGTCAGCAACCATGTATTTGCCTTTATTTGTTCTCTTAGCTGCAAGGTGCTACAGTGGCTAGAGTACAAGACCTAGAGACAGGAAGATCTGAGTTCAAATTCAGCCTCAGACACTTATTTTCTGTGTGATCTTTCTTGCCTCAGTTTCCTCATCATAAAATGAGATGGAGAAGAAAATGGCAAACTACTCTAGTCTCTTTGTCAGGAAAACCCCAATGGGGTCACGAAGAGCCAGACACAACTGAAAATGACTAGACAAGAAAACCAAGAAGTATTTCTAACACTGCACAGTGCTTGGTGCCGAGTAAGTACTTAAGAATGCTTGTTGACTGACTATCATGAAATTCATATATATTTTTGTTTTGGCTGCAGTGAATGTCATGACAGATCTTATAAAATGTCTTGCAAAAATCAGTGAGGAAGGAGTATTAAGTAATGTAGAGTGCAGAAAGTACCTGGTGCCACAAGCCCGGGGCTTGGCAGAGTAGAACCACCTTCACTTTCCTAAACCCCCTGCTTAACAGTATAACTTAGCTTTGTATGTCAGGCCATCATGGGAAATAGTCCACCATTATATCCTTTTCTTTTTTTCTACAGTCACAAAAATCCAGTGCCATAAATTTTTCCTTTAGCCCAGACATATGATTGCATGTTGTGCATAGATTCTTAGTTAAAGTTTGTTGAGTCTCATGGAGTAGACTATCTCAAAAAATAAAAATGGAAAATTTTGCTCCCTCCTTTCCTTTGCTCTCTGAAAACACCACAGCACCTTCTTAAGTTATTTTGGAAGAAGACACTACAAAAAAACTACTTAATAAATGCTTGTTCATTGTCTATTTGTATCAGTCTCTCAGAATACTACAGTTAGAAAGTAAACACCATATACACTGACTGATTTTGGCTGTGAGCAAAAGGGCTGGAAACCCTTTCTCTCCTGTGTTCCTCTCCAGACTGAATTGTAGAAGGACCTGGGGATGTTTAACGTAGAGAAGATGAAACTTAAGGGGAGAAATGTTGGCTGCCTTCAAGAATTTGAAAGTTGGACATGAAGAAGATAGATTAGCCCGAGATCCTATTTGGCTAGAAAGGATAGAATTAAGAATAGCAGGAAGAAATCAGAGAGATAGACATATAGGAGAAACTTCCTATCAATTAAAGCTCTCCCAAAGTTGAAAGGGCTGCCTTAGGGGATAGTGAGACCTTTCTCAAAAGAATTTCAAAAGCTAACACTGGGCTATCACCTCTTGTAGACATTGTAGAGGGGCTAGAAGGGACTTTAGAGCTAGAAAGGATCTTAGAGATCATCTGGTTCTCCCCCCCCCATTTTACAATTAAGTAAACTGAGGCCAGGAGATGAAATTTTCCCTCCACGATCAAATAAGTAGTAACTGTCAGAGGTAGGATTTGCACCAGGTACCCTGACTTTAGAACCAGTGTCTTCTTCCTCCTCCTCCTCTTCTTTCTCCTTCTTCCTCTCCCTCCCTCCTTTCCTCTTCCCCTTCCTCCTTTTATCCCTCTCTTTCTGTCTCTTTGTGTGTTTGTTGGTCTGACTAATGTGTGCAAACATAATTGTTCCCCCTCCTCCACTTCCAGCCCTGCTATAAATCCCTCTACAGACTTCTAGAGCTGCACTCTACCTCTCTATAGATTTCCTCTCCTGGATGTACCAGAATTCAACATTCTTGGACACACTTGACATCCTCCTCTGGGGGAGAGGGGAAATAAGTGGTATACAGATAAATACTTATATAATGTTTGCAAGGTTAATACAAACCATTATGGTGGAGAAGGGCCCTAATAACTAGCGGAGCAGGAAGACTTCATTCCATAATTGTTCTTTAGTGCTTTTGTTAGGTAGAGACACTAAGGCTTGAATAGGGGCTCCAGAGACTGGGGAAAAGGTCAGAAGGCTGAGTTTTGCCTGTCTCATAATTCATGAATTTAGCCAGGTCTCTAAGATCTCTGCTTCTCTCTCATGTATATAGGACAAAGAAAATTGGACTGTTTTAAAACGCTAAATGAAAAGAAAATATAAATCTCTATCTTAGCCTTGTCATTAGCTTCTTGTGTAATCTATATAATGGGATTGTTTTCTTAAGGAAAATTCTTTGATCTGCCTCTTTGGCCTCTTTTTATCTATGCAACTGTTCCATTGCATCCCGCATTCCACATTCATCCCATACCAAGAAAGATTTCAGTAGGCACATGAACTTGTAAGTGAATGTCAAGACTGGAAACTTCCTTCATCTTTCACATTCAACCACACAGGTCCTCAAGCTAATCACTTCCCATGAGTTATTCTTCCATAGCCACACACAAAGATGGTCATACTCTTGATCTTGTCGTCTTTCACAAATATACCACTTCCATGTTAAAGAATTCTGACATCCTCTTATCCAACTGTAATCTATTATATATTACAAAATAATAATATAACTAATAATAATATAATAGCTATAATCTAATTTTACCTCTCCCTCTGTCTTCCTTTATATAACTCTACTTTCACCTTTGACCTCCAGTGCCTTGACCCTTCATTTCTTTTTCAGGACATCTTCTCTGCACTTGCCACTCTCTCCTTTTCTCCCCACCTTGACCCCTTCATGAACCAGTTCAACTCTATATTGTCCTCCTCTCTTGAATTACTAGCTACCTTATTGCATCACTGATCACAGCCAAGATTCAGGCTTGGATCACTCCCATCATTTATCACCTTCACATCTACACACATGCTACTGGATGAAGGTGGAGAAAATCATGCATCCTCTATGGTTGGGTCCACTACACATTTATGTTATGTAACCTAGGCAGTCCTACTATATACATACCTCCCTTATCAACTCATTATTCCACTCACCACAGCAGTTCTTACAAACCTTTTCATCCTTTCTCAGACTTCCCATGAGTCTCTCCATTCTCTCAGCTGAGAATGTTGCCTCATATTTTACAGAAAAGTTGAAGCCATTCTCTGTGAACTCCTTCTTCTACCCCTTCCTCACCTCCAATCACTAAGGTGTCTTCTGCTGTTTTCTCCTCCTTTGTCCCTATTTCACATGATGAAGTGACTTTACTCCTTACTAAGACTAACCTCATCACTTGTTCAAGTGACCTCATTCCATCCCTTCTCTTCTATCAGATTACCTTCTCTTTTATCCCTACTCTTTCACTTATTTTCAATCTCTCTCTGACTACTGCTTGATTTTCTACTGCCCATAAGTATGCTTATGTTTCTCCCATCCTGAAAAAAACACCCTCCCTTATTCCTTCCATCCTCACTATCAGCTTATGTCTCTTCTGCCCTTTGTAGCTAAACTCCTCCAATAGACTGTTTATAATGGGTACCTCCACTTTTCCCCCTTTCAATCTCTTCTTAAGTCCTTACAATTTAGCTTTAGACATTGGCATTCCACTAAAACTGCTCTCAGTAAAATTACTTATCATCTCTTAGTTGTCAAATCCAATAGCCTTTTCACAATCTTCATTTTCCTCAACCCTTTCCAAGCCTTTGACACTGTTCATCATCCTCTCCTCCTTGATGCTCTAGGTTTTCAGGACGCCATTCTGTCCTGGTTTTTCCTCCTACCTATGTGGCTACTCCTTCTCTTTCTTCTTTGCTGGGTCCTCCTTCAGATCACACCCTCTAACAGTAGGTATCCCTCAGGGTTCCGTCCTGGCCCTCTTCTCCCTCTATGCTACTTTACTTGGTAATCTCATTGGGTCCTCTGGATTTAATTATCATCTCTGTGCTAATAATTCTTAAATCTATCTTTCCTGCCTCAATCTCTGTGCTGAACTCCAATCTCACGTCTCCAGCTGTCTTTCAGACATCTCAAACTGGATGTCCAGTAGACATCTTAAACTCAGTACGTCCAAAACAGAACTCATTATCTTTCCCCCTAAACTCTTCCTATCCCCTACCTTCCATATTACTATAGAGGCAATGCCATCCTCCCAGCCCCTCAGGCTGACAACTTAGGAGTCATGCTGTATTCCTCACTCCTGCTTACCTCTCATATCCAAGCTGTTGCCAAGGCCTGTTAATTTAATCTTTGCGCTATCTCTTTAATATACCTCCTCTCATCTGGCACTGACACCACTCTATTACAAACTCTCATCACCACATGCCTTGATGATTGCAGTAGATTGCTAATGAGTTTGCCTGCCTCAAATCTTTCCCCACTCTAATCCATTTTTCATTTAGCCACTAAAGCATTTTCTGATAATAAATGTCTGGTATTTTCACCACCTTACTCAATAAATGGCTCCCTATTGCCTCTAAGAACAAATACAAAATTCTCTGTTTGGTGTTCAAAGCCCTACATAGCCTAGCTCTTCTACCTTTTCAGTCTTCTTATATAATATTTCCCAGACATATACTCTTTGATCCACTGACATTGGCCTTCTGGCTATTCCATGAACAAGCCTTTTCATCTTTTGGTTCTGGACATTCTTTTATCTCTCCCAATGGGAAAGAGTCAAGTGATAACTCTAGTTAACACTATCTAGTTAGTTTTTCCTAGCTTGTGACTCTCACAGTTCATCAGTAACCAGTAGGAGAGTAAATGTACTTGTAGTAAATTATTAAGAGCTTGTTGATCAGCTTAATTTATTCGAATCCCCTTTTTTGTCTCTTCTAATGGAGCTTAAATGCTTTTTAAAAATTTCTAATGTAACTTGAAATAGCGTTTTGTTTTGTTTTTTTTTGAGTATAGCAAGAGAGGAGGACAACTTCCAAAACCTCCATTTAGGGAAGGTGCCCAGGTCAGCCATCTCTTCATTTCTCACTTTTAGCACTCCTTAGGACTTCTCCATAATGCTCCTAAACTAGGTACCTTCCCTTTTCGGTTTCCTTTTACATATTGACTTCCCCCATTAGTTTGTAAGGTCAGGGACATTTTTTTGTATTTGTACGTCCAGCCCTTAGCACTACGCCTGGCATATAGTAGGTGTTTAATAAATATTTATTGACTCAGTGACTATCAAATGCCTCCGTATGACTTGTTTCCTACCTACATGGCCCAAGCAAGTGAGTTACCTCATGGACAAAATGAAGAGATTGTACTGAATGTCCTCTGAGGTCCTGCCCAGCTTTATAACTCTGATTCTATGATCTGTTCACGGATGGTAACGAACAGAGTTGCTCCTAGATGAAATGACGAACTTTGGGATTCCAGAAGCATAAGATAGATAAATAGACAAATGTAGACTAGAAAACAATATAATTGGGAAGATTTGGAACTGATTTAATGACTGGAAAGGAAGAATCAAAGGATCAGAGGTGACTGGGGATCTGACTTCAGTGGTGTATCCAAAGTATCTGTGCTCAGTTCTGTGCTGGTCAAGACTTCAGCCAATGGCTTGGATGAAATCATAGACGTCATACCCTTAAGCCTTCACATGACACAGAACTGGGAGAATGAGCTAACTTATTGGACAATAGAATTAGGCTCTAAGAAGATATTAATCATTTAGAAGAAGGGGCTGAGTCTGAACAGAACAGAAGACATTTATTAAGAATGCATGCAGAGTTCTACTCTGTTCAAAATGCCAACTGCAGCAGAAATAAGTGAGGCCTATCTAGGCAGCAGTAGACAGGATTTTGAGTTCTGAGTATGTTCATAATTGTATGGCTCAGAAATTTTTTAATTGTAATTTTTTTAAAAAAAGAGACAGAAAAGGGAGCTAATATTATTGCTGTACTTAATTAATTTAATCAACAAGCATTTAATAAGCATTTACTACATGCCAGGCATTGTGCTAAGTTGCAGGAGACACAAAGAAGGGAAAAGAATCCCTGCCTTTAAGGAAAGCTTACGTGTTAATAACATTGATTATTAATCAATTGATCAGCCACTCTAGGCCTTAGCTTCCCTGTCTGTAGAATGAGAGTACAAGACTAGAGGACCTATAAGGGTCTCTGCCTCTAAAGCCAGGTTCCACATATTTACACTTTAGCTGAAACGTATGCCAGATGGCTACTTCTCCATGGCATGTTTTCATTTTATGGTCTTCTAAATTTCATATTTGAAGTGAACAATGTTGACTTCTGCTTAAGGAATTTCAGATGTCAGTAGAGAAATTGAGGGAGGGATTTTAGAGGTGAGGTGGGACAACTTCTTCATGCCAAGGGCTGACTGAAAGGTTTATCAACCTTAGTTGTTTTCTTTGTGGTAGTTTTTGTGGGTTAGAGCACGTGGGATAGAGGAGGCTGTTGGAAAGAAAAGAACTGTATTTGTCCTTGTCTTCCTTATGTCTTGCTCTGCTCTGGAGTCTGCAAACCTTGGCTGTAGTTGGTAGAGATGTGTTCTCTAGGACCTGTTGGTTGAAAATATTTTGATCTCACTCACTTTTCAATGTCCCAAACTCTACAATCTTCTCTGCCTAAGCACAAGGATAATTGACTGGCAAGAGTACTTATATTTCCCTCTTTTCGCTAATTCTTCTTCCTAATCTGTCATGTTTCTGTTTCAAGACTCCTGATGTTTGCGATACCAAGCTCTTAACCCTCCTGGCTAAAGCTTCCTTTACGTCTTCCCTGACCATTGTGAAAACCATGCTTTTCCCATTTTCTCTTGGCGAAACTATAGCCTCCCAGCACAAAGTTTTTGCTGCTCAAGAACCACTCATGTTGGGGCTGGTGAGTAGTAGGGAGTCATGGAAAAAAGGCTGGGACAGGAGTATCCAGATGAGGCACAAGGAACGTCAGCCTTGGGGCAAAGGAATACCAATTTTTTCTAGAAAATAGGATGAAGATCTTTACTTTTTTTGTGTAGCCATGTGAGAAAGTGTGTGTGTGTATGTGTGTGTGTGTGTGTGTGTGTGTGAAAAATGGGAAAACTCTTGATACTGATGATCATTATGGATACTGGAGAAATAGCAATCTGAGAAGAGAAAATGAAAAATTAGTTTGACTGTAAAGTCTAAATCACTGCAGTCAGCAATGGAAACTTTTTTGCCATTTATGTCTGATCATCACATAAGCACAATAATAGTTATTATATATCATTATAATAGATATATAGCACATATATGATATATTATATGCCATCAATAGTTATTATATGTCATATAATTGAAACTTTATTCTAGGATTTAGTTTATCTAGTCATAGCATCATGGCATATTTGAGTTTTCAGGGTCTTTTTACCCGATAGGGGAATCCTCTCTTCACAATATCCAGAAGTCAACCAGTTTTTGCTTGAATACTACTTGTTGGACAGAGAGCTCAGCATTTTACCAGATAATACATTTCAAGGTTAAAACTAGTTCTAATTTTTGGAAATTTTATTCCTAATATTGCCTTGAAATTTTCCTTCTTGTAAATGTTGTCCCTTTACCTACTTGCAGATCCTCCGGGGCTGCATAATAATAACTTTTTTTCCTCTTTCATATGATAGCCCTTAAAATATTTAAAGAGAGTTCTTAGGTTGCCTCAAAGTCTTCTCTTCTCCAGGGAAAACAATCCTTAGCTCTTTCCACTCATTCATGTGGTATGGCTTTGAGTCTCCACACTGCCTCGGTCTCCTTCTTCTGCATATCCTCTTAAATGTGATACTCAGAACAGAACATGGCATTCTTTTTAAATTTTTTTTCAATTAGCAAGCATTTAATTTCTTTTTGACCTCTATCTCATGAAAAACAAAACAAACATGTATAGTAGAAAAAATTTCTTCATTGACTATGTCCAAAAATGATATGCCTGATTCTTTCCTGACAGAGAGGTGATGAACTAATTATGCAAATCCCAGACTTCTTGATACAATCTGAGAAGCAAAGAGTATAATGGAACTAATAATAAATGTTATTTATATAGCATTTTAAAGTTTTCAAAGTACTTTATAAATATCTCATTTTATCCTCACAACAGCCCTATGAAGTAGGTACTATTATTACTATCCCCATTATATAGATGGGGAAACCAAGGCAAAGAGAAGTTAAGTGACTTGCTTAGGGTCACTCAGCTACTAAGCATATAAGGTAAGATTTGAACTCAAGTCTTCCTGACTCCCAGGACCAGTGCTTTATCCACTGTACTGCCTAGCTTCTTATTACTGCTTTTGATCTGATCACTATACTCCTATTAATTTAACTTAAGATCAGATTAGATTCTTTTAGAAACCTCATCACTGTTGATTCCTCTTGAGATTTCAGTCAGCTAAAATCTCTTTGTATTTCTTATATGCACCATCATATAAGGGTGCTCCCTGCTCTGAATTGTAGAGATGACTTTTTGCATCTAAACGTGCATTTACCCTTTATATTTCACCCTTTCATTTCCCTTTAGATTTAGCCCATCACGTCAACCTGTTGAAATCTTTTTGGGTCTCACTTTGGTTGTTCAAAGTCTAAGACTGATGAATATTATTGCACAAGGAACAGTAAGATGGCTTATATTTACTCTCTTCTGTTCCCTCCTCCCTTCTGGAAAGGGGTAGATTGAAATCCTTCCAGGTCTCAACTTCCGACCTCCATAGGGTTGGATCAGCTTTGGTTGCCTCTTCTCCCAGTTCTCTTCTTTTTCATTTGATCAACTACACCCTGGTACAACAATTAGCTCACTTTTAGCTTGGAGCATATAGAGTGACCTTCAGGACCGGAGGTCCCTTTTTCTGATATTTTATGGAGTTTGTGTCCAAAGAAATGGTCATCTACATGGGACAATGGATAGAGTGCTGGACCTGGAGTCAGTCAGACTCATCTTTATTCAAATCTGGCCTCAGACACTTCCTAACCATGTGACTCTGGGCAATTCACTTAACCCTGTTTGCCTCAGTTCCTGATATGTAAAATGATCCAGAGAAGGAAATGGCAAACTTTTCCAATATCTTTGCCAAGAAAATCACAAATTAAGTCATAAAGACTCAGATGCCACTGAACAACATGTCAAAAGAAAACTTATTGATAATAGCATGGTGTCCCTAGTTAGGAAAACGTCTAACATTTGGACATCTCTCCATGCTAATTTAAATTTTGAATATTTCCAACTAGCCTCTGACTCCATTCTCTTTTCTTTCACCTATTATTGGACAAACAAATTGGGAGGGGAAATTGGAGAAAGAGTAGACCTTTTGGAACATCCATAAGTCCTTTGAAAGGGGCAATTACAAATGGAAGCTTCAGTCCAAATTGTTTGTTCTAAGATGTCTTCAGGAACACAGTGGGCCACTTTATTATCTCTCCTCTCCTCCACATCTCACTTCTCTCTTTAAACCCTCATCAGCCCTCAGCTATTCTTTCTCTAGAGTTCAGCTCATTAAGTCTTAGGCAGGGCTGAAGATGCCTGTCTTCACTTTGCTGATACTGGCTTTATGCAATTTCAGTTCCTTTTCCTTAGCCTGCCTTCTTATAGACTGTGTACTGTAGGTCCTCATAAAAACCCCTGGATGTTACTTGTTTGCCCCCGGCTCAAAGATTACATTAATCCAAATTTCTCTCAGACCCAAGAGGAAACACTTGTCAGTCTAAACTACAATTCTCATAATGCCAGTTCATAAATTCTTATTACACATCCCAACTTTCTCTCATAGCTCTGTGATCCTTGAATTTCATGAGCGTGCCACCTCTGACTTCATCAAAATCATTGATAAACAAAGTTGACCATAGGAGGATGGGGAGAAAGCTTTCTATAGTACAACTCTAGAGACTTTTTGGGTATAGACATTCAACTACCTATGAATTCACTTAACTCATCATCCAACTCTGTCTCCATTTTGTCCACAGAGGACATCATAAACGACACTGTCAAATATCTTGTTGAAATTAAAAACCAAACCAAACCAAACAAAACAATGTCTGTGGCATTTCTCCAACCTACCAGTTAGATAAGTTTTTTAAAAAGTAAATGTTACATTTGGGTTTTTTCATTTTTTGTTAACCTATACTGACTTTTAGGGATCATCACTGCCCTTTAAAAGTATCTCCAAAGCACCCATTCATAATTTTAGGAGAAATCAGCTTCATTCTTGCAATTATAGATTTTTTTGGATCCCATCTTTTTGCCTGCCTGAAAATCAGAGCATTTGCCCATATCCAGACTTTCACACATCAATTCTGTTTGCCATGATCTTTCCAAGATTACCAATAAGAATTTCATTGATCTCATCTAGAAGTTCTTTCTGTAACTGGTGCATGATACAATTAATCTGGGCTCAGAGATCATAGCTCAAAGCATGTGGGTGTCCTTTACTCTCTCCTCCTCTATCTCAAGCTTCAACACAAACTTAATTATGTTTGTTCTACCCATTCAAGTCTGAAGAACATTTGATTACAATAGTAAATTCCTTACACATACAAAGTCTAACTACAAATTAAAGAAACCAATTCCACAACAAAGCATGGCAATCGGTCTTTTATTATCCTACTTTCCAAGTTCCAGACTGCATAGCTACATTGCTCATGTAACCTGATCATCAGCTTGCAAGTCTAAAAAAAGATAATGGTAACTTTGATGGTGACATGTCAGATATGCCAGTTTAAAAAATATAAACCTCACTGATGATATGGATATCTTTGTCACAGAATGTAATGGTCATATATTCAGGAGAGTTCACAAACACCATAAAATATAGGTAAAATCCCATGACAGAGAAGAGATCTATATTTTAAAAAATGGTTTCCATGGTTCTGTGGTAGCCTGTGTTCCCATGTCCCTGTGGTGGTTTTATTGGTCTGATGGTAATAAATCCTCTGTAATGACTAATCCAAGACAGCAGATAATTCTTCAACTCCCTGTCTACGTTTACTATCGTTCCTTAGAGTGAAGACATTTGGTTCTGTGTTGTTTGCAGGGCAAATATGTTAATTCATCAGGGTAGGTCAAGTTGCAGTTATCAAGTTGCAGTTATTCAGATGGGGAGACAAGAGGTAGATCCCAGAAGAGGGGAAGAAAGGGGAGGAAGAGAAGAGAAAAAAAGAAGAGAAGGGGATTAGAGGAGAGCAGAGGATAGGAAAGGATGTAGAGAAATGTCAATCAATCAACAGAACCAGCATTTATTAATCTCTTACTCTGTGGGAAACACTGCATTAAAAGGAAATAGTTCTTGCCTTCAAGAAGCTTACATTCTAATGTGTGTGGTCAACATTTACATGAAAAGGTATATACAAGATTGCTACAGAGTAGATGGAAGGTAAAAAAGTGAAGGCATTAGCTCCTATAGAAGGTAGTATTTGAAAAAAGATAAGGTAAAAGGTAGGGAGGGGAAAGAAAGAGGAGAGGAGAGAGAGAATTGGAAAGGAATGAAATAGAAGACAGAGTAAGAGTGAAAGGGGAGGGGAATTCCAGTACCCACATTCCTTGTCATTAATTTGCCTCATAGAAAAGTCCAAAAAAGAGATAAAAGATAGCCATATAACATTGCGTACAAGAAGCAACAATCACATCAATTGAATTCTTGGCAAAAGGATGGAAAACTTCCCCAGAACTGAGGGATAAAGTTATTTTTAGGTAATTTCTCTCTCAACTATGTTGGTATGTCTGTGAATGAGTTCATAGTGCATACCACTAACTCCTCTGGCCTTATCCTAAGAAACTATCACCATTTTCCCTTTTTATCACATAATAAAATAAAGTGCACAGTCTCCAACTGATAGTTCAGAATTTTCTTTCCCTGCTTCCAACTACATGCTTGCTTTCCTGAGCCCTTTACCCTATTTGTGGAACTTGTTTATGGTCACTGGATCCAACTCATATACCATTCCCCATTCCTTTCTTTCTCTTATTATCCCTATCATTCCCCATTTAGCTGCTTTAATCAGACACCTATGATACAGCACACCATTTCTACTAGGAAGTATTGGAGTCTTAGCACCCTATAGAGCATTTCCTGGATAGAAAGATTAAGGTGCTCAAAAAGGTGGTAAGGGGCCAGGTTACCAAGCTCCATATATATTATATTTTTTTTCAGAGTACAACTGGCATTTTTTTTTTATTTTTAACAAATTTATTTATTTAACTTTTAACATTCATTTTCACAAAATTTTGGGTTCCAAATTTTCTCCCCATTTGTCCCCTCCCCTCACCCCAATACACCGAGCATTCTAATTTCCCCTATCACCAATCTGCCCTCTCTTCTATCATCCCTCCCTTCCCTTGTCCCCATCTTCTCTTTTGTCCTGTAGGGCCAGATGGCTTTCTATTCCCCATTACCTGTATTTCTTATTTCCTAGTAGCAAGAACAATACTAAACAGTTGTTCCTAAAATTTTGAGTTCCAACTTCTCCCCATCCCTCCCTCCCCACCCATTCCCTTTGGGAAGGCAGGCAATTCAATATAGGCCCTATCTGTGTAGTTTTGCAAATGACTTCTATGATAGTCATGTTGTGTAAGACTAACTATATTTCCCTCCATCCTATCCTGCCCCCATTGTTTCTATTCTGTCTTTTGATACTGTTCCTCCCCAAGAGTGTTGATTTCAAATTGCTCCCTCCTCCCTTTGCCCTCCCTTCCATCATCCCTCCCACCCTGCTTATCCCCTTCTCCCCCCCTTTCCTGTATTGTAAGATAGGTTTTCATACAAAAATGAGTGTGTATTTTATTCCTTCCTTTAGTCGAATGGGATGAGAGTAAACTTCATGTTTTTCTCTCAGCTCCCCTCTTTTTCCCTCCACTAAAAAGTCTCCTGCTTGACTCTTCTATGAGAGATAATTAGCCCCATTCCATTTCTCCCTCTCTCTTCCCAATACATTTCTCTCTCACCATTTACCTTAATTTTTTTAAAGATATGATCCCATCCTATTCAATTCACCCTGTGCTCTGTCTCTGTGTGTGCCTGTGTGTGTGTGTGTGTGTGCGTGTGTGTGCAACCCCACCAACTACCCAGACACTGAAAAGTTTTAAGCGTTACAACTATTTTCTTTCCATGTAGGAATGTAAAGAGTTCAACTTTAGTAAGTCCCTTGTAACTTCCTTTGCTGTTTACTTTTTCATGCTTCTTCTCATTCTTGTGTTTGAAGGTCAAATTTTCTTTTCAGCTCTGGTCTTTTCATCAAGAATGCTCAATGACTTTCATTGAAACACCATTTTTCCCCTGAAGTATTATGCTCAGTTTTTCTGGGTAGGTGATTCTTGGTTTGAGTCCTAGTTCCTTTGACTTCTGGAATATCCTATTCCATGCCCTTTGATCCCTTAATGTAGAAGCTGCTAGATCTTGTGTTATCCTGATTGTATTTCCACAATACTGGAATTGTTTTTTTCTAGCTGCTTGCAATATTTTCTCCTTGACCTGGGAATTCTGGAATTTGGCCACAATGTTCCTAGGAGTTTCTCTTTTTGGATCTCTTTCAGGTGGTGATCGGTGGATTCCTTCAATATTTATTTTGCCCTCTGGTTCTAGAATCTCAGGGCAATTTTCCTTGATAATTTCATGGAAGATGATGTCTAGGCTCTTTTTTTGATCATGGCTTTCAGGTAGTCCCATAATTTTTAAATTGTCTCTCCTGGATCTATTTTCCAGGTCAGTTGTTTTTCCAATGAGATATTTCACATTCTCTTCCATTTTTTCATTCTTTTGGTTTTGTTTTGTGATTTCTTGGTTTCTCAGAAAGTCATTAGCCTCCATCTGTTCCATTCTAATTTTGAAAGGACTATTTTCTTCAGTGAGCTTTTGAACCTCCTTTTCCATTTGGCTAATTATGCTTTTGAAAGCATTCTTCTCCTCATTGGCTTTTTGAACTTCTTTTGCCAATTGAGTGAGCCTATTTTTCAAGGTGTTATTTTCTTCAGCATTTTTTGGGGTCTGCTTTTGCAAGGTATTGACCCATTTTTCATGCTTTTCTTGCATCTCTCTCATTCCTCTTCCCAGTTTTTCCTCCACCTGTCTAACTTGATTTTCAAAATCCTTTTTGAGCTTCCATGACCTGAGCCCATTGAATATTTATTTTGGATATTTGGGATTCAGAGGCCTTGACTTCTATGTCTTTCCCTGATGGTAAGCATTGTTCTTCCTCATCAGAAAGGAAAGTAGGAAATATCTGTTCACCAAGAAAGTAACCTTCTATGGTCTTACTTTTTTTCCCTTTTCTGGGCATTTTCCCAGCCAGTTACTTGACTTCTGAGATTACTTTTCACACCCACCTGGCCTCAAGTTCTGCCCAGCTAGTGCTTGGGGTCTGAGATTCAAATGCTGCTTCCCAGCCTCAGGGCTTTCAGAGGGGGCAGGGCTGCTATTCAATGTAAGATTAAATTTGGGTTCTCAGGTCGGGGCAGGGCTGCCTCACAGGGCTCAGATCCCTCAGGGAGTTTACGTGGACACCTTCAACAATAGAGCCAAACTCCTGCTTGCTTTGGGAGCCCCTGTCAGCTGCTACCTCCTGAGGGGGCCCGAGTTATGGAGACACCCAGCTCCCCTCTCAGTCAGCCAAACAGGCCCTCTCACTGACCTTTGTGCCCGTGGGCAGAGGGAACTGTGTAGCCGCTGGAGATTCCGTCTCTGAAGCCCACCCAGATCCGCTCCTCCCAGGGTCACAAGGCCAGGGCAGGGCTGGGCTCTGCTCTGGGTCCATTGCACAATGGACCCCTGGTGTTGGTTTTTCTGGTCTCTCTGGAACAGAAATCTCTTCCACTCTGTCGTTCTGCAGCTTCCTCTTCTCCAGAACTTGTTGGGAGTTCCTCCTTATAGGTATTTTATAGGCTATGGTTTCGGGAGCTAGCATGTGTGTCTTTCTACTCCGCCATCTTGGCTCCTCTCCTACCAAGCTCCATATGCATGGTAAGCATCTATCCCTGGATGGATAAATCCTGGTTGGTCTTGAAATAGACTAAGTTCAGACAATACAAGTAAGAATTAGGATTTACACCAGTCCAGAGCAAAAACAATACCTATCTTCTGGATGTTCTTAATCTTAGAGGCAAATGAGGAAAGCAGGTTTTTTTAAGATCTAGTACACAAATTCTTTAATGATTAAATCTCTAACTAGCTTTTATTCCAAATGACTGTTTATTGGCCACTAGAAACATTCTCTAGATTGTAAAGGGATTTTAAACTACTCCTACAGAGACTAAAATCTTATCATCAATGAGGGCATAATACTTCCCATTTCATATTCTTTAAAATGGAAAACATAGATTTCCAGGAGCCCTGTCAACATGTGGGTTTCTAGAAGTGAATTTTCTCTAAAGAAAATTAATAACATAAGGTATATAGGGGGCAGGTACAGTGGATAGAGTGCTGGATCTGGAGTAAAGAACAGTCATCTTTGTGAGTTTAAATCCAATCTCAGACATTAGTTGTGTGACTGTGGGCACGTCACTTAACCCTGTTTGCCTCAGTTTCCTTATCTGCCAAATGAGCCATAGAAGGGAGTGGCAAAGTACTTCATTGTCTCTGCCAAGAAAACCCCAAATGGGGTCACCAAGGGTGGACATGACTGAAATGACAACAAGAAAGCCATAATGGACAATACAGTCTTTGCCCTTTTGCTATATTGTTCCTTCACCTCATTGTTTCTTCCCCCTCCTCTTCCCCTTAAAATCCTTCACTCCCACCTCCCCTTCTTTTCCCTTCTAAGCTCTTTCACCTTCTTTCTCACCTCTTCTTGCTCCTTCTCAGAATCATGGAAGCATAGAAACTCTGAGTAGGAAGAGCCCAGAGAATCCCAGCTGTACCCGAATAAGAATGGACCAACAAATGGTCCATTCAGGTTTTTCTTGGAGACATTTTGTGAAGAAAAATCCACCATATCCCATGGCAGCTGTTCCCACTTTGGGAAAGGAAAAGTTCTTTGGAATTTTTTTTCCTATCAAGCCAAAAATCTATCTCTGCAACTTTCATCCATTGCCCCCAGTGATTTTCTTAAAGTACAGGTCTGATTGTGTTCCCCCTACTCAGTAAACTCCTTTGCCTCCCTAATCGCTCTAGGATCAAATGCAAAATGTTCTGTTTGGCATTTAAAGCCCTCTATAACTCAGACCCCTCCTACCTTTCTTACCTCCATACATCTTACTCCCCAGCACATACTCTTTAATCCGCAGACACTGGACTCTTGGGCATTCCATGAACAAGGTATTCCTTCTCTTAGCATGGCTCTCCACCCATGCTCTCCCTCCTCTTCTGTAACTACTGACTTACCTGACTTCCTTTAAGTCCCAGCTAAAATCCCACCTGCTACAGAAAGCCTTTTCCAGCCCTTTTAATTCTAGAATCTTCCTTCTGATAATTATTTTCTATTTATCTTGTATATACCTTGTCTTGTAAATATTTGCTTGCATGTCTCCCCCATTAGATTATAAGCTCCTTGAGGCCAGGGACTATCCTTTGTCTCTTTGTATCCCTAGAGCTTAACACAGTGCTTGGTGCATTGTACTTAATTAATGGTTATTGATAGATGGATTATATTATTATGGGTAATTTGTGCTATTCTTTCATATAGCTATTAATAATTTATAATTATTTTGAGAATAGTTTTTCATAGCTGTGGACTCCTTATTTATTGTTTGTATCTATCTTATCTGTCTGTCTGTCTTTGTCTATCTATCATCTAATGATTTTTGGTTTTCTATATTTGTGTTAGTTATTCATATATTTTTGATACCAAACCCTTACAAGAGTTGTTTGATACAAAAAATTTCCCCCAGTTGACTGCTTCCCTTCTTTTCCTATGCGCATTAATTTTATTTGTATAAAACCTTCTCAATTTCATTCAATCAAAATCTCCTGTTTTATCTTTTGTATATTTGTCTCTGCCTTTTAGTTAAGAATTCATCTCCTATCCATATCTGTGAAAGGTATATAATTTACTTCCTTTCTAATTTTTGTGGAATGATCTTTAATATTCAAGTGACATATTGATCACAAACTTATTATGGAATATAGTGAAAAAGTTGGTCTAAGGTAAACCCTAATTTCTTTGTGTTTTCCAGTTTTCCCTATAATTCTTATTCCATTCCTTCAACCAATTAAAAAAAATGTTAAAGTGTCCCAGGGAGACATCCTTAGGTATTTCATTAAAGACTTTCATTACCATATTTTGCTTCTGACCTTCTAACTTGTTCTCAATTTAATCCTATGACACTATGTGCAGGCCATACATATTTTCATCTTCCCTGCAATAATATCATGAAGGATATTTGTCAAATGTCTTGTAGAAATTAACAAGTAACTAATGCTTAATAGTATCATGTAGTACAGAACATGTGTAATATCACAAATCTGGACTAGGAGAAAGGGGAAACAATGTCACCTTCTCAATGAGTCCCCTTCCCAGCTTAGCAGTATAACTTCTCTTTGTATATCAATCTATCATGGGAAACAGTCCAGTGTCATTGCTTGGTTTCCTTGTTTACAGCTAATTCACCAAGTTTTCTGGGATCCAGACCTATGACTGCATGTAGTAGATGCTTAACAAAATTTTGTTGAGTTTCATTGACTAGATCACCTAGAGAAAAATTGAAAATTTGCCTTATTTCCTCCTTCATTTTCTTTGTTCCCTGAAAACACCACGGTAACCTTATTTTAAAAGGAGACTCACCAAAAAGTCCTGTAGGGAAAACACAAAAGGAGTTGAGGTTTAATGACAGATCACAAGAACAAATACAAGTTGCTGAAGTCCTCATTCATTACTCTTCATCCTTCAGACCAACTATAGGGAAATAACCTAGTTTTCTTCACTTCCTCTTCCCTCACGCCTTATCTCCTTTCTGCCAGACCTTGTTCTTGATGTTAATTTAGTTATAAATCTCCTGCTGTGGTTTTGGCAAGCAAGTCTACATTACATCTTAACTCACAAAAATCTACTTTCCCAGCTCTTACTTATAGGTGAGAGAGACTTAACGTCTGGAGCAGTTACCTGTATTTTACAATCCATCTGATACAGTCATTTTATGGGATACCTCACTACAGATTGCTATCTATGGATCTGGAAGGACTCCTTCCTGTCTTACTCCCAATTAAGATAAATGTCTATGCATGGTCAGCGGTTAATAAAAATTTAGTTGAATTAAATAGATTTGAACTGGTCTTCTGCATTCTTTCCTTTTTTATGTTTTCAGTTTGGTGCTTCTCATCTGCTTTCCCAAGATCTGCAGGCTTTTACCCTTCTCATTCTCCACCTCAACTCAACTCACACTCTATGTTTTGGTTAGTCTGTCTCAAGCACACACTACTAATCTGATTTATTCCCTACCTGGTAACTTCCTATAAACAAAATGCTTTCTAAAGTCTCCTCTGACTCAAAATCCTGTACTTGACAAAATTGCTCTTGGCTACATATGCTCTAGTCTGACTCAAGATTTGTGGTCTAGCCCATGGTAACTTTCAAAACCTTAGCACTTCATATGCTGTTCCTTGAATGGTCTCCCCTCCCAGATGAATCTTTTCTTTCATTCTGAACTTGTGTGTCCTGGTGGCTCCATCACTATCTACCCACTCATGGACTGAACTGAGGTGACAAAGGAAGCCTTGAGTCCATGGATTCTGGAAATGTTTTCTTGTTCTTCACTATTGACTCTAGCTCCTTCTCTGTCTTGGGATGATGAGTCAAGATCCATGCTTGGTCAGACCTCTCTTCTCTGAGGACAGATCCCAAAGAATACAAATGCCAATATGATTACATATTAAAATTAAATTAATTTAAAATTAAATTTAAAAATGAATGGGCATATAGTGATATTAACATGTTTTCACTCCTTCTTCCTCAGCCCTCAAGTAATCAGGCAGGGTCTTCTTGACAAGGTCAAGAAGAATAAGGAGTAGAAAGTATCACTTGATCTGTCAGTAAGAATTCATTGCTCACTCTTTGTTAGAGCAATTTCAGTAGA
Source organism: Bettongia penicillata ogilbyi (assembly GCA_023548195.1). Classification (NCBI taxonomy): domain Eukaryota; kingdom Metazoa; phylum Chordata; class Mammalia; order Diprotodontia; family Potoroidae; genus Bettongia; species Bettongia penicillata. The sequence goes on from JAJHZJ010000589.1 coordinate 2,356,286, forward strand.
ATAGTGGGGATGGAGGTGGATTACAAAAGGTTGAGGATCGATTGGGTAATGAGGCCAAACCAAAAGAACAGGTTGCTCTTCCTAGAAGTGTGATCTTAAAGGGGAAGAGAGAAATACGTTCACAGCTTGAAAGAATAGTAGGGTACAGGGAAAGTTTGATTCCTTAAGTCTAAGGGAGATCTGATTATTTTTCTAATCAGAAATAAAGGAATCAGTGGAGGAGGAGACTGAAGATGCTAGAGATCCTCAAAGAATAGACTGTCAAAGAATATCAACAACCAGTTGTCAAACATGAAATACAAACTATTAATAACTATCTGAAAAGATGTTCAAAGTCACCCTTAGAGAAATGCAAATTTAAATGACCCTCAGATATCAGCTCACACCAATTAAGTTAACAAAGGGGGCAGATGGGAAAACTCAGTAAAGGGGCTATAAGAAGACAGATATACTAATTGACTATTGGTAAAATTATAAATTATTTCAACTACCCTGGAAAGTAATTGTAATTATGAAGGAAAAGTTCCTTTAACTCAGAGATTCTACTCCAGGAACTATATTCCAGGAAAATAAACAACAGCAAGAAAAGACCTAAGTGTCTCCAAATATTCATAGCGGCATGATTTATGTTAGCAAACAGCTGGAAATAAACTATATAGCCAACTATTGGTCAGTGGCTAAACAATTATGGTACCTGAATGTTATGGAATATCATTAGGCAATTCAAAATGACAAATACGAAAAATTTAGAGAAACATGGGTGGAATTTTATGAAGCAATCCAGAGAAAATAAAGCAGAGTCAAAAGAGCAATGTACACAATAACAACATGGTATTTAAAAAAAATACAATAATCAATATTAGTACCATGCTATCAGAATTAAAGAATTTATACCTCCTTTCTTTTAACAGTTGATGTGACTCTTCTGGTAATGAGTTTGGAGTGGAGAGAGTGTGCATAGAGTGTTTGTTACAGTGTTTGTTGATCAAAATAGTGATCATTATTTTAAAGATGTAAGAGAGAAAAGGAGAAAAGAATTCACTGATGAGAACATCTCTTTGAAAAGGAAAATTGAACAAATGGAAAAGGAAGTTCAAAAATTAACTGGAGAAAATAACTTCCTAAAAGGTCAAATAGAAAAGGAAGTACAAAAATTAACTGGAGAAAATAGCTCCTTAAAAGGAAAAATTGGGCAGATGGAAAAAAAGATGCAAAAGTTAACGGAAGAAAACAATTTGATAAAGAGAAAAGGAGAGTAATGGAGTACAGTTCTGGAAAAAATAAAAGAAACTATCAAATTGCTAAAAATGAATTTACTTTTCTAGGTTTCCTTTTTGTTTACATTTCTATGATTCTACTCAGCTTTGCTTTTCTTAGCAGGAAAGTTTCAAAGTGACCTCCTTATTCTATTGAAATCTATGTTCCACTTGAAGAATTATACTCAGTTTTTTTAGGATATGTTTATTCTTTTTTTACATTTTTTACAATTATTTAGTTACAATTATTTACATTTATTCTTTTTTATACATTTTATTATGTATCATGGTTTTTTGGTGTAATACATCTCAAGTTTTTCATTCCTCTATAGTAATTGCTGAATAATCTTGTTTGAGTCAGACTGTGGCACTTTGATCCTATGTATGGCAGTTCTTTTCGTTTTAGTAAATAAATTGCAAGCAAAATAGATGCCCAACAAATGGGGAATGGATGAACAAATTGTGGTATATTGATGTAATGGAATATTATTTTGCTGTAAGAAATGACAAATATGAAGAATTTATAGAAACATGGTAAAAATTTTTATGACTTGATGCAGAGATAAATAAGCAGAACCAAGAGAATAATTTGTGTAATGCCCCAAATATAATAATGTGAGGGAAAACAACTTTGAGAAACTTCAAAACTTTGATCGAAGCAAAGAACAGTGACTCCAAAAGACTAAAAATGAAATATACCTCCAGCTAATAAGTGTCTGAGCTGCATTAGAAACCAGGTTTTGCTGACTCCCAGTGCAGTGTCTTCATATCCACTGAGATCTTAGTATCCATGATCACTATGCCACAAAGGTATGGGGAAATTAATTTATGACAGACAGAATGGACTCCAACAGGCACAATGAAAATGACTAGGAGAGTGAAAAACTGAATAGACAATATGGAGGACATAGGGTTGATCTGGAGAGAGATTTGAGGTGGAGGACACAGTAGAAGGGGTTTGCCAACATAGTAGTTGCAGATGATGGAAATTAAAGGTTGGGAGTTAGGCTCACAGTACATTTTAGCCATAGGGTAGTGCTAAGTAGAAATAAGTCACTATAGGAAAAGCTCATAAAACAAAAAATATTTGAAAACAAGGGTTGTCATTTCTTAGCCCACACCAACTACTTCTTCTTCCTCTTCTCCTTCTCCTCCTTCTCCTCCTTCTCCTTCTCCTCCTCCTCCTCCTCCTCCTCCTCCTCCTCCTCCTCCTCCTCCTCCTCCTCTTTTTCCAACTCAATTTCTGGTTAGGCCTTTAGGAGACCCAGCAGTAGTCAACCTTCTGCAGGTGGAGTGATTAAAGTAGCTTTATAACCACATTTACGACATTAACTTTGGGTCTCCCTGTTGGTGCGGGGGTCACTTATTACCTTACCAATTTATTCTCAAAATGCACTGGATAGAAAGAGTTAATAGGGTTCTCAGTGAAAAATACTAGTCACTGCAACTGCATTGCCAGTGAAGCTGTTACTAGAGGGTGTGTTTCTTGGAGACCTAGTTGAAAGAATCTAAATCAGTTTGAAAAAGGAGGAGTTCAAAGCTCAGAATCTTTGCCCAAGCTAATCAAAACCACAAGTATTCAATTTCAAAAATTTTAATTGTAGCTTCTTGAAGTGATTCTGGGGTAATTCCAGCCAGTTTCATATGGGTGTAAATCAACTTACTCTTGGATGCCCAAACCAGCAAACTGCCTAAGTAAAGAGGCTCTCTGTGTGCACTTATGGCATATTCTCCATGGTACCCTTGCTTCTCCCCCATGTAAATCCAATCTTTATTGCTGAATGATTCAAGAACTCTGGGGCTGGGTTAATTTTTAACCAGGCAAGATTTTGAGTGCTCTTTTCCAAGTAAAGAATTCTGACTGGGTAGGCTTTTGACTGACACAATGCCAAGCTTTTATGAAAAATAATCTTTATGTGTTCTAGGAAAGATGTCAACTCTAAGAAGAGATTTGTTGAAAAGCCTTAGGATATAAAAAAAGTTTTGCTGATTATCCAATGTGTCAGAGAAATATTTTGAAGAAAGAAGTTGCAAGTCGAGATCTAAATCTATCAAGATGATAGATGGAGAAAACAAAGTGTCGTGTATAGTAGACATTCAATAAATATTTTCTGATTTGAAAGCTACAATCTTTACTCCTATCTAAATCATTATTGGAGTGTACGTGTCCAGAGTCACATCCACGTCTTCCTAACTCCCCATTAAGGAAAACCTCAGCAGGAAGGGTGCCTTGCTCATTGCTTTGTTTTTCATTTTCCTTTCTGTATTTTCAGTCAATCCACAAGCTTTTATTAAAAGCTTAGCATTTTCATGTATCTATTTCCTACTTCCCAGAAAAAAAAGAAGCTATTTTTCTGGATCCTGGGTTTGGTGGGTAGGGGAGAGACTTTTTAAAAATCCTGTTGCCACTACTGTCACTAGCCTTTGGCAGTGGTGATGGAGGGAGGGCTGTTATGATTCTTCTTTCTAGTGGAAAGATCTGAAGTCAGCAGACTTGAATTCAAATCATTGTTCAGGTCGCTTCCTTTTCAGGCAAAAAACTCTTCTTCTAAGGCTGTGTGTGTGTGTGTGTGTGTGTGTGTGTGTGTGTGTGTGAGTGTATGCCTATGTCTGTGTCTATATCAAATAGGGTAAGTAAAAGCAGAAATTTCAAGATGAGAAGTAGGGTAGCTTTCCTTAGCTGAGACTTCCTCAATATCTATAATTTTATTGGGACTGGGATTCCCTCCATTGACACAGACCATATTGCTTCCTCACTTTAAAAGACAGTTTCATCAAGATCAAGAAAATTTCTTATTTAGTGGCCAGTTGTGTAATGTTACAGAACTTTGCTCAACTGGTCCAAGATGACAGATAGACAATTTTCACTGGGTCTGTACTCAAAGCCTTTCTAGTTTGGTAGGATGAGCCAGAGTTTGGGCTTTTCTGGCATAGTCAGAAATCAGGATCACAACTACAACACAATGAGGCATAAGAGTATGACTTCGAAGGCTCCTAAGATAAAGCCATAGGTTTTTAAAGAGAATCTTTTTATACAAGATTTGAGAGGAGACTAGACATTAAAATTACCATGAATATACGATCTCACAACTGTGGTTATTCCCTCCAACAATGCATTCCTGTGCTCAATCTCTATTATTTTATTATTATTTTAATATTTGATAGATAATTGATTTTTCTCATTGAATGAAAGTATTATGATATAAGGCAGCTAGGTGGCACAGTAGATAGAGTGCTAGGTTTGGAGTCAGGAAGACCTGGATTCAAATCTGTCCTCAGATACTTGCTAGTTGTGCAACTTGGGCAAGTCACTTAACTTCTGTTTGCCCCAGTTTTCTCATCTATAAAATGGAGATAAAAATAGTACCTACCTCCTAGGATAGTTATGAGCATCAAATGAGATAATATTTGTAAAATTCTAGCACGAAGCTTGGCACATAGATCTTTTCTTCCTTCTCTCTTTCTGTCCTCTCCCTCCCTCCCTTTCTCTCTCTCTCTCTCTCTCTCTCTCTCTTTTACCACATTAGCTCTCTTAGGCTAATAGAATCATAGCAACACTCAACCCTGGTCTCTCTCCTGAGCCATAATCTCACATCACCTTTTTGTCTATTGACTTTTAAATGCCCTATTTATGTCAAAGGTACTACCATTCTTTCAGTCTCCTAGGTTCATAATCTTTGAACCTTTTCCCTTGACATTTGGGTCTCTGACCCCACTTATCTAGTTATTTGCCAAATCTCATCATTTTTACTTCCAAGATGTCTCTCACCTCTGACCCCTTATCTCTGATCTCTTATCTCTTAGAGCCACTACCTCAGTTGAGGCCCTCATAATCTCTTATCTAGACTATTGCAAATGGTTTCCTAATTGGCCTGCCTGCCTCAAGTTTCTCCTGATCCAGTTCATGCTGCCAAAGAGATTTTCCTTAAAGACAAGTTTGACAGTGTCACTTCCACCCCCACCTCCCTCAAATAACTTCACTGCCTTCTTATTACCTCTAAGATCAAAGATAAGTTCCATTGTTTATCTATTGTTTTCCTCTTAAAAATGTTTTATTGATGTCATATATATTTACAGATTACTCCCACTTTGTGAGAAGTTTCTTTTAACAAGACACAAGTTAAATAAAACTAATACAGTGACCTCATCTAAAAATATATGCAGCATTTCATTTCTATAATAGCTTCAACTCTCTATTTTTTTACATGAACAGAAATCTATTTTCTCTTTCTCTCACTTCTGGTCCATTGAAAAAAAGAAAGAAAACCAAATTTGCATAGTCAAACAAAGGAAAATTACTCAGGGTTGCACACACATTTTATATTTTAATATATTATATAATATATTTTGATATAGTTTAATATGTCATATAATATATATATTGGTATATTATAGTGTTTTAATATATTTAACATAGCATATAATGCATATTTTATACATATTTAATATGTATATTGTTTTACATGTGTATATATGTCTCATTTCCAACCTAGGTTAGCCTGTCCGCTGATGCACATGCCACAGCTTCCTGGAGTCACAGAGGAGAGAGTTGGATGGTAGGTAGACACCAAAGATGGATGAGCAACGCTGAAAATGGCTTGGTAAGCCCTCACACCAAATATGCTAGTTCTCCCTGAATACCTCACACATCCATTTAGTGGACCTGTGAATGGCTCTAGCAAAAGTAATTTTGAATTACACAGAAAAAAGTAACTAAATAGTATGTACTCTTTGATCCAGCTATAGCACTGTTAGGCCTACATCCAAAAGAGATCAAAGAAAGAGGAAAAGGTCCTATAGGTTAAAAAATATTTACAGCAGCTCTTTTTGTGATGTCAAACAACTAGAAACCAATGAGATGTCCAATGACTGAAGAATAAATAAGTTATGGCATATGAATATAATGTAACATGATGATGCTGCAAGAAATGAAGTAGTGGGTGATTTCAAAGAGACATGGAAGGACTCATTTGAGCTACTTAGTTTCTAAAGCCCTTTATAACACGATTCAAGGCCTAATTGTACCTTATTTACCCTCCCCTACTCGGCAGTCTAGTTTAGTTCTTTACATAAAGCACTCAGTCAGACAGCTAATAAACTGGCACCTACTACGTGCCAGGCACTGTGCTAAATGCTGGGGTTAAAAGAAAGGCAAAAGACAGTCCCTGCCCTCAAGAAGCTCTCAGTCTAATAGAAGAGACAACACATAAAAGAGCAGGAGGAAGGGGTTTACTGGGGTCGGGGCATGATGAAGTCCCAAAGAGTGTAACCAAGGGGGAAATGATGAGATGACTGCCATAGGCACCCTCCTTAAATGGAGGATCTGGGAAGAGCTTTCCACTGTCCACCCTCCTCACTCTCCAACCACTCCATGTCGAGTCTCTGAGCCTTCCCATACCTGGAAATCCCTTCTTACTGTCATTTCATTAAATCCCTTTCTTCCCTTGGGATACGGTTCAAATGCCAGATTCTACATGAAGTCTTTTCTCATCCTTTCAGTTACTCAGTTTCTCCCCTCTCAATACACCTAGCACTTTGCTTTGTATTTTTCCTCTTAATATTTATTTTGTATATTCTCTTTCATGTGCTTGCCTCCCTCGTTAGAATCTATGTCTCTTGAGTATAGTTGTCGTTTTCTTCTTTGTATGTGTATCTTCCCAGAACCTAGCACATTGCTAAATAGTTACGTGCTTAATAAAGCCTGGTTGATTTATTGATTCATTGGAATGTAGAGCAGTGTTATTTGTGATTGCCTAAAGGTTCAACCATTGGGGAATGGCCAAATGAAATGTGACATATATGGAATATTACAATGCAATTAAAATTTATAAATATGAAGATAAAGTGAATCTGGCAGGATTTTTATGGAATAACATGCAGCAAAGAAAGTAGAACCAAGAAAACAAAATGCTAACCAAAGATACAGTTATATAAAGAGGAGGTGTATAAAGATAAATGAACAATTAAAAGAAAAATGAAGGGAATTTTGAGGGACTAACTGAACTCTTGTGCTGAAATTCATTTATTCAAATGCAAATAGTTATGAAACTCTGACTTGTTGATATTTAAAATTGTTCATGATAAGTCATTTAATAAATTTAAAAGATTAATACTCGGAATCATCTGTTAGATCCATTTCTGACTACTTTATGTATGGAACCAAGAGGACAGTTAAACAGGGTTCTTGAGAGTGGGAATATGAGTAATGTACAGTAAGATTGGTCAGACAGCCTTGAGCTATGTTGCAAGGGACTTTAAAAGCTAGGCAGTTCACATGAGTTCCTATGGCCATTACTCAATGTTATCCATTTAACATGCTTCATTTAGGAATTCTAAGCTCTACTCAGAGGGCTTTCGTGTTACTATTGCCACTGAGTTGCTCAGTCATGCCTGACTCTTGGTGACCCCACTTAGGATTTTCTTGGCAAAGATATTGGAGTGGTTTGTCATTTCTTTCTCTAACTCATTTTACAGATGAGAAAACTGAGGCAAACAGGGTTAAGTGACTTACCCAGGGTCACACAGCTAATAAATGTTGAAGGTCAGATTTGAACTCATGAAGGTAAGTCTTCAAGGTTAGTGCTCTATCACAACTTATTTGTGAGAAGGCACCATATAAGTTAGGAGAAAGAGAGGCCCAGAGATTTTACTGTTAAGTATATACCTTATGGCAGTTAACAACAAAAAGACAGTTTCCATACACCCATACACACCAAGATATTGATAGCAATATGTCTCAAAGTAGCAAAGAATTGGGAACAAAATAGATACTCATTGAGTGGAGGTGTGTGATAGATTATCATATGAATTATATAAATTTGTGTATACAATATACAAATTATTATACAAATTATACAAATTCTGTTACATGAATGTAAGGGAATATATTGTAATAAACAATAAGCATGATGAATGCAGAGCAATATTTGATGCAAAAAACCAAGCACAAGGACTGTAATAATGTAGATGAAAAGACCAAGAACAAAATCTGAATGTTGTAAAATTATAAAGAACAAGGTTAGTTCCCCCAAAAAAGATATGAGAGGATACCTTTCCCGATTCTGTTGCTGAGGTTGGGGTCCACAGATGAGGAACAGTGCATATAAGGTCAAATTTTTGTGTCTGTGAGATGATGTTTTGCTGAATTTCCATCCTCTTTTTCCATCCTAAAAAACCCCAAACTCTTTGTTATAAAGAATGACTCTCTGGGACGGGTTAAGGGAAAGCATACGGGAGAGATTGAGGCATCGTAAAAGCAAAAAAAGATATCAATAAAATCTATAAACAAAATTTTACTTTTTCTATGTCATTCAGGGTATCTGTGGTTAAACACTTCCATATGGCAGAGATTTTTACAATATATAAGAAAGTACCCCATTAAACGATCTCTAAGGACGTTTCTGACTCTAATGACCAATGACTTTACTCTTTTGGTATGTGAAATCTTTTTTGTAGCCTTTATAACCTTTGGCAGTTCTTATCCCAACTCCAACTCTCACTGACGATTTGGTTTCCCAGAACAAAACTTTGGTTCTAAGGTTCCCTTGAGGAGTTCCAGGTGTCTTGCTAATGTTATCAGTGTACCATTCTGATACATTCTCCTCAATATGAAATACCAGTAATTAGCATCCCACTATCATTTAATAGGGGCAGCTAGGTGGCTGCAGTAGATAGAGCACTGAGCTTGTAATCAGGAAGACTCAGCTTCATGAGTTCAAATGTGGCCTCGGATACTTACTAGCTTTGTGACCCTGGGCAAGTCACTTAACCCTGTTTGCCTTAGTTTCCTCATCAGTAAAATGAGCTGGAGAAGGAAATGACAACCCACATTAGTATCTTTGCCAAGAAGACCCCAAACTGGGGTCATGAAGAGTCAGATATGACTAAAACAACCAAACAAAAAAAGTCATTTAACCAATTAACATAAATAATAATTTCATAAGAATATATTTGTTGAGAAGATATCATCTTTCCCCTTAACACTTGGAGACGTACTCTCCCTTCCACCACCTTGGTCTCTGGGGAGAGGCAAAGAGCATTTAAGTCTTCACGAAGTTCACTCCAATCTTCTGGTACTCTGGTTCAAGTTGTGACTCTGGTTCTTGGCTACCCACGAACACTGGCATGCACCCTGGCACTGGGTCTGGCAACTTACTCTTGCAGCCTTTTGAGGTTCGTGAAGTTAAACCATGGTCCATGCCTCTAATATCATTTCACCTAAGGGAGGAAAGAATGGACGCAAAAGAAGGACAAGGACAAAGGCAAAATAGGGGCCTGTCTGTGCTCATAGCTTCAGGGTGACCCCAACAGAGAGAGTTGGCCACTGGCGCTGGTTCTCTCTGTCCTCATAGAGGCTTATGGCAGCGCTTGCCTCCTCTCTCCAAGGCAACCTCCAAGGAAGGGAAGAGAAAATAGTCTAGTTGTTAGGTCATTTTGTACCTTAACCATAACCCTGACACTAAGTTCAGTTTTGGCTCAGCAGCCAATCAAAAGGTTACTATTTCATCCTCACATTGTTAGCCGGAGATGATAAGTCTGGAGGAGAAAGAGAGCTAGTGACCTTGCACAACCTTCCCTCATTCAAATCAAAGTCAACTACTAGTCATGTCGTGATGATGATGGTCCTCTTCAAGAATGAAGGACAAACACAAGCTAACAGGAATACTTGTAGAATATGTACGCATGCACCAAAGTGGAGAGCACTGAAGTCAGTCATCCTCTGACCTTTCTTGAAGCAGGCTCATTGAATATGCATGTTCTAAGAACTGAGCCCTCCCTGGTCAGTCCTCCAGTCCATCTTTTTTTTTTTTTTAATTTATGGAATAAAACAAGCATTTCAATAACACAGTGTAATAAAAAAGATGATTGCATACAAAACTGCAAATCTACTATGTATAACTCGCTATTCTTTTAAAATATATAACAAAGTTATGTAAATTTCTTTTTTCTTCCCTACCCACATCCCAAGATGGCCACTGGTAGACACAAATATGTATATCTATCTATTTGTTTATCTATATATATGTAAAATTATTCTATACATCTACTTATCAGTTCTTTCTTTAGATGCAGATAGCATCTGTCTTCAAATCTCCTTTATAGTGAATTTAGGTAATTATATGAGTCAAAATAACTTATTCACTCAAAGTCATTCTTAAAACAATATGGCTATATCCAGTGTTCTCTTGGTTCTTCCCGTTTCCCTCTTCATTATTTTATGCAAGTCTTTCCATGTTTTTTGAAAACACAGAGCTCATCATTTCTTAAAGCACAGGAATATTCCATCACAATCATATACTACAACTAGTTCGGCTATTCTCCAACTGATGACCATCCTTGCATTTTCCAATTCTTTGCCACCACAAGGAGAGCTACTATAAACATTTTAGAAAATATAGGTTCCTTTCCCTTTTCCCTAATCATCTTTGGAAATAGACCCAGTCATGATATTGCTGGGTAATGGAGAGGCAGTGAGGCATCATGCCTAGGAAGCCAGAGTCCTAATAAGGAAGACTGGGCTTCCAGTTTCACTTCTGAGACATCGTGACAGGACCAAGGGCAAATTGCTTAATCTTAACTGTTCAATGACCACCAGCACTGCACCCCCAGACAACTTTGGAGAACTATAAATTGCAGAACAGTTGCTGATCTGCATCAATAGAAGGAGTTTCCTTATAGAGAGCTTCTTATGTCAATGACATTATGGGTCCCCAAATTAAAAAAAAATAAAGGAGTAATTCACTTGGATCCAGCAAGCACTTTTAAAGCACCTACTATGCCCAAGTCTCTATACTGAGTAAGTCAAATGAGACCTGCAATAGAATATTTTTATACTTACATTTTATTTTACACTTATAAAGTGCTTTGGAGCAGGAAATTGCAAGCCACTCCAGCATCTTCACCAATAAAACCCCAAATGGTATCATGAAGAGTCAAGACTAAAACCACTGAGTGATAATAGACTGCTTTGACATACAACAACCCTGTGAGGTAGGTGTTATCATTTTTTCTGTTTTACATATGGGGAATCAACGATGAGAGAGTTCAATGACTTGCCAACACTCACACAGTCAATGCATGAAGTAGAATTTGAACTCAGGACTTCTTAACTCCAAATCTCATATTTAAAATGCATAAAATACTCATCATAAACATAATATAGTATATTTCTAGTATAGGGCTTTGTCATCTGGTAGTTCAGGAGAGATAGTGAGCTTCTGATGTCTAACTCCAACTATTAGGTAGCTTCTTGCTTGATATTCCATAGCTGGTATTTTTTTGCCAGCTGCTGTGATATGTTTCTATCTTTTTCTTTAAAAATCTGAGATGATCAATAAGTAAGGACTCCTTAAGTTTAACCCTTCTGTAATTTCTGATAGTGATAATCTGATCCAGAATTGCCATCTGTGGTAGGACCACATAGGTCAGGTTCACTATTGTTCCTTCTAATCTGTGATATGAATTAGCTTTCCCTAAAAGCTGACAAAGCAGTTTCAAGACCTGAATGAGCTCTGCTTCCCTGTTGCAAATATCTGGTTACCAAAGGGAGTAAAAATACTACCCATATACGTTTGGGGCCCCAGCTGACTTGGTGGGTTTCCTTCTTTTTTTTGGAAGCAATCAGAGTTAAGTGACTTGTCCAGGGTCACACAGTTAGAAAGTGTCTGAGGTTAAATTTGAACTCAGGTCCTCCTGACACCAGGGCTAGTACACTATCTACTATGCCACCTTGCTGCCCCTGACTTGGTATATTTCTGAAGACCATCCGAGTCATCAGATCTTTCACCATATCCTGTCCTGATGACAATATATATTTCTATTTGGAAAATAATGGAGCCACAGCCACTTGTCCATCATTGCTGTATTAGCGCAAAGTAATCCATTTTTTAACTTGTGAGTGCCCCATTTCATTCCAACAGAAAACTTGAAATAAAAGAATGCTAATATTAGATCTACCTCTCACATCATCAGAAACTTCTTAATTTCTGTAAGCAAATCTACCTTAGTCATTTGTTCATTTAATTTTAATTTTTAATTAAATTTACTTATTTTAATTAATTAGTTAATTAAAATTAAATTCAAATTTTAATTTACTAGACATTTATTTTATTTTAATAATCGCAATAGTCTGGGGTATTTGCAAAACAATCTTCTCAATCTGGTTTTCTTTGTAAGAATTCTTCACATATCTCTTTTATTGGATGCCTGTGTTTTCATTGACTAATAGACTCAGGTGTGTGGGTTATGTCATCTTGAGTTGCTTTTGAGCTCCTTTGCTCTCACTAACACATTGCATTACTTTCTGTAGTTCCTACATGGTACAAAAAGTCTTCTATTATTCAAATTTCCTTTCCCTTATATTTGAATGTCTTTTTCTCAGTTACTTGCTGAATTTGCTGTTTATCATAGGAAATGTCAAATGTAATCATAATGTGAATAGGAGTCCACAGGATAGTATTTTTTTTTTCTGGAGGCAATTTGTGTATTCTTCTGATTGTCATTTTGTTTGCTAAGTTCAGAAATTCTGGGCAACTTCCTTATGTTATTTCTTGTACTTGGAGATTTAAGTTTTTTACTTGTCACATTCATCTGAAAAACATAAGTTGTCCCTTCCATTGTCTCTACCATGTTTTACTTGCATAGAAATCATGTTTTCTATTAAAACTATTGCTTTTTGCTTCTCTTCTTCCAGTTTGTCCTTCATTTCAATGTATTTCTAATCAATTATTTTCTCTTTTCTTTGGTGATATTGGTCACCATAGATTCAAGCTTTTCTATTCTGTCAATTATTTTTGCTCAGCACACCACAACTTTTTGTTTCATTTTACTTACTTCTCTTTCAAACCATTGAAAATGTCTTATTGTGGTTCCATAATTTTGGGGTGGAAAATCCAAAGGTATTCTTTGGGAAATCCAAAGGTATTCTACCATTGAATTATTTTCTTACAATATTTGTCTTATAATATTTACTTAAGTGTATTTGGACTTACTTTGACGATCTGGAAACCATATTCTCTTCTGCTATTAATATTTTTTTTGTTGGTTTATCTGTGCTCAAGGTTGTTTTTTTTTTCTTTTTAAATTTTTTTAAATTAGGTTTTCTTCCTCATGAGGTCTTTGATATTTTCAAACTTTATCCTCTATATTTCTCTATTGCGCATGTTCTGACTCCTTCCCTTTTGATGGAAGTTTCCACAAGGATTGAACTTCAAAGTTGTCTTAGTCTCTTTTAAGAAGGGGGAGTCAACAAGCATTTGCTATGTGCCTACTGTGTGTCAGGAACTGTACTAAGCACTGGGAATATAAATCCAAACAGAAAGACAATCTCAGCTCTCAAGGAGTTCATAGCCTAATGGCAGGAGACAATAAATAAAAGGAAGCTGAATAGGGGAAGGAAGAAGAAGTAAGGGGAGTGGAGAAGGGACCCACACAGGAACACCAGGAGAGAAAGAAAGCAGCACAGCCTGGATAGGAATGAAGACATAGCTGGTCCAGGCATTTTAAACAGAAAGCCAAAGAAAGGGACTGCAGGGGGTAAAGTTCTAGTACTAGTGCAAAAATTCCAGGCATGAGTGAACTCCTAGGGAAGGAGGTTCCTAGCATAGAAGAGAAAGACCAGATGTGTGACTGGTATAGAAGGCTCATGGAGGCAAATAGCAGGAGATGATGCAAAAAAAAAAAAAAAAAAGTGGATTAGAACTGAATTGTGAAGGGCCTTGAATGTAAGTTCAAGAAGTTTGTATTTCATTCTTTAGGAAATGAGAAATAGGACATTAATGTTAATTTTTCACTGTCCAGGGACTTCTTCCTGTTGTTGATGACAGCTTCAAGGCCCATAGTACAGGGCTCTATGTAGGAGAGAATTATGTTACACTTAAATTGAAGAAGGGGGCTGGTGACATACCTGAAAAAGGGACCATAGTGGGATGATAGGGATGTGAGTTTTTAGCTTCCTTCCCAGTTTCGCCCAGTTGTAGAACAATGAACAAGTTATTCAGACATTTGTCCTATGAAAAGTGAAAATAAAATCATTAGTCCCATAAATAGATGGTAGCTTATTCTGATGCTTCTATATAAAATTAAAATAGGACAATCTGTCCAAGGAGTCCATGGGGTTGCTTTACAACTCTTCATGTAATGAGAGGAAAGTCGCACTCCCTCAATTAAATCTTCTTTCTTCTACCACCATGGGAACAAAGATTGCTGAATGGCCACCTCCTAGCATCTTAGATTTAGAGCTAAAATAAATGAGTCAAATTGCCCTGGCTCACATAGCTAGCAAATTTCTGAGATGGGATTTGAAACCAGGTTTTCTTGGTTCTAAATTTCCTATGTTGCCCTGCTTCCAATGTAACCTTCTAAAGTATTGTCCTTGAATAAAGCTAGTAAGCTCAGAACAGTGATGATTTATCATCCTGCCTGCCATGTTATAGCTATCCTCCTAGAAGAGATGCAGTGACCCCAATGAACAACATTCAGTGGAGTTTAGAGAGAAAACTCTATTATCTTTTGGTATTTGAAGTTAGCCTTGGTCAGCATTTAAATCCTACAGCTTCAAAGATGGTCATGAAATGAATTAGTTAGAAACCCTCATTATCAAAGCATGGTATTAATAGTAATAATTATAAATAGGTAACTTTATGTAATAATTTGAAATTTACAAAGTGCTTTACATATATTACCTAATTTTATCCTTCATTTATCTTATCCTAATTTGATCCATATAACTGTTTTTACTGAGTCTACCTCATATTATATTTACTATAGTAGTATAGTATAATATCTTACTGTAATAGTGTAGTATAGTAGTATCTAGGGAAGCTAGGTGGTGAAGTGGATAGAGTGCTGGGTATGAAATAAGAAAGATTCATCTTCCTGAGTTCAAATGTGACCTCAGACACTTATGAGTTGTGTGACCCTGGGTAAGTCATTTAATTCTGTTTTCCTCAGTTTCTTCATCTGTAAGATGAGTTGGAGAAGGAAATGGCAAACCACTCCAGTATCTCTGCAAAGAAATCCTTAAATGGGGTCATGAAGAGTCAGACACATTTGAAAATGACTAAATAACAAGCAGTAGTAGCTACTCAAAGGTAGATGCTCAATAAGAATAGTTACGAGCAAATATTCTCAACCATAAGAAGGACTAATGCCTTTCTGTAATTACCATGATTTTCAATGTTTTGTAAACTTTTTGTTTTTCTATAATGGAGTTCTTGCTTAACTGTTTTTCTTTGTTACAAAGGAACATTTTGGGGGTGGGGGAGGGATGAAAATTGGGACAGGATTGTGATTTTAAAAAGAGACCAATAAACTTTTTTATGCACTTATATATTTATCATATGTTTATAACAGAAATCCCTTTTCATATTAGTTGGATTCTCTCATGAGAAATTTACTGAGTACAAGGATCTTCATAGTCAGATAGGATGGAAAACCATAATAGGGAGGACACGAATATACCTAATATAAAATCTGAGATGTGCAAAGTAAAACATTTTTAAATGTTTTAAAAACATTGTAAGGTATTGAGAGAAATTATTATTAATAACCAATGATTTGGGGAGATCCAGAGTTTCCCCTTTTCCTGTAGTCCTCATTTCAAAGTTCAGTCTCTAGAAGTACATTACTGATGAGATTGGATTAACTTTCTAAACAATTTTGTCCTAGATCCCTTTCAGGTGGGAAAGCTATTGTGTTCTACTCAGATTTGGGTGAGGATAAATTATGTGAATAAATCTCCCAAGGCTGGGGGTAATTTAGAAGCAAAAGTATTCATTTTCTCATTAATTGTTAGTCAGCTAGAGTTGATTGCCACCCTCTGGAACACTCACTCCTCTTCCAAGGGCATAAAAGCCATGGCTCACTGCCATGATTGTCTTTGGCATTTGAGGGTGCCACTGACTTTTCATTAAAATGCCAACCCTCCCTCACTTAAATCCAGTTCACTTGCATGTCATGGCATCACCTCCCTGGTATCATGGTTCTCTTTTAGAATGAAGGACAAACAATGAACTTTATTAATAAATGACTGATTTCTCAAAAATTATGTCTCTCAAACTTTTTAAACGACACAATATTTGGGGAAGAGATAGCTCATGATGGGGAGTAGAAGGGGAGACCAGGGAAGATTTCATGCCTGAGTTCAGTCATCTAGCTATTTCAGCAGACAGAGTTGAGGGGGGAGAGCGTGTGGGAGTCCGTTCTAGGCATTAAAGTCTGTGTGATCAAAGGGAAAAAGATAGGGGAGGACAGAATGAGAGAGAGGAGGGTGAATAGTCTAATTTGGGAAGGAGTGTTTAATATATGAAAGGGAGTATTATGAGATAACATTAAATAGTAGGTTGAAGCCAGATTATACTGTGCTGTAAATGTTAGGATAAGGAGCTGATACTTTATTTGGTAGGCAAGGGAGATAGGACAGCTGTCTTTAAGTATGTGCAGGTCTATCATGTTGAAGAGGAATAGATTGGCCTTGGTCTCAGACAGCAGAACTAGGAACAATGGATATAATGCTGGAGAGACACTTGTAG
Source organism: Bettongia penicillata ogilbyi (assembly GCA_023548195.1). Taxonomy (NCBI): domain Eukaryota; kingdom Metazoa; phylum Chordata; class Mammalia; order Diprotodontia; family Potoroidae; genus Bettongia; species Bettongia penicillata. Next base: position 2,373,072 of record JAJHZJ010000589.1, read on the forward strand.
AGAGGAACTGAGAGCTGTCTCAAAATGGAATGGACTGCCCTGAGAGGGAGTGAGTTTTCAATCCCTAGATGGCTTTAAAGGGAGGCTGGTTGACTAGTTGTTTTAGATGCTTTGTGGAGAGAGGATTCTTTCTCAGGTTCAAGTTAGAATAATGATCTCTGAGGCCTCTTTCAACAGTAAAATGCTATGATTGGACAGAGAGTAACTGAAGTATTCTGAATGGAGGAGGGATGGGATGAGATCAATACATTATATCAGCAATGGGGTGAAGGATGAGTTGGAAAACTAAGGTTTCACACACTTTTGATTTACTTTCAGCTAGAGACCAGAGTACAGATAAAACCCACTGAATAAATGGTTATGAATCTATAATTTATCTCGGGACTTGCTTCAGGATATTCAAGTACTGCCAACCCTTCTCATGGTCACTGAAATAGTTCCCAAATCCTAATTTCTTTGGAGGAAGTCTCAGATTAATCAGGGAGAAGTTCATGACCTCTCTATCCCTCCCATACCCAATAAATCCCTTCTTGTGACTGATCTCTCTGATTGCCCTCTACCCTTAAAATATACTTAAACAGAATTAAATTAAAATTAGAATTACAATACTTTTACTATTAGTGGTTTTTTTTTGTTTATTACCATTAATCCTGCCTACTGTATGTCCTCTGTCTGTATAGGTAATATCTTCTGATAAATCATCAGGTCACAAATAAGTGAGTGTGTCTTGGTTGGCATGGGGGGAAACAAAATTTTCAAATATTTAATATCGAAGTGTAAATCATCAGGAATTATAGGAGCAAAGAATTAGAACTAGAAGGGAGCTTAGCGTTAACCTGGTCAAGCCCTCTCTTCTTATGGGATAGAAAATGAGGCCCAGAGATTTCAACGGACTTGTCCAAGATCACACAAAGATAATAAGTGAGATTCTGAGTTGGGATTCAAAACTCATGTTGTCTGACTCAAAATCCAGCACTCTTTCCCTCTGTTTGCTACACAGTGCTGGAATGTATGTGTATGTATGTGTGTGTGTATGTGTGTATGTGTATGTCTGTATGTTTGTGTGTGTATGTGTGTGTGTGTGTGTATTTGTATCTAGATCACAAATTTTTCCTGACATTCAATATTTTCCACAACCCGTTTCAATGGGGAGGGAAGAGAACAAGCATTTATAAGTGCCTACAGTGTGCCAGGTACTATACTAAGTGATTTACAAAATCACCTAATTTGATCCTCACAACAGTCCTGGGAGGTGAGTTATATTATTATTCCCACACTACAGATGAGAAACTGAGGCAGACAGAGGTTAAGTGACTGGCCAGGGGTCATCCAGGAAGTGTCCGATGCCAGATTTAAATTCCAGCCTAGTACCCTAGCACCCCGAGCAACCTAGCTGCTTCACCCATTGGCTACTATCTTTCTAATCTGGGCAGGTGATTTCTTAAATAGATCCTCCACTCCAGCTCCACTGGTATGCTCAGGCATACTTTTTGTGTCTCTCTCCAGTTATTTTCTTATTTTCTTCAACCTGAAATGTCCCACCCTGATCCTTGTCTAGCAACAGCTCTATTTATCCTTTAAGGCCTGGCTCAAAGTTGTTAAAGTCTTCTTGATCACCTGCGTGTCATATAATCTTTCACTCCTCTGAATGCCTAAAACATTTATTATGTATATATCTATATAGATATATAATATATATGTGTGTATCTATGTATATATACACATAAATACATATTCGTATGTGTGTATATATACATATACAGATATATATACAGATATATATATATAGATCTATATATATACACATATATATCTATATCTATATATATCTATATAGATATCTATATATCTATATCTATATATCTATATATATCTATATCTATCTATCTATCTATCTATCTATCTATCTATCTATCTATCTATCTATCCAGTGTTTTATACATTAGCTTGTCAAGTCAGACCAGAGTTTGTTTCCTGATTCTGGCATGTTCTGATTTCTAACTTTGAGGCTCTGAGCTTATCGAGCAATCTATCTGAACCTCAGTTGACTCATCCAAAAAATGAGGATACCACACTACTTACCTCACAAAACTTTTAATGAGGAAAGCAGTTTGTACTTAAAATCCTATAAAATGTGAGTTATTATAAATGGGAGTTATTAGACATTTAATAAGTAGCTGTTGAGAGAACAAATGGATTTGTCATTCATAAGGAATTTATCATGTTGCCCTGTATCATGCAGTTATTATTTTTGTAGGTTACCTTTCCAAGTAGATTGCAAAATCATAAAAAGCAGGGACTCTGTTCTCCTGAATTCTCACCCCCAGTGCTTAGGTGCCTAGCATTTTTGTGTTCAATAAATATCTGATGAATGAATGAATTCCTTCTTTCATAGCACTAGTCCCCTGCTTCATTTGAGTCAATTGTATAATTAGCTCAGTTTGATTCAGTAAACATTTATTAGGCACCTAGTATGTGTCAGACACTGGGCTAGGTAGCTGAGGATACAGACATAAATTAAACAAGTCCCTCTTCTCAAGGAGTTTACATTCTATCAACCCAATTAAAGAACCAGGCACGAATGAAAATGTAAAAGAAATGAAGTAAGTTCTTTCTTGACTCTTCAGGTGACTGTTTTCTTTGTCATGGATGAAGTAGTGAAGGTATTTCATGATTACCAAAATGTCTCAGGGAGAAAATTTAAAAAGAAACAGACAGCAGCTGTAAACAGCTTTGCTGCTTTCTGGGGGATATTGCTAAATTCCAGAGCATGACCTGGGAAATACCAATCTCTCTTCTGCCTTAGGAGGGAGTGAGGGTAAATCTGGTGATTATTTATTTCTTGGAAATGAAGCCATTGTGAGAAGCAAAGGAAATGTCCAGAAGCCTGTACAGCCAACAAGCCTTCAGAAAAGGACTGAGAGGAAAGAGAAATCACATTTACTTAGAAGAAAAGCAACATAGTTCCCTAAATGGCCTAGAATCTTGAACCTGGAAACCAAATTAAGGCTAGCAACAATGCAATAATTGTGACCTTGCTCTTAGACACATCTCCCTTAGTTGCAGCCCTGGTCTCAACACTTGATTTTTAATTGGTCTTCCAAATCCCTTCCCACTAAGATCTACTCTTGCCTATTTTAGAATAGGAAGATGATTAGTGATACTTATGCCAATCTTTTTTTGCTGAAACATAAGAAACTCTCAAGGCTCTTGAAGTTTTAAAATAAGAGTTCTTAATCTGGGGTCCACAAACCCTCAAGGGGTTTATGGATAGATTTCAAGAAGGTCATGAATCTGGATGGTTATACGTACATACATATGTATTGATATTATTTGTGGGTATGTTTATTTTCATAAACTTCAAATTTAAATTTAGCATTTTCTTCAGTTATGGATTTTAGAAAAAATGTAATTGTGATTAGAGGTCCATTGTCTCATCAGAATAGGAAAACACCAAAAATGTTAAGAACCTGCTTCTAAAACAAAAACGATAGAAACCAATTTTCCTCTTTCTGACCGTGATAGGGATTGTGTTATATGACATAGTGATGCATCTATTTTAATTGGAATAATGAAAATAACCTCAAATTATCATATAAATTAGGGATTTCCTTCCTTCCTTCCTTCCTTCCTTCCTTCCTTCCTTCCTTCCTTCCTTCCTTCCTTCCTTCCTTTCTTCCTCTCTCCCTTCCTTCCTTCCTTCCTCTCTCCCTTCCTTCCTTCCTTCCTTCCTTCCTTCCTTCCTTCCTTCCTTCCTTCCTTCCTTCCTTCCTTCCTCTCTCTCTCCCTTCCTTCCTCTCTCCCTCCCTTCCTTCCTTCCTTCCTTCCTTTCTTTCTTTCTTTCTTTCTTTCTTTCTTTCTTTCTTTCTTTCTTTCTTTCTTTCTTTCTTTCTTTCTTTCTTTCTTTCTTTCTTTCTTTCTTCTCTCTCTCTCTCTTTCTCTCTCTCTCTTTCCTTTCTTCCATATCTCCCTGTCTCACTGACATTTTGGGCCTATAAGTGCAATAGTCACTCATAGACAACTCCACTTCTGAAATGTCTAGGAGGAGCATTGACTTGCTGTGTTTCTCATCTGTACTGGTTTGCTCCTTCTTAGGCAGCCTGGTAGCCAACTCTTATCAGGAGCTCATCCTATTGGTGCTAGACTTAGTATGGACACCAGATTGGCTTTACCCTCCTGGAGCTCAGGACCCCTGAACTCAAGTGATCAGCCTCCTCTCTAGCAGAGACTACTGGTGTGTACTACCATGTCTAGCTGGTTAAAATTTTCCAAACTAATATGGTCTCAGGACATTTTGAAAATAGACGTAAATGATTGTCCTATCCTGAACAGTGTGCTGAGTAAAAGTGATCCTGAAAATCTTGATGCAAAATAGAGGAAATTAAACTTACTTTTATGATGAAAAATTATTATGTGTAAGTATTGCCAAAACATAAATAATTTCATATTTAATATTTTAGAGCAAATGTTTCTGGTGTTAAAATTCTACCATAGAATCTCTATTCCTATTGTAGGGAACACAATCTAGGAGAGCTTATTTAGATAAAGAAAGTCTGCCTCTTGGACTAATTTCTTTTTCAGTTGTCTACACTGATCATCATTATGGCATAATGTCCAAGTTTCCATTTCCTTTTGGGAGGGAATTAAAACTTTTAAGTAATTGTAATTAATTAATTTAAACCCAATTAACATTGTAAATAATACATTTTGGCATGCAAACTGTGCCTGTTTCTGAAAACCAGGTTCTAGTTCTGTGAAAATGGGTTGTTCATATCTCCATAATCTCAGTGAGACTCCCCAAATTTTATGGTCTCCTGGATAGCATGATGCCCGTTTTCTATATGGAAGATTCTAAAGTCACAGAGAATGAATAGTTTTCCTGTGAGGGGAAGCAAAAAACATGTGATAGATTTCCTGTTCATATGTTTGGCATTACATCATAGACTGCTGGAGTAGTTATGACATAAGGTCACCATAGCTACAGAATAATCATGTCTTATGAGTCATGTATAAACAAAGGTAGAAAATAAGCAACTTTCCTAAGCCTATCTGGTCCTAGGCTATTACAACCACTGCTTGAGAAATGATGAGTCATGTTTCCAATGACAATAAACCTGGCAAACTAGTAGATTTCTAGCAGAAGCCTTAAGCTAGATGAAAAATAAATGTCATTCTTTGATGTGTTGAAACATGGCCATGTTAGGAAATGAGATAAATAGGTGGAACTGGCATTTGGGCTAGGAACTATATAGTTATTGACCATGCAATTGTTTTTTAAAGTAAATTTTATTAATATATTTTGCTTTTTTATAACCTACACTTCATAAAATATCCCTTTCCCCTGGCCTTCCCAGAAAGACATCTCTTATAACAAAGAAATAGAAAGGAAAAAAAAAAGTTCAACAAAACAAATTAATACATCGAAAAAGTTCAACATCTGTAGTAGGACCGTATGATAATTAATGAGTGGCTCCAGAGGAGAAAAGCACAAAATATTTGGAATAGTACAATTATGGCTAGAAGGGACTGTGAGGGTGTCTAATCCAAACGCTTTCTTTTATAAATGGGGAAACTAAGGACCACAGAATATAAGTGATTCGTCCAAGGTCATACCTAACCCTAAATGTGCTCCCTAAATCCGATTCTGACCCTAAACCTAACCCTAAACACGCATTCCAATTGTATTCAATTCTAACCTTAAATGCGCTCCAATTCTATGCAATATATACATACATACACATATATATTTATATATACATATATACATACATACATACATATATATATATATATATATATATATATATATATATATATATATCCACAAAAGATAGTGGAACAAAGATTTGAACACTAGTTTTTTCACAACGAAGAGTCAAGACTCTTTCTTTGGTTCCATGATGCTTCTCCACAGTTGGATCTAATCCTAAGGAAAATAGTCTTGGGATGGAAGCTAATATTTGATGGTAAATGCAACAAAAGGCAGCAGAAAGAGCACTAGATTCAGAGTGGGAATTTGAGTTCAGGCTCTGACTCTGGCATTTACTGACTATGACCTTGGGACAAGTAACATAACTTCTCCTCTTATGGAAAATGGTTCTCTGGTCTTGTTTTCTCATTTGTAAAATGAATGAATTCTACTAAATGATTTATAGAGTCCTTTCTAACTCTAAAGCTGGGATGTTCTAAAAAAGGACATTTTCAGAGTGGGTCAATACTGAATATTAGACAGAGAACCTTGAGCAACTTTGTACCCTTAAGATCATGTCGGCATTGGGAAGCATATGTCCAAGATCAAAGTTAGGTCAAAATGTTGGATAGAAGTAAATGAATTGTGTTTATTTGCTGCTTTAAATTATATATCTACCTTGATCTCCCTTTCTATTTTTTAGCCAGTACCACATAGTTATGATAATCACTGCTTTATAAAACAGTTTACGATCTGTTACTGCTAAATCTCCTTTCTTTATACCTTTTTCATGATTTCCTTTCATATTCTTGACTTCTTACTTCTCAGGAATTTTGTGGGGGTTGGAGAAGGGAAGAGGAAAAAAAGAAATTTACATGATAATTCTGTTGTATATTTGAAAGGAATAGCAAGTTGTATATAATTAATTTGCAGTTTCATGTACAATCATCTTTTTATTGTACTATGTTGCAGAAAAGCTTGTTTTATTCCATAAATTAAAAATAAAGAAAAGAATTAATCAAATTGACTTTCATCAAAGGGAAAACCAACCTTATTCATGATCAACAACTATGCTATTTTACTGGACCAGACATAGAGACAGGTTAGGAGGGATAATATATTCCCAGGCTGGTCTTCTGTTTTTATGCCTTGGTATACTTGACAATCCTACTCTTCTGTCCATAATTTTGTTTTATTTTACTTTTCCCTTAATTTCTTTGTGAAACTTTCTTCATTTCAACCATGCCTCAGTTGAATTAAGGGAAGGTTATCATTGTGTTTGTCCTTCGTTCTTGAAGAGGACCATGACATCAAGATGATGATATGCCTTGCACTTGACTTTGAGTTGAGTGAGGGAGGGCTGTGCAGGTCACCAGTCTCACCTCTTCCTCCAGAGCCATCTGGGTCCAGTTGTTTTGAACTGAAGATGGCCCAGGATGCAATGAGGGACTTTGATCATTTTAGGCTAAGGTCTTATCAGATTCTCACTTTGAGTAAGATACACCCATTCAATGAAGAAGCCACTTTAAGGAGTTACTCAAGAGATGGCCCCTTTTAATAAAAGAGAAAAACCAAAAAATTGAACTGGGAGAGGAACCTTCAGGGTTCCTGGGTAAAAGAGAAACAGTTACTATTTAGTAACTACATTCCCTCAGTGCTAGGTGGGCAGGGACCTGGTGTCCAATCTATGGGCTCCAGAGTGAATTGGGTTTAAGGCTTGGTCTTTGAGCAAGAAATGTAGCCATTAAACCCAAAGGAGAAGATTTATTGACAACTAGCCAATAGAATCAGGAGAACCAACATTCCTTCCATGACAGTAAAACAAATAGCATTGGAGAATGAGCACTGAGCTCTTTGGTCCAGGGACTTTTGTATACAATGGTGGAAGTTATTACGACCCTTCCAGAGGTATTTCCTCATCGTTTAGTTGCTCTGTTCCTCCACTGTCAGTATGGCACAATGTAATACTTCATTATAGAAGCACATACCATTGATAAGTAGGTGATTTCATACTGTCTCACTAATGGTTTCAAGTATTTATATTTTGTTTAAATCAACTAACCAAAAAAATCAGTAATCATTTATTGAGCACCTTCTATGTACCAGACACTCTTCTAGGTAGTAGAGGTAACCAAGACAAAAACAAAATAGTCCCTACCCTCAAGGAGCTTACAGTTACAGTCACCTTTCAATAACAGCTACCTAGTGCTAATTAGCAGTTAGTGATAGCTAACATTTATATAGCACTTACTATGTGCCAGCACTGTACTAAGTAGGGAGGAAGAGATGGAGGGAGGAAGGAAGGAAGAAAAGAGGGAGGAAAAGAATGAGGGAAGGGAAGGAAGGAAAAGGAAAGCAGAAAAACTGAGGCTCAGAGTGGCTAATTGGCTTCCCAAGGACACACAATGACAGATCTAGGGTTCAAACTCTGGTCCATGACTCCAAGTTAAGTATACCAAATCTAGCGTACTTGTCACTATAGTACAAGGCTCTTTACCCTAATACTGAGAAGGGTGTGTTACTAATGTCTTCTCAAGAGGCAAGGAAGGCAATAAAAAATTAAGCTCATTTTGTTTCTAAATCCTCAGATCACTGGAGAATTTTGTTCTGCTCTGATCTTTTGTATCACTTGCTTCCTGAGTTGATGTTAAAGATGTCTAACCATTTAAATATGGGATTTCCTCCATGGATCCTTGATTTTTCTGCTATCCAAATTTGAAAAGAATTCCTTGATTTTGTCTCATCATATCAGCCTGAAGAGGGAAACCTTCATTTGTTTTAAAGTTAGGCTTGAAATTAATAATTTGGTGCAGTGGTCCCACCCAGAGGTCATGGCTCAGAATGTGAAACAAGGGGATGCCTATGGATATCATAATTCAGTGTATCAGACAGTTCCACAATAACCACTTGGAAATGTACCTGGTAGGTGGTGGACCTTCTTGTAGGTATTACCTGGGCAAACTCCAATCTAGAAATATGGTCTCTGAAGTCACACAACTGCCACATTCCTCAATAGAGGAATCCCACTTTAAATCACTAAATTCAGTTCTCTTGGTTCTTCTCTCAGGTCTGTGGTTGGCAGGAAAACAACCACATAAGCTTTACCTCATGCACAAATGGAAAAGAAAACCACTGACATGACATGATTTCAGTTGCTTCAGGAAAATGTGTTCCTTCTTTCCCCAATACCTTCCCCACCTGCTAGTCCATGCTTGAAATGCCTTAATTGGGGTCAAAACCATTGTTTTCACAATTAAAAGTAAGGCTGAAAATAGAATTACTTCTGGGAGAGAAGTAACTACACCTGACTTAGGTTCAAGACTAAATGACTGAGTTCAGAGTAGGAAGGGACCAGAGAGAAAAGGAAGAAAAAGAGTAGAAAAGCAGAAAGTCTTGAGACCCTGAAAGGAGAATAGGAGGGAATGATCACTGTAAGTAAGGGTAGGGTGGTTGGGAAGGCTAAAGATATATTTTGCCTACTTCATTATTTTACCCAGGAGCAGTGATCTTGCAACCATATCTCCTGCTTCCCTGAGCTCAGCCACAAACACAATTCTTCGTTTCTATTACAACCATCTGGTAACAAGGATTTTTCTGGCTGTGCTGGAACAGGATGTCCTCAGCCCTTGCCTTCTTCCCTCTTTCTTCCCCTCGAAGTTAAGTGGCCCTGCCATTTACAAGGAACTCTCATTTCATGTTATATAACATTCATATTACATTGAGGTTCATTTCCGATGAACAGAAGAACTTGGAGAGCTAGACTTGTGTAAAGTTTTGGGTTTTTTTTTGCTTAATTTGTCTTCCAACTCCTCCCAAATCAGGGCCTCCAAAAACATTGAAATTGTAGTGATGGATTTATGTGGTTTCCTGACAAATATGGATATGTGTAATAATAATAATAGAGAGAAAACCTGACCTCAGATTTTCCTTGTAGTCAGCTGAAAATTAGACTAGCTTGAAAATTACTAAGGTTTCCCATCGTATGTAATATGTGTGCACAGAACTGGCAAAGTATTGGGGATTACATGGTCCTTATTCTGTATTTTTCATCCAATTATCAAATTTGGTTTACTATCTTTATGTGGTTAAAGTGAATAAGTGTTAAAGGGAAAGGAGCCTACTTGGAGGGGCAAGACTAATAGGGTTAATAAAGATGGCCCCAGTAAGAGATGGGCCCAACATCATAATTGACCACAATGGTTCTCTGGAGTGCTGGCAATAAATAAAAACTGAATGCTACAGTGAAAGATGGCAGATGCCACTGCCATGATATTGATCTACTTTTCTGATTATTGCCAAAATTGTGTCTGATTTTCTTTTTGCTGAGCTGCATGATTCTATCACACATAGTAGAATGTGTGTAGGGTGCCATCACAGGACTCACTGTCCTAGGGGGAGATAGAAGAGGGCATCCTCTCAGATTAGTGTTGGCTGTATTTTAAACATCTCTTTCATTCTCTGGAGAATGACTGTTGCCTCTACCCAGCCAGTCCCAAGAGAGAAGCTAACGGCTCTGCTAATACTAAAGATAGAACTCTGATTCATTTGTGTAAGTTCATTCAACTGTTTTTTCTAAGTTATGAGTCATTCTTTGCTTTGGGTGTTTGATGTCATTCACTTGGAACCAAAGTGAATACTATCAGGAGTCTATCAGCCACAATAAGATGGGGTATAGTGGATTGTTTTTCTCCCTTTATCTTTCAAACAGGGTTTAGCTTGTCCTATAGATCTTTCTTTCTTCCTCCTCGTAACCCCTCCCTCTTTTTTTCTGTCACCAGTGGAAAGTGTGGCATTATCTTAGCTGTAATCTTAGAGGCATACCACATCACTTCGGCCAAATAAAACCTAGTCAGGGCAATTTAAGTAGTGGCGGTATGGCAAAAGTTCAAGGCTTTCTTTTCCCTCTTAAACTGTACCTTAAAATCCATGGGAACTTCAGAAAGTAGTTTGCTAACTTTTTGTCCCTCTGAAGTCCATACAATAGTGAGACATATGCACGACATGAAATGTATTGATCTTAAGGAAGTCAATCACCATTTATTCATATGGCAACTGCACACTGCTAGTTCAAATAAATGTTAAGTTGCAGTCTACAGAAATCACAGAAAGAAATGGAATAGGGATTGTATTTGTTTTATGTGACCCAAAGGGAAAAAAATCGAGATAATTGGTAGAAGTTGCAAAGAAGCAGATTTTAGCTCAGTTCAAATCAATTCAATTAAAAAATATTTATTAAATGTTTAACAATAATAATAATAGCTACCAATTATACAGTGTTTTATGATTTGCAAAGCACTTTACAAATACTACCTAATTTGACCCCCAAAACAACCCTGGAAGTTAGGTGCCATTATAATTCCCATGTTACAGATGGAAAAACTGAGGTTAAATGACTTACCTAGGGTCACAGTTGATAAGTATCTGAGGCTAGATTTGAACTTGAGTCTTCCTGATTCTATTTATAGCTCTTTATCCACTGCATCACTTAAATGCCAAATGTTATACGAGACTTTGCAGCTATGTCAGTGAACATGTGATCTCATCAACATGGACATATCCTTTAAACATACAGATTATAACATATCCAGGCCAGGTCATCCTGTGCAATTCTTGCCCATGGCCTCCCATACATTTTCCCTAAGGAACCAACCTAACCTTCTGAGAATGTTCTGCTAAAATCTCTCCATGTTGTGTGAACATCAATGGAACACGCAAATACTGATAATATATAAAATGAATATATAAAATAATATAATATAAAATATATAATAAAAAATACATTTCCTACCCTCAAAGAGATTACATGTTTTTCCTGGGGAAAGAGAGGAGGATTGGAAGGGGAGAAGAAATATAACAAAGTAACTTGTGGAAGAAGAGAATATTGGGAACTTGACGAACTAGGAAAAGCTTCTTTGATTAGAACTGAGCCTTGAATGAAATCAGTTCTTCTGAGAGTTGAAGACAGAGAACATTCTGAGAATGGAACACAGCCTGCATAGCTACATGGAGGTAATAAAAATGTGTCCTGTATACATTTGTTTTCTTTCCAAGATCTAGTTATTAAACATATACCAGCATACCATTACCCTGTTACTCCTAGGCGATATCAGTAATGTGAATCTTCTTTATCAGGAGATTGATGTCACATCGTTTCATTCAATTCAACAAAACTCTTACTGACTCCTATGTGCAATTCACTTTGCTGAGTGCTGGGGATGCAAAGTCAAAAATGGAAAGTTG